>JASJOG010000011.1:2295000-2895000 GCA_030142905.1 Heliopora coerulea | reverse complement strand
TCGACTTTGGTTTACGTTTTCTGTCTTTAAGGCCTCCTTTGCAATTCTTTTCACCGAAAGAATTATAACATAATTTTTCTGACTCGCCCACACTCACCAACGTGAACTGCTTAAATTTAAGGCCACGATGCTCTTGACCTCCTCTCAATGCAAAGCATTTCCCGAGTACAAAAACCATTGTATTCAACAAGGTCCTAGGGTTCTCGCTCCCAAGAAGTCCTTTATTCGATAGAATGTCTTCTTCATCTTTACTAAATGGTTCTGCCTGTTTAACCTGTACCCCGACGCCTTCTGAAATCAGCTGCTTCATTTCTCAATCTAAACTGTCTCGTAAAAGTTTAAACTCGGGCTGTTCGAACACATTCATTTCAGGTCTTCCATTTTCTGTCATGAATGTTTGTAGTCCACAAATCATTTTGTAAAGTGTATTTCCCTGATAAAGTTCACCACTTTCCTTTTTCCGAACCTCCAACACAAATTTTACAAGCCAGTAACACAGTTCCTCATTGCATATATCGATAATACTATCCGGCACCAGAATAAACTGGTCCTCCTCGTTGAGATTGATAAACTCCATATTTCTTCTTTTTCTCCACTCGTCCCAAATGTTCATTGCCTATTTTGTGTTAGGCGTTGTGGCTTTTGGTATCCTGTCTTTAACTCGTTGCTGCAAATCTGAGTCGCTAACGGACAGACAGACAGACAGATATCGCTTTTATTTATACACGCTAGCCTCTCACAACTTTTTTGAACTAAGCTGATTTACAGGAGGGGCGTGATACCTTATAAATACAAATAAAATTATACTAACCACTACTACTACTACTACATACTTTTAATTACATTACATAAAATTAGATACTACTACATTACATAAAATTAGATAAAAATTAGATTAAAAATAATTACAAATTGTATATTCACTATATTCAAGTCAACATGGTTCATTTGAAAGACAGGTCAGCAATGCTACTTTTGAATTGACGAAGCGAAGTCGCTTTTTTAGCCTCTAGTGGAAGATTAATCCATAACATTTAGCCACGATATCTAAAGCTTCGCTTAAGAAAATTAGTTTTCGGCTTTGGAAGTGCTAGATCAGTTTCAAGATTACGTAAGTCATACCCTCTATTCAGATCTCTAAGTCTAACAAGGCTTTCTGTTAAGCACTGTGCCGTGTTTTGGTTGAGAACCTTATACAGCAGGACACTCTTCAATTTAGTACGCCTTACATGAAGAGAGTCCCACTGTAAACTTTCCAGAAGCTCATTCGATCTAATTTCATGTCCTGCTCCTGTAATGACTCTGGCAGCACGGTTTTGAAGCGTTTGCAATTTGTCTTTTAATTTCTTATTACATGTATCCCACAAGGGAGAACAATAATCGAAATATGGCTGAATTAAAGATTTGTACAGTTTGACAAGAAATCATGAGGGAACAAATGGTTTAATTCTCCTCAAAGCACCTATGCCAGAACAAATCTTTAAGCATAGTTTTTCAATATAAATATCAAAGGTCAATGTCTCATCAAGATCGACTCCCAAACATTTGTGGGAGGTAACAGGCGATATTGAATTATTATTCATGGTTATTGTGGAATGTAAATCTGCAACTTTGGATGTCAAATTAGGTTTAGATCCCATAACCATGAACTTGGTTTTTGAGGAATGAGATTGGAGTTTATTTAAAGTTAACCAATCCATTATATTCTCTAAATCTGAGTTCAAGTTATAGGCTAATTCAACAGGATCACACGAGGAAGCAAATATTTGTGTATCATCAGCATATAAACAGGGTGTTGTTAAATTAAGACAATTAGGTAAATCGTTGATATAGATTAAGAACAACAAAGGACCAAGTATTGACCCTTGCGGAATACCACATATTATTTTACCTTTTCCAGAAAGAAAGTCATTTATGAGGCATTGTTGATATCGATTTGTTAAGTATGAATGGAACCACTTAAGTTCCGTGTGAGAAACTCCATAAAATGCCAATTTCTCAAGTAGAATATCATGGTCAACGGAATCAAACGCTTTACGAATGTCAAGGAAAACAACCCCTGTTAGTTTGCCATTATCCATATTTTCAAACCAGGCATCGCACATTTGAATTAAAGCGGTAAGTGTGGAATGTCCTGGCCGAAAACCGGATTGGAATTTAGATATAAGGCAATTATCATTAAAATGTTTGTAAAGTTGTTGGAAAATTTCTTTTTCGAATACCTTACTTATAATTGGTAAAATTGATATAGGTCTATAGTTACCCATAATTCGTCTGTTGCCTTCCTTGTATATCGGGGTTACTCTCGCATTTTTCCAATCATCCACAAACACCCCAGTTGAAAGTGATAAGTTAAATATGAAAGTCAGGGGAGGTGCGATAATATCTGAAGCGATTCGCAGCATCTTTGCTGGAATTTTATCAAGACCCGTGCTTTTGGAAATTTTCAAATGTCTTAAGGTTCTCAAAACATTTTCAACCGGAATATACATAAAGCGGAATGATGGGATATTAGAATCAACATGACTTTTCAAATAAGTGTCAACCTTATTAGTTGACTGTTTTGTTAATTCAGAAGCTAGTTTGGGTCCAATATTAATGAAGAAATCATTAAAAGATTCTGAAATATTCTCATCATCAGAAATAATTTTATCATCAATCTCGATTTCATTTACACGGCCGCTTGATTTACTCGCCCGACCAGTAAGGGAATTAATTAATTTCCAAGTAGTTTTCGGATCGATTTTATTACATTCTCCAATTTTTTGACGATAATAGCGCCATTTACTTTTCCGCATTTCAATATTTATTCTGTTCCTTTCGGCTTGATAAAGTCTCCAATGATGTTTGGAGCCGTGCCTAACAAACTGTTTTTTATGATAATCACGATTTCGCATTTTCTGTTTAATGTTCGGGGTAAGCCATGGAATAGAAAATTGCCTTATACGCTTAGGTCTTATAGGAGCGTGTTTATCTAGTATAACATTAAAATTGGATTCCCAGACTTTCCAAGCTAAATTGGGATCGTTGATAGATTCTATTTCATGCCAAGGTGTATTAAGTATGTCATAAATAAAGTTTTCCTTCACAAAGTGTTTTAAGTTTCGTACTTCTTTTGTAATCGGTCTACGCTTAGGTGGAATACACTTACAAACAACATAAATTAAACTATGGTCTGACATGCCATTATGAATCACTCCTGATGTTGCTATATTTTTTGTCTCATTTGTAAATATCAGATCTATTAAAGTAGCTGACGTGCTTGTCACACGTGTCGGTTCCGAAATCAGTTGTTTTAATTGGTATGTAGACGATAAAAATTGCAATTTTCGAGTATGGGGCAAATGTTCATTGCCCATTTTGTGTTACGCGTTGTGGCTTTTGGTATCCTGTCTTTAACTCGTTGCTGCAAATCTGAGTCGCTAACGCACTGGACCGGTAAGCAAGCAGCACGTTGTTGCTTATCTTTCACCGCAACAGGTCCGAGTTCTTGGTCGACTGGCGCTACAGGTTCGAACACGTTTGAGAAATACTTGAATCAGAATTATGAATATCGTGTGAATAACTATCTTGCGTTATCCAGATGTCGTTTTCGTCGCTTTCCTGTTCATCCATCTCAAGAATATGCAGAAGAAGAAAAGAAATCCAGACGAGATTAAATTTTATACTATTTACATATAATTGACAAGCACATCCTAATCCATGTCAAAAACGTCCAAATAAATGGTCTCCATTGGGAATTCTTAAGAAAACCTCCTTTAATCGTGTTGTAAGAGAGTTAAGAACCTCGAACGTCGGCTTTAACACAGATACATCCCTCGGGGCCTTTGGCCCCTTGCGATGTATCTGTGTTAAAGCCGACGTTCGAGGTTTTTAACCTATACTTAACAATTAGATTATGAGCTCGAGATTTCTATGAGGTGATAGTTGACTGGGGCGAAGCCCGAGTCAACTATCACCTCATGGAAACCGAGAGCGAATAATCTAATTGTTTTAGTAGAAACAGACTTTGCAAAGAACATTTTTCGTCTTCTCTGGGATTGCACTTTCAAGTAAGCATTCTATTTCGTCTTCAGAAACTTCACAAAAACGAGAGGCGGAAGCCATTTTTGCTACTCGCTATCTATCGACGAATAGATAGAGAGTAGCGTAGCCTATCAGAATGCAGCATTTGCAATAGTACTGGACCAAGTTTCTACCAAATATTATTATTCAAATGTAAATAAAAACTCATTTTCATATAAACGTTTAGCACCATGCAGAGTTCAAAGCAAGGAATATGTGGCATTTACCGTCGAAGACGTGAAATGGAGTCTGATTATTTAAAATATCAGCTATAGATTTACTTAGCGGAAAATGTAGCTTTAAAATGAAGGTAAATGTCCAGCATAACAGCTTAAGAAGAGCCATTGAGTCGTCCACAGGAGTTTGCAGCCGGAGGGCAAACAGTTGGATCTTTTTTATCTGGTACTGGTTGAGGCTTTAAAATGAACGATTCTGATATTCGAAAATTTATCTTCACTCACTATAGACTAGTTTAAAGCAAACAATAAGATAAAAATGGTCAGTTCCGCTAATTTCTAATGTAAACAAAAACCAACGGCAACTGTTTAAAAAAACTAACTAATTCAAAACGATGTAATTTGATATGTATGCATTTGACTGGTAAGTCAATGGCCGACCCCCCTTATACATCTGTTGAATACAACTACCTGAATGCCGGCTTTCGAAATCTTGTTTGTAATGTTAATCGGAGCAATAGTCTTTCCATTCGCTTCGCCAATTCAATGTTTGCATGAAAATTGCAAAACCGCAAAGTGTTCTGGTACATGGAGTTGTATTCAGCTGACGTAATAAGGGAAACTGTCACGGAAGAGGGGAGGGGGTAAAAATGATCCTGAGGACACCCCCCCGAAAATTTTTCAAAATCAACAACTCTGATAACAGTTGAAGACGCTTCTAAATTTTTTAATCGCTCAGAACTCAGAAACATCAGGTTATATTAACAGAATGAAATATCATTCAAAATACTGACACTATTCACTGAAATAACTGATATGCAGCGAAAAAAGTATTGGCGAAATTCCTTGCGGTTAATGAACTAGTTCGCCGTCTGAGTTAGGTCAAGTTTGTCAGTGCTCGGCTTGTGTGTGTCACTTTTGCTCGATACCAAGCTTTGAGTCTTGTTGCAGCAGGAAATTATCTATCCCAGCCTCACTAGGAGCAGGATTTACCTGGAGAAGCCTGCAAGTTGTATTCGCCTGGTTTGTCATATTTTTCTCCCAACCCAGGAATCGTTTAAGGTTGTAGATACCCGCAAAAATGCCTCATTTAACCTATATTCAATTTCCTTTGATTGTAAAAATATTTACAATGACAAGAATTCGTCATGTCTAGTGGTAAGAGCATTGATCAAGCATTCTCTCAAAATTATTTTGAAGAAATTTAACTTAATTCCAGGTATGCCAGGGGGCTTAAACATAGGCATGTTCCAGCAGAGGTTGCCATTTTCGGGCAGGTCAATCTCCATAACCAATAGTCAGATTGACACCAAATGCGGTACATATATGTATTTTTGCATGTAGAATGCAATAATATAGTTAGTAAAGTCATATGAGCAAAGCATAAGTCAGTAGATATAAATTAAAATGTAAGATTCCAATTTTTAATTTTGTATTGTTGCTTTGGAAACCAGAACCCCCAAGTGTTAATGAAAAGGGTGTCATTGCATTCTCCAGTCTTTGTTCTATAAAGTTGGTAAATTTGGTGTCAATCTGACTATTGATTATGGAGATTGACCTGCCCCAAAATGGCAACCTCTGCTGGAACATGCCAATATTTAAGCCGCCCCTGGCATACCTAGAATTAAGTTAAATTTCTTCAAAATAATTTTCACGGAATGCTTGATCAACACTCTTACCACTAAATATGATGAATTCTTGTCATTGCAAATATTTTTACAATTAAAGGACATTGAATATAGGGTTAAATGAGTCATTTTTGCGGGTATCTACTACTTTAAACCTTATTTCAGCTGAGTAATCCTCTAAGTTAAGAGACTTTGTTAAATGATTTACCGTGTATTAAATTACTACATTTTAAATGCTGTCATAAAACAGTCTTCAAACCTTTGGGAAAAATCCATTTCCTTGAAAAAAATGGGGCGAGGCTAAAGCTCCCCCCGTCTCCCGCTTCCGCGGTCTCTGTGTACTATTAAATTTGAACGTCTTTTTTCTTTGCAATTTTACCATGCTGATACCATTATCCTGTTGAAGTTTTGATTGAAATTTTTAAGCTAGCACTTGACGGTACAGATTTCCTTAATTATGAGGAAAGGTGATCAGCAATACATTTCAGGCTTGAAACCAAGAGTGTGTAGGACAATTAGTTTTTGATATATTCATAGTCCACCAAAGGACGTCCCGGCTCATTACTTCAAATTAGTCAATCTTGCAGTTAGTGAACGTGCCTTTAATACCAGTCCGTGACCCACGTTGAATCGATTGATGCTTCACCAATGCGGTTGTCAAATTTCTTCAAACCAAATTATTTTTTAGTCCTAATAAAAATTCGTTTTGCGTACGTTCGAAAGAACCGGTCTACCCCCCTCCCCCTTTGCACGCTAACGTACGCATCAATCATACCCCCTTCCCCCTCCCATGCGTACGTACTAAATGAATTGTCCCTAGTGTCAGCCACAAAAGAAGAAAAGTCGAAAATTTCATTCGTTTGACCATTGGGTGCTCATCCTCATTCCTAGACCCTCCTCGGTAAACCGGAACTCGAAGGCCTGGTAAGGTAAACGACCACAAATGCCTGCCACACCATGACACCTTTGTTCGAAACTTCAAATTCATTCAATACAATGCTGATGTTTTCTTCGAACTCAAGCTGGGCGGTCAACATTTCTGTAAGTTACCAGTTTGTTAATCGAAGTACGTGTCACCTGTACGATCCGAAATGAAGATGCTTATTTATTGGC
Organism: Heliopora coerulea; assembly: GCA_030142905.1. Taxonomy (NCBI): domain Eukaryota; kingdom Metazoa; phylum Cnidaria; class Anthozoa; order Scleralcyonacea; family Helioporidae; genus Heliopora; species Heliopora coerulea. The sequence continues at coordinate 2,888,018 of JASJOG010000011.1, read as the reverse complement.
TTCACCTGCAGGTGCTACATCAGTTTGCCAATGACATTGAAACAGAGTTGAAATATGACCGCATATTTGTCTCAGTCTTGTCTTGTTTATAACTTGGATATCAAACTAAAAAGATGACGTTTTTCGGGTTGTGTTTTATTCTTTACTTTCTAAAATTGTCTGCTGGTTATTTTTCTTATAGTACTGTGTAGTTCAGAACTTTCAGCCTCATCACTATTCGTATTTAGTGCCTTTTTCATAGTTATAAATTAAGATTCCACTTGTACCTTCGTTTTCACATTTGATAGGTACATTTTGTCCAAACATTCACTCCGCTTTAGGCAAAGAAAATTATCAGTTACATGGACACCACTACTGCCAAGGACATCATATACCGCTGGTCAGTAACTCAGTCTCAGAATATTAAGGAACAGTTGAAGAGTGGCATTCGTTACTTAGACATGAGGATATCTTACAATCACTCCGATGACGAAATGTAAGTACAATTATACCCATGAATGATGAAATTAGTTTACAAAGTTAATTTATGATTAAGTCAGTAGATTGTAACAAGCTTGTGTTGCCTGTGGTGTGACTAGGACATTTGTTATGGAGAATAAAATAAATTTATAGGGACAACATTTTGAACAGACTTTGGGGGAGTGCACCTCGAACACCTAGATATATCATTCTCAATACCTCCATTTGTGGGAAGTCTAACTTGATGGTTGTTGAAGATAACAATCTGTTGGTTGGGGTGGCCTGTAGGGTAGCCCAGGTTTTTTACCGGAGCTACCCCTGGCCTCTCCGACAATTCTGCTGGTTGCCAATGCTGCTAATGTTTTACTTGTGCCCCTTCTTCTGTAATCCTGTCTAGGTTGATACGATATAAAGCCCTTCACAATAACAAAGAAATTCAAAATCCTTGTCTATTTGCTGAGAGATGTTCCGCCCAACTGCGTAGAAAGTAAGGTCTCAACATCTCTTGAATATGTTGCCAGGTGACACTCACCAGTTACACGTTGTAACACGGTGAACTCTAAGTGATAGAGGTCCAACTGTACATTGGTATTATCCTCAAAGGCTGTGAAATCGGCATACCTCTATTGAATCATCAAGACATGTGTCACAATCGTCGAAACAGGTTTAGCGAGGTACTTAGCTCGTATTTAATACATCATACTATTGTACAACGTCTTACTATGTCAGTCAATCATGTGCTAAAAATCTTATCTGTCATCTGGCTAGTCACGAAAGACCGACAAGAAGCCTTCTTGTCAGTAAAATCTCCGATATCCGATATCCGGACGTCATTTTGTGCCCTTCACTAGCTAAAAGAATTTATCGGCCTCAGTGAACCTTTGCGCTCGTTTTTGTTAGTTACGTCGTTCACGGTCTAACGGGAGTGAAATTGGACGAAATCCTTGAGCAAGTGAAGGAATTCGTCACAACGTTTACTAAAGAAGCAATTATAATGGACTTCAATCACTTCTACCGTGCTGACCATGAAAAGGTTTTGTCCACCAAGTTACTCTTTGAGAAAATCCAACGACATCTGGGTGATCACTTGTGCCAAAAGAAGAACTTGAGTGAAATCACGCTGGAATACTTGTGGCGAATCAAAAAACAGATTTTATTTTTTCTTGCCACAAGTCTACCGCATCTGCCTGAGTACGTTTGGAGAAGCGACAGCAACATTCTGGCACCTTTCGATGAAAAAACATTTCAAGATCCTGGAAAGTGGCTGAACTTTTTAACAAGGAACTATGGGTCAAGGAGACCCAAGAATAAGTTTTACATCACTCAAGGAATCCTGCAACCTCACTGGATTGAAATTGTGGCGGGACAAGCTGTCAATGCAACTCTGAAAGCCTGGATTTCTCAAACAGCAAATTCACTTTTAGTCGAATGGATGAGGAATCGAGAGCGCGGAACAAACGGGATTAACGTTGTCATAGCGGATTTCATCAAAACCTTTCGCTTTGTACCAACGGTGGTGTCGCTGAACAGCGTGGCTCAAAGACCTTCATCTGTATTCAGAAACCTTTTAATTACGATAATGGTCAGTGTTTTCTGGGATTTCTGTTAGGTGACTAAAAATAAACAAAGTTCCTTCGACCATTCATCACGAAGTGTGTCAACTGCGAGCCCAAGATCTGCTCAACACTCTTTCGTTCTCCTGGTGAATACGCTATGGCAATAACTTACCTTCCGTCAAGGGTGGAGGTCATCGTAAGCCACTGTAAAAACTTGGACAATCCTAAGCTTCTTGTTTTTCCATTCATAAATGCAGTATGCTGTTTTGAATGCATGTTTGAATGCTGCATTCCGGAAATGTCTAATTTGACAGTTCTCAAAGGTTACATTGCTTCACCAAGTGGGGTGACCCAGAGGTTTTCAGGAGAGGACCAAGCTCCACAGGCTCCTCGGATCACCCTGGTAGTATTCTACTGAACGTGGAAGGTTATTTTCACGGTAATCACTAATGAGTCAAAGCAAAAGCTCATGGATCAATCGTGAGAAAAAAAAAAAGGCATGTAGTATCTACAGTACTATTGTACCAGTAGTATCCACTCAATACTAGAAGTATCCTCGCGATAAGAAATCCCATAACTTGATACAGCAATTCAGGTTCAACAATGGATCGCATAAGAACATTTTTATCGTGGCTGAACGATGCTAATGAAGCAAAAACGTTGCTTACAAGTGGTGGAACACGCAAACAATGAATTGATGGGATACCTGCTATTGTTATTATTATTATTATCATCATTATCATCATTATTTTCATGTTTCACACCGAATATTATTATCGGTGGTATTGTTGTTTCCCAGAACATCACGTTACATTCCGTAGCCTTAGGTGTCCAGGACTGTGCGCAAAATCTTTGCTGTGCCCAACAAGCAAGCCTTTTGAAGTAAAGCGGTGTTCCCATACCAAATTCTTACTGACAGTCCCAAGCGCTCCAATTATAATTGGGATAATAGATACCCTCTTGCAGCTCCAGATCTTTTGGAGTTCAATCTTCAGATCTTGAGAGTGGTCAATCTTTTCCTGTTTCTTTTCTAACACTCGCATATCAAAAGGACATGCTACATTGATAATGTAACACACTCCTTTTTTTTTCCAATACAACAATATCAGGTCTGTTATGATTTAAATGGAGATCTGTCTGAATTTTGAAGTCCCACAACACCTTCACTTGGTCACTTTCCAACACTGATTCTGAGGAATGATCGTAGCAGGTTTCTTTCCATGGAAGATCTATTATTTTGCATAAATTCCAATGGATCACTTGAACAACCTTGTCATGTCTCAAGTTCTTGTACTGATTTTGCGCCAATTTCTTACATTCTGCCGTTATATGGCTTACAGTTTCCTCCCTTTCATCACACATTCGGCACATTGGTGACACATCTAGTTTATCCATCTTATTTTTGATGTAGTTTGTACGAAGGGCCTGATCTTGTGCGGCAGTTAGGAGACCTTCAGTCTCTTTCTTCAAGGTGCCTCTTTTCAACCAATTCCATGACTCTGAATCTCTGATGTTTTCAGTACCCCTTGCGATGTCTTTCCTCTTTCCGTGCGTAGTCTTTCCGTGCGATGTCTTTCCTTTGTAGCTGTTTAATCTTTCCTGTCTAATTCTTTCCTTCTTCTCTCCTTCATCCAGGATATTTTCATTTTTAACAGCTACAAGCAACTTTTCCTTACTAGCTTTCGCATACCTATCTAATCTCCCAACTTCAACATTAACACAGTCCTCGACACTTATCAAGCCTCTTCCTCCTTGTGATCTCTTTACATAAAGTCTGTCTACATCTGCTTGTGGATGGAATGATCTGTAAACACTTAACAAATTTCTTGTTTTACTATCCAAATTCCTTAATTCTTCCTTGCTCCTGTAGATAATACCTGCCCCATACCTTATTAACGAAACTGCTTTTGCATTAATGGCGCTCACTAAATTTCCACTATTCAGGTTTGATTTTAGTATCTTCCTTATGGTTCTTAAATAGTCTTTGGATAAAGCTTCTTTCATGCCACAGTGCTTCATGTCACCTGTTTCTAAAATCCCTAGATATTTGTAACCATCATCTTCTTGAAGCCCTCTGATGACTTGCTTATCTGACAAAACAATGCCTTCACGTGTACAATATTTCCCCCTGTTCATTATGAGCACTGCACATTTACTAATCCCAAATTCCATTCCAATGTCGTGACTGAAGATTCGAACAGTTTTTACTAGGGTGTCAACTTGTTTCTCTTTCTTTCCAAATAATTTCAAATCATCCATGAATAACAGATGATTTCTTTTTCTTTTTTCCCAGATCATAACCAGCTTTCACTTGCTGCAACACCACAGATAGTGGAATTAGGGCCACAATGAACAGCAATGGAGACGGGCTGTCTCCCTGAATAATACCTGTCTTTATGTTTACAGTTCCCAAGGTTCTTCCACTTGCAGTTAACTCTTTCCCAATAGTTCATTCTTTTATCCAACAATGCAATTATATTTTCTGCTGCTTCAAACAATTCCAAACATTTAAAGATGGAAGAATGCGGGATAATGTCATAAGCCTTCTTATAATCCACCCAAGCCATGCCAAACCCAATTTGTCGCCTCTTATAATTTCTTATCACCATTTTATCAATTAAGAGCTGATCTTTTGTACCCCTGGACCTTCTTCTACATCACTTGTGTTGATCAGGTAACAGATTGTTTTCTTCTAAATGTTTGTACAACTCGTGCTCCATTACATCAGTGAATACTTTCTACATTGGACGCATGTTGTTGGTTTATAATTTGGTGCAACGTTTACTTTTTCCTTCTCTTTCAGGATCAACGTTGTTCTGCCCCTTGTAAACCATTCAGGTACTTTAGAGGTCAGACTAAACGTAGCCCATCATCGTAATTATTATTACTATTATTATTGTTTTTCCACACAGTCCATTTAGGCGAACTGGTTTAAAACTAGGATTATTATTATTACTATTATTATTATTACTATTATGTTATTTCACGCAGGCCGATGTTGTGCCGATATATAAATATACTGAGGGGGCGGGTAATAACAAATTACCAAAGGTCCCCTAGGTATTCCTTTTTTCCAATATCAAGCATCAAGTACTTTCCTTAATACTCTTGCCGTCCCCAATAATGCGGTTTTTTGCAATTGCTCCGTCCTTACTTCAATACCAATATCCTCTTAGAGACTGTTCCTCCTTTGTTCAGTTGATCTAAAAGGTCCCCTTTCTTCCCATTCCCTGTACATTCTGTGCCTGTAACCTCTTACTGGGACTCCCTTTTCGTCTGTTGGTTTACTTTTATAATTACTATTATTATTATTACTATTATTATTATTACTATTATTATTATTACTATTATTATTATTACTATTATTATTATTATTACTATTATTATTATTACTATTACTACAACTCGCACACCACCCAGTTAAGGACAGTGGAAGGGCTTTTAGCCTGCTACGGGCGCCCAGCATCCCGTCAGGAAAGGCCGCAACAGACATTGCACATTTCAGGGAACTTGTAGAGAAAGGAAATTTTACCATTAAAATGGATTTTAAGGAACACCCACATATTATTACTATTAATAGTAGTAGTACTGTTATTATTATTTCTATTATTAGTAGTAGTAGCACTATCGGTATAGTTGCTCGACCTGATGTCGAAAAACGTGTACCGCTGTCGTCGATAGATGAATAATGCCGGAACATCTTCCATGCCATAGCTGAATTCAGCAACATTGTCAACAATATTGTTCACACGCTGTAACATAACGTTGTTCGCGTTGTGTAGGATAGATTTCACACATCCTCACGTTTTACTACGTTTTACCGCACTGCCTACGCTACACTTTTATAACATTACACACGCTGGTCGAACATCATATACGAAATGTGTCTACGCGTTGATCGATGCTTATAGTTCAGTAATGGCTTAAGTGAGAAATTGAGCACTATCGGTATAGTTGCTCGACCTTATGTCGGAAAACGTGTACTAGCGTCGACAGCTGAATAATGCCGGAATATCTTCCCTGCCATAGCTGAATTCAACAACATTGTCAACGGGGGCATTCTGTCACACCCAAAATCTAAAGCTAACGATATTCGAATATGCAGTAAGACTGACAGACCAAATGGATTTTCTAGGAGCGCTCCTCCAGACCTCTCTGAAATCATTTTCGGTTTATTGGATCTGACTTTTCGAAACTTAGTTCAATTAATTGCCATCCACGCGATGCGGCTATCGCCCACGCCAAGTAATGCTCCCTTTACCATTTCCAGTCCCTACCCGACTTTGGTATTTTACTCTGGCGGACGCTTTAATTCATCAAGGGGAGATGTCTTGCACAGCAAAGGGTTAAGAGCACGACTCTCGCTTACAGTCATTGTAATTCCGTATGTTAGAATGCGTCTTGAAGGCTCTTGTGAGAAAATCGGATATATCAGAACGAACAGTGGTATGCGACAGTCGTAGATCGGCCTCAAGGTTCTCAAGGAAGTAGTTATTAGTTTCTACAGCCAGCATTTCGCCATTAATTTCAACAAAAATCCCTTCACAACATCACGAGGAGTAGAGCCTAAATTTATCGCTTTTTTTTAACCATGTTGTTTCAACGAAAGACGAAAAAAAATACTCTCAACGTTAAGGTGATGACGATGGTGATGATTATAGTTTCTGATATTGATTGCCGTTGCACAAAATTTTGAAACAAGAGGCATTGCACAAAGATGAGAAAAAGTCAAAGTACCTATTATTTAAGTACTTGATCAGGAAGAATAAGCAAGCATTCATCACAACTGAGGCTGCCTATAACGTAAGCGCCACTGCCTTACCTCGCAAAACATTAACAATTATGCTAAACATGTATTACATCCTATATCGTGGCGTAAAGCCAAAAAATACTTGATTAACCATTCTGTTCATCTAAAACTAGTATTAATTTTAAGACGTTAAACATTGCAAAAGCTTTTGCTCAGAAAAAGCAGCCGCTAGTGGAAACAATCGCCTCTAAAATAGCAACGAAAAGGAGAAAATACCAAGGACTTGAAGAACAAATGGAAGCAGCATCAGGAGTAGTCGTAGGAGTAGGTGTAGGAGTAGGTGTAATAGTATTTGGCGGGCCTTGAGTCAAAGCCTGTACGTTATCAAAGTACTCCCCCAAATATGTCTTCGTGTCATTGTCGTAATCTTCCAGTGACTTGACGCCTTTATCGAGTAACGTACCAGCCAATACACTCAGGTTTGCGCCTCGAATAATCTTGCGGTAATCTTCAGTGAGGTTTACTTTATTATTAGCCACAACGACGGCGTGGGATGGTCGCTTGTCAATATTGCAACTGGCAAATTCGGTGGTTTCTGAAATGAAAATTCGACGTTAAAATCAAGAAAAGTTTTAGTGGTGTCACTTTCATACTACAAACTTGTTTTCGGGTCTTTTTTCTTCTTTAATTATTAAATAAAGTCTCGCAATTAAAATTGGGAAACCCTTTCGCCATCTGGTCGTAGATTTGTTTTTCACCACGACCGTGGTTTTCAAATATTTTTGTCATTGAAATGACGCAGCAATTCACTAACGAGTAAGCACTTGGGAAAAAGAGATTTTTTAATGAACATTGAACTAGTATGTTGCAGTTGGTGTTTCAAAATGATCCCAAAATCTCATTTGCATGAATCGTCCCACATGGAATGCACAAACTGATTTTGGAAAACTATTCAATGTATTCAAATTTTGTTCCAGTACTCGGACTTCTGCCTACTCTGGCGATGTGTCTTGGAAAGGTCACTGTTACGCGAGGAACTGCCAGATCTTTTAAACAATTTTTATGGAATAAATTTGCAGCATTGACCGGAGAGAAACGTCGACTTACGAATAAAATGATTTTTGGGGTTTCCCAGGCTGACCTTGCAAGAAATATCCCGTATGCAGTTGTTTGAGACTTGAAGACTGAATTAAGACGTGTTTGTGCACGATGTCATCAGTCGCCAAAGAATAGTTCGTCCATGGTAATCACAAGACAATGTGAATCAGAAATAATACGAATATGACTCAGCCGATTAGGCGAATAATGTAATGAGTTGTGTCGAGAACCTAACTACAGTCCTCGTATTGCTTGCAATATCGGAAATCATGCAGGCGTGCAGCTGGTATTTAAACTAACCTATGAGAATGAAGAATGTAGTCTCCTTCAGACAACTTGCCTTTTGTTGTTCCATCCTTGCAGAGCAATTTATAATTGCTCACACTTCCATAGTTGGGATAATTTGTTGTAACGTCTTGTGCAATGTCCTGTTTGACGAAGGCGACATCACCAGCACCTTCTGCCATGCACTTGAATGCTCCCTCATAATCAGCATAAGGGTCGTTGCTGGTACACTTAGTCGTATTAGTTCCGTTACAAATGCTGCAAAGTGTATCGATCACTTCCTGGCTCGTATTCCTTTTGCTAACGTCTAGATGAAAATAAAAATAAAAAATTAACGTTCCCAATCCCAACCCTGCATTCGTACCCGGAAAGCACGCAACTTGTGACGAACCCACATGGAAGTTGTTACAAAGCAGTTCATCAAGCCAGTTCAAGTTGTGTTCTTTCTGCTTGTTCCCAGAGATAGACAAGTCTAAAACGGGACGTTTGAAGCTTTAACAAGGTTGAAGACGGAATCATACTCTTTCCAAGCTGTCCGAACAAGTCTGATATTGCTTGTATGGCTCTTTAACGTAACAGGTTGGTTCAACAAGCTTTAAGCAGTTTGATGAAACAAGATCACTGTTACAACTTGTTCACAGTCCTTGCTACAAGCCTTATGCAAATTCATCAAAATTGACATGGTTTAGCAATTGTTTTTTGAGAATGCCTATCCCACTCAGGGGTGTAGCTACGACAAACGGTGCCGGGCGGACCCACCCAGCACGTATTCTAAGCGCCCGGCATTCGCGCTGATTATATCAATTCAACCCGGTACATTTTTAGCCCGATCATAATGAAGTATACATTTCTATTCGGCAGATATCATTGTAATTTAATCCATCATCAAGCTACCACACCCCTACCCTTGTCCAGACATCACAATGAAAATAAAGTCAGGGGATTTTTTACCCGGTATACTTAACTTATTTTTGGCTGGATCCCTGCCCACTATGGTGGCGTCAATTTATTTACTGTCAGTGGATTGTAAAAAGTTGAGCAGCCATAGATTTCTTTATTATTTATTGGTTAAAAAGGCATAACTTGGAGTAATATTTAAATGACATTTAAGATTGTACCTGGAACGCAACTTTCGTTGAAAAAGTCCGCCGCTGACTTGTACTGGTTGACCACGTAAGGCATAACTCTTGTTCGGATAAAATAACCAATGGGAATTTTCCAGCCAGCGGTTTTGCCAGCTCCTGTGTGACAGGATTTCGTCCCGTTTAATTCATTCAGTTTGAGATCTGTGTTGTTCTTGACCACTGCCACTCCATAGTATCTCACAGTATTGTCAGGAAGTCCGAGATCTTCAGCAGCCACAATCCTCACTTTATCAACTAAAATTTAAGATAGATGTTAGAAAAACAATTTATCTGTACTATTCATAAAGTTCGTGGATAAAACTAAAGTGGTCATTCGTGCCAAAATTTGGTGGCCAATAAGTACCCAGCAGGACGCTACCATTAACTACACGATTACGGTCAGCTGGAAAGGAAATGCAGGCTAATCTTTGACCACTTATGTCTAGAGAAGACTGGGTCAAGCATACCATGTTGAGAAAATGAAGGCGGAAAAGGATAGCGGCAGCCATTACTAAGAGACCAACTGTGTGACTTCTGGATAGTCCTTTTAGGGTTTCTGTTGATGAAGCTGTCTTTCGATCTACGAAGTCGTTCCATTTTGCCAAATATTTTTGAAAGTGCTGGGCAAAAAGATTTACAACGATTTTGGTCCCTTTCAAGCAATAGGATGCTTGATCCAGTCTTCTCTAGAGATCGGTGTCTCTGACCATGGCGGCGACCTATTGGTTACTAGATGTGCCAAAGCCTGCTCCCTTTTCATTCTATGCTCTCTAGGATATGATCAGGTATGGGGCTAAGGCTGTTGATTTCAAAATATGGCGCAATGATTAGTTGCCAAGCTCATAGGCGGTACTTTTCTGTACAGGGTAACTCGTCATAACTATAATTCGAATATCTGACGTATCGACATTTGACAGTGGCGTGGATGGCATGTTGTAGCAGGGTCTCGATGTGCAATGAAATGTGACCCCTTCACGTTTCGTTTTAACATATGTTTCATGTTAAGGCACCTAAATAGCTAAACGATGAAAGAAAGGGACATTCGTTCACCACAAATTGGAACCAACTTATTCGGTAGTTAGTAGTTCATTATTGATAAATTAACCTGTGAGACTTCTGATTTTTGCCAGTATTCACTGGCAAGCTTTTGTTTTTCGTCCTACTGGTGCTATGCATGTAGCATCTTTGTTCCAAACTTTATCAAATACAAAGTTTAGTTTTACTGTGAATAAATTTCCTTTTTTAATTGTTTTGTATTGGCTTCGAGTCTCCTCTTTAATATTATATGATCCTGGTTACGTCAACAGTATTTATCTGTGAATCTGCTCAGATATATTCCTATGTTTCCCAAAACTTTCGAATCCCTGGCTACAGCATTCAAAAATTTGTACAAAGTCACCGTGTTCACCACCAAAATATTCAGCTTACCGTACTTCACCATATCGTTTGCACTTGCTCTGGCCATGTCAGCTTTACCGTCGATAACATCCTTGACGCATGAACCCTCGGATTCATAACAGGTAACATTCAATCCTGCATCACTCGTTGCATTTCTACACTTCTGCAAGTCGCCTTTTTTGACGCACCATTTCGGCTCTGATCATAAAATAAACAATGAAAAATCTCAGAGTTGAAATTGGTGAAAAAGGCAAAAAAACTTGCAAACTAAAGTAAACTCAAAGACCATGTATTATAAACTCTTCTTTGGTTTGTGAGCGACTTTTTAATTTTGCTCTGGCTAACGTCACACAATTTTACTCTGGTTAAAGCCATGCAGACATTTTAAGTTTTTAAGGGGAGAAATCTAAAACACCGTAAAAGGTTGATTTTTGAAATTTTCCATGGTGATCAGTATAATAATCTAAGTTTGAAATTTTACTTGTTATGCTAAGACTTGCCATTTTGCCAAGGAGTGACTGTTGATTGTTCTCTTCTCTAAGAGAGATCTTTGAAGGTAAAACAGTGGACACAAAAAGCGTTTATGCATTTCTGCTGGAAGATCTATCTTTGTCTGAGGAATGCGTTTCTTTGTACTTTAATCCAAAGTACTTTACCCCATGGTTCATTGGATTTTGACTTACTTTCTAAGTTTCAACTGCCTTAAAGTCACTAGCGGATCCAGACTTGGCTTGAAGGTGGAGGTGGGGGTCAGCTTTGGAGTAGTAATAAAGCAGTAAGATTTCCTCTTCTGCTCTGAGCTTCTCCAAAGAAATCACGTGTTCAGTTGTCTGACATTATTTTTAGGGGTCACTGAGATGTTCAAGCGAGCACTTATAGTATTTTCCAGAGTCTATATAGATGTGTACAAAATAAAAACAAGGTAATGTTGCATTTTCCCGAAAGAGGCAAAGTTACCGACGCTTTAACCCTACTCATTTATGTTCTGACTTGTATGTGTTCGAACAAAACGTTTTAACTTACGTTTTATAAAGTACTTGGAAGATGAACACTTGTTGCTAATTGCACTTGCTATAATCTTACTGAAAGGGGGGACCCACCCTGGATCCACAATTGGAAGTCATCATACACACGAACCAATCTCACAGCTTGTTAACACATTTCCCACCGAGGACATACTCTACTATTTATTTTTACTTTGGCTTACGCCATCGTATTTGACTCGTCAAAGATAAGACATCCGATAGGGTAAGGGTTAAGATGTTTCGCAACAGCCATCTAGTAAGTCTGAATAAGTTATAACAGTAGCGTGTTTATTAAAAAGTACATCACAAGTACTTTAGAAGCCTTTCTCCCGTCTTTATCATCTATAAATTTTGTCGTTGAATGAACAAAGCTTCTTTGCAGAGCAACAAAATGAAGTACTTGGCTTTGTTTAATGTTTGACAATTGTTAAAAATAAGTTGTGACTGCTTGGTAGGTTCGTTAAGGTTGTCGATATTGGACCCCTGGTTAAACAGAAACTGAATACGTGAATACTGCTTACAAGAATAAACATGGATAGGATTTCAAGGATTTGCTTTTAGCTTATTCGTATTTGCGTGTGGAGGTCGCGGTTTGTTTTTCCTGGTATCAACATACAAAAACCTTGGATCCGGAAAAGCGAACTTCTCTACTTCGAAATTTCCTACTCATACATCCGACCAAATTTACCGCACACTGAAAGACCATTAACACTGATGCATTTTTATTATTAAAAGATTCTACGCCAAGGAAATACCAATATTCACTAGTCTATTGATTTACTTGTCCTGACTGCCGAACATCGTACATTGGAACAACATGTTTTCAAATATTAACGGAGAATTAGTATTCTCAATGTTCGATAACAGTAGACATTCATTAGACCAGCTTTTCCGGTTCATTCTGTTTATCGTTGATAACATCCTTGACGCATGAACCATCGGATCCATAACAGAAACATTCAATCCTGCATCACTCGTTGCATTTCTACACTTCTGCCAGTCGCCTTTTCTGACACACCATTTCGGCCCTTATCGTAAATTCTGATTGATAAATCTTTGAACTTTTTAGAATGTTCTCCAAAATTATCTTGAGAGATGGTTACTTTCTATTCTGGAAAGTTATTTCTTTGCATTCTCGACGGCGATTAAAAGCTTAAAGCTCTCATACCGGAAGACAGATGATTGGAGCTGAAAATCTTAATGAAAACTATATATTTGATAACGGAGTGACCAATTGAACTGTGAAATGTCAGTTGCATTTTTGAAAGCGTCCTTGCTCTAAGGTCTTCCTTAGAGGAAAGTGGTTCGCAAAAATTTTTAATTTGCCACCGATATTGTACGTCAACTTGCACGCCAAAATCTCTTACAAAAATTGTATGCCGAAACGTATACCAAAACTTGAGGCTGTACTTCGAACATCTCCGGCGCACAGCGTCCGGATTCCAGGCTATTTCGCAACGAAAAGTCTCTGAAATCCATTGTTACATTAAATGGTTGGTTCAGTTTAACTATGGACTACTGGGACTTTCACTCCATGAAAACTGGACTACAACGTCTATATCGTGTCCATGCCCTTTGTGACGTTTGGAATTGGACGGTGAAGACAAAGATTACTTCCGACTAACCGCGATGCTATCGTTTGTGTGTAAAGGTTTAGTGTCATTACGCTTTTCTCCATTGTGCTCCGTGATCCACTGGGCCAAAGTTAATAAGGAAGAATTCAGACGAGGACGATGGGTAATGTTAACTCTTTGGTGGCAGACCCTCATAAAATCGATCACATATGACGTAAATAATCTCGCCCAAAACATTATTTAACATGGCACCTTGAAAATAACCATTTTTCTTACTGCCACCAAAGAGTTAATGGTTGAGCCGTTGAGGCGAGGTTAAGGTTAAGCCTACATGAGGTTATATAGCTACTCATTACTGGTGTTGTCTTTAAAATATAGCAATGAATTTCGTTTGCCGTTAGCAGAATGACTGTGGTGTGTAGATTGCTTTTGAGACGAACACTTGCAACCGATCTTTGTGGTTAAGGTAAATATATATTGTTCGGGCGTGGCACCAGGAACTACCCGACGCAGAGGCTAAACCAGGGGAGCATGAACCACGCCCCGTTTATAATTTCCTTATTTGAAGGTCGAAGGTATCATGTTATTTTTCGCAAGAATGATCATCACAACTGATTAGAAACAGTTTACTTTTAGATATGATAAGAAGAGAAAAGTCAGTCATCTTTCTTGGTTAAATCAATAACAAGTACTCATAGTTTGTGCAATATATAAATGTGTTATCATCAGTGAAAATTCCCCGCGACCGAGGGACTAAGTTTCCCCGACGGGGGGGCTGTAACCCCCTCTGGCACCACCCCTGATATTGTTTATACACTTTGGCGACAACGTTGCTATCTTTTGCAGTGTCTAATTAAACGAGGAATGTCGGTTCGGCCAGAAATCTCAACCAAATTAGCTAAACTGAAATGTTAACCCAGGTTCACTAAGTAATCCGACAAGAAAATTGTCCGGTGTAGGCATGACAAAATTCCAGCCTCCACATATCTTTTTAAATTTTAGCTTTGTTAGCCGGGCTAAAACTATTGTAAAGAGTCTCTTGAACTCCCTAAAAAAGATATGAGTCGGTATGACTTATCCTCCAAACTTTCTCCACTGACTGTTTAGATTATTGAAAACTAAAACCACCAGAAAGCTTTGAGTTTCGTTTTTATAGAATACAATGTTGCTTTGAGAGTTCCTTTCTAAAGAACACTTTGTAATAAGTCTTTTGACCCCCCGGGGTATTAATATGAATAAGAGATATTGTCAATGAATTTTGATGACAATTAATTTTAGTTATATGAGTTGTGCCTGCAAATGGCCTACTGTTTGGGTAATTTTTTATTGCTTTCTCAATAGCACTTTTCTACATAGTGAAGTTATATACATGGAAACACGAGCACATATTGCTCTACAAGGGGGAGATTTACATAACGTTTTCAATAACTTAGTATCCGAACAACAGGTTAATACTTGGAGTAGTAGAAGGATTGTTTTTAGTATGAGAGCGATCTCAGAAGCGAAAGATAAAGTATTAGCTGAAAACATCGTAAGTATCAAGCGAATAGCCTATTGTCGCAGTCGTTTTTAAGAGCACTTTTCTATAGAGTCAAGTTCTCCGAGCAGACTCGCTTCTATGAACTGTTTTACCAGAGAAAGATCAGACGCAATTTTCATGTTTCGTAGAATTCATGCAATCTTCTGCGTTTTGATTTGACTTTTTTTAATGGTAGCCTGCTACTTGGTGAATGCTGCTGTTGTAATGTTATGTGTTCATCAGGCGAGTCAGGGCCTTGACATTCTTTTTAATCCACAAGAGAGAGATATTACAGGAATAACAAAGAATATTTGGTAAGCATTTTGGCAGCATCACAGCCAGTTGCTGTGGGTAGGTACCCGCGGTTTCAAGAGCATAGTTAAAGAAACGCGAAAACTCACAATGTTTACCAGAAAAAGGAAGTTACAATACCATTTCTAGCCTGGCAACGTTGATTATTTTGTCTCTCGACGTAGGTTGATCGCTTATGAATAGTAACTTACTTGCCCTGCTTGGCAAACATCGATCTTGACAGTTCCCACAAGCGACAACCTCGACATTATGTTCTACCTGATTAAGTCGTTTCAGCAGCTAAGCATTTCCACCAAAACTTTTGACCGCAGCTGAGTCTTGCTTACAAGCAATGACTTCCGTTTACCCACGCTTCGGATCATCGGCTTCACTCTCGCATCTTACCAAATCGCCATCCTGTCCAAACTGTTCACAGCTGGACTATTTGTACTGTCACAGTGTCATAGGAACTCTTTTTATACATGTATATGAACACGTTTAAGGTCAGAACGAGGCTTCATTTTTCAAACTTTGTGCAGGATGTCAATTGTCTCTTCTCAAAACTCTCGGCCCCGCCTACCTTTTGCTCACACTTTAATAAATGTATCTTGTGAATAAATAGTCAGCTTGAAACTAGCAATTACCAGTGCTCTACAGCAAATACTAGTGATGACTAGTTTGTCATTAACCTAGTAGAGCGAAAGATGTAGAAACGATGGACTTAACGCGTTCTAAACGTAATCTAGTTCGCCAACCTAAAGCCTAATTAATATATTAATTCTGTTAATACGTTGTAATGATTTTTTTTTATGAATTCTTCTAACTCGTTCGCGCAATGTATAAGGTTCTAGAGACTCCTTAGAACTTACCTTGCGCTAAAACGGTGGCAACAAATATGGAAAGACATAAAATCAGAGCAGCATTCATTTTGGTACGACTCCAACCACTACACAAGTGTTTTCTGCAGATGCTACGATAGGAATCACGAGTCGACTGCGCCAACGCTTTTATATGAAGAGCCAGTATTTATAACATGCATCGGGGAGGAGTAACGGACATTGACGACACGACGAACAGTCCAGACGCAATTTGGATAAAAGGAAAATGATTATCCATT
This sequence comes from Heliopora coerulea, assembly GCA_030142905.1. NCBI lineage: Eukaryota > Metazoa > Cnidaria > Anthozoa > Scleralcyonacea > Helioporidae > Heliopora > Heliopora coerulea. The sequence goes on along the minus strand of JASJOG010000011.1, from coordinate 2,871,822 downwards.
TACCGGGATAAAAATCTTTTCTTGTGTTAACCCCCGATGACAACAGTTTACTTTGTCGAAAACTGCCACCCGGAGAGACATTTTTAGGTTCAGGAAGTCAACGTACTAGAGTCTGAAAAAGTCGGAAATTTTCGATTGTTAATTCTTCTAACTCCATGCTAAGGTGCAAGACACGCCTCAGAGATCAACTTGATATTGGCTGGGTTGCAGATGCAATTCTGATCAATCCGTAAATTCCTTATCATTCTGGTAAAATATACAATATCGTGAACCAATAGATTTAAACTGGAAACCAGCGGCTCGTGTTTCAAAAACTAATTAATACAAAACGATTTGATGCGACATGTATGCAGTTAACTTATGAGTTATGACTTAAGAGCACAGTTCCTGCTTAGTATTTATTCCCGATCGTTCTTTCGTGAGGATGTCGGGGTAATAGTTCTTGGGTAATAGTTCCTCGGTCCTTGAGCCAAAATTTGGCGGCCATAAATTTCAACAAAAATCTCCACGAAACATCACGAGAGGAACAGCCCAGAGTTCCGGCGGCTTCTTCGTCGTGCTAAGTTAACAAAGACCACTATTTTGAGTTTCTAAATTTAGAACCAAGAGGCACTGCAGAAGTGACCCCAAAAAGAAAACGATATGAGATGAAACTGTAGAAAAAGGTCGGCACCAGAACGTAACCCCTGAAACCAGGTAACCGTGTGGAGACTGGGGCTGGAAAATTAAAAAATTTATTTAACTGATATCCTTTCACCTAAGATTCAGATTAATCCTGAAATGTCAATAGTTCTGAGATTCAGAATTATCCTGAATGTTATGGTTAGGATTAGGGTTAAGATTCTAATCCTAACCTTAATCCTAATCTTAATCCCAACCGTTGACGAGTTACCCCTGGTGATATTTTAACCTAAACTCCAACGACTTTTTCCAAAAAGCTATCAAATAAATAAAATACTTCATTTTCCAGTCCCAGTCTACGCACGGTTGCCTGGTCTCAGTGGTGACGTTAGAGTGTTGCGTAAGCAATGATAAAAGATTTGCGTGAAAAGCGAGAAGGTTAAGGGAAGTACCGGAACTTTGGAGAGGAGATATTAGGGATCTTAAGATCTACAACGACGTCCTTTAAAATTTCCGCATTTAGAGAAACCACAGCTTGAGATATATATTTTAGAAAATGTGAGAGGCTGGAGATATCTTAAGATGACAGATAAGCGTTCGTCAAGCTCTTTCCTCAGGAAAACGATTTCTGAGCCCCACACGGGGATCGAACCCGCAACCTTCTGATGACCGGTTAGACGCTCTAACCATTGAGCTACCGAGACTCAGATGGTGAGCTAAGGTGCAAATTCGATATATATGTGCGACCTAAGCAGAATCCACCATATATTAATAATGATCGAAGCAATTTGATGTTTGAGAAACGTGAGAGCTTGGATATATTAAGTTAGATGAACGATCTTCAAGCTCGATACTCAGAAAACGATTTCTGAGCCCCAGACGGGGATCGAACCCGCAACCTTCTGATGACCGGTGAGAAGCCAAAGTGCAAATTCCACATATGTGTGACCTGAGCGGAAACCACTACATGTTAATAATGATATTAATGAGATATATATTTTAGAAAATGAGGGAGCTTGAAGATATCTTATGATGATAGATGAACGTTTGTCAAGCTCTATCCTCAGAAAAACGATTTCTGAGCCCCAGACGGGAATCATCGGTTATCAGAAGGTTGCGGGTTCGATCCTCGTCTGGGGCTCAGAAATTGTCTTTCTGAGGATAGAGCTTGTCGAACGTTCATCTATCTTAAAAGTACAGTTTATTGAGCTCCATGTTTGATACCTGGGGCTTGTTTTATGACTCCTAAAACTCTCCAGTTCTCCTAAAATGACTGCAGTCTTGGGGGGTTGAATTCAATCTTAACTGACAGGTTTTTTTTCACTTGGCGAGCTGACGTCGTCTTTAAGATGTGAAAATGGTCTGGGTGACGTTGTACGCTGAACGACGACGGTGTTGGGAATGCCCTGGAGAATAAAAATTATTCATTCTCTTTGTTTTGCGTGAAGAAAATCTTTTGTTTAGAAAGACTGGTCATTGAAGTTGACGTCTTGGATCTTAAGGTCCCTACTGACGTTTCTTCACTACGATGAAGGTCCTTAGCCCGAAATGTCAGAATCTTTTCCCTAAAGTTTCGGTAGTTCCCTCAACCTTTTGGTGACTGAGACTAGCTGACTGTTACAGAATTGTTTTATTTGAAAGCAACGTGTTACATCGCGAACCACTTGTGACAAGGGCCCTCTCTAGAACCCGAAGCACTACTCATGCCACAGAACATCATAAATTAAACTAAACAAGTATTATGTCCTACACGCGGGAAGCCGAGACCTATTGAAATCACCGTGCTGTCCACCAGAAACTACCACATGAAAAGTGACTAAGACATGAAAATTTAAGAACCTTTTAACGCCAAAAAAAGCAAGTAATCAGCTCTAAAATAGCAAGGAAAAGAAGAAAATGCCAAGGATTTGAAGAACAACTGAAGCAACAACAGAACTAGCAGACCCGCTTTCCGTCAAAGCTTTTACGTCATCGTAGTAAGTTCCCAAATATGTCTTCGTATTATCGTCGTAATCTTCCAGTGACTTCACGCCTTTATCGAGTAACGTACCAGCTAATACAGTCAGGTTTGCGCCTCGAAAAATCTTGCGGTAATCTTCAATGAGCTCTCCATTATTATTAGCCACAACGACGGCGTGGGATGGTCGCTTGTCAATATTGCAACTGGCAAATTGGGTGGTTTCTGAAATGAAAATTCGACGGTAAACTTAAGGCAAGTTTGCTAACGTCAGATAATTTTACCCGGCAAAGGCGAGACGTCCAGGGCCCGACAGGCTTAAATTAAAAACGACTCCTCAACATTTTAGAATTAAGAAAACGTTTTTGTAACCTATCTCGTCTTATTTTCATTTTTTCACGACTGTAGTTTTGAAAAAATAACACGACGCTACTGCTCAACATCGGACCGGCCAACAAGCTCCAGTTTGTGGTTTTAATCATCCGGCGATAACTGGGAATACGTCCAATATTACTACTTGCAACAACAACAACAACAGCGTGGGACGGTCACTTGTCGATGTTGCAATTAATAATTTCGGTGGTTTTTAAAAAAAAAAAAATTCACAGTTAAAATTGAGGAGAAAAGGCGGAAACTTTAGTAAATTTCTGTTCAGATATCTCTTGGGAAACGCAAAAATCCCGTCTCAGAGCTTCAAGAATTCCAAAACTTCCCTGGAAGTATGCCCCGGACCCCCTAAAAGAGAGAATTTTCTGAAAGATGAAATATTCACGGCTACTTCCTACATTCCATGGGAGCACCCTACCCTCAAATCCTAGGTCCGCTTTTCGTCTCACCAACCTCGCCACAACTATTTGAATCCTTGCGAAATGAGAGATCCGGTAGATGGCTGGTTTGAATTAACTAATAAACGGATTGTGTTTGAATAACTTGCCTTTTGTTGATCCATCCTGGCACAGTAGTTGGTAATCGGTAACATTCCCGTACTTGGGGTCTTCTGCAGTTACTTCTCCTGGAGTGCTCTGTTTGACGAAGGCGACGTCTCCCGCATCTTCCGCCATGCATTTAAATGCTCCCTTATAATCAGCATAAGGGTCGTTGCTGGTACACTTATTATTACCAGTTCCACTACAGAGCTCGCAAAGCTTATCAATAACGCTCTGGTCATTTGTCTTATCTTTAATACCTAATTAAAATTAAAAGAATTTAAGTTCACAGTACTAATGTGACACTGTTGCAATTCTGCTACGTATTACATTCTACTCTATCTAACGCCAGCCAATTTTATTTATCAAGAGGAAACCTCCCAGAAAATCGCCACTTAAAGGATAAACCAGTGATATTTCGACTTTATTTCAAAGTCATCATCACACAACGCATAACTGAGTTTTTGTAAATTAAGGAATTACATCTTAATGAAAAGAAGTAAATGTGTAAGTTTCTGTACTAAAACAGCAAACATGAGCAGCTAGAACAATCTCAATTCTGATTGGCTGATGTCTGACTCGACAACATGATTGGTCCATGATTCAACAATTCAATCAGCTGCAGGTTAAAATTTTATTCGAAATATGTGTAAAAGTGAACGATCAGCTGGTAAGTTGGCTACGGTTCGAGAAAGAGCATAAAAGAATTTTCTGCATGGTTTGCCAATAGACGTGGTTGCACACAGTCCAGTGAACATGTTTTTTTGAATGGAATTTTTTGTTTAAATTTGTCACCACGACAAAATCGTTAGTTTACTATAAGGAAAGGCGTTATAGTGGTTGTCAAGTCAGTGACTTGAAGAAGTTGGTGAGGTTACGTGGGAAAATCCGTTCTTGTTAGAACAGGATTGGGTTGTTGAAAGAATGTTAGGAATGCTGGGGATCCACCTAAAGATGTGGTTTTTCGAGCCGCAAGGAGTAGAGCACGTCATACTCTAGGTATGGAAAAGGCGTTTATGTTGGATGATATAAATAAGGAAGAAGGTCGGCTCAAGATATTGAAGAATTTCAATTGTTTCCTATAGAACTATTGAGTCTGACAGCCTCAAAGGTTTTAATGTTAGATTGAAGGGAGCTTAATAGAAGGAGGGGACTCAGTTTAGTTTTTGTCTTGAAAAAGGAAGGCTATTGTTAGATTATTTAGTCGATAGAGAAAGTAAGGTAACTTAGAACAGCCATAAAATGACGTTTGAGGACGAACCTGGAACGCAGCTTTCATTGAAAAACTCTGCCGCTGACTTGTACTGATTGTCTACGTAAGTCATGACGTCTGTTCTGAGAAAATAGCCGATGGGGATATTCCAGCCAGCAGTTTTGCCAGCTCCTGTGTGGCAGGATTTTTTCCCCTTCAATTCGCCCAGTTTCAAACTTTTGCCTTTCTTGGTCACAGCCACTCCATAGTATCTCACAGTCTTGTCAGGTAGTCCGTAGTTTTCAGCAAGCACAATTCTCACCTTATCAACTAAAATTTACGATAAAGTGTTCAGAAATTGTTCAGGTATATTAAGAGGCGCATGCGTGGCCAAACTTTTCAGTCGATTTCAGCCTGAAAATAAAAGGCAATGGCGGGAAGCCATGTCAGTCAGTGGATCTTTTATTTGATATCTAACATAATTACACGTGAGCGGGGCAGGGCGGGTACCACAGGCACTGGGATTTACGGGTACAAGATTCAGGTTTGCAATACATAATAAATAATGATAATAACAGTAACAATAATAATTATAAACTTTATTGAACTAACGTCAGTGACTCAACCGAAGCTGTTCCTACGGCCAGATGTACCATACTATGTGTACAACTTATTTACAAACTACAATTATACAAAATTGGGCAAACCATGTAAGTCAATCTAGGGTTTATTTAGACCTTATTTATAAATGGCGCCTAATCGAATATTCTTTTATGGGCATATCAAATGGTACACCCTATAGCCTTATTGTTTGGAAAGAAGCTCCCAAGAATATTGTCCTCACACGGGCCTTGGCGGCTAATTGATATGTACACGAAAGAATCTGAAATTAGATTCTATTGAACAAGGTCTATTTACACAAAAATTTGCAATGCATTCAGATACAATGTTCTCGATACAAAAAACAAATACTCGCCCCTAAAATAACCAACTTACCATTGGCAACCATATCGTTTGCATTTGCTAAGGCCAGGTCTGCTTGACCACTGACAACGGCCTCGACACATGAACTTTCGGATCCATAACAGGTAACATTCAATCCCGCATCCCTCGTTGCATTTCTACACTTCTCCAAATCTGCAGTTTTGACGCACCATTTCGGCTCTGATAAAAAAAAATCATCCTATAAACCAGAGTTGACTTTGACACCTCATTATTAATCTCTAGAACTTTGCATAGTGATCAGAATAATACTCTAACTTTAAATTTTACTAATCTTTCGACTTTATTTAAACCCGGCCCGGGAAAGCGAGTGTCCAGCAGGGCCTATTTACCCCGGAGTGAATTTGGAGTGTCCTTTCTCGCAAGTGGTAACTTTGAAGGAGAAACGACAAACAGAAATAACGCTTATGTACAAGCGTTTGGGGAATGCACATCTATCCCAATGGATGCAAAATACTTTGGCATGCATGCGCTTCATTACTTTTGAGTCAATATTTTCGTAGTAATGCGTTAATAAACCTTTGTCATTCTTAAAAGTCACTCCAAATCAGACATGAACGAGGAATAAGAAGCATTTTAGTAAGAAATCAAGAAAGTCATAATCGGTTGGAGAGAAATTTAATCGCTAGTATCCCTCAAATCATGGTACAGTCGAACCTCGATTATCTGGACTTCTCGATTATCCGGACTTTTTCTCTGGTCCCAATTTTTTCATGAATATTAATTAGTACTTATAAAGATCAGTGGGAAAGCAAAGCACTTCTACAGACAGTTACACGTGGAGACAGTCATAGACAGCGAACCCTTTAAAGCTTCATCAGGATGGTTAGAGAAATTCAAAAATCGCCATGGAATAAGAAACCTTAGTATCCAAGGTGAAAAACTTTCTGTAGCGGAAGAAACTGTTGAGCCTTTTTTGCATAAGTTGCATAAAATGATCGAAGAGAAAGGTTTAACCCCCGAACAAATCTACAACGTTGACGAAACGGGACTTCTGTGGAAATGTTTACCGGAAAGAACCCTTGTGTCATGCCGTGAGAAATCTGCCCCGGGCTTCAAAAAATCAAAGGATTGCTTGACTGTCCTTGGTTGTGCAAATGCCACAGGAACACATAAACTGAAACCTGTTCTGATCGGGAAATTTGCTATGCCGCGTTTTAAGAAAAAGTCACAGAGAAACGCCTGGATGAACTCTGAGATTTTTACCGAGTGGTTTAAGGAAGACTTCGTACCGGCTGTTAAACGCCACCAGCTTACGTAAAACATTCCTTCACCTAAAGCTTTGTTGCTGATCGACAACTGTTCTGCTCATCCCGAGGAACTGAGGAGCCACGATTCGGTCACTTGTGTGTTTCTCCCTCCAAACACAACTTCGCGGATTCAGCCAATGGATCAAGGGCATCTTACAAGCAACGAAGACCCGTTACAAGCGAAAACTCCTTCAGAAAGTGATTTACGGTCAAGATCTTGATCCAACACAAAACATCAAGGAAATGGTAAAGCAACAAACTGTGAAAGATGCACTCTATATGCTTGCTGATGCGTGGGAAGAGGGAAGCTCTGATTCCATATCCAAAGCATTCAGTAAGCTGCAAATTCACCACAACGGCCAGCCAACTGTTTCTCTCAATTTTCCGGACTCTTTATCCCGGTCCCAGTGAGTCCGGATAAGCGAGGTTCCACTGTACTCACAATGTTTAACAGGAAAGGAAAGTTACAATAGCCTATTTTCAAGCTTGGTTGCGTTGATCGTTTTGCCTCCCGACGTAGGCTGATCGTTTAAAAACAGTAACTTACTTGCCCTGTGCGTCAAACAGCAGTGTTCACAGTTCCGCCATTTGACAACCTCTACATTCTTTTCTACCACAGTGAATCATCAAAGCCATCTCATGGTTTCCAAAAATAATTTCGGCTGCAATTGTCTTTTCCTTACAGGCAATAAACGACCAACGCTTTTGAAAATCAAATTCACTTTCGCACGTCACCGAATTGCCTTCCCACCCAAACTAGCAACAGATGGACTATTTGTACTGTCACAACGTCATGGAGACTCTTAGTACAAGAATTGAGACACTTATGAAGTCGATATTTCACTTCCACCTTGATCTCGTCAATTACATCCCCTCAAAGCGTTTGGCCGCTTATCTCTGGCTTGCACTTTCGTAAATATATCATGTTGGTATACAGTCAGTTTCAAACTAGCTATTACCAGTGCTCTGTCTTGATAATTTTAAATAAAAAATGAAAGACAAAAAACCTCATAAACCCAGCAAAGCCAAAGAAGTAGAAACAGCAGACTTAACGTGTTCTGTCGAAGAAAGTGTAGTTCGTCGACCTAAAGCCTGATCAATATGTTAGATTTGGTAATTAATATGGTGGATGTCTTGCTCGCGCGATGAACAAGCCCTAAGTTGCCCCTTGAAACTTACCTTGCGCCTGAACTGTCATGACAAAGACGGAGAGACATAAAATTAGGGCAATATTCATTTTCGCAATTCTTCAACCACACCCGTGTGCTTCGTGCAGACGCCAAATCAAAGAATGACGAGTCTGTTGCGCAAACGTATTTCAATAGAGCCAGTATTCCGTAACATGCATCGAGATTGACAACCGGACATCGATGACGACGCCCGGTCTTGAAGTAATTTAAATGATAAGAAAATAATCATCTTTTTATCGGGATAAAAGTGTTTTCTTGTGCTAGCCCCTTTTGCCAACGGCCTCGTTGGTCGCGAACAGCCACTCAGAGTGGCATTTTTAGGACTAGAAAATCGACGTACCACTGACAAAATGTCGAAGATTTCCGATTGTTAATTCTTCTTACCGTATGTTATTTAAGGTTCTAGACGCCTGAGGCATTATGTTAATTCCTTTTGAATTGCAGAAACACAAAACTGGGCAATCCTTAAATTTCTCTTCATTGTTGCGAACAATCTTGAGGGATTAGCGTTTTAAATGGGTATTGAACTCGCACTAATCTATCCGCGGCTTCTCGATATTGACGAACAAACTACAAAGTCATGCGACACTTCTACCCCCATGGGTGATGGTGAGGGAGTGGAAAAATACTTGGAATGGTAAACAAACGAACCAAATATAGAGGTTTAACCCCCGAACAAATCTACAACGCTGACGAAACGGGACTTCTGTGGAAATGTTTACCGGAAAGAACCCTTGTGTCATGCCGTGAGAAATCTGCCCCGGGCTTCAAAAAATCAAAGGATCGCTTGACTGTCCTTGGTTGTGCAAATGCCACAGGAACACACAAACTGAAACCTGTTCTGATCGGGAAATTTGCTAAGCCGCGTTGTTTTAAGATGGGTGATGGTAAGGGAGTGGAAAAATACTTGGAATGGTAAACAAACGAACCAAATATAAAGGGGGGTCGCTGTCCTCGTTCGTAATGGGAAAGGGGGGTGTGAGCAAAAGATTCTTTGATCTACCTTTTCCCCTTGCTAGAAAACGTGCTTTAAACGTTGACCTTGCATGTAATTCAAATGCAAATATCAAACGTTTAGCACTGTGCAGAGTTCAAAGAAGGAAATATCTGGGCATTTACTGTCGAACACATGAGATGGAGCCCATATATCGTGAAGGTAAAATTATTGACTGTCAGCATCATAACTACTTATTGACCGAGCGTTAGGTCTGTGTTAGTGAAATATCAGACCGTTGTTTTTAAGTATGGAGCGAGACGAGCGTAGCGAGTGCAGAAATCAGGTCCAACATTTCACTTGTACAGACCAAACAAGCGAGGTCAATAAAGCGCTGGTTCACACGTGTGAAGCAAGCACAGATGCAACAACAAACGATAGTGCAAGAACGTTCACACAAAGAAAGCAAGCAGAATAACCTTTAGGTAAGCATGCCCATTCACACACTTTTTGCAAGATGGCGGGCAGTGACATTGATACGCTCAATGGCTTGACTAGCCCTATATATCATACGACAAAGAGGGAAAAGGCGATTAAGGTCGCGAGCAAGGCCAAGAAAATTTTGGTCATGAGACATATTAGGTGGGCGAAAGGAACAAAGAGATCGTCATAACCTTGACAGAGAATTACAGCTTTCTGACCGAGAGTTTTACTTTAAGAGAGTTTTATTCTAGTTTCTCAAGACATTTGAGAATAGGTATGAAGAAAGGACTTCTTCATACTTCCATATGTTTTTGAGCTTCTCAAAAACGTCCATTTCGGCCTGTCTCACCATTTTGTTGTTTGTTTCCATTGCTCTCGCGCTTTGCTTCACCCCGGTTCGCACGGCAAAAAACCGTGAAGCAAGCGCTAGAAAAACAAAAAATTTTCTTTTTCTTGTGCCAGCCTAAAAGGTTGGTTCACACGTGTGAAGTAAGCACAGCTGCAAGCACCAATGCAAGTGCAAAGACGAGACGTGTGAACCAGCCTTTAAGACTGGCACAAGGAAAAGAAAATTTTTTGTTTTTCTAGCGCTTGCTTCACGGTTTTTTGCCGTGCGAACCGGGGTAGAGCAAGCGCGAGAGCAATGGAAACAAACAACAAAATGGTGAGACAGGCCGAAATGGACGTTTTTGAGAAGCTCAAAAACATATGGAAGTATGGAGAAGTCCTCTCTTCATACCTATTCTCAAATGTCGTGAGAAACTAGAATAAAACTCTCTTAAAGTAAAACTCTCGGTCAGAAAGCTGTAATTCTTTGTCAAGGTTATGACGATCTCTTTGTTCCTTTCGCCCAGCTAATATGTCTCGTGACCAAAATTTTCTTGGCCTTGCTCGCGACCTTAATCGCCTTTTCCCTCTTTGTCGTATGATATATAGGGCTAGTCAAGCCATTGAGCGTATCAATGTCACTGCCCGCCATCTTGCAAAAAGTGTGTGAATGGGCATGCGTACCTACAGGTTATTCTGCTTGCTTTCTTTGTGTGAACGTTCCTTGTGCTATTGTTTGTTATTGCATCTGTGCTTGCTTCACACGTGTGAACCAGCCTTTAGGCAGACACCTCTATTAAGCGAACGCGGACGGCTAAATCGATGCGAAAAGACACCCGGTCGCTGTATTAGGCGGACAAAGTTTTCTATATTCGTTGATAACTAAGAACTTTTCCCTCTTTAAATTGTACTGCAATTGCCAGGTTAATACAATTCGATATGAATGTTCTCGGTGTTTCACGGTGGAGATCAGTAAATGTTCAGCAATAGTCAGCGCATAGTTTCTAGCATAGTTCTATAAACTACATTTGTTTCGAGTTAATGTTATCCTTTATCGGAGTCCGACATCAAAGTTCTCATTCAATCGCAGGAAAAGGGATCTCCTTGAAATTCATTTAGGTAAGGAATCTCCAAGCCAGATCCCGCACTTCTGTTCATCCTTTTTCCCTTGATTATAATGCAACTTCCCAACGTTTGTTGGATGTTTAAGAAACTTATACTGACCCACACTGTCATGCGTTTAGGGATACGACCACCAACTTTCATGTTAACCACCATTTGGATGGGAATGAACACAACACTATACAGTTGATGCAATGCTATCATTTGGTTTGACAGCAGTAACCGTATTTTTATCAGTTTAATTACTGGACTCCAGTTTCAGAAAATACTCTTCGTTGATTTTAGTGGACCAGATGTCCATGTACTCATGATTGCCTCGCACAAATCAATTAACAAGCAAATGTTCAGAATACATTTTACTGCACAAAGTGTCAATGCACGATTACAAGTCTTTTTTCGACGGGTTTCTCACGTGTTCAATTCCATCTCGAAAACCGGGAAGTCTAACGTCATTGTCATGCCACGAACAATTTTTACCCAAATTCCATAGGCACAACCTCATCATTCATACTTAATATGGTTGTATGGGCTTAAACACCAAAGAACTGTGTGATGATAATAAATAAAAATGTATTTAGTAAGAATCAGCGGATGTGACCGCGTAGAAACGTAGACGTGTAGACCATATGTCTAACCGTAATTAGAATCCAGGAGGTCTAGTTACAAGAACCTCCATTGAGATGACACTAAAGAATTCCCCGAGGCTATCCGCTTAATACTGGTTTCACTGTAATACGTTTGTACTTCGCCTGTTGTCAAAAATTTTAATTTTTATTCGACACAAGTAAGACTTTTTTAAATTCCCCCCGCCGCCTGAGCGACCAGTACGGGAAATATCTGACATCTTATGAACCAATCAAGTTGCAAGATTTCCGTCTACGGACCGCTTGCTGCCACAGCCATAAAATAATACAATTTACTCGAGAACCAACTGGGAGCAGTTTGCAGTTGGAAGCCCAAGAGTTTCATTTTTCGCAACTTATCCAAGTTGAAACTTAAAAATGTATGATTGTGGCATTCGAAAATCAGTTACCCTCACTCCGATACAGACTAGGTTAAAGTAAATGGTAAAGAAACTCGAAAATGGTCAGTCAGGTTAACGTGTGATGTAAACAATTCAAAACGACTTAATTGGATATTTATGCAGTTCACTTACGATTTATGACTTAATTTTATTCTGCTATTTCATGATTATGCTAACGCATGCACAATTCAGATCAACCCGTAAATTCCTCTTCATTCTAGTGAAATATAGAACTTCGTGATGCATTTGTGTTTTAATTGGTAGATTTGACACCCATTAATTCATCCGCAGTTTCTCCAGTTTAATCACGGTTGATGGGCAAACTGCTGAATCATGAGCACGTCTACCACCTCACCCCCCTGAGTAATTGCGTGGGAGGAGGAAAATACAGTGGTAGCTCGATTATCCATACCTCGGTTATCCGAACCTCGATTATCCGAACGCCATATGAGTTCAGAAAAAAAATTAACCGAACATGTTTCATTCATCCGAACGAATAATAATCAATTTAACATTACGTTTTGAAGTCGTTACGTTTTTCGAAGAATTAAATTCAGTTGAAGTGACATACAGACACGTTGATGATATACAGACACTGCGCGAAATGCTGTGTTTCGGTCGTGTATTACTGGTTCACAACCGTTTTCACGTCCGTATACACCTGTTACACAGACTTAACAGACCAATAACAGTCTGTATACCAAACATTTTGCACAGCGGCAATAAATTGAAGGTTTTGAGTAAAATTTGATTATCCGGTATTTTGGCTTATCCGAACGGTTTTTCAAATCGCCGTGTACAAGGCGTTCGGATAAACGAGGAACTACTCTGTATTATATCAAATCAAATTCAATTTTTGCAACGTAGGCTAACAGACCAGGGTAATCATGAAATTTCCACTTCGTGTTGCTCTAAGAGTGAATCTTAAAGTCGTGAACTGTTATCTACAACTAAAACGTAAAAAGATGACAACGCAACCTGTGTCTTGCTACAAAAATCTTCACTAACTGTAACTGCTTTCCTGCAGTAACATTAACATAGTAACAATTTCGACAACTTGCTCTTGAACTGAAGCACCCAGCTGCTGAACTTTAGATGAGATATGCCTTCCATACTAATGGTTGAGGTTGCTCGGCGTTTCGTTTGCCGTTCCAATTTCACAGAATAAGATTTATGCCTAGATAACACCATCGCTTATTTTCAATGTCAGGCTTGGAATTACGTTATGAAATAATGATGTCTGTTCAATTTTACGTACCTCCGTTAAGCAACTCCCAATCACGCCCTTCCTCATATTCGTAGTCTCCATCCACGTATGAGTCTTCGCAATTTTCTGAAGGTTCACCTGTTTCTTCATACTGTGGCAGTGTGGTAACTGTCATAAAGGATTTCCAAAGCAAAATCAGAAAAACAGTAATAGTGATAAAAATCATTTGTGCACAGACTATCCTGTTATTACAAAACCGTTGTGAAGGTTCTTACTTCTTAATCGATGAAGGACTGCCTTATGTTCATACCGTGGCTCTTTATATACGTTTTGCACTAGCCCTATGACATGATTTTGATTGGCTGAGAGCAGTGGTTCCTCGATTATCCGTACCTCGATTATCCGAACGCCATATGAGTTCAGAAAAAAAATTAACCGAACATGTTTCATTCATCCGAACGAATAATAATCAATTTAATATTACGTTTTGAAGTCGTTACGTTTTTCGAAGAATTAAATTCAGTTGAAGTGACATACAGACACGTTGATGATATACAGACACTGCGCGAAATGCTGTGTTTCGGTCGTGTATTACTGGTTCGCAACCGTTTTCACGTCCGTATACACCTGTTACACAGACTTAACAGACCAATAACAGTCTGTATACCAAACATTTTGCACAGCGGCAATAAACTGAAGGTTTTGAGTAAAATTCGATTATCCGGTATTTTGGCTTATCCGAACGGTTTTTCAAATCGCCGTGTACAAGGCGTTCGGATAAACGAGGAACTACTGTATATTGATCAGGCTTTAGGTCGACGAACTACACTTTTTTCGATAGAACGCGTTAAGTCTACTGTTTCTACTTCTTTGGCTTTGCTGGGTTTATGAGGTTTTTTGTCTTTCATTTTTTATTTAAAATTTTTCAGACAGAGCACTGGTAATCGCTAGTTTGAAACTTAGTGTATACCAACATGGTACATTTACAAAAGTGCAAGCCAGAGATAGGCGAGCCAAATGCTTTGAGGGGATGTAATTGACGAGATGAAGGTAGAAGTGAAATTTCTATTGTACTTATTCTCCTACGCTAAGACTCAGCTGTGCAGCTTCATATTGACTTCGTACGTGTCTGCATTCTTGTGCTAAGTTTCTCCATGACGTTGTGACAGTACAAATAGTCCAGCTGTAGCTAGTTTGAATGGGAAGGCATTTCGGTGACGTGCGAAAGTAAACTAGATTTTCAAAAGCGTTGGTTATTTATTGTCTGTAAGGAAGAGACAATTGCAGCCGAAATTTTTTTTGGAAACCATGAGATGGCTTTGATGATTCACTGTGGTAGAAAAGAATGTAGAGGTTGTCAAATGGCGAAACTGTGAACACCGCCGTTTGACGCACAGGGCAAGTAAAAATGTACCATGTTGGTATACACTCAGTTTCAAACTAGCTACTACCAGTACTCTCTCTGAATAATTTTAAATAAAAAATTAAAGACAAAAAACCTCAAACCCAGCAAAGCCAAAGAAGTAGAAACAGTACACTAAACGCGTTCTATCGAAGAAAGTGTAGTTCGTCGACCTACAACCTGATCAATATATTAAATTTGGTAATTAATATGGCGAATGTATTGCTCGCGCGATGAACAAGCCTTAAGTAGCTCCTTGAAGCTTACCTTGTGCCAGAGCTGTCATGACAAAGACGGAAAGACATAAAATTAGGGCAATATTCATTTTCGCAATTCTTCAACTACACCAGTGTGCTTCGTGCAGACGCCAAATCAAAGAATGACGAGTCTGTTGCGCAAACGTATTTCAATAGAGCCAGTATTCCGTAACATGCATCGAGATTGACAACCGGACATCGATGACGACGCCCGGTCTTGAAGTAATTTAAATGATAAGAAAATAATCATCTTTTTATCGGGATAAAAGTGTTTTCTTGTGCTAGCCCCTTTTGCCAACGGCCTCGTTGGTCGCGAACAGCCACTCAGAGTGGCATTTTTAGGACTAGAAAATCGACGTACCACTGACAAAATGTCGAAGATTTCCGATTGTTAATTCTTCTTACCGTATGTTATTTAAGGTTCTAGACGCCTGAGGCATTATGTTAATTCCTTTTGAATTGCAGAAACACAAAACTGGGCAATCCTTAAATTTCTCTTCATTGTTGCGAACAATTTTGAGGGATTAGCGTTTTAAATGGGTATTGAACTCGCACTAATCTATCCGCGGCTTCTCGATATTGACGAACAAACTACAAAGTCATGCGACACTTCTACCCCCATGGGTGATGGTGGTAGAAAATAATCATCTTTTTATCGGGATAAAAGTGTTTTCTTCTGTGGCCTTCGTAGAGGTCACTCCACTGCGACATCTTTACTGAATACAAGCGATACTTGGTTGGTTAATATTGATATTGGTCTTATAAATGGTGTTATGTTTCTTGATTTAAAAAAGGCATTTGACACCGTAGACCACAATATACTAATAAAAAAATTGGAGTTATCTGGAACTCTTTCTCTTAAAACAATTAATTACACATCTTATTTTAATAGTCAAGATCTCTAATTTTTACCATTTTTATTCTTGTACATAGTGTTTTAGCTGTAGATATTCCATTTTAATTGTAAATGTATTCTCTTAATTATTACGTATTTTACTACACGGCCCTATGAAAAACAACCCCTTATTGGATGATCAGGTTACCGTGTCTAAAGATGTTTAAATAAATAAATAGATAAATAAAATATTGACTCAAAAGCCATGAAACGCATGCATGTCAAAGTATTTTGCATCCATGGGGATAGATGTGCATTCCCCAAACGCTTGTACATAAGCGTTATTTCTGTTTGTCGTTTCTCCTTCAAAGTTACCACTTGCGAGAAAGGACACTCCAAATTCACTCCGGGGTAAATAGGCCCTGCCAGGCACTCGCTTCCCCTGGTCGGGTTTAATTAAAGTCGAAAGTTTACTAAAATTTAAAGTTAGAGCATTATTCTGATCACTATGCAAAGTTCTAAAGATTAATAATGAGGTGTCAAAATCAACTCTAGTTTACAGGATGATTTTTTTTTGTCAGAGCCAAAATGGTGCGTCAAAACTGCAGATTCGGAGAAGTGTAGAAATGCAACGAGGGATGCGGGATTAAATGTTACCTGTTATGGATCCGATGGTTCATGTGTCAAGGATGTTATCGACGGTAAAACTCACGTGGTCTTAGCAAGTGCAAACGATATGGTTGCCAATGGTAAGTTGATTATTTTAGGGGCGAATATTTGTTTTTTGTATCGAGAACATTGTGTCTGAATGCATTGCAAATGTTTGTATCAATAGACATTGTTCAATGGAATCTAATTTCAGATTCTTTCGTGTACATATCAATTAGCCGCCAATCCCGGGTGAGGACAAAATTCTTAGGAATTTCTTTCAAAACAATAAGGCTATAGGGTGTACTATTTGATATGCCCATAAAAGAATACTCAATTAGGCCCCATTTATAAATAACGTCTGTATAAACCCTAGATTGACTTACATGGTTTGTTCAATTTCGTATAATTGTAGTTTGTAAATAAGTTGTACACATAGTATGGTACATCTGGCCGTAGGAGCAGCTTCGGTTGAGTCACTGACGTTAGTTCAGTAAAGTTCATAATTATTATTGTTACTATTATTATCATTATTTATTATGTATTGCAAACCTGAATCTTGTACCCGTAAATCTCAGTGCCTGTGGTACCCGCCCTGCCCCGCTCACGTGTAATTATGTTAGATATCAAATAAAAGATCCACTGACAGACATGGCTTCCCGCCATTGCCTTTTATTTTCAGGTCGAAATCGACTGAAAAGTTCAAGTATCACCAAGAGCATTTTTTGACAGAATAAAGTACTTAAGTATGTACTGTTTTTCCAGGGAAAGATCTGCTACCATTTTAATACTTCACAGAATTCAAGTTTCTGCTCTTTGAGTTAGGTTTTCATTTTTAAACGGTGACCTATTATGTGAATGTCGGCGCTCCGCACTCTGCAGGCAGCAAGATAAATAAAGAAATAAATACTTGCAAAGCATTCTGGTCGTTGTATCTAATCCCATCACGGTAACCAACTGGTGTAGCTGTTTGTCAGGCGATGACACGTAGTTTCAAGAGCATTGTTAAGGAAACCCGAATACTCATATTTAACAGGAAAAGAAAGTTACAATACGATATTTTCAAGCTTGGTTGCGTTGATCGTTTTGCCTCCCGACGTAGGCTGATCGTTTAAAAACAGTAACTTACTTGTCCCGTGCGTCAAACGGCGGTGTTCACAGTTCCGCCATTTGACAACCTCTACATTCTTTTCTACCACAGTGAATCATCAAAGCCATCTCATGGTTTCCAAAAAAATTTCGGCTGCAATTGTCTCTTCCTTACAGACAATAAATAACCAACGCTTTTGAAAATCTAGTTTACTTTCGCACGTCACCGAATCGCCTGCCAACCCAAACTAGCAACAGATAGACTATTTGTACTGTCACAACGTCATGGAAACTCTTGGTACAAAAATTGAGACACGTATGAAGTCAATATGAAGCTGCACAGCTGAGTCTTAGCGTAGGAAAATAAGTACAATAGAAATTTGACTTCTACCTTCATCTCGTCAATTACATCCCCTCGCCTATCTCTGGCTTGCACTTTCGTAAATGTACCATGTTGGTATTCACTCAGTTTCAAACTAGCTACTACCAGTACTCTCTCTGAATAATTTTAAATGAAAGACAAAAAACCTCAAACCCAGCAAAACCAAAGAAGTAGAAACAGTACACTAAACGCGTTCTATCGAAGAAAGTGTAGTTCGTCGACCTACAGCCTGATCAATATATTAAATTTGGTAATTAATATGGTGGATGTCTTGCTCGCACGATGAACAAGCCTTAAGTAGCTCCTTGAAGCTTACCTTGCGCCAGAGCTGTCATGACAAAAATGGAGAGACATAAAATTAGGGCAATATTCATTTTCGCAATCCTTCAACCACACCAGTGTGCTTCGTGCAGACGCCAAATAAAAGAATGACGAGTCTGTTGCGCAAACGTATTTCAATAGAGCCAGTATTCCGTAACATGCATCGAGATTGACAACCGGACATCGATGACGACGCCCGGTCTTGAAGTAATTTAAATGATAAGAAAATAATCATCTTTTTATCGGGATAAAAGTGTTTTCTTGTGCTAGCCCCTTTTGCCAACGGCCTCGTTGGTCGCGAACAGCCACTCAGAATGGCATTTTTAGGACTAGAAAATCGACGTACCACAGACAAATTGTCGAAGATTTCCGATTGTTAATTCTTCTTACCGTATGTTATTTAAGGTGCTAGACACCTGAGGCATTACGTGAATTCCTCTTGAATTGCAGAAACACAAAACTGGGCAATCCGGGAATTTCTCTTCATTGTTGCGAACAATCTTGAGGGATTAGTGTTTTAAATGGGTATGGAACTCGCACTAACCTACCCGCGGCTTCTCGATATTGACGAACAAACTACAAAATCATGAGACACTTCTACCCCCATGAGTGATGGTGAGGGAGTGGAAAAATACTTGGAATGGTAAAGAAACGAACCAAATATAGAGGGGGGTCGCTGTCCTCGTTCGTATGGGGAAATGGCGGTGTGAACAAAAGAGTTTTTGATCTACCTTTTCCCCTTGCAAGAAAACGTGCTTTAAACGCTAACTTTTCATGTAATTCAAATGCAAATATCAAACGTTTAGTACCGTGCAGAGTCCAAAGAAGGAAATATCTGGGCATTTACTGTCGAACATGTGAGATGGAGCCCATTTATCGTGAAGGTAAAATTATTGACTGTCAGCATCATAACTACTTATTGATCGAGCGTGAGGTCTGTGTTAGTGAAATATCAGACCGTTGTTTTTAAGTAGGGAGCAAGACGAGCGCAGCAAGTGCAAAAATCTGGTCCAACATTTCACTTATACAGACCGAACAAGTGAGGTCAATAAAGCGCTGGTTCACACGTGTGAAGCAAGCACAGATGCAATAACAAACAATAGCGCAAGAACGTTCACACAAAGAAAGCAAGCAGAATAACCTTTAGGTAAGCATGCCCATTCACACACTTTTTGCAAGATGGCGGGCAGTGACATTGATACGCTCAATGGCTTGGCTAGCCCTATATATTGTACGACAAAGAAAGAAAAGGCGATTAAGGACGCGAGCGAGGCCAAGAAAATTTTGGTCACGAGACATATTAGCTGGGCGAAAGGAACAAAGAGATCGTCATAACCTTGACAGAGAATTACAGCTTTCTGACCGAGAGTTTTACTTTAAGAGTTTTATTCAAGTTTCTCAAGACATTCGAGAATAGGTATGAAGAGAGGACTACTTCATACTTCCATGTGTTTTTGAGCTTCTCAAAAACGTCCATTTCGGCCTGTCTCACCATTTTGTTGTCTGTTTCCATTGCTCTCGCGCTTGCTTCACCTCAGTTCACACAGCAAAAAACCGTAAAGCAAGCGCTAGAAAAACAAAAAATTTTCTTTTTCTTGTGCCAGCCTAAAAGGTTGGTTCACACGTATGAAGTAAGCACAGATGCAAGCACAAACGCAAGTGCAAAGACAACATTTTAAATAGTATAGACTCCATTTCATGTGTTCAACAGTAAATGCCTGATATTCCTTGCTTTGAACTCTGCATGGTGCTGAACGTTTATATAAAAATGAGTTTTCATTTGCATTTGAATTATAATATGAAAGGTTAACGTTCAAAGCCCGTTTGAAAGCAATATGGAAAAGGTGTATCTGAAAATGACCTGTTATAGTCATCACAATGCCTAAGTCTTCCTTGCAGGCTCAGCTTTTCTTTACACACCCCTTTTCCCATGAGACACTCACACGGACAGTGGCTTACCGTGCTAAAACGTCACCTTGAGCCACGGTAAAACAAAGACAAGAAAAGGCCAAAGTAGCTATTAAGTCTTTTGTTAAGAAGAATAAACTATCATTCATCATAAAGGCTCCCTGTTGTACAAGGACACTGCTCGCGCCCGTAAAATATCAATATCAATAATCAAGCTAAACATGCATCACATCCTACATCGTGGCGTACAGCCAAAAATTACTTGATTGACCATTCTGTTCACCTAAAACTAGTATTAATTTTAAGACGTGAAACATTGCAAAAGCTTTTGCTCAGAAAAAGCAGCCGCTAGTGGAAACAATCGCCTCTAAAATAGCAACGAAAAGGAGAAAATACCAAGGACTTGAAGAACAAATGGAAGCAGCATCAGTAGTTGTAGAAGTAGGTGTAGTAGGTGTAGGTGTAGTAGTTATTGTAGTCGAAGTAGGTTTAGTAGTTATTCTAGTAGTATTTGGCGGGCCTTGAGTCAAAGCCTGTACGTTATCAAAGTACTCCCCCAAATATGTCTTCGTGTCATTGTCGTAATTTACCAGTGATTGGACGTCTTCATCGAGTAACGTACCAGCCAATACACTCAGGTTTGCGCCTCGAATAATCTTGCGGTAATCTTCAATGAGGTCTCCTGTATTATTAGCCACAACGACGGCGTGGGATGGTCGCTTGTCAATATTGCAACTGGCAAATTCGGTGATTTCTGAAATGAAAATTCGACGTTAAAATTAAGAAAAGTTTCAGTGGTGTCACTTCCATACTACAAACTTGTTTTCGTGTTTTTTATTCTTCTTTAATTATAAAATAAAGTCCCACAAAAATTTTAAAATTGGGAAACCCTTTCGCCATCTGGTCGTAGATTTGTTTTTCACCACGACTGTGGTTTTCAAATATTTTTGTCATTGAAATGACGCAGCAATCTACTAACTAGTAAATACTCGGGAAAAGGTGATTTTTTAATGAAAATTGAACTAGTATTTAGCAGTTGGTATTTCAAAATGACCCAAAAAATCTCATTTACATAAATCTTCCCACTTGGAACACAAAAACTGATTTTGGAAAACCATTCAATGTATTTAAATTTTATTCCAGTCCTCGGACTTCTGCCTACTCTGCAGGCCCTCGTGATGTGTCTTGGAAAGGTCACTGTTACGTGAGGATCTACCAGATCTTTTAAACAATTTTTATGGAATAAATTTGCAGCATTGACCAGAGAGAAACGTCGACTTACGAATAGAATAATTTTTTGGGTTTCCCAGACTGACCTTGTAAGAAATATCCCGTATGCAGTTGTTTGAGTCTTGAAGACTGAATTAAGACGTGTTTGTGCACGATGTCATCAGTCGCCAAAGAATAGTTCGTCCATGGTAATCACAAGACAATGTGAATCAGAAATAATACGAATATGACTCAGCCGATTAGGCGAATAATCTGATGAGTTGTGTCGACAACCTAACCACAGTCGTTGTATTGCTCGCAATATCGGAAATCATGCAGGCGTGCAGCTGGTATTTAAATTAACCTATGAGAAGGGAGAATGTAGTCTGCTTCAGACAACTTGCCTTTTGTTGTTCCATCCTTACAGAGCAATTTATGATCGCTCACATTTCCATACTTGGTATACTTTGTTGTAACGTCTTGTGCAATGTCCTGTTTGACGAAGGCGACATCACCAGCACCTTCTGCCATGCACTTGAATGCTCCCTCATAGTTAGCATAAGGATCGTTGCTGGTACACTTAGTCGTAATATTTCCGTTACAAATGCTGCAAAGTGTATCGATCACTTCCTGGTCCATATTCCTTTTGCTAACGTCTAGAAGAAAATAAAAATAAGGAATTAACGTTCCCAATCCCAACCCTGCATTCGTACCCGGAAAGCACGCAACTTGTGACGAACCCACGTGAAGGTTGTTACAAAGCAGTTCATCAAGCCAGTTCAAGTTGTGTTCTTACCGCTTGTTCTCAGAGATGGAAAAGTCTAAAACGGTACGTTTGAAGCTTTAGCAAGGTTGAAGACGGAATCATACCCTTTCCAAGCTGCCCGAACAAGTCTGATATTGCTTGTATGGCTCTTTAACGTAACAGGTTGCTTCAACAAACTTCAAGCAGTTCAATGAAACAACATCCTTGTTACAACTTGTTCACAGTCCTTGCTACAACCCTGATGCAAATTCATCAAAACTGACATGGTTTAGCAATTGTTTTCTTGAGAATGCCTATCCCACTCAGGGATGTAGCCAAGACGGACGGTGTGGGGCGGACCCACCCGGCAAGATTTCACTGTCTTTAATCTTCGTTACGTCAAAAACGTAAAGCTCAAACATTTTAAGAAGCCCCTATCCAGTAGCGGGCCCTTAAAATATTCGCACCTAAAATAACCAACTTACCATTGGCAACCATATTGTTTGCATTTGCTAAGGCCAGGTCTGCTTGATCACTGACAACGTACTCGACACATGAACTTTCGGATCCATAACAGGTAACATTCAATCCCGCATCCCTCGTTGCATTTCTACACTTCTCCAAATCTGCAGTTTTGACGCACCATTTCGGCTCTGATAAAAAAATAATCATCCTGTAAACCAGAGTTGTCTTTGACACCTCATTATTAATCTCTAGAACTTTGCATAGTGATCAGAATAATACTCTAACTTTAAATTTTACTAATCTTTCGACTTCAATTAAACCCGGCCCGGGGAAGCGAGTGCCCTGCAGGGCCTATTTACCCCGGAGTGAATTTGGAGTGTCCTTTCTCGCAAGTGGTAACTTTGAAGGAGAAACGACAAACAGAAATAACGCTCATGTACAAGCGTTTGGGGAACGCACATCTATCCCCATGGATGCAAAATACTTTGGCATGCATGCGTTTCATTGCTTTTGAGTCAATATTTTCGTAGTAATGCGTTAATAAATCTTTGTAATTTTTAAAAGTCACTCCAAATTAGACATGAACGAGGAATAAGAAGCATTTTAGTAAGCAATCAAGAAAGTCATAATCGGTTGGAGAGAAATTTAATCGCTAATACACCTCAAGTCATAGTACAGTCGAACCTCGATTATCCGGACTTCTCGATTATCCGGACTTTTTCTCTGGTCCCAATTTTTTCATGAATATTAATTAGTACTTATAAAGATCAGTGGGAAAGCAAAGCACTTCTACAGACAGCTACACGTGGAGACAGTCATAGACAGCGAACCCTTTAAAGCTTCATCAGGATGGTTAGAGAAATTCAAAAATCGCCATGGAATAAGAAACCTTAGTATCCAAGGCGAAAAACTTTCTGTAGCGGAAGAAACTGTTGAGCCTTTTTTGCATAAGTTGCATAAAATGATCGAAGAGAGAGGTTTAACCCCCGAACAAATCTACAACGCTGACGAAACGGGACTTCTGTGGAAATGTTTACCGGAAAGAACCCTTGTGTCATGCCTTGAGAAATCTGTCCCGCGCTTCAAAAAATCAAAGGATCGCTTGACTGTCCTTGGTTGTGCAAATGCCACAGGAACACACAAACTGAAACCTGTTCTGATCGGGAAATTTGCTAAGCCGCGTTGTTTTAAGAAAAAGTCACAGAGAAACGCCTGGATGAACTCTGAGATTTTTGCCGAGTGGTTTAAGAAAGACTTCGTCCCCGGCTGTTAAACGCCACCAGCTTACGCAAAACATTCCTTCACCTAAAGCTTTGTTGCTGATCGACAACTGTTCTGCTCATCCCGAGGAACTGAGGAGCCATGATGGTTCGGTCACTTGTGTGTTTCTCCCTCCAAACACAACTTCGCGGATTCAGCCAATGGATCAAGGCATCTTACAAGCAACGAAGACCCGTTACAAGCGAAAACTCCTTCAGAAAGTGATTTACGGTCAAGACCTTGATCCAACACAAAACATCAAGGAAATGGTAAAGCAACACACTGTGAAAGATGCACTCTATATGCTTGCTGATGCGTGGGAAGAGGGAAGCTCTGATTCCATATCCAAAGCATTCAGTAAGCTGCAAATTCACCACAACGGCCAGCCAACTGTTTCTCTCAATTATCCGGACTCTTTATCCCGGTCCCAGTGAGTCCGGATAAGCGAGGTTCCACTGTACTCACAATGTTTAACAGGAAAGGAAAGTTACAATAGCCTATTTTCAAACTTGGTTGCGTTGATCGTTTTGCCTCCCGACGTAGGCTGATCGTTTAAAAACAGTAACTTACTTGCCCTGTGCGTCAAACAGCAGTGTTCACAGTTCCGCCATTTGACAACCTCTACATTCTTTTCTACCACAGTGAATCATCAAAGCCATCTCATGGTTTCCAAAAATAATTTCGGCTGCAGTTGTCTCTTCCTTACAGGCAATAAACGACCAACGCTTTTGAAAATCAAATTCACTTTCGCACGTCACCGAATTGCCTTCCCACCCAAACTAGCAACAGATGGACTATTTGTACTGTCACAACGTCATGGAGACTCTTAGTACAAGAATTGAGACACGTATGAAGTCAATATTTCACTTCCACCTTGATCTCGTCAATTACATCCCCTCAAAACGTTTGGCCGCTTATCTCTCGCTTGCACTTTCGTAAATATATCATGTTGGTATACAGTCAGTACGTTTCAAACTAGCTATTACCAGTGCTCTGTCTTGATAATTTTAAATAAAAAATAAAAGACAAAAAACCTCATAAACCCAGCAAAGCCAAAGAAGTAGAAACAGCAGACTTAACGTGTTCTGTCGAAGAAAGTGTAGTTCGTCGACCTAAAGCCTGATCAATATGTTAGATTTGGTAATTAATATGGTGGATGTCTTGCTCGCGCGATAAACAAGCCCTAAGTTGCCCCTTGAAACTTACCTTGCGCCTGAACTGTCATGACAAAGACGGAGAGACATAAAATTAGGGCAATATTCATTTTCGCAATTCTTCAACCACACCCGTGTGCTTCGTGCAGACGCCAAATCAAAGAATGACGAGTCTGTTGCGCAAACTTATTTCAATAGAGCCAGTATTCCGTAACATGCATCGAGATTGACAACCGGACATCGATGACGACGCCCGGTCTTGAAGTAATTTAAATGATAAGAAAATAATCATCTTTTTATCGGGATAAAAGTGTTTTCTTGTGCTAGCCCCTTTTGCCAACGGCCTCGTTGGTCGCGAACAGCCACTCAGAGTGGCATTTTTAGGACTAGAAAATCGACGTACCACTGACAAATTGTCGAAGATTTCCGATTGTTAATTCTTCTTACCGTATGTTATTTAAGGTTCTAGACGCCTGAGGCATTATGTTAATTCCTTTTGAATTGCAGAAACACAAAACTGGGCAATCCTTAAATTTCTCTTCATTGTTGCGAACAATCTTGAGGGATTAGTGTTTTAAATGGGTATTGAACTCGCACTAATCTATCCGCGGCTTCTCGATAGTGACGAACAAACTACAAAGTCATGGGACACTTCTACCCCCATGGGTGATGGTGAGGAGTGGAAAAATACTTGGAATGGTAAACAAACGAATCAAATATAGAGGTTTAGCCCCCGAACAAATCTACAACGCTGACGAAACGGGACTTCTGTTGAAATGTTTACCGGAAAGAACCCTTGTGTCATGCCGTGAGAAATCTGCCCCGAGCTTCAAAAAATCAAAGGATCGCTTGACTGTCCTTGGTTGTGCAAATGCCACAGGAACACAAATTGAAACCTGTTCTGATCGGGAAATTTGCTAAGCCGCGTTGTTTTCAGATGGGTGATGATGAGGGAGTGGAAAAATACTTGGAATGGTAAACAAACGAACCAAATATAAAAGGGGGTCGCTGTCCTCGTTCGTATGGGGAAAGAGGGGTGTGAGCAAAATATTTTTTGATCTACCTTTTCCCCTTGCTAGAAAACGTGCTTTAAACGTTAACCTTGCATGTAATTCAAATGCAAATATCAAACGTTTAGTACCGTGCAGAGTTCAAAGAAGGAAATATCTGGGCATTTACTGTCGAACACATGAGATGGAGCCCACTATCGTGAAGGTAAAATTATTGACTGTCAGCATCATAACTACTTATTGACCAAGCGTTAGGTCTGTGTTAGTGAAATATCAGACCGTTGTTTTTAAGTAGGGAGCGAGACCAGCGCAGCGAGTGCAGAAATCAGGTCCGACATTTCACTTGTACAGACCGAACAAGCGAGGTCAATAAAGCGCTGGTTCACACGTGTGAAGCAAGCACAGATGCAATAACAAACAATAGCACAAGAACGTTCACACAAAGAAAGCAAGCAGAATAACCTTTAGGTACGCATGCCCATTCACACACTTTTTGCAAGATGGCGGGCAGTGACATTGATACGCTCAATGGCTTGGCTAGCCCTATATATCGTACGACAAAGAGGGAAAAGGCGATTAAGGTCACGAGCGAGGCCAAGAAAATTTTGGTCACGAGACATATTAGCTTGGCGAAAGGAACAAGGAGATCGTCATAACCTTGACAGAGAATTACAGCTTTCTGACCGAGAGTTTTACTGTAAGAGAGTTTTATTCTAGTTTCTCAAGACATTCGAGAATAGGTATGAAGAGAGGACTTCTTCATACTTCCATGTGTTTTTGAGCTTCTCAAAAACGTCCATTTCGGCCTGTCTCACCATTTTGTTGTCTGTTTCCATTGCTCTCGCGCTTGCTTCACCCAAGTTCACACGTCAAAAAACCGTGAAGCAAGAGCTAGAAAAACAAAAATTTTCTTTTTCTTGTGCCAGCCTAAAAGGCTCGTTCACACGTGTGAAGTAAGCACAGCTGGAAGCACAAATGCAAGTGCAAAGACAAGACGTGTGAACCAGCCTTCAAGGCTGGCACAAGAAAAAGAAAATTTTTTTGTTTTTCTAGCGCTTGCTTCACGGTTTTTTGCCGTGCGAACCGGGGTAGAGCAAGCGCGAGAGCAATGGAAACAAACAACAAAATGGTGAGACAGGCCGAAATGGACGTTTTTGAGAAGCTCAAAAACATATGGAAGTATGAAGAAGTTCTCTCTTCATACCTATTCTCAAATGTCGTGAGAAACTAGAATAAAACTCTCTTAAACTAAAACTCTTGGTATGAAAGCTGTAATTCTCTGTCAAGGTTATGAGGATCTCCTTGTTCCTTTCGCCCAGCTAATATGTCTCGTGACCAAAATTTTCTTGGCCTCGCTCGCGACCTTAATCGCCTTTTCGTTCTTAGTCGTACTATATATAGGGCTAGCCAAGCCACTGAGCGTATCAATGTCACTGTCCGCCATCTTGCAAAAAGTGTGTGAATGGGCATGCGTACCTACAGGTTATTCTGCTTGCTTTCTTTGTGTGAACGTTCTTGCGCTATTGTTTGTTATTGCATCTGTGCTTGCTTCACACGTGTGAATCAGCCTTTAGGCGGACACCTCTATTAAGCGAACGCGGACACCTAAATCGATGCGAAAAGAAACCCGGTCCCTGTATTAGGCGGACAAAGTTTTCTATATTCGTTGATAACTAAGAACTTTTCCCTCTTTAAATTGTACTGCAATTGCCAGGTTAATGAAATTCGATATGAGTCTTTCTTGTTCTCGATGTTTCACGGCGGAGATCAGTAAATGTTCAGCAACAGTCAGCGCATAGTTTCTAGCATAGTTTTATAAACTACATTTGTTTCGAGTTAATGTTATTCTTCATTGGAGTCCGACATCAAAGATCTCATTCAATCGCAGGAAAAGCGGTCTCCTTGAAATTCATTCAGACAAGGAATCTCCAAGCCAGATCCCGCACTTCTGTTCATCCTTTTTCCCTTGATTATAACGCAACTCCCCCACGTTTGTTGGACGTTTAAGAAACTTATACTGACCCACGCTGTCATGCGTTTAGGGATACGACCACCAACTTTCATGTTAACCACCATTTGGATGGGAATGAACACAACACTATACAGTTGATGCAATGCTATCATTTGGTTTGACAGCAGTAACCGTCTTTTTATCAGTTTTATTACTGGACTCCAGTTTCAGAAAATACTCTACGTTGATTTTAGTGGACCAGATGTCCATGTACTCATGATTGCCTCGCACAAATCGATTAACAAGCTAATGTTCAGAATAAATTTTACTGCACAAAGTGTCAATGCACGATTGCGAGTCTTTTTTCGAAGGGGTTTCTCACGTGTTTAATTCCATCTCAAGAACCGGGAAGTCTAACGTCATTGTCATGCCATGAACAATTTTTACCCAAATTCCATAGGCACAACCTCATCATTCATACTTAATACGGTTGTATGGGCTTAAACACCAAAGAACTGTGTGATGATAATAAATAAAAATGTATTTAGTAAGAATCAGCGGATGTGACCGCGTAGAAACGTAGACGTGTAGACCATATGTCTAACGGTAATTAGAATCCAGGAGGTCTAGGTACAAGAACCTCCATTGAGATGACACTAAAGAATTCCCCGAGGCTGTCCGCTTAATACTGGTTTCACTGTAATACGTTTTCACTTCGCCTATTGTCAAAAATTTTAATTTTTATTCTACACAAGTAAGACTATTTTAAATTCCCCCCGCTGCCTGAGCGACCAGTACGGGAAATATCTGACATCTTATGATCCAATCAAATTGCAAGATTTCCGTATACTGACCGCTCGCTGCCACAACCATAAATAATACAATTTATTCGAGAACCAACTGGGAGCAGTTTGCAGTTGGAAGCCCAAGAGTTTCTTTTTTCGCGACTTATCCCGGTTGAAACTAAAAAAATGTATGATTGTGGCATTCGAAAATCAGTTACCCTCACTCCGATACAGACTAGGTTAAAGTAAATGGTAAGGAAACTTAAAAATGGTCAGTTAGGTAAATGTGTGACGTAAACAGAAACCTACGGCGAGATTTTAGAGAACTAATCAATTCAAAACGACTTATATGGATATTTATGCAATTCACTTATGATTTATGACTTAATTTTATTCTGCTATTTCATGATTATGCTAACGCATGCACAATTCAGATCAATCCGTAAATTCCTCCTCATTCTAGTGAAATATACAACTTCGTGATGCATTTGTGTTTTAATTGGTAGATTTGACCCGCATTAATCCATCCGCAGTTTCTCCAGATTGATCACGGTTGATGGGTAAACTGCTGAATAATGAGCACGTCTACTACCTCACCCCCCTGAGTAATGGTGTGCTAGGAGGAAAATACTTGGATAGGTAAATAAAAACGCGTGAAATATGTGGGCGTGTTACGTTGTCTTTGTTATACCGTGGTCCAAGGTGACGTTTTAGCACGGTAAGCCACTGTCCGTGTGAGTGTCTCATGGGAAAAGGGGTGTATAAAGAAAAGCTGAGCCTGCAAGAAAGACTTAGGCATTGTGATGACTAGAATAGGTCATTTTCAGATACACCTTTTCCATATTGCTTTTAAACGGGCTTTGAACGTTAACTTTTCATATTATAATTCAAATGCAAATGAAAACTCATTTTCATATAAACGTTCAGCACCATGCAGAGTTCAAAGCAAGGAATATGAGGCATTTACTGTCGAACACGTAAAATGGAGTCTATATTATTTAAAATATCAGCTATAGATTTACTTAGCGGAAAATGTAGCTTTAAAATTAAGGTAAATGTCCAGCATAACAGCTTAAGAAGAGCCATTGAGTCGTCCACAGGAGTTTGCAGCCGGAGGCAAACAGTTGGATCTTTTTTATCTGGTACTGGTTGAGGCTTTAAAATGAACGATTCTGATATTCGAAGATTTATCTTCACTCACTATAGACTAGTTCAAAGCAAACTATAAGATACAAATGGTCAGTTCCGCTAATTTCTACTGTAAACAAAAACCAACGGCAACTGTTTAAAAAAACTAATTCAAAACGATGTAATTTGATATGTGTGCATTTGACTGATAAGTCAATGGCCGGCCCTTCTTTATACATCTGTTGAATACAACTACCTGAATGCCGGCTTTCGAAATCTTGTTTGTGATGTTAATCGAAGCAATAGTCTTTCCATTTTAATGTTTGAGAAACGTGAGAGAGCTTGGATATATTAAGGAAGATGAACGATCTTCAAACTCGATACTCCGAAAATGATTTCTGAGCCCCAGGCGGGGATCGAACCCGCAACCTTCTGATGACCGGTCTTTCCAATGAATCTTTCCATTCGCTTCGCCAATTCAATGTTTGCATGAAAATGGTAAAACCGCAAAGTGTTCTGGTACATGGAGTTTATTTCAGCTGACGTAATAAGGGAAACTGTCACGGAAGAGGGGAGGGGGTAAAAATGATCCTGAGGACAAACCCCCCCGAAAATTTTTCAAAATCAACAACTCTGATAACAGCTGAAGACGCTTCTAAATTTTTTAATCGCTCAGAACTCAGAAACATCAGATCATATTAACAGAACGAAATATCATTCAAAATAAAGAAACTATTCACTGAAATAACTGATACGCGGCGAAAAAAGTATTGGCGAAATTCCTTGAGATTAATGAACTAGTTCGCCGTCTGAGTTAGGTCAAGTTTGTCATTGCTCGGCTTGTGTGTGTCACTATTGTTCGATACCAAGCTTTAAATTTTCTTGCAGCAGGAAATTATCTATCCCAGCCTCACTAGGAGCAGGATTTACCTGGAGACGCCTGCAAGTTGTATTCGCCTGGTTTATCATATTTTTCTCCCGACTCGGGAATCATTTAAACCTTATTTCAGCTGAGTAATCCTCTGAGTTAAGAGACTTTGTTAAATGATTTACCGTGTATTAAATTACTACATTTTAAATGCTGTCATAAAACAGCCTTCAAACCTTTGGGAAAAATCCACTTCCTTGAAAAAAAATGGGGCGAGGCTAAAGCTCCCCCCGTCTCCCGCTTCCGCGGTCTCTGTGTACTATTAAATTTGAACGTCTTTTCTCTTTGCAATTTTGGCATGCTGATACCATTCTCCTGTTCAAGCTTTGATTGAAATTTTTAAGCTAGCACTTGCCTGTACAGATTTCCTTAATTATGAGGAAAAATGATCAGCAACACATTTCAGGCTTGGAACCAAGAGTGTGTAGCACAATTAGTTTTTGATATATTCATAGTCCACTGAAGGACGTGGCCAGGAAACCTTGTTTCATCATTTTGTTCACTGTTATGCCCACCACATGGTGGTTTTTTTTTTTTCCTTGCTTTCTTTCTTCTCTTTTGGTTCCTTGATAAAATTAAGCCTCGTCCTTATGTAGTCAGCTTGAACATTCAGCAAAGCTATGTTGACCTCAAGACACGCTATTAGACTTAAAAAAAGCTCAAAAAAAAAAACGAAACAAAAGTGATATGGCAGTCCGCCATTTCATATCTCACGCGAGATATCATACTATGACGTAGGCATTTTTTAAAAGTTTCGTTTTCGGTGACCGTAGTCGCCGGATTCGTGTGAACGGGAAGGCAACCCGCAATAAGAAATTTGCGTTTTCAGGCAATAACAGATAAGTCTTGACGCGGCCTTAGCTTTATCACTAGAGCGGTGGTCCAGAAATCCGAACAGCAACATTTCTTCCTTGGCATTTTACGTAAATGTTGACCATTTATTTGGCACAATTTCTATTTGGCAACTTTGTTATTCTACTGGCTAAAACCAGACAATTTTACTGGTCAAGGGGAGACGTCCTTAAAATTTACCAAATAAACGGTCAATTTTTAATTAATAATTGTCCACATTTGTGGGAGCGTGGTTCACTGTAATCCTTCCTGGAGTTGTTCCTCCCCTAATGTGCCTAGGTTTATCATTGAAGAAATATCATGTTTTATTATGGAACAAATAAACTTTATTAATTTTAATGTGCACATCAGCTGCAAGGGTATTAGGGTACTAATAATTATATTCATGAGCCAGCATTTTGCAAATGCTAATTTTAACAAAAGTCCCTTCAAAACATTACGAGAACCAAAGCCAAAATTCATAGCGCTTTTTCGCTATACTATGTCGGTAAAAAATCCAAAATAAACACTCAAAATAAAGATGTTGGTAATGATGATGTCATGTTGATGATTACTATCGCTGATTTCAGTTTGGCAAAGTTTTGAGCCTAGAGGCATTGCATAAACAAGACAAGAAAAGGTCAAAGTAGTTATTATTTAAGTCTTTTGTTTGGAAGAATAAACTATCATTCATCACAAAGGCTCCCTGTTGTGCAATGACACTGCTCGCGCCCGCAAAATATCAATATCAATAATTAAGCTAAACATGCATCACATCCTACATCGTGGCGTACAGCCAAAAATTACTTGATTGACCATTCTGTTCATCTAAAACTAGTATTAATTTTAAGACGTGAAACATTACAAAAGCTTTTGCTCATAAAAAGCAGCCGCTAGTGGAAACAATCGCCTCTAAAATAGCAACGAAAAGGAGAAAATACCAAGGACTTGAAGAACAAATGGAAGCAGCATCAGTAGTTGTAGAAGTAGGTGTAGTAGGTGAAGGTGTAGTAGGTGTAGGTGTAGTAGGTGTAGGTGTAGGTGTAGGAGTAGGTACAGTAGTAATTGGCGGGCTTTGAGTCAAAGCCTGCACGTTATCAAAGTACTCCCCCAAGTATGTCTTCGTGTCATTGTCGTAATCTTCCAGTGACTTGACGCCTTTATCGAGTAACGTACCAGCCAATACACTCAGGTTTGCCCTTCGAATAATCTTGCGGTAATCTTCAATGAGGTCTCCTGCATTATTAGCCACAACGACGGCGTGGGATGGTCGCTTGTCAATATTGCAACTGGCAAATTCGGTGGTTTCTGAAATGAAAATTCGACGGGAAACTTAAGGCGAAACGTCTTGGGCCCGAAAGGGTTAAATTGAAAACGACTCCTTAACATTTTAGAATTAAGAAAACGTCTTCGTAACCTATCTCGTCTTATTTTGCAACTGGCAAATTGGGTGGTTTCTGAAATGAAAATTCGACGTTAAAATTAAGAAAAGTTTCAGTGGTGTCACTTTCATACTACACACTTGTTTTCGTGTGTTTTTTCTTCTTTAATTATAAAATAAAGTCCCACAAAAATTTTAAAATTCGGAAACCCTTTCGCCATCTGGTCGTAGATTTGTTTTTCACCACGACTGTGGTTTTCAAACATTTTTGTCGTTGAAATGACGCAGCAATCCACTAACGAGTAAGCACTCGGGAAAAGGTGATTTTTTAATGAAAATTGAACTAGTATTTAGCAGTTGGTATTTCAAAATGACCCAAAAATCTCATTTGCATGAATCTTCCCACTTGGAACACAAAAACTGATTTTGGAAAACCATTCAATTTATTCAAATTTTATTCCAGTCCTCGGACTTCTGCCTACTCTGCAGGCCCTCGTGATGTGTCTTGGAAAGGTCACTGTTACGCGACGATCTACCAGATCTTTTAAACAATTTTTATGGAATAAATTTGCAGCATTGACCGGAGAGAAACGTCGACTTACGAATAGAATAATTTTTTGGGTTTCCCAGACTGACCTTGCAAGAAATATCCCGTTTGCAGTTGTTTGAGTCTTGAAGACTGAATTAAGACGTGTTTGTGCACGATGTCATCAGTCGCCAAAGAATAGTTCGTCCATGGTAATCACAAGACAATGTGAATCAGAAATAATACGAATATGACTCAGCCGATTAGGCGAATAATCTGATGAGTTGTGTCGACAACCTAACCACAGTCTTTGTATTGCTCGCAATATCGGAAATCATGCAGGCGTGCAGCTGGTATTTAAATTAACCTATGAGAATGGAGAATGTAGTCTGCTTCAGACAACTTGCCTTTTGTTGTTCCATCCTTACAGAGCAATTTATAATCGCTCACACTTCCATACTTGGTATACTTTGTTGTAACGTCTTGTGCAATGTCCTGTTTGACGAAGGCGACATCACCAGCACCTTCTGCCATGCACTTGAATGCTCCCTCATAGTCAGCATAAGGGTCGTTGCTGGTACACTTAGTCGTAATATTTCCGTTACAAATGCTGCAAAGTGTATCGATCACTTCCCGGTCGTTATTGCGTTTGCTAACGTCTAGAAGAAAATAAAAATAAAAAATTAACGTTCGCAATCCCAACCCTGCATTCGTACCCGGAAAGCACGCAACTTGTGACGAACCCACATGAAGGTTGTTACAAAGCAGTTCATCAAGCCAGTTCAAGTTGTGTTCTTACTGCTTGTTTCCAGAGATGGACGAGTCTAAATCGGGACGTTTGAAGCTTTAACAAGATTGAAGACGGAATCATACTCTTTCCAAGCTGTCCGAACAAGTCTGAGATTGCTTGTATGGCTCTTTAACGTAACAGGTTGCTTCAACAAGCTTTAAGCAGTTCGATGAAACAACATCCTTGTTACAACTTGTTCACAGTCCTTGCTACAACCCTGATACAAATTCATCAAAATTGACATGGTTTAGCAATTACTTTCTTGAGAACGCCTATCCCACTCAGGGATGTAGCCAAGACGGACGGTGTGGGGCGGACCCACCCGGCAAGAATTCTAAGCGCCCGGCATTCGCGCTGATTATATCAATTCCACCCTGTACATTTTTAGCCCGGTCATAATGAAGTATAAAAATAAAGTCAGGGTATTTTTACCCGGTATACTTAACTTACTTTTGGATACATCCCTGCCCACTGTGGTGAAGTCAATTTATTTACTATCAGTGGATTGTAAAAAGTTGAGCAGCCATAGATTTCTTTATTACTTATTGGTTAAAAAGGCATAACTTGGAGTAATATTATGTAAATGATATTCAAGCTCCTACCTGGAACGCAGCTTTCGTTGAAAAACTCCGCCGCTGACTTGTACTGGTTTACCACGTAAGGCATAACTCTTGTTCGGATAAAATAGCCAATGGGAATGTTCCAGCCAGCGGTTTTGCCAGCTCCTGTGTGACAGGATTTCGTCCCGTTTAATTCATTCAGTTTGAGATCTGTGTTGTTCTTGACCACTGCCACTCCATAGTATCTCACAGTATTGTCAGGAAGTCCGAGATTTTCAGCAGCCACAATCCTCACTTTATCAACTAAAATTTAAGATAGATGTTAGAAAAACAATTTATCTGTACTATTCATAAAGTTAGTGGATAAAACTAAAGTGGGCATTCGTGCCAAAATTTGGTGGTCAATAAGTATCCAGCAGGACGCTAGCATTAGCTACACGATTACATTCAGCTGGGAGGCAAGAAGACTTCTGTTGATAAAGCTGTCTTTCGATCTACGAGGTCGTTCCATTTTGCCAAATATTTTTCAGGATTCACTGGCAAGCTTTTGCTTTACGCCCTTCTGGTGCTATCCATGCCGCATATTTGTTCCAAACTTTATCAACTACAAAGTTAAGTTTTACTGGGAATAAACTTCCTTTTTTAATTGTTTTGTATTGGCTTCGAGTCTCCTCTTTAATATTATATGATCCTGCTTATGTTAACAGTATTTATCTGTGAATCTGCTCAGATATATTCCTATGTTTCCCAAAACTTTCGAATCCACGGCTACAGCATTGCATTCAAAAATTAGCGCAAAGTCACTGTGTTCACCACCAAAATAATCAGCTTACCGTACTTCACCATATCGTTTGCACTTGCTCTGGTCATGTTAGCTTTACCGTTGATAACATCCTTTACGCATGAACCATCGGATCCATAACAGGTAACATTCAATCCCGCATCCTTCGTTGCATTTCTGCACTTCTCCAAATCTGCAGTTTTGACGCACCATGTCGGCCCTTATCGTAAAAAAAAACAATGAAAAGTCTCAGAGTTGTAATTGGTGAAAAAGGCAAAAAAACTTGAAAACCGTTAAAGAAACAATTCAAAAGTCTCAGTGTAGAAATTGGTGAAAAAGAGAAAAAAAACTACAAACCAGAATATACGTCCAGACCATTTTCGTAACCCTTGGGTCTGTATTCGATTTTTTAATTTTCCTCTGATTAACGCCAGACAATTTTATTCGTCAAGAGAAGAACCCCAGTTGCGAAAGGGTTAACGACTAATCCTTAACCCTTTCCCTACCGAGATTGTACAGTATGTATGTAAATTTATATTTATACATATACATTTACCTAAACCTAAACCCATACCCATACCTATACCTATATCGATACATATACATATATTCATGTACATATATATATATATATATATATATACACATATACATATTCATATACATATACTTATACTTATTCATATGTATGTGGATGTTTATGAAAAAGAATATTACGATTACTTTAGAAGTCTTTGTCCTGTCGTTATCTGGCTTTTGTCGGCAAATGAACAAAGCTTCTTTGAACAGGAATAAAGTGACTTGTAATAAGTTGTAACAGCATGTTCTTTTATTCTCGCGTAGAGATAATAGTTTGCTTCTGCTTTTTGACTTGGGTTTAACTTTTTTTTCAAGTCGTAACCAATTACTGGTACTAGGTGAATGTCATTGTTGTTTCGTTAACATTTGCATCAGGCGGCTCTGGACCTTCGCATTCTTTCAGTCAACAAAATAAAGAAAAAACAAAAGAAAAGCAAAAACAAAAAATTAACCCCCCCCCTTCAAAAAAACCCAAAATCAAAAAAATATCCCAAAAACCCCCAAGAATAACAAAGAACATTTGCAAAGCAGTCTGGGCATTTTAATCCTATACCATCATCCCAATAGTCCATTGGCGCTGGCGAAGCTCGCCATGTTTACCAGGAAAGGTAGTACATTTTCAGGCTTGGTAACATTGATAGTTATTATTGTGTACGTGATTATTTGAAAGAAAATAGTGAACTAGCTCTTTTAAAGTTTCCTCGGTAACATGTATAAAGATTACCGCCATTCTGCGTGAATGTATTTACTGTTATATTCACCTGTAGGTGATCATCGAGAATTGACGTAAATTTTTGCCAATCATGCCGTGGAGTTTTCGGTAATCACCTGTGTAATTATACTAAAAATAGTGACTTACTCTACGTGGCACTCGGCAGTGTTCACAGTTCTGACAAGCGATAACCTCTCCATTATTTTCAACCTCATTAAGCTGTTTCAGCGAACTAAGGGTGTTTTAAAGCCCACCATAGTTTTTGAACATCAAATTCACAATTGTATATCACCGAATTTCTTCCCTGTCCAGACTTGCCATACCTGGTCTACTTGTTCTGTCACAAAGTCAAACAAATTCTTTGTATACGAAGACGTATGAAGTCAAAATGAAGCTTTACAACTGAGCCTTTTTGTAGGAACGTGAGTATACCACAGCAAGTTCACTTATACCTTAATGTCAATTGCGTCTCCTCAAACCCCTTGGCCCGCCTATATCTGGCTTACACCTCACATAAATGGTCAACTTGAAACAAGCTATTGCCAGTTGCTGCAAATATTAGGGATGACTACTTCGTATTAACGTAGTCATAAACCTAGTAGAACTAAAGAAGTAGGATCAGCGGACTTAACGCGTTCTATCAAAGAAAGTCTAGTTCGTCAAACTAAAGCCCAGTTAATATAAAAATTCTGTTAATTCATAATAATGTAAATTCCTTTAACTCGTTCGCGCAGCGAATAAGCCTCTAGAGACCTCTTAGAACTTACCTTGCGCCAAAGCAGTGTCAACAAAGACGAAGAGACATAAAATCAGAGCTGTATTCATTTTGGTAATCCTCCAAACACCACAGCAGTGTGCTTCCTACAGGTGCCAAGACAGGAATGACGAGTGGACGGCGCAAACACTGTTTACCAAACAGCCAGGATATATAACATGCAACGGAGTTGACAAGCGGACGTTGACGACGATGAATAGTTCAGACGTAATTTGGACGAAAGGGAAATTATTATTCTTTTACAGGGATAAAAATCTTTTCTTGTGTTAAAACCCCATATCGCAACAGCCTTGTTTACCATATAAACGCCACTTAAAGAGTCATTTTAGGACAAGAAGGCAACGTGCTATAGCTTCTGAGACTGTCCTAAATTTCCGATTGTTAATTCTTCTAACCTGATGTTATTTAAGGCGCTAGACACGTCTCAGAGACCAAGCTGATGTCGGTCGAATCGCAGACACAATTATAATCAATCCGGAAATTCCTTTTCATTCCGGTAAAAAGAAAAGCAATATCGTCAGTCATTATTTTTTTGATTGATAGTTCAAACACAGACTAACCTACCGGTGTTGGTGAGGGAGGGGAAAAATACTTAGACAAGTAAATAAAGGCGAAATATGTGGATGTGTTTTGCTGTCTTTGCTATACCATGGGACTGAGGGTCTCATGCGGAATGGCGATTGGCAGAGGGACTGAGCCTGCAAGGAAGGCTTGGGGATTAGGGACCTAAAGATCTTCGACGTCAACTTAAACGAAGACGTCCTTTAAAATTTGGGAATTTAAAGAAACCACGGTTTATTGGACACCGTGCTTGATGCTTGTGGCTTGTTTTATGACTCCTAAAACGCTCCAGTTCTCTTAAAACGACTGTAGTCTTGGATTGACTTCAACCTTAAGTAGCAGCTTTTTTAACTCCGCGAGCTGACGTCGTCCTTAAGACGTGAAAATAGTCTGGTAGACGTCTTATGCAGAACGAAGACAGCGATGAGAATACTTTGGAGAATAAAAATTATTCATTCTCTTTGTTTTGCATGAAGAATTCTTTTATTTCGAAAGACGCGTTGGTGAAGTTGACGTGGTAGATCTTAAGATCCCTATAATGATAACTAGAAAATGTCATCTTCCGATATAAATTTTCCTCTTGCTTGACAAAGTACTCTAAACGTTAATTTTTCGAACAATTCAAATACAAACGGAAGCTCTTTTCATATCAAACGTGTAGCACTATGCAGAGTTCAAAGAATGAATACTGGACATAACTTTTGCCCTCAATAACATGAAATTGAGTCTGTATTAACTGTAGGTAAATTTTTTGATCGTCATAATCCTACTTAATCGTATTTGATCGTACTTAATCGTACTTAACACCCAACAGGGTACAGTTTACAACTGGGGCCCCTTGATGAGCTGCATCGAAAACTAAAGATGAAAACGATTAAATTGATATGTATGCAACAGAGTTATAAGTTATGACTTAATTTATTCTGCTATTTTATTTTAATTATATATTATTTTACGATATGTAAATATGCAGAAAAATGCATAAAAGTATGAAAATTGTAATAAAGACTGTATGAATAGAGGTAGCAGAGGTGTACTAGTCATTTTAAGCGTCTTCTTTTCTCTTTGCAATTTTAGCCTGTTGATTCATTATTATCTTCGAGCTTTGATTGAAAATTTAGAGTTGGCACTTGACGGTACAGATTTCCTGAAGCATGAATAAAAAAATGTTTTCAAATAACGTTTAAAAAAAGAATCGTCAAAGTTTCATCAAGTTTGAAACAATTTTGACATCATCATAGTCTATTGAAGGACATGGCCTGAAAACTCTTTCTTCCGTCTTTTCATTTATTTTTATGCAGAATTACCAGCCACAACGCAATAAATCATTCGTATAATCAAGCAATTAGCCTGTGGAAACGTTCAAAAAGAAATGAAAGGAAAGTTTCGCGTCTTAACGATGACGTTGGAATTTTAATCCTTCAAAGCATGACTTTATTTGCGAGTGTGTTTTAGTTTTCATTTTCGTTTTTGCTTTTACCGTTGTAATTTTTTGCCGTTCGAGAACCGTAATCAAGGAACGGTTTATCGCCATAGAAAAAATGTTTTGTGCAAGGTAAAAGGTTTTCCAATATAAATCTCAAACTCATAATTCATGAGCAAAATACAAAGGAAATCAGTACCGAGATGTAGTTTGTATATCTGATCTTAATTAGCATAGAATTTCGTCAAATTTAAACCCGATTTTCCCTTTAAATACGGATTCATATGAGATGTAATATCACACACTCGAAAGTCGTGTTTCATCAGATATCCATATACCTCGGAGTTGGTTGAAAAACTCGGCTATCGCCTCGTTTTTCAATACACTTCTCGGTGTTTCATCAGATATCCAAACACCGAGAAGTGAGTTTTTTAACCAACTTCGAGGTGTTAGGATATCTGATGAAACACGACTTTCGAGTGTATGATATTGCATCTCAAACGAATCCCTATTTAAAGAGAAAATCGGGTTTAAAGTTGTTGAAATTTAATGCTAATTAAGATCAGATATCCAAACTACGTCTCGGTACTGATCTCCTTTGTGTTTTGCTCATGAATTATTAATGAGTTTGAGATGCACTAGTTCAAAATGAACCTCACAAGTTCTTGATAGCGTTTTCCAATGACCAATTCAATGTCGAATCATAGGCAGGGGAGGCGTGATAGCGTTTTTAAGCAAGTGTGATACGATTACATACCTTGAACTATGTGCTCTAGTTTGCGATCTCATTAAAGGATTGATATAAAAACCTCCCTTGCAATAACGAGCTCCATCGTTTCCTGATTTGGAGAAGAATTGGACAAGTTTTAGTATTACTAAATAACGCAAAACAGTATAACAATATCAAGGGGTTGTGTGGAAATAATGTAATCATTGGGCATCACTCATGAATTAGTGAATTATTTGGCCAGATATGCTTGAAAGGAGCCATTTTTCTTTTTGCAAGCTCAGCAATTGTACGGAAGGGAGGTTTCGAAATTACGACAGGAAATTTGTCAGAAAGCAAAATTTCAAAAGATCTTTGCAAGTTTTCCAGGGATATGTACAAATCTCTAGATAATTTAGCCATGACGTTTTCGAAATTTTAAATACAATGAATATACAATTCCAAATCCAATGTGGTCAGCAGTAATCTTAAAAGACGCCGGTAATTCCGTGAATGTGCTGCTAGCTCCTCTCCTGATTGGCCAAAAAAATTGTCCCCATTCTCTTCCCTTCATTATTTTGCGCGGTCAGACCAACGGTGCCAACGGTCTTCCGTGTAGTATTCGAAATGGCGGCTAGGTCACATGCTGATCTGCCGGTTTTGACTTTCAAAGTAGAAAATGATCCCAAATGTAAATGCTGAAGAAGAATTAACATTGAAAAAAACGGGAATGTCGTCATTTTAAAGGTAGGCCACCACTTATCGTGATTAATTTCCGCCCAACTT
This sequence comes from Heliopora coerulea, assembly GCA_030142905.1. Classification (NCBI taxonomy): domain Eukaryota; kingdom Metazoa; phylum Cnidaria; class Anthozoa; order Scleralcyonacea; family Helioporidae; genus Heliopora; species Heliopora coerulea. The sequence continues at coordinate 2,830,699 of JASJOG010000011.1, read as the reverse complement.
AACCATGACAACCTGAAAACTGTACATATTTTTAGCAGAAAAAGAGACCTGCGCCGCTATCAATGAAATGGCCCCAGAAATGAATAATTTTCACTTCGGAAAACAATAAATATTTTTACAATTTGAAAAATGCTATAATCAATTATGTTATGACAATGTTCATTCTGCACATATGAGCATTGCTTTGTCTTTTCAGCTGAGAAAAAAACGAGGATAAAATTTTGGCAAAAATTAGGTTCGTCTTCCTTTCTAAGACCAGCAGGTGCAGAATTTTAGTTTTTTCATTGAGAATAGATAAAAATAATCAGTTTCTATTGGCAAGTGAATAGGGTTTGGCCTTAACTACATACTGTACCTGAAAATTAGATTAAAAAGAACACCTGCATGCCATAGCAAACTTTGGTGTACAACTGGGCAGGTCCAGATTGAAATTTTCAATGAAAATGAACAACAGCTTTCATGCTCTTTTTTCTGCACTTTTGAATGAATGTTAACTGATTATTTGGTGCAGCTTCCATTTGACAGCTTTATTTTTTACCATGGTTAATGCTGGATGATTTTTCTTGTCAAGGGAGATTGTATTGAAAATTCACCAACTATATTTATATTTAAATATAGTTAATTTAGGTTATATTTTATAACACAAGGGTTATATTTTAACTAATAGCTGTCCAAATCAATTGGAGGTGTGGTTGTCTTAACGTATGATCCCCTACCTGATTTGTTCCTTGATGCAGGGCTTGCAGAAGGTGTTAGGAGGGGGAAGGATAAGCTTGTCAGTAATGAGAAAGGCCTGAGAGGATTTTTAGTTCTAATCTGTTAAGGTTACTGATGTTTTGTCATAATACAAATGAACTTTTATTAATTTCCTGTTTAAAAAAGCAGAGCCTGAAGTGCACAAAACCTTACCATTCTGCTATGATACTAGAACATAAATGTGCAAATAATAGTGTACCACAATTGACACAGGTGGAGAAATGAGACATTAAAAAAGCACCTTTTATGTCAACTTCAAACAAGCTCAATGCTAACATGTATTATTACAATTCCAAAACCTAGATGGCTTATTAGGGCAGTTTTATCATGAAGCATCCAAGATTAATGTTATTCCTCCTCATCAAGATGCTCGACCACAACACAGTACTCTTAATTTTGGCATATTTGATGAGAACGTTAATACCAATTTATAAGCCAATAAGTAGAGATTGCTCTAAGAGTTAATTTCATATCCAAAAGCACCAGATGAGGACCATGACTTGGATCAAACTCTCAATTGCTTTCTCTGTAATAATGCATGCAAACACAAGCCCACTTTGCCTCTGTTATCATTAAGCACTGTTATCATGAGCAATATTGTAACACTAGCAAATGGTTCAATGGCACCATCATGCTCCTGTGTTTGAGGTTGTATAGCCATCACTAGGACACCACCAAAAAATATATTTTGTAAAAAGAACCACCATGTCATCCTGTTAAATTCATTTTCTATCTGGTTGTTTGAAACTTTCACAGGAAATGGGGTTAGATTTAGGGAGAAAAATGTCCCCAAAAATATTTTTTGTGCCTAGTATTATAAGGTAAAATTACCAGATTAATCTTCAAGCAAACCTTTCCTTAGCTGATAACATGATTAGGAGGCTTAGATTATATTACATTACATTCAGAGTAACCATAATGTTCTAACCTACCAGAAATATGTGCATTCAACCCAGACTGTATTCTCGTTAGTTTTCTTGATTTTTCTTTTGTACCATGAACTGCCTTTGTACCTTCCAGAAGACCTATAAGTTTGTAATAATGCACATTCATGTCTTTTCAACACAGGTGGCTAGTTGTGCAAAGCTTCAGATAGCTTACATTTTACCAGCCAATCAGATGTTGACATTACAGCACTATTTGGTGGAGAAAAATTTGAGATAGGTTGCCAAAACCATGAGTAATGTTGTTCTCTTACTAGTAATTGTACATTGGATAAGCTATTTGGATTTTGACAACAAGTACCAGAAGTTTGGATTTTTGACTAATTGTGTAGTGTTTAACATGTCCTACTGAGGTGCCACCAGGGAGGGCAGAGGAGGCAACAGCCCCCCTGTTGGGGGGAACCTTAGTCCCTTAGTCAGAGAAAAATTAACAATTTTGGGGGGAATTACACAGATAACACATTTACATATTGTACAAACTATGAATGCTCATTACAGATTTAAGCAAGAAAGATAATAGACTCTCCTTCATGTCAAATCTAAAACTAAACTGCTTCTAGTCAGTTGTGATTATTCTTGAAAAAAATAACATGTTTTTGACCTTCAAATAAGGAAATTATAAAGAGGGTGTGGTCCTGGCCCCTCTGGTTTAGCCCCCCTGTCTGGGACGTTAGCCCCTGCAAACGTTGGGAAATCCTGGCACCGCCACTGATGCCCTAGTGTATCTGCTTTTAGCATTTTTTTTTTCAAGGGTAGGCTGAGGAGCTCTCAAACACTTCCAATGGGCCCTGCTGAAAGCTCTTCTGCTGACAGCAAATTTTAACTTAGGTTTGGTGGTCAAGCAGACCTCTTTAAAGTAAATCAAAACAACTGTAAAGTAAGCGGGCTTGAACTACAGCAGTATGGTTGACCTACCATCCTCTTTCTCTTCATCAATGCTCTCACAATCAGCAGGCTTGCTTCGTTGTGAATGACTTCGTGCACTGGCCACACTTCTGGCATCCTCCCTCCAAACTTCATCTTCCTTACCCCTGACAGGTTTTCTTGGAGGTGCAGACATCATAGTCCCTGAGAATTCTCCAGGAGGTAAAATATTTGCGTGGTAAATTTGTCCATAATCTCCTCGTAGCCAGGTTGGTAACGAGGAATCATACTTCTGGTGCATCATCAGGGGTCTCTTCTGTCTGGTGTTCTCTTTTGAGGCGCGGGTTTGCCACTGGTAAAGGAACAGATGCCGTTCGCTGTCCTTTTGGCCCCACTCGTTTGCCGTATCCAGAGGCGATTTCCCTAGTACGTCTGTCACCCCTGTGCAAGCGCCTCTCTGCAACATCATATCAATACATTCCGAATTACCCTGTGATGCTGCCAGATGCAAAGCCGTCCTACCCATCGAAGTCTTGTAGTTGATATCCGCGCCTAGATCTAACAACGCTTTTACTAGTAATGTATTGTTTCGATGTGCTGCAATCAGCAGTGATGCTTGTAGCTTTTCTTTTGCAGTTTCGACTTTATGCTTATAAAGAGCGCGATCGAGTTTCTCCCATTTCGTGTCCATAGTGAGCCCTAATGACAGTGCTTCCTTCAAATTGCCTCTCACAACAACTTTCACTACATTCTCCCACATCTTCCAAAGTTTAAGATTGACTGTAGCGCCTGGCACTACGTCATTGTGTCTCAAATCGGACTGGTCCATCATATCAGCCTTGTCAAGGTAGTGTAATCGTTGAACGTGGTAAGGGATTCCAGCAACGAGTTCAACCTGTATCTTCAGTTCGCTTATTTTTGTCTCAGCTGATACGTTTCGAACGGGAAATCTCTCACCTGTGACATCAAGGTTCACGTGTATATCAAAAGGCGAACCCTTTGTAGTCTCCCTTCTCTTCTTCACAGACGCCATACAGTTGCCGTTAAATTAGAACACTTTTTGGAACGTCAATATTATCCTCCATGTTGTAATACTTCAGTTTATTTACGTTCCCGGAGTTGCTGGGCAACGGACACGGCATATGAAGCTGCATTCTTGGTGTTGAACATGTAGCAAATTAAAATCGTGCGATTTTCTTATCCGAGGCAAGGCGAAGCTTAACGTGACATTACTGAGTTTAAACGTTTAATGGTTAAGTCAGTTTGAACCGAATCTATAAATCTTTATTAACTGGTAAGTTGGAATGGATAGTTCCCTTTCGCGGCTAACTCTCGATCATCAGAATTTGATTTCTTCGTTCAAACTGAATTCGTCGTCTTACCATTGTCATAATTTTTAATCTATGGTGGGATTGTGAGCAAAATCTGGTTTACAACCATGCAAATCAACCACATCTCATCGATCTAAGGGCAGATGAATCACTGTTTTCTTCTATACGTATGTATTCAATACTTGCGCCATCATCACTTTGTCGACGTTCAGACCCTTCAAATGACGAGGTTTCTGTACTATTATATTCTTCTGCTGAAGCTACTTCGAATGGAAGCTTTTCTGCAGCTGGACAACCTTTCCAAATTTCGGATAGTTCCTCGTAAAATTCTTGTACAACTCTTCCTGAGCCAGATCTCGTTCCGTTCGAAACTGCTTTATTATAGGCCTTTCTTATTGATCGAATTTTTTCTTTGATACGATTGTATCCTTTTCTTATTAAAGCCTTTTCTGCACCTAGCTCATTCTGCCATTGCTTCAGCTCTTCTTTTGTCATGTTTTCGACATCCTTTGGTGGTACAGGCAAATCAACTGGCCCAAAACAAGTTTTGTCGAAATGCTGCGCCATTTTCTCCCGTATATTCGAATATAAAGCAACAACATCGGCGTTGAAATCAATGCTTTTATAATCCATCTCGTTTTTGTATTCTTTTAAGCATTTTATCAGCTGTTCCACCTTGTCATCCCAAACCCATTTACCCTCATCACTTGTTCTTGACGCCATTTTGTTTGTCTAAACCCAGTTCAGCAATTTTTACCGGGAAAATTCCGACCCGGGTCGATCTAACTTCGTGTTTACATGATGAAATCAACTTGCTCAACTCGGGTCAACCCGGGTGTCGATGAGGGTGACCCGGGTCAACCTATAGCCCGGATCACTATGTAAACTCTATCAATAATTTGTTCGTAGATGGGTTGACCCGGGATGGTAAGCTGACCCGGGTTAAAAGCCAACCCAGGCTCGTGTAAAGGGGCCCTTAGGGTGACTAATCCCAAACCCAGCCCCTGTCACTGAATTCAAGCCTAACTCCAATCCCGGTGATGTAGCGTGCTGCGTGCGCACTGGTTGTTTTGCGTGGTTGATGGCCAGTTGTCGCCACCATTGTACCTGGTAATTTAAAGCGTTTGGGATAAGCTTTGCCTGATCCAGTGGGTGTTCTCCTGCCCTGTAGCCAGCTGGCAATCTTAGGTGGGACAAAAAACTATGTAGGAAGCTTATAGCCCGGAGAAGCCACAGTACGCAACATTGTAACTGCGGAAGCAGACTAGAATAAAAACTTGAGTTGACTTGGGCAGTGTAGGTTAATTGTGAAGTTTTCGTTTCATAATACCCTGAAGATGATTCTGAAATAGACAAGAATAAGTGGATATAGATATATAGACCTATTGGGCATGTTTCCCTGTTGAAAGAAAAATGCTTGTAATTATAAAGGAAGGAATTTCCATAAAAATTATTCAATATGCTGAACGTTGGAACCTTTCAGGATTGCTCGAAATTGGTCGTTTTGACGTCGTGCAAGAAATCTACATCTTGAAAATGAATGACGAAATTTTCAAAATCCATCTCACGTGTCGAAGTATATCTGGCCAGAGATGTTTTTCAGATGGTCCTATTTTCCTTGAAATTTAATTGTGTGAATCCCTACTATTTGTTTATAGTACTTTTTTGATTTTCTATATGCAGGGAAACGACAACTGATTGTTGGCATCTGGAAACAAACACATTTTCGCGGGCGGATTTTTGGTCTTGAGTGGTGCAAAGTCCAGGTTTGTAAAAGTGTTTATCAGGGACGGCGGAGCCGGGGAGGCTGCAGGGGCTGTCGTTACACTGTGTTTCATGCTTTCGCAATCATCAGATCTACTATAAAAGTCTATACTATAAAGCTCTGCAGCTTTGCGTTGAGCACTCTGCTTACCGGGAAAATAACCATGCTTATTTATCTAATATATATATATATATATATATATATACATATATATATATATAAGAAAGTGTATATTGTGGTAACGACGGAGACTAGAGACAATCAAAACCTTTTCTTCCTCTCTCTCTCTCTCTCTCTCTCTCTCTCTCTCTCTCTCTCTCTCTCTCTCTCAACCGACAGGAAAGCGAAAATGCTCAGTGACATAGTAAGCACAATCAATGCCATCCATTTCACTACTTCCGTATTTTGGCCAAGAAAGCTACGGTAGATCTCCTTTGAATTGGTGAACTTCAAACCTGTTGCATGAAATTTACCACTAGACTTGAAAGTTCCTTCTGTAACTATGACCTCCCCATGGTATACCAGGGCCTGTGAAGGATGCGGGGTGTGTGCCGTATGCCTATGGGCCTGGGGGCTTTTACAGTGTGTGGGATTCCGTGACCCGTACGCTATATTTGTTTGGTAACCCTTTGAACATTGACCACGTTTTTCAATAATAGTTGATGTAACAAACCAATAGTAAGTGCTATTTTTATCCAGCTGTGGGTCGAGACACCATTGCAGTCGAATGTTACCTACACCTGACCAGATTTTCGTAAGAACTTTCCGGGTTCAAATCCTGTGAGGGATTTTTTTTTTAATTTAGGTTCGAATTTTCTTACATGTTCATTTATTTTACTTTGTTGGGGCCATGATTAGAGATAGGGTTTGGATCGTGGTTTGGGATAGAATTAGGACAAGGGGTAAGGTTATAGTACGTGTCTAGCTGCGTGTCTAATAATAAGGAATAAGCTGCTTCGTTGTTGAACGGGCCATGAAAAATAATTTGGTATTCTATTCGCACCTGACCTTATTAGCTCGTCAGGTGAGTCTATCCTCCATTTCCGTGATACTATATCTGTTTAATGCTATCTAAGTTATGACACTACAGAGCTTACCCTAACACTGCCTCAATAGAGTTGTTTTTGAATTAATCAGTTCTTTGCAAATATTCGTTGCTGTTTCCGGGTGGTCTAATTAGGTCAGAGGCGTAGTAGATTAATTAATTATCCTCTAACAGAAAATCCCAAGTTATTCCTCGAGCCAGCGAAACCCGTGCTGACGAAATATTGTTGTGCTCTGAATATTGTTGTGCTCTGAATATTGTTGTGCTAGCCAATCTTCAATGCTTTATCGCCGCATTATTTCATTTCCTTTCTTCGTTCTGGGGCAGAAAGTTAAAACAACATATATATATATATATATATATATATATATATATATATATATACATGCACATATATATGAGGTCCTTCTTGTTAATTTTTCCTTTTCACACGCAAAAAAAGTTGGTCGATTTCGTCCGTTTTTAATTTCTCTTTGGTGGTTGCACAAACACAGAAACTATATGTTTATTAAGTAAATATTATCATGCAAATGATCTTCTCTGACGTCAGTACGTGCGTTCATTGTTATTTCATAACATTGTTTTGAAGAAACATTTACTAAGACTTGTTTAAGCCTAAGGATAACCCTTCGGTTTAGAACCAGGAATAACCCTACTTAATCTCCCATGAAACAACAACGTCTTGGGGTCTTGCGAATCTTGTTTACCAATTTTAATGCAATGTTGTTTATGTGAAACAATATTGTTTATCAGGAATTCTATTTCCTTTCCAACCAAACAAGTGTAGAAACACCTTATCAAGAAACAAGGGGATATTGCCGGTTTCCGCAATTCTGCTATTATCATGAAATCCACCAGAGATGTTCCTCAAACTCCTCTGATGCGCTATTCCTGATTCCTTCGATCTGTTATCGAAATCCTACCATTCAAAATACATTGATTTACTGGTACGCGTCCAGGATCTCCAGATACATAGTTAAAATAAGGAAAAAGGAAGAGAGAAAATTAAGAAATGTTAAACATTTGATTGGTTTGTTGACCTTGTGAAATGAAGTAAACGAGACAACATCATTGGCTGACAGAAGAAGGTATGTGAAGCGATTTTGTGATCCTCTGATCGAGATAGGATTGTGCAGTGCTAAAACAAAGTTAAGCCGAGTGTTTCAAAGTTAACTCCTGATTTTCTTCTTGAATTGTTGGCGTGATTAATCTCAGCTTGAATAGCGTAAAGCCGGTTAACTCTTTACTATCCGGGTATCTCTTTCCTTATTTATTCTGGCCAAACGGTAGACGAATTCTACTTTTGCCAACGCGAGACGAGTTTACTCAAACCATCCCTGTACGATTTTACTCCGACCATCGTCAGACGATTTTAATCTCAGATTCATGAAATCTCGAAAATGCTCAATAAGATTCTAATGTTCTCAATACAGGTCGACAGCCGTGAATTACCCTAAAAAAGACGATAGCCTTTAATCATTCTCAACAATGTTGATATCTTGTTTTAAGTAGACCACAGACGAGGCATGACGTAAATCATTTAGCATGCTAGGCTGATGACCTAAATCCTACATTCCGGAAAGCTTTTTCTGTGTTATGGTGACATTTGTTTCGATGAAAAAAGACTTCGATGATGTACACCAAAGGTAGCTTTAGTCTAAAACTCAAAAGTTTGATTCAGCTTCAATCATGTTTCTACTGCAGTCAATTATGTCTTGTCCTTTTGAAATAAGTGATGCGTGGTGAACCTTGTCGGCGCCGCCCTTAGGCAAAATGAACTTATTGAGCCCACTCCCCCATTGCCAAGTTGAAAAATAACAAAAAATAAATAAATAGATAAAATACTACGTGATACTTCCGTATTTCTTTTACATTTATAGATTTTTTTTTTACACGACATCCACAATTAGGTGATCCTTGTATTTTGCGCCCAAGAACAACTACCTTCATATCACTTACCTTCCTGTTTGACACGATGTTTTTAATAGTTTATTTAATTGTACACATAGTTATAGCATAGTTTATATAATTATACATACATGCTTTTTCCTTTTTCTTTTGGAGATGAGCCACGACTGGAGCCCGCTCTATTACTCATGTCCGCGTATTAAAAGATTTATTTTGTATAGGGAAGCTTATTGAACTATAAACTACCTCCTCCGTTGAGCTTCGCAACTGTAACTATACCTTATAAATGCTAGCTTTAAAAAGGTTAACAATTGCAAACATTCCTGTAAACGAAAGCTGTCTTGTAGCTGTCGGATATCCTGCAAATTCTTATTGCTATATATTGCCAACTTCGTGTCTAACGGTGAAGAATCACTCAGAAGATTGTGCGTGAGAGAGTATCTCAAAAGAAAATCTGTCAGTCCTGCGTCAGTTGTTTATTTATTTTGCAGTACTGACTGCGATAGTCGGTATGTGGGACCGACATCACGTGAACTGGAGATGCGAGTGAAAGAACATTTAAATAAAAAGAGAACAATTGCCTTGTAGTCAAGGAAATAGATCGGTTTTAATAGATCTATTTCTGAACTTGGTTTTCCTTGGAAAAGCCGCAAATCCGAACATATTTTTGACAGATTTCTGTGGATTTGACCAAAGAGGATGAAGGAACACACACAAAGTATGCAAAGCGTGTATACGATCATGAAAATGAAATGTCCGGTGTGTCATCCTACACTTGGATAGTTGACTCAAAAATGTGGCTGCCAAAAACAAAATTAGAAACACGCGCCTTTTGGTTAGTTGGCCACTGCTTCACCAGTGGGGCAATCGAATCAACCATTTAGGAGTGGCAAGTAAATTTCGTGGATATGAAATAAATGGTAGATGAACGATCGTCAAGCTCGATACTCAGAAAATGATTTCTGAGCCCCAGACGGGGATCGAACCCGCAACCTTCTGATGACCGGTTAGATGCTCTAACCATTGAGCTACCGAGACTCAGATGGTGAGCTAAGGTGCAAGTTCGATATATATGTGCGACCTAAGCGGAAGCCACGATATATTAGTAATGATTGATGTAGTTTAATGTTTGAGAAAACGTGAGAGCTTGGATATATTAAGGTAGATGAACGATCGTCAAGCTCGATACTCAGAAAATGATTTCTGAGCCCCAGACGGGAATCAGAAATCAATGGTTAGACGCTCAATGGTTAGAGCGTCTCACCGGTCATCAGAAGGTTACGGGTTCGATCCCCGTCTGGGGCTCAGAAATCATTTTCTGAGTATCGAGCTTGACGATCGTTCATCTACCTTGATACATCCAAGCTCTCACGTTTTCTCAAACATTAAACTACATGAAATAAATGAACAGGAACGAGGGTAATGTTGCCAGAAAGCTAGCTTGATAGCTCAGCTGCTTGGGCAGTGGCCTCGTAATCCGATGGAACGATCTCAAATGCTTTTAGACCTCGTTTCACTAGAGACATAAGTATAAGCATTACTACACACGCAAGTGCAGTGAGTAAGTACTTCATGGTCAGCTGAACCCTTTGTACTTCACCAGCACAAAGAGATTAACAAAAACCATGAAGTACCTACTGCACCTGCGTATGTCGTTATGTTTATGTCACTAGTGAAAACCAGGCTCAAAAATCAACTCATTTTTAAAGTTTATTTTAACTGTACTGGATAATCATGAAAATTAGTGATCTTCGTGTTACGCTGAGGATAGTACCGCAACTCATGCACTCTTATTGTCAAAATACCTATGTTACTGAAATCAGTACTGACCTCCGTCCAGCCCCTTGATTTTCTCTTGCCTTTAAATGCTACTTTTAACACTTTCGGGGCCGATTACTTTTAAGGTATTTGAGCATGCGAGTCTGCATGATATCTTCATTGAAGACAAAGTTACCAGCCCCAAACCAGGGTCTTTCTTCCAAGGGTGTGAACGAGGAGAAAAAGCCTGGGAGTGAGGTTGCAGTTTGGGACGAATTTTTATTCCGGGAAATGACACTAAAGTAACAATGTCAAATAGATACAAATTTTTGTGGAAATACCGGTCGCATTTCAATGAAGTGGTGTGTGTGTGTGTGTGTGTAGTGGGACATAAAATTATAATTTCATGTTTTTGCAAGCAGTTTCACAATATTGTACGTAAAAATTCTGACCGTCTGCCTCTTTGAAGGCATCTCGAAAAAAACAATTTTCTTCCCTCCGAGTGTAAATTTTAACATTTAAAAAAAAATCCACAGATGACATTGATGTAATATCTTATACTCGAGAAGAATGTTTCATGTATGTTTTGACTTCTAGAATTCGGCTTCAGAATTTCTTAAAGGATTCTGTTGCATGGGTTAGCGTTAAACTCAACTGGCTACTTTCGCGGTTCCATGATCTTACGTCTTTCTGCATGCCTGAATGTTTCCAGTTTGTATGCAGAACTAGGATGGCAGCGGCGTTGGGATTACTCTAGAGACTTTTAATTATTTCTTCTACCTGTTTTCGACGAAAAAATCCGTTGTTTGAAGTATGTCGTCGTTACTCAGACCAATGGAAGACGTCACTGAAAAACTTTTCCCGTACAGCTTTAATACTTGGCTTGTAAGTCTTTGAAACTCTTCGCTATATTTGACTGATTTATTTGTTTATATTTTTATAAAATGGACTAAACGGAGGCGTTGGGTTACTCTTCCGACTAAAAATTATTCCTATTTGTTTTGGGCAAAACACTGTTTTGTACGAAGTATGTTGTCTTTGTTGATCAGACTGCTGGAAAGCTTCACTGAAATACTTTCTCCGAACGGCAATGATACTTTGTAAGTCATTGAAACTCTTCGCTATATTCGATAGATTTATTTTTGATTCTTTTCACACGGACAGAATTGCAATTCGGATTGTATTGTCAACACGTGAAGTAAGAAAAACATGGTTTTTCTCTACCAAGACGAAAGTGGGCCTTATTCATAAGCATGTTAAATTGGTGTGACCGAATTTAGACTAAAATACTACTACCGGGGGTTTGGATTCTTTATTTTCGATTGTCTTGAGTGCTTTCAGGATTCTGTTTAGTAATCAAGATATGCGGTTAATCTCCTTGAACAGTGAACAATCTTTTTTTTATATGTCATGTTTTATCTGTGAAACATGGCTTGGCATTATGAGAAGAAAAAATCAAAATTTTGATAACTTGCCATCGCATTTGTACCGCAAACATCTGGCAACACCTTGCACTTTGTTAAACATAGTACTCACGGTATTCCTGAATCCAATTTGAAATAATCGAATGAAAAGCTATGACGGGCCTAGCAACGGCGGCCGGGACATAATTAATCTAGAAATGTTGACATTTGGAGAATGTAATTGGCGACCCAAGTATGTTGTTTTAGATAGAACGATATATGCATAAAACATCTTTTAATATTAATATCAGAACATCGATAACAACTTTAATTTTTGTCATCAATCATAAAACGATAAAACAACAAAAATCCGGCGTTACTTTGGATAGTAGGTCCTTTTCTTTACTTCCTCTAACCTCCCCCTCCCCATTGAACATCCCTCCGCGGAGCACCGTCCGTTCCGTGTCTTAATATACCACAGCACGTCAGAGGCCTCCGCGCGTTCTGAGACGTGTGGGAACTAGAGTAGCTTGGTTGCCAATCATCCTCGATGTAACATGAAAAGAGCATTTTTATGATTATCTGACACTGCCGAAGGCAACAAAAACGTTTGGTTGATTAAAGCGGAATTTGAACACGCGCAAATTGATCGCCGCTGCTCTGCTTGTTAAGCAATGAAAATCAACTCAGTTTCAGCTCATGGAATTTCGAGTGCAAAGTTAGGGGACGGTTAAACGGGACTTCAGTTGTAGCTGAAATGTCTGCCGAGAGTCACGAAAACATCTCCCTAAGAAGGTTAAACTGTTATTACTTAGGAAAAATTTCTGCCCAGGCTGAAATTCGTTCTTGTAACTAACCCCTAATAACGGTGACTTCTGAGAACTGTGATCTCATCCGATTATGTACACCAGGGATCCTCGCGACAAAGAAACTTAAATCCATGCTGATGGTTCTAAAATGCACACACAAGTATCTGTTGTTACAAATATCAGTGTTGGCCGAACAACGGTATAAAACATTGTTATGACACCTGAACAACACTGATATTGTTGTTCAACGTGAAATACGGCAAAATTGCATCGTTGAAGTTATGTACACTGTTATTAACATGGTTGTTCGACCTTACTGGAGTATTGCTGCAGCAACTTTGATACCATAGCTAAACAGTGTTATTGTCAAAAGTTTTCACGGGAAGAAGCATGACGTTAACGACGCCTGTTAACAGTGAACAATTAGTGGGGTTTTTTCGCACTTAGAATTGAAATACGGTACGTTCTTTTGATTTATTCTGACTTTATATCCAGCCAATGTTTCGCCCTAAAAATTTATTGGATGTTTTTGAAAATATGTGTTAAAATCCACATGAAAAAACTAATTCCTCTCTTAGTGTTGGAGTACACGGAAAGTTGATCCCCTCCGAGGAAACACTTTCCTTGGAGATTTCCCATATATTTTCACATTTTTAAATGAATTTTCCTTTTTTGAAAACATGAGAAAAAAAGACTGATTCAAATCGCGGTGAATTCATGATAACTTAAGGTAAATTTAAAAACAAAATGAAATTTCCATCATGTGTTGTTGGTATAAACGTGCATAGATTGTAATCTAAATTTGATTGCCAATAGTAACTATCGAAAAATTATTTCCACGTTATAGGAAAGGTAATTTTTTCCCCTTAATCGTTTGAATGTAGGTTACGAGTTTGCGATGGAAACAGGATGACTGCTTGAAATTTTATACATTTCTAATGTTTTCACCAAGGTACTTTGGGATAAGAGGAGGGAGGAAAAAAAGGAAAAAACAAAAAAAAAAAAAACAAAAAAAAAAAAAAAACAAAAAAAAAAAACCCAAGAAAAACACGCAATATAATGGCACAGGAATTTTTTTTTATGATAATCTGACACTGCCGAAGTCAACTGAAAAATTTTGACTCGAGCGGGATTTGAACTCGCACCTTCGGGATACCGGACCTCCGCTCTACCTGTTAAGCTGTTGAGTCCAGAGAGATTGGAGACAAGTTTATATCCAACTTAAATGCACGAGATATTCTCACGACAACTTAACGCTTATCCATGAGAGGATGTGGAGTGTTTCAATTCTCTTTCAGAATTATCCTCAGAGATTATCGTGAAAAAAATTTCTGTTCATTTATCTCTGAGGATGATTCTGAAATATGAACGCAAAGTGACGTTACGCCTCAATGCATTACATTGACTATGTTACATGTCAAGACTTAAAATTCGTGAAATGCTAATCAGATTCACTAGTAAATGAACGGGTAGACGTTTTAACACTTGCTTACTGCTTACACACACCTATACTGAAGCCATTACACCAAAAAATGCTTTAAAAGCTCAACAAAAGTTATTCACAAAAAGTGCATTATGAAACAACTGACTTTTGACATGCTAAACGTAGTTCTTGGAAAGTATATACGCTCATCTTGTAAATTACACGTATATGGATATCAACCTTGGTTCTAGGCTAAGACAGAGTTTCAAATTGGTTCAGTGATTGGAAACTCGTAAAGCAACCGCAGACGTACGGCGTGAGTGTTAATTTTGCACTTCATTTTGGTTGTTTTGTGAATATAATCACACGGCTTGCCCTTGACCTCTCTGTTGACCAAGATGTGACCCGTGGGTGTTAGGAAATTGGGGTCGTGTGATAACGAGAAGATAGGGATCATGCGAGAGGATGTGAGTTTGTTGTTATCTGCGCCTTATTCTTTCTGTTAATGAAATTTTGTGGTAATTTCGCTGTATATACATTCCCCATTCGCTTCTCATCCTTCAGAATGAAACAGTTCACTTCAAACGCGTATCGAAACGTTTGCTTGATCTCCGTATGTTTTTTTCAATTCTGGAGTACAGAGTTATTGGTAAGTTGAAGACAAACTAAGTTTTTCCCCTTCTAGTTTAATTTCTTTGCCATTTTTTTATGTGCATCGCGGGTAGTACTTGTGTTGTTCAGTCGTAGTAGGATTTCCGGCACTCGCGTCTTTCTTCGATATCTTAATGTTGAGAAAAATCTTTTTACTGTAGTTTATCAGTCAAGAAAAAAATGAAACACTGGAGGAAATGTTGGGAGTCACCCTGGTTCCTGTCCTCCTGGTGGCGAAAGACATACATTGAAAGTGCAAAAATGAAGTCTTTCAATTTCTTTTTTAAACTAACTCTTTAGTCCATCACCGGAGTGCCCAGTGACCGTACAATTGTCCATGCATAAGACGCATTACTTTGATCGCCAAAAATAATTTCCTTGAAGTGACAGGAAACACTCCGAGTAATGAATTTCCACTTTTCATTCAGTGCTCTATCGTTTTCCTACAGCACTTCAGCTGTGACAACGGCACTAGTACAATTTGAAACTATTGTCCTCGCGCGCGGGGGCAACTTCCTTCCGTGCTCGCAAATGCCCCTGAAAATAAATGCAATGTGACATTCTCACATAACAATATTAAGAACGTCAAGAACTAATTGTCGCTCCCAGAAGATAAGCCTTGTTGAATGATGTGCTTTGAATACCGCGAAGGTATTTCAAACTAAGTCGCAAAATTGTCGGTATTCGAGAACTGGAGAGCGGAATCATTAATTTTTATTTGGCGGGATGTTGGGAAAAATCTAAATTTTTCACACCCCGGACAGAATTGAGCCCACGACCTCTAATTTACCAATTCCGCAATTTAACTCATTCCCCCGTCTACACAGTTTCCCCTCGACGTGTAAAATCGTGTGGCGCTGGTTAGAGTAAACGGTTAAGTTCGCTTGAAGTTTGCTGTGCAAGAGTTAACCAGGCTAGAGAACAATTGAAGTAAGGTAATGATTATCGAGCAAAAGGAGCCAAAACCTTCTTCAATTATCAAATATCTTGTGGAAAAATCGTCTTTTCAATCCTTAGCTTAAATTCACTTCGCTGACATAAGGCCTGATGTAGACGGCACGATTGCTCGTCCTTATGCATGCGATTTAGTCACAAGAGTCTTCAGGAGGTGTTGCAACATTTGGGAGCGAATGGTGGGCAGGGATTTGGCCGTTGTGACATGCTGCGTCACGACATACTGACATACGTCATGACATACTGCATGGTGGGGTAACTTAAAGTTAAAACAATGTATGCAATGTACTCTTTCTTCTAGCTAATGAACTGTAATGTCACTTTCTCAATATAACGGCCGCCATACTAGTTTCTGTGCAGTACAATGCTCAATAAGATTGCCTAACAATGCTCACTCCCAAGACAGTTCCGAAAACACTATAAATAGCTTTATTTGCATGGATTTTGTTTGACACTACTCACAAAACACGCATGAACTTTGAACCTTCTTTGTGCGGTGACGTCACAGTTATCTGACATCACCCCTGTCATGCACCTTTATTCATCAACAGTCACCCGAAGAGACATTTTTAACAAGTGAATGTAACTTCACGCCAAGAGCAACCGAAATATCGACCTATTGCAATGGACCATACTGTGTTGTTTACCATGTTCTAATGAAACCGCTGATGCTATAGCATTGAACACCTTGCTGCATATCAAAACACGGTTTATCAATCAAAATATGCCTTCATTACTCAGGAAAGGGATTGAAGAATTTGAGACTTTTCAGGAATTGATTCTAATAGGATGTCATTTAAGCCATTTTTCTTCCTGCTGAGGTTCTTCATTTATGTATCGCTGATCTAGGAATAACTAGGGTTTAGAGAAAGGGTTATGTTTATCTTATGGTTACAGGGAACATTTAAGAGGACTTGGAGAGACATAACTCAACCAACCAACTGTGCTAATCTGAGATTAGGCAAAGTATAAATTTAGCCTTGGTTACCGCGAGGAACCAGGGGGTAGAGATTGGTCATATCTAAAGTCTGTCCGACACAAGTCGCACTTTCATCGACTTGCTCGGGAGGGTTGCTCCTGGAAACGGATAAACCTCGTCATAAATTTAGTGCAGTGCCTAGACTGAAAGAAAATCTTAGATTTAGTTGGCAAAGACTGACCAGCAGGTGTGGTGCTTTGGTTAAATAGAAACAGCCAGGGTTGTGTACAGGGTTGTGCACTGCCTAATATATATATATATATATATATATGGTTGTTGCATAGTTGTTATATATATGATGGTTGTTGTAGCGTTGCTTGAATGGGTGGGCTGTCATACCTATGTAGAATTTCTTTTCCGTGATGTCAACTTGAGAAATTTCGGCTTTGTAGATTATGTTTGAGATCATGCAGTTTCCAGGTAGTGGGCAGGATTCTTTGATATGAAACATATATATATATATATTATGATTTCGTTCTCCGGATTTGTGTTTTGGTGTGTATTACAAGTATTCAATTCATATATATATATATGTAAAGTTGACAAATACTGATGAAGGAAATATCGAGTGCCCATATACCTCGACTTTTTAAGACCTAACTGGGATCTGTTGCGAAAATGCAACTTTGGCCTTCCGGCTGGAAATCGAACCCGCGATCCCGCGATGCTCTGCCAACTGAGCTACCTCGGCCGTTGCCGAGAGCATGGACACGAGTTCACTATTTATGAGGTAGGCAGACCGATTAAGTGAAGAGTAAATTCAGAAACATTTTGGCACCTTCCTTACAATGTTTATTGCCTGATGATGAGTTGCCTGATGATCGCCTAAGCGCGTGAAACTCGGAGTAGCGACAGCAATCAAAAATTTGCCTTTGTTTTGCGTTTTCGCTCTGCCTATTACGGTATCGAGCGCTCTATACATCCACGCCATACCTGTGACACTTTCGTTACATTTATTTGGCTTATATATATGTATATATGTACCCCAAAACTGGAAACGAGCTTTTGGTTGAGGGGCATAGAATGCTCGGTACTTAAAATGTCATCTATCGCTACTCAGGTAGCTACTCTATGTGTATGTGTGTGTGTGTGTGTGTGTGTGTGCGCGTGCGCGCGCGTGTACGTATTAAAACGGGAAACTGACGTTTCGAGCGAAGGCTCTTTGTTAACCTCATTTGTCAATCCTGGGAGACCAGTTCGAACACCGACTTGGAGTTTTAAAATAATTGAGTAGAAAGTGTTGCCTTCGGTGAGAACGTCGCTGAATGCTAAATTTTTTGGGTCATCTTGGATAACGACCTTAAAACGGGGCCTCCGATTAACTGAACGTTCTAATGTGAGATTCCTTTTGAAAATGTAATGATAAACTTTACAGGTTGCGATGAAAACGGACAACTTAACCGGCATTATAGCTTCTGAGGAAGTGATCAAATTTTCTGCCTAGAAATTTTCAGGATGGTGGGAATCGTTCCGAAAGATTATTAGATTGTGATGTGTACCCCACGTATATGCAGATGTGTCGTCTCTGGATTATTTGTTAGAAACTATCTTGCTCATACTTGTGACACATTTATAGTTAAATTAACGTAGAAAAAAAGACAAAACGTTCACTCTTGACTCTTACAACTGTCACAGCATTAACACTGTACAGCACTTGATTACGGCTTTTTGGAGGTGATAGCCAACATTGAAGGGATTTAGGGGGGGTTGATTGCTCAATGATCAGGTGGAAAACCTGATACTGTTACATATAACACAACACATTGTGCTGTAAGGAGGATCGGACCCCGTATTTTGGCTGCTGCCTCACCAATACCGGAGGTGCTGTACGTGGTTGGAAAGTAATGCAAAAAATGCGATGAATTTCCAGGCGCTGGTACTGCATAAGAACAAGAATAAACATTGACATGGTTACTGTCTTAAGTGTTGACCGCGTTTGAAGCCAGAAGTACAAAAGAGGGGGGAAGTCATTTCAGTTCTTTGTTTTATTTCAATTATATTTTTCGCTATAATTTGGTTTTTTACGTGAGTGGAACATGTATTTTTAGCTATAGCTCGGACTAATTTTCGTGGAGAACCATCGGAAATCGGTTCTTTGTAATTGAAAACGTTTGCGGTGACCAAATGCCACTATTTTCCACGCTCAAAGGCTTTTTATGTAATTTTGAAACTTTTCAAACAGTTTCTGTGTTTGTTTCTACCACTTGAGTGAAAATTTTTAAACGAAACTTTTTGGACAGTACCAGCATTAGCAACGACTATACACGCTCCAGCGTGCGGGCACTGTTCCTACGAACAGGGTCCTTAAGTTGTTAAAAAAAGGTTAAAAATCGTCCTCTGTTAGCGCTGTGGTTATGTCCGTCGGTTCGTCTGCCAGAAACCACACAAAAAGAATACTTGTATTTATTATTTTCTCGTAGCAACACCGAAAAATGAACTTTTCTATTTTTGACACAACGTGTGGGCCTCAGTTGCCTTACTAGCGTACTTTGAATGTAAAACTTTTACTTGACTAAGGTTATTGAGAGGATGTACGTGGGCAGTGTTCTTGTGGGATTTTGGTTTCACATTTAGTTAAACATATAGACAAGGTTATGCTTCCTAACAACGGGGACGGACGTTTTGGTTTATATTACCACCGCCCCCCAACTCTTCTTGGTTGGGATTCGACACCTTTTTTGAGTAATAGTTTTCGCTCGACAACCATGGAGTGATCAGACGGTGGCCTACAGATGACTCGACAGGGCGGCGAGTTACGTTTCTGCGGTTTCCTGTTATTGTACATGTCAAAAAGTATAGAACACTTGGGTGCAGTCGGCACAGGAAACCACTATTGGAACACGTTGTAACACATGAGTGTGCAATCACTGAACATACTTGGCATATCTTGTTGATCGGAAACCTGTTATAACATTACTGTATATTGTTAACAAAGACTATTTTTAACAAATTTGAAAATGAGGGTTAGCAACGGGTGTACTGGGAACAGCTATGCAAGCTTGTCACGTGCGAGAAAACTGTACTCGGTAATGTGTTGAGATTTCGTTAACTAATTAGCGGAATTTTAATTCCGCTAATTAGTTAACGAAAAGCCCCTTTGGGGAGAGTTTAATAAATTATTGTATTGTATTGTATTCTAATTCCGAGCCGACGAATATGAACAGATATTATCTCGGCTAACAACCTTCTAAAGTTATTTACTCGATTCGCTGAGTTCCCTAATCAATTGAGCTTGACTCACCATATCGTCATGACAACTCGGGTTGTATCCACAGAGGCAGGACTTATAACCAAGATATCTGTCCTGAGTTGCCAAGATTACTTGTCTAGCCAGCCCAACCAACCACTCCTCCTTAAAAAAAATTTCAGCCAGGGTCACAGTAACACTTTGAATCGAGATCCGAGTATCCCTCTGAGTACAGAGGCTATTTAAGCCATAGGGCAAAACAGCCAGAAGAAAAGAAAAGGTTCAAACGACGGCAATTGCGCCATGGATACAAGCAATCACAAACTTGGCTAAAAGAAACCGCAAATGCTACATTTATTTGAGCATTTTACCAGTTTAATCAGCTGTGGATTATTTTGATTGCGAACAACTTCACAGTAGATCATTTATTTAACTGCCCTCGGCTTATCTTCTGTTCTGTAAATGAAATGATGACATAACTTGGGATTACGTCGTTCCTGGGATCACGTGGCGTTCAAGGGACCAACTTGAACTGACTATATCTCTTAAGGTCTATCGGGGGCGTAGTCCAACCATTTTGATTGGGGGGTATCCAGCTTAATTTACCCGAATAATGTATCCCTTTAACAAATTGCCCGAATTTATACAAACAAGTAGTAAAAACCGAAAGGAATTTTGATCATACCAAACAAAATTTTGCCCGAACTGTTTATTTTCTCCCGAATTTTCTGTCTTTTTGACAAACTTTAGGGACTGTCACCCGCACACACACACATCCATAAACTCCGCCCCTGATGCCCATTTACACGAAACGATCACATTCGATTATTCATCCGGGTATATGCGATTAAACCTTTGGGGCAGTATTCTTGCAATACTTCCGTTTCGTTCTTGAATGTCGTACTCGGTAAGATTGTAATCATTGTAATCCTTTGTATTTCACTCTGATGATGTTGCGTGTAGCGAGGAAACGTTAGTGAACAAATACGTTCTAAATCTTCTGGCCTTCTGTGTTTGTCCAATTGTCAACGATATGGCGATGCTTTGCACAATTTGTTGGGCATTTTCATTATTAAGGATGGCGTATGTGGTCATGAAAGCTTCCCCACGTTTCCATCGAGTTACAGAAAGATGGCTTCTACCCAATCACCATGCCCGCGTTTTTGAAATGGTTAGATATGAAACTGCAATATTTAGCATAAGAAATGCCTAATTCCGGCATGAGAAATTTTTATGAGGGAATTACCGTACAGATTTAAACTCTTTGATGAGGAAAAGAAAAGATCTTTGTGGCTGAAGAATTTATTTTGAGATCTCACTCTTGATTGTTTCAGTTGTGCATTAAAACTTTAAAATGATTGTTCTAATAAGTGTCGCCCCTCCTACAGACAGATTATCGCTTTACCTTTATTTCGTGCTTGTTCTTGCATCCGATGTGCTGTTTCCTTTAGAAAAATTGTTTTCAGTAGTCTACGAAAGCAGGTTTTTTCCCTACAGTGAACGTATTACACTGTTTTACACCGCCTAACGTCAGACCTTTTTACTCGTGAAGGAGAGATGTACAGCAGTACAAAAGGTTGAACACAACCTCCTCAATCTTTTCCCTGGCGTCGACTTCACTGTTTTACTGTGGCCAATTCCAAACTATTTTACCCTGGCTTACACCAAGCGATTTTAAGCGTCAAGAGAAGACGTCTGAGGATAAAAGGGTTAGCAGGCGATCGCCTGAAACGGTATTACAGCATTAATTGAAAGTTAAACTAATTAAAAGGCGAGTAATATGGTTAATAGCTGTCCACGACACTATAAGATGGGGGGCTTTCCTGTGGTACCCCATGTAGAACGAACGGAAAACGATAATTTCAAACGTTCTACATGTCAATCATTAATGGATCCAGTTCGATGTTTCTGATTTTCGAAGTGATAACATCAGTTAAACTGTACAACAATGCTTGGAATAGTTTCTAACTTTAAGGCAGGTTACGCTGTCGTGAACAGACGTCCATGGTAAGAGTTAGCGGTTGTCGAGTCTTAGTAAAAACTCTGGTGGTTTCATTTATGATGGCTTTAAGTGTGTTTTTCCCCCCTCATAAAAAAATCGTCGTTTGTAGGGTGTATACAATATAATCCGGAGTATAGTAGATCCTATTTTTGAGATAACTAATCCCAACTTCAGGTACGAAGCGGGAATATGTAGGTACCACCCTCTGAATTTCACTAGTACCCCCGTTGAAAACTTAGGCGAAAAAAATTACCAACAAAACTGCCGGGTTTGGTACAAAATTGGGCTGACAACGGAGCCCGACACAGAATTTCTATCATTTAATCGCTTGAATGGTGAATATTTACAGTTTCACATTTGCTTCGAATAAATAACCATGCATTTTCAGCTAATCTTGGAGAAACCTCTTGCTGTATCAAGATTTCCGAGTCCCGACAAAATTTGAATTTCCTGACAAACATTCCCTTACTCTCTGATTATACGTTAGTACTTTTCAAATAATTTGTCCCTCTCCACTCATCCCTTGACAAAGTTGAACAATTTTAGGAATTTGTGGACTGGGGAAGGTGAAAAAGAGAGATGAAGCGAGCGTTTGCGAAGCGATGCCAACACCTTCGAAACATCTCAAAACGTTCAGTTCGTTCCAAGTCTTGCAGTGCTGCGAGAGTTTCGCATAGCATGTTCGTCCATTCCTGTCTTAGTGAGACAACCACAAATTGCAATCGACAAGGCATTCCTGGAACATGTCTTGATGAAAAATATTAGCGCTGTTTTTTCAGTAGCTTTGGGCTTGCTTTAATCTATCCATTTGTGCTTCTCAAAGATTAATTAATTCGAGGCTTGAGAAGTTCGTGCTCAGTGACACTTCGGAAAAGGCTTGGCATAAGACAATGAATTTTTAATTCATGGTTATCGATACAAGTCCCGCGTTGTTCAAAACAAGGTCAGTCACGAAACAATTTGCAAAGGCGACAAGCAGCCATGGGTGATTTTTATCGCGACTACGTTTTCCCAGGCACCTCTTTTTTGCTATTGTCGTTGTAAAGAATAGAAACTGCTACTTCATTTTGCTGAAGCTTGCTGAAAAGAAAGTGAACTTGAACTTAGGAGACCATGTCACTGAATTTTCCATAGCGTTCAAAAATGTTCCGGCAAAAGCGCAGCCTTCATCGCGGTCAGCTACGGCTAAAGAACGAAATTCCTCACATTAATTATATGTTGTTGCCGGATTGTTACCTTGTAATTACGGCACTACGGTGGATAACTTAGTGACAAACTCCAACCGCATGACGTAAATGCAGCTTTCCGAATTAACCTCTTACTCCATTTTATGCTTTCATTTCAAGGAGGAGGCTGTCTCTAATTTTCGTGAAAAAATTTGCGCCAGTCCCTGGTTAAAAAAGAAAACAGCTTTTGGATTCAGCTGAAGTCGGAAGATCATATCAAGGAATTCGACTTTTGCAACCCACAAAAGTTAGTTAAAGTAAGTATTTTGCTGTTTTCGAGCTGTTATTTACGGACCAGGAATGGTGCGGAAGCGATCGTTCAGTTCTGTGAGATAACGGTCCACAAAGGCAGTGAATTCACGTTTTCTGTAACCACAACGTGTTCGCCGGTGGAGGTTTAGTTTGTTTGCGGGATGATGACATTGGCCTTTTTCCAGTCTATCATTCAATTTGAATCCTTGTAAATCAGTGTGTGGTCCAAACAGCTTTGTTTGTGGCGCTAAGTTTGCATTTAAATATTGATTCTATTTATAAAAGAGATGGGTTATTTTAAAATTCTTTCATGCTTTTCTCTTGAGCTAATGATACGCCCATGGGGCTGAAATTAGCCCGTGCTATTACGGCAACATAGTTACGGTTCTTTGTCAGTTCGGTGTGCTTCGACAGCGTTTCGAAGCGGTTTGAACCGGTTTGCTTACGTTCTGCAGAACCGGGGACCTGTCGACGTTCGAGATGCTTGTTTTTCTCTTGCGTGTCGTCATCTTGTAGACGCATCTCAGTGCAATACGTTTTGCAGAGGTTCTAGCGGCAGCGAGAAGTTTCAAGGTTCAAGACCTTTATTAGTAATTCGACAAGTTAACAATGACA
This sequence comes from Heliopora coerulea, assembly GCA_030142905.1. Classification (NCBI taxonomy): domain Eukaryota; kingdom Metazoa; phylum Cnidaria; class Anthozoa; order Scleralcyonacea; family Helioporidae; genus Heliopora; species Heliopora coerulea. The sequence goes on along the minus strand of JASJOG010000011.1, from coordinate 2,806,827 downwards.
AGTGCTCAGAGAGGTCAAACCATAGATAAGGATGAAAGAGGTTCGTCGTAAACATTGCCTTAGTTTATAAACAATAAAGAGAATTAATGATCCGCAACAGGTCTTTACGAGCTTTTAATTGTCGCTAAGTACAAGCACACTGCAGTGTCACAATCACAGCATCTAACAACGCTGCTCGATTCAGTTCACCAAGTTTGCGCACCATCAAGAAACGCCACTTCTGAACGCTGAGATTGACGGAGATTCCTAAACGGTGACAGCATCCTCGGAAAGTAAACGAAGCCTGTTGTATACTCCCTTAACTCTGTTTAAATCGGCAACTTCAGCGCCCATCTCCTTGCTGTGCACCCGCGTACCTGATTGTCGTTCATCAGAAGTGTAAACTAAACCCTATCAGGTTAGACTTCGTTGTTTAGTGTATTCAGCGAGTAATTGGGGTGTCTCAACAACGCTCTTAAATCAAGTACCGTGTTTTGCTTGTTTATGTTGCTGCATGGGTGTCTCGAGTAAGACATATTCAAAGGCTTTATATGTTTTACTTTAGTTAACATGCAAACTGTTGGTTCTCCGATCTTATTTCACGTTTTATTCATCCTGTGTTTGACCGCTTAGCGAGCGAAAGCAAACAAGATAGGCTGATAGTAAAAATCTACTGGAGTTAGACTTCAAATCAGCCGTGGTTTTTCAACTGACTGGTGATTTTCTTAAAGTAGCTAATATCTCTTGTATGAATTACTTAAAAATTGTCACCCAGATAACTTGAAATTCCGGTAGTATAAAAGTGATGTTAATACAAGGCTACTTAGAACTGGGCAAAAGTTGTGCTTAAGGTTTGTCTGTTGACTATGAGTTTCTTCTTTTTCAACTTGTAAGGTGTTTGGAACAGACCACATTGATTGAACGTGGGAACTATACAGTAAAGTGTACCTGTGTGCTCATTAGTATTACCTCAAGTGTATAGGAAAAATTGGCTAGGTTTTCCGTCGATTTTTGCTTTAAAATGCTTTACGCTAAAAGTTCAGGCGATAAAGATCAGTTTTGCTTCTTCGTCTGGGGAATCTATTGAATATGTTTCCATCGGCGCCAACTTTATATATATATTCATCGAAGATACACTTCTGCACACATATTCCTTGCATTACCGTCGACGCTTTTTAGAATTGAGTACCTGCTGCTTGGAATTTTCAATTTCAACGAGTCAATAAGGAACGAACCTCTATGGCAGGTACTTGTGGAAAATAGGAAGCTATTTCAACCATTCTGTCTTAATATATTGCCAAAAAAATGTCTCGTTTTCTTCCCAAGTTTCCACAGTGCCCTTCATTAACTGTGTCAAACTCGTCCAAGCATGGCGATTGACGTAAATACACTTAAGAACGTCGCTGGCACTTTACTGTAAACGAGAAACAACCTTGGCCAAAAGAATGATTTTGTATTGGACGAGTTCTTTTACTGAAACCACACTCATGATGGTGACTGAGTTACTCCAACTGGAATAAAAATAGCTGTTTCTCTAACTTGGCAAGTGACATACATTTGTGCGCAGGCCAGTCAAATGAACTTGCTAAGGAATAGTGCACCGTGAGTTAACTAGCCTTTGAGTAAGATTGGATAATTGAGAATTAAATTTGTTTGTTTGCCTCAAAAAATAAAAGAATTCAAGTCATCAAAAATACGTTTTACTCACCGACACCAAACCTACGTTCCGACATGTAGACATCCTTCCTCACAATGACGAGGTATTAAAAGTGTTGAAATTATGCGCGCTCACAAGAAGAATTATGTGGAAAAAAAGATGCATAGTAAAATCACTTATGAAAGTCTCTTTAATAATGGGCTGGGTTTTTTTTTAAATGCTTTCATTATACTCGGCTGAAAAAAGTGTTCAGCTTGGTTTCACACTTACAGAGCAGTCATAAAAACTTAAGACTTGACTTGTAGATTTTTCCGGCCATGTTATTGAACAACCTTCTCTGGGACTAACAAAGAAGTTCAGTTTTGTGTAATGTTCATGATCGAGCATTTTGTGCCACACTTTGACCTTTAGCATATTTCTTTTTACGATAACTTCTTACTGGATTGTGTCTCCCCGTCCATCGCTTGCGCGCACTAGATTTTCTGTTTTCAACCGTTCTCCAGTGCAACGTCCATTTATTCGAAGTATTCGATGCAAATTATTCGTTTGCGTCAGTGAGTGGGTTTTACGTCTATTACGAACGTCAGTTCCCTTACGCTATTGGTTGATTACTTGGCATATGACTGAGTCTGCTCTGAGCTAATTTAAAAAGACTGTTGCCCTGCGAAAGCCTCCAGTTTCTTAACCCTGCTGCAGATGAAATATATGTGAGCCCTTGAAGAACAGCGCAGATTAGTCATTATTCAAATACTTCTACTGGCACCTAGATCAGGTAAAATGACTTGACACTGTAGGAGTGGATGTGAAACAGATGAAATGGGAGAATAACTAGATGAAACCGAAATGTAGTGAGAGTGATGGCAGTGGACATTCAGTGAACTGCGTTAATCTACTTGAGAGCGCCCCATCTCAGCAAGCCTATTCCCTCAATAAAATCGTCCAGTGCTAAAGTCTGTCCCAAGCAGAAATGGATTTAACCCTTTAATGCCTAAATTTTTTCTTTTGTTCTTTGTTCTCTTATTGTCTTTGCTTTGTTATCTCGTCTTTCCTGTTGTTGAGGTGTCCGACATATCGGACACTGGGAGTTAAGGAGGAAGAGAAAACGGTGCACGACCAGACGAGATGAAATCGGAGGATGTGTGTGGCTTATGGTCTTCTCACGATACAAAGGGTGTGATCCCCAGCATACATCCATGTCAAACCGATCTGGGGACAGCCCGTAAACCACGCTTTGACAAGTTTCAGATTTACACATCTTTTGTTGCGGGGGATATTTGAATCACTTGGCATCACAGATGGTGAACCGTACTCTAACTTCAGCTATTCAGCTTGAAACGTAAAGTTTTCTATCGCGAAACTCAAAATCCCTGATCATTTTCAGTTACAGAAATTTTCCAAATGGTCGAACAGACCATCAACACCTTAGCGTGCCCGAGACTCCGAAACGAGGCTCACCGCCTATGACGTCACAAATTCCGGATTTTCTTGTTAATGGTGACCAAAAACCAAGAAAATGAAATGGTTATATCACAAGTAAAAATAGAAAGAAATACCTTAGCCACAGGAGGAAGTTTACATTTTTATTGGATTTAAACTTTAAGGCGCTGTGCAAGTGATTCTAGTTATTGAGGCGATTGGTGACAAAAATGAAAATCTCGTCACAATATTTAAATTCACCATATCCGTGTGGTGATGTAGTCCTTTCAGATGTCCTAAACATCACTTTGTAATGGGAGAAGTGCGAGGAATCACACAATCGTCATACATTTCTCCCTTTCGTTTTTTCACCATCGTATTTGCTGGGTATTCATTGGAATAAGTTGGATCAAGTTAATTCTCCTGAACGGCTTGATTTCCCGTTGAAATTTAAGGGATCATTAAGGTTGAAATATGAAAACAAAACCATGTCTTTGTATTGAGAGAGTGATTCTGGTAACCTGAGAACAAAACCATGTTTTCGAATTCAGGGAGTGGTTCTTGCAAAATCAGGCAACTGAAAGGCACCGTGTATAAATAAGCTTAAGTAAACTAAAGTAAACTAAAGTAAAGTAAAGTGAAGTAATTCTACCAACCATTTCGCTTTTTATACCTTACCTAACAATACCTACCCAGCATCTTATATCTTTTCCATCATGTAACTTTCGACGCCAGACTATTTTACTCTCCAAAAGGAGACCTTCGAACAGGAAAAGAATTACAACCATTTTAATTAAAAGTACATAAATTTATCTAGCTTTCTCTCCGTCAATCTGCTTATTTTTGTAGTATAGAGCTAATAAAACCACAGGAATAGAGGCACCAGGATTACCTGTATGCTGTCATTTTGTGCCGCGAGGTTTGCCTGAACAGTTCTAATTTTTTAGTACCTGTACTTTCGTTCAAGCCGCCAAAACAGACGTGAAAAATTTACCGGATTTTTCTTCTGCTAAAATATGTTGCGCAATCCACTGTATCAGAACTCAAATCAGATAGCCTAAACAGTGTCTCTCAGAGCTGGCACTTAGCCGAATTATCGTGTCAGTATTTTTTGTTAGCAAACTCTCTTGGTCAGATCACCTTTGAAAATCGTATAGTTGAGTTCAACTCCATCGGGCGTGATATTTCTTCATTTGTACAAACCCTGGAACGCATGACTGCATAGAGAATTGGACTAACCTCACAAAACCTGCACGAGTAACGAGAAACGGTCAATACTAACACGTAAGGTAAATGTGTATTTTGGTAAACAAAATTTTATTTGGTTAGGTTACATCAAGTCCTGAATGGTTGCCAAATCAGGACACACCAGACTAGATGGACTACGTGGGGTTGCGTTTTGTTTGGTACATTTTCGTCTAAATTTAGTACAGTTTGGTTTGGGTGGTCTACTTTGTTTTGATCTAGTTTAACATAGTTTAATTCTGCTGTACACTGGTCCCTTTTTGTCTTAGTAATTTTATGTATGATTTCCATACGTAAATCCACTCACGAAAGCTAATTATGTAGCGCGGATAGGTTCCCACAGATTTTTCTCGTCAGTACTTGATTCGACCCGAAACATCTCAGAGGACTACGAAATATGTTTGAAGAGCCTCCGGGCACGACGTGTCCTCAGCTAATTTCATCACACAGTTGTATTTGTTACAATAATCCACGAGAGAAAGTCTGGTTAAACAAAGTTGGGTTTTTTGTTGATTTAACTTTAGCGATTATAGTTTACCCCCCAAAACCATAAAAACAGACAACGCCTGTTGTCTTGGAAATAACTGTTAAAAAAGTAACACTTGAAAGAGCGAAGCACGAAGCTAAAATTGAGCAGCAAGTTATCCGAAATATGCGCGCCTTTCCTGGTAATGTTTATCTTGTCGACAGGCGGTATATTTTAAATAAGCATGGTGCGAGGACCAAACTTGTCAATATACAAGAACTATGAATGTGTAATTATGACGCAAATCGACCCTTCCAGAAACAACAAGTCCTTTTGAACTTTAGTTTTCTTTTTTGAAAAACTTACGAGATGGGGGTCAAAATAACCGAAGTGACCGGACCGTAATCCTCTCACGGTCTGTGTGATGGTTTCTCCTGATGGTTTTCACATTTGCACACTCCATGTACACAGTCGTGGGGAGTTTCGTTCCTGGCTGACTAGACGTATGAACTATTCATTAACGTCACCGTTTTCGTTGAAGCTTGACGGGTTTCCGGCTTCTGAACAGTATATACAGGCGTCGTTGAATCTGCCAAGAAAGTCTCTTCTGCATACGAATGCCCATTACTGTCGTAGATGAATTTTTTCGAATGAGGATATGTTGGGCAATCATTGCGTGAGGTTGTGGGCCGTTTATTGGTTCTACGGAAATTAATACTTTAAGCTCACGCGTTCAGCAGTGGATTTTGACCTGGCCCTGCAATGTTTGGCTAAGATAACAAATTGACTTCGGTATTTCTAGCCAAGTATGCGCGTGTACATTGTGGTAAAGCGTATTTTCATTGTTTGATTTAGCCTAGTGCGTGTCAGTGCATCACGCGCACCACTTCGGGTCATAAAAATAGATCAAATGGCCTGGGCTAGGAACGAACACTTGAACCGACACCATCACAGGCTTTTGAGAGCTGTGATATGCACGTGTTGAGTTGTTGACGTTCTTGCACTCGAAGTGTCTTGATTACCGGTTACTGATCACTTGCCTGTTGGACGTCGAGCTTTGCCGCAAGGCGAAAATCCCTCCGCTAACCTTGATTGGTAGTTTCTCTAGTACAGCTCGCTTGTTTTTCGTTTGGTTTTGTTTGGTTTTGTTTTGCTCGGGGTATTCTTCGTACAAGGTGATTATGTTTATATTACTTGTGCGCAACCAGCCACGAGGGTCTATTCTTTGTGCTTTTTAATAGCCTAATGTCTTCGAATTGAGCCGCTTTGCATGCTGTGTAAATAGAGAAGATCTTAATCGCAGTTTTATAAGACCTCCCATAAGGTGTACGGGGTCTATATAACTACGATCTTGCCACCTACTCGTCAAATACCACTCAAAAGGTGTTTTTGTCTTTTCTCACCTCTCGGTTAAAAGGTTACAAGAGACTGACGAGCGATCAAGTTCCAAGAAGAAATCCAAAAGATCTCAGAGAACTTGCTTCGAAATTGTGTCACCGGCAAGGAGTACAATCACCTAAGAACAGTGAGAGCAAAATAGCTTTATTTGCACCAGGAAGGAAATGGGCGCTCAAGAAACCAAGTCCCTCACCCTCTGTTTGCTGACGATTTATGCGAGCATAACGGTGAGACGAGTCGCTACAAAAGACCACAAACTTGGAGTACTTTTGCCATATTCCGATGACGTTTGGGAACCTCTCCCATCGCGTGCAATGTCCCCTAAGTATTATGCTGCGGCGGTCTCCATTGCAGTCGACAAGGTGAACAACGACCCGAAATTGTTGCCTGGTAGCAAGCTGAGCTTCGTGTGGAACAACACGCACTGTAATCAGACAAAAATGGTGCAAATCCAACACTGGCAAATCAAACAAGGCGTTAGTGGTTTCATAGGTCCTGTGTGTCATCTGCGAAAAGCCGCGAAAGTCGCCCGCAAACATGGTCTACCGGTTATATCATTCGTAAGTAAAGTGGTTCTGTCTTTATAGTTGTTGAATCGAATTTCGTGAAAAATGCTTTTCAGTTCGTTAGGCGGGCACAGATTTGCAGTAGTTGACACGGCCAGCTACTGATGACCAAACAAAAAAAAAAGAAAAATGTCGGTTCAGCCTCAAACATTTCATTCAAATCCACCTAGTAAATGGATCAAGTTTCGCATACCATCTATATAGGATAAGAAAAGAGGAAGCAAAAAAATTCATTTTACGTTCCTATCAATCACAGGTACGTGAACAGAGATCGAGTCAAGCATTTGTAAATTTTCTTAAATTGGATAACATCTTTTTTAAAGGCCGATTGGCTTGCTTGCTGGAACTTCCAGAGACGATTTGATGCAGTTTGTTTTCTTACGTTGATTCAATTGTTTTGTTGATTTTGGTAGGTTATTGTTGGGTCTTTTAAATTTTATTTTTTTCAAGAGGAAGAGTCTAAGTCATCATATAAAGAGATTGTTTAGGTTCTTCGCAGTGGGGTACGTGGCACTATTGAGCTCTTAGTTGGCCCTCTATGCCCTGAAATTTTGTATTAATCCTTGACAAGCTGAATTCAGGCACTTGAAATGTTGGATCTTAGCCTAGGTCATCATGTTTGTTAGTACAAATCTAATCCGTTCGTTCAAGCTTCCTTTTTTAGCTGACCTGAGTGCATTTTCGGCCCTAGAGCTCTTTGTTTGCTACACGTAAGCTCAAAAGTTTTTCCCCATTTTACCACGTGTTCTCCCGTGTGTTCTCCCGGTGTCGTCCTGTCGCGTGCGAAGTCCACGAAATTTCTTGTGGCCGAGAAACAACTAGCAGGTCGCAGGCTCAACCAATTTTACATTTTTCTTGAACGCCGTTGAGAATCTATCTGAAAATGGTCAACGTTGAATACACGCTACTGTTCTGATGCTTTGTTTGTTTATATCTTTGGGGAAAACATTTATTATTATTATTTATTATTATTATTATTATTATTATTATTATTATTATTATTATTATTATTATTTACAATATTTTAACACGGTACAATTTCACTGTTATAAAAAGGGAAAAGAAAAGAAAAGAGTTATCTTCCAACTGGCCGTGCAAATATTTCATTTTGCCCGTTTTTTTCATGGAAATCTAAATTCTACAGCGACACCGGTTTCAGGGCAAACTTCCCATTGCAAAATCCCATTGTGAGAATCCCATTATCTCGTCTTTCACAAGTCTTTAACGATTGCCATCGTAGTCGCAGGATAAAAATGATAGCCCTGCTCAAAGTTTTCAGGTGAAGAACCATGATCAAAAACAAGGCAAGACAAGTTCAAATATTTTGAAATAAGTTGAATTATAACGTTTCGTTGCGACGTGCAACATCTTCAGAGTGTTAAATTACAAGGTTGGTGAGACATGTTGCACGTCGTAACGAAACGTTAGAATTCAACTTATTTTAAAATATTTGAACTTGTCTTGCCTTGTTTTTGATCATGGTTCTTCTCCTTAAAATTTTGAGCCGGGCTCTCATTTTTATCCTGCGACTACGTTTTCCGCCCGGAAAGTCTATAACCACGATTGCCATCATATATAAACGAAGGTGTTGTATGCCAAGTGTCGAAAAGTTATTTCACCAGGAGATGCGTTTCGGATGACATCGTTATCTCTTGAGCAAATTGCAAATGCGAGACGGGAAAATGTAATTCTAGACTCCCCATTTTGCAATATTACTAAAGCTACAACCCGTGCTTATATCGTACGGTAAGTTAAGGAGATACATTCCGCTTGGCGTCCATATTTACATTATTAGTAGCGAGTAATGGTGAAATAAATGTGAATATTATCTTTGTTATAAGAAGCGCAGCCCTACACACATAACAGCGTTAAAAACGTAATTGATTCTTTCGTCGTGTGCATGATGGAAGGTAATTGGTCGCTATGATGATAATTCTCTCTCTCGTCTTGTCAATTCAGCATCGTTACATTTCTGTCATTTTTTAAAAGGACAATATCACTTGCTTTCATTCGTCGTGGTTGAACGATGTTGTATGAATGTTGTGGCCGTTTGGGGAGGATTTTCAAAATTTTCAGAAAATCCACAAGAACAATAGAAATTTTATATGAATTTTGAGCGAAAATAAAACATGCTTAAAGTATTGTTCAACAACTTTTAACATCGTTCATATTAACCATCGATATCTTTAAACAGTCTATCTAAACGCACCCGGCATAGTGAACGAAGGCTACAAGTCAGCACCAAACATTGAATTTAATTTGCGCATCGGTTGGATTATTAAAGGGAACACGTGTCAATTGTTCGTCTCTGTTGTGCTTGACGAAACAAGACGATAATTACATTTTGGCTATATTTCTTAAGCATAGTTTTACTTATAGGTTAGCTAAACAGCCAATTTCATTCTTGTACCTGCAGGTGAAGTGATGGAAGTGGGACCGTGTAGCATTATTGAACCCAAATAATCACATCAGAATTTCATGGGAGCTGTCTCACCCTCTGCATTTCGAAACCTTTGATCCAGTTGAACACCAAGGAGTGCCTCCACTTAAGTCTCTCGTAAGCTTCAGGGGAAACGGCATGGTACTAGATTGATAATCTCATTTAAATCATCTTATACTTTAACACGGCAAGAAGTATTATTGCATTTGCAATCCATTTTGAAAGCCCACTATGGCAGAAAACTTTAGCACACTCATCTCACAAATAGTAAATCGGTCTTTTTTTATCATGTTTTTCTCAGGCACAATAAGTACAGATATTTTAGCACCAGAACTCCAAATTGCTAGGATCGTCCAGAGTGTCAAAAATGTCATCATACCCTGGAGAAAGAGGACACTTCACTTAACATTGTGGGTACATCTCTGACTTAGTTGCACTTCAAGTAATTAACTTAACGATTGTCAGTTTCCTTAGCCCTCTCCGAGCAACATACCAGACGAATTAAGACAAGCATGGCAAGAATCCTGCTTCTTGTCTACACAAAACTGTTTTCATTTACGTCTGAGCTCAACGTAGTGGTAAAAATAACTTACGCTTCCATGGAATACTTGTCATTCCGCAGCTATTTCTAAAGCTTTTGATTGCAACTTCTCATGCCAAGGGACATTTCCTTGGGGAATCCTTATCGGTGCTAATCAACGACCCCTGCTAAAACGAATTACGATAAGAACTGGCCAATATACAAAAATGTGTAAAAAAGTTGCTACAAATCAACTGGCAAATTCTCAAGGATAATCTGCATTAACCTTATTAATACGAATTAAAAGAACTTTATGATAATTGGGAGAGGTGCTTCAAACAAAGTGCAGACATAGCTTTAGTTTTAGAGGAAATCTTTTTCCAAAGAATGTCAATAATGAAGTTAATATTTTAGAACTGCGAGAGCTTGGAGATATCTTAAAATGATCGATGAACGATCGTCAAGCTCTATCCTCAGAAAAACGATTTCTAAGCCCCAGACGGGGGTCGAGCCCGCAACCTGATGATGACCGGTAAGACGCTCTAACCATTGAGCTACCAAGACTCAGATGGTGAGGCCAAGGTGCAAGTTCGACATATGTGTGACCTAAGCGGAAGCCACTATATGTTAATAATGATATTGATGAAATTTATATTTTAGAAGTGTGTCTGGGGCTCAGAAATCGTTTTTTTTGAGGACAGAGCTTCACGATCGTTCATCTATCATCTCAAAATATCAATAATGAGAATAATTTAAAGAAATTTGGCAAATGTGGTGGGAACCTTTACTGTCACAAATGATAACACTTTTGTGGGGAACATATTTTAGTAATAGTTTTCATGGTTTCAAAATGTATCTAAATAATTGTACAATACTATATGCTAGGGCCAGGATACCATCTGCTCCAACTGAATAAGCTTCCGTGGTTGCTAAACTTCACCTTACCTTATATTACCGCATCTCATCTCATATCACCTCACTTCACCTCACCTCACCTCACCTCACCTCACCTCACCTCACCTTTCCTTACCTCACCTTGCCTCACCTTTTCTTATTTTATCCTTGGATATGTCAGTAAAATTTTGAAATCAGCCAATCTGAGCAAGCGTTTACGGACAGTTAACCTTTGGTAGCAACTTTGATCCTTCAACTTCCCTTTTTGCTGGTCTTACCGTCTACCAGCTGAGCTGAACATTTTGACAAAGGATGGGAGTGTCAACGGTAAGGTGGTATTACACCATCACATGTGCACACATTACATCTTCGTGCGACATTGAGGGACTTTTGTTTCTGATCAATTTACCATAGCTTTGTGTTATATGTAAATTACATGTGAAAATGTTGTGTGATACCCGATGGTCAGTTCAAAATTTATTTGTCAAAAAGTGACGGTTTCCCGACTCTTAAAGTTGGGTTCCTAATCTTTCGCTGTGCTATTACCAGTCGAACGTCACCGTGCGAAAATCTCTAGTTAAGCCAACTATTTTTATTGGCTCATCAAGGTAATATCGAAATAGTCACGACATCTTCATTGGCTTTCAGTAGAGCCAAACCACCTGGGAAGACCCATCAACTGTACTATATGTTTTCTCGCAATTTTATATAAACATTCCCTGGAGACCACCTGGGAGAACCACGAATAGAGCCAATAGCAGTTTAAACATGCTATTGGACGGCTCCCTTTCCCCTGGAATTCTTCGTAAACATTTTCACAAAACCTATGCTCCCACATCTGGGGTTTTTACTTTTTTTAACATCCAATTGGTTTGTGGTTTTTTTTTAAATCATCGGCCCGTCAAGTTCTTTCAATATGTTGACATTACAGAGACTATTGTTACATAATTTATAGAAACATGAAGTGAAGTACTTTAAGCAACTTTTGGATTGTTTATATAGTTTTTTCTTCAAAAGTTCACTGCACACATTGGTCAACACGCGCTACTTTTTAACCTAACGTGTTTTCGTAACATTCAGCTTTATTTTTTTACAAGCACCTGTTTGTTTAAGTCCAGATCAGCCGGAGACCCACTGTTCTCTATGTCTGAACCCCAAGTTGTTGAAAAGATCACCAACTTAATCCCAGATTGGGAAAATAGTCTCAGATAAAACGAGGAAGGACAACGACGGTTTCCTTTTAACTAATTTTCTTGTTTAACTGAAAAAGCTTTAATCCTGTAAATTTTGAACTAAACTGTTCATCCACCAGCGGCATGCGGAAATGAAGTCACAAACTAAATACTGAAAAGCAAATTATAACGTTAATCCTCGTTTGTCCATGCGCTGATATTCCAAGCGATATACAAGGTGTGATGTTGTAGTTTTCCCTGTCGATATTTCGGTGACAATGAGCTAATTCTAAATCGTATGTTTTGTAGGTAATCTTTTGCAAGAAATTTCTAGGAATAAAATGCACCTATTGTAAGAAATATTGAGTGACCTTCACACTGAAACACCGTATGAAGAATGTCTTGCAAGCGAATAAACTCACTTCAGATTACCAGTGGTGGTTGTTTGTTGTCGATACAACTTTCAAAGAATACAAAGTAGCAACTTAAGCCTTCTTATGTTCTACTTTAAGCATTTCAGCACAACATTTTGATATCTTTACCTTGCTTATTAACATCTAATAAGATTAAGAACCGTGGGTTTGACAACTGTGATTTGTTTGTCTATGTAATTATATAGAAGCAAGTGCTATTGTGATGAACAATTATAAACCATCGCGACAAGTGTAATTATAAGCCTGTTTTTACACGTCCAATATATTTTAATAGCTTGTTTATTATCCGGCAAAATTATTAGGCGTAGCAAAATTAACGACCACACGCGGTGCTCATGGTGCTCTTCACGTAAAGTTCATTTATTTTCCTGCGATTTACAACGTATAAATGATGCAAAACTTCCTGGACGTATTTGTGATTGAATAAATTATTCGAAAGGCGATTCGTTCTTTATGGCTAATTGTTATTCATAAAAAGTTCGTCTTCTGAACCAGTTAAATTAGTGCCCCATCACCTGAGCCCTACAAAGGTTTTCTTACTTGTCTACTCACCTAAAAAGGACTGACAAAGTAGAGGAAGAATGAATGTGGAAGTATTTGAGGTTTGCAGAACGAGACACGAAGCTCTACTAATACATCTATACCAAGGTCATTCAAATGCATTTATTTACAAATTTTACACTGGACAAAATCCCGTTGTTCAGTTTTAGAACCACTACCTAGACCATCTTCACGTCTACAGAGACGACGTTTTAAAAGCCATAAAACAAGACCCTAGTGTCGAACATGGTGGTCAATTAACCGTGGCTTCTTCAAATCTTGAAATTTTAAAGGACGTCGTTCTTCCAGCTGACGAAGCTAATCAGTCCCTTAAGCCTTGTTCACACGAGCAACAAAAGCATGAGGAGAAGATCAATACAAAAACAAAGCATGACATATTCTCTGGCACTTTCGAAGATAAAACAACAAGAAATTTTCTTTGTTTCGTCTTTTGTTCGGCTATTGGCTTATGCTTGGACTATGATCTTATGCTTACGCTTAGACGACCTTCATGTCGCAGGCTTGACTTCATTCCTTTTTTTTTTGCCTTTTGTTTTATCCTTATGCTTATGCTTATGCTTATGTTCAAGTGTGAACCAGTCTTTAGTGTACAGTCACGACAGTATGAGCTTTATTGTACGTTCGCAAACACGAAGACTGGAATGCTATTCTGTCACGCTCGAGTACCTTTTTATCAATCTTTAGAACCTGGTTGTATTTATTGACATGTGAGGAATTGTTAGTGTTCGCGTAGTAAAATACGACGCCAGCAAACAACACCAGTTGGGTCTTAAAAATCGATGATTCTAACACTCGAAAATATACCTCACTGGAGTTCTTTGATGCCTCGGTCAACAGAACAAGAGCTTGGGATTCACTAGTTTGCGTGGAGTTTCACAAATATTTAGGTAGTCTTCAATTTCACAATACAACGTTTTAAGGACACTTTACTGTAGTAGAGAATGGATCAGTAATCAAATATTCCTTAAAAGGTGATATTCATTATTGAGAAGTCACTGTAATACTTACTCGATCTGCACGAAATATTGTTGATCTACTTTGGTAATATGTGTGTTTAATACAAACGTCAACATTCGTATCACTGGGGGCGTAGCATCGGTTAAGTAGATTTATTAGACTATGGGGATTAGTAAAATTTTCCTTGGACGTCTTGTGGTTAAGAGAAAGTTGGAGAACACTTTGTTTTATAAAGTGTGCGCCTTATTTAATAAAAGTACTGCTGACGTGCAGGATTATTCACGTTACATATTTTTTGTATTTATAATCGGGCAGTCATTTTAAAGATCTTAGGGCGAATTTAGCATTACGAAAAAGGAAGTTTGCAAGGAATTATGGATGTACTTATTTCATTCGTCATGATTGGTTAACTCTATTCGATGTATTGGATAAAGTTTGACATGCTTCATTTAACGTCGAACTGATGAGTTGAATAAAGCCCGTTTTCCACCAGGCGAATTTCGTTGTGCGAAACGACTTTTCATCGTTTAAATTGGTAGACCCATCATTAGTTTCAGCCGAAAGCTCAAGAAACAAAAAAAGGGCGCTTCGCGCGAAGAAATTCGTACAGTGGAAAACAGCATTAATATAAGCGAAGCTCGACACACAGATTCCAACTTTGATATTGTCGTTTGCTACATTTACTATAACAAACAAAAGTTATTCACAATTATACTCTTTCGTCCTTCTTTAGGTCCCCTAATTTAAGTAAACTAGATTCGACTCTATTAAAATGTGGTCTTTGGACTGGGCCTTTATCTCTCCAATTTCTTCTAACTGGTCATGTGCCAAATCTATTTCAAACGAACAAAAAAAACAACTTTCTATTAGTCCATGGCTGTTCACTTATGCTCTCGGTTTTGTTTTTCTTTTGTTTTTTAATGCTTTTTTTGCATTTGCGGCAGGCCTTAATCTTCCAAGTCTCCATTATTGATGTCGTTAATTTTTTGACCGCAGGGTGGTCAAGATCCACATGTTTCAAACAAGAAACTATACCCAAACGTCGCTCGTACGAACCCATCCAGTTACAAAGCGGTGTTGAAGATTTCAGCACTTTTAAAAGCTAAATTTTGGAAGCGCGTCTCGATTATTTACGAAGATCAACGCACCTGGCGGGCTGTCAAAAAGCACCTTGTACGTCATTTAACTAAAGAAGGTATAGCTATTAGTCGTCAAATTAAAGTGGAAGCCGATTACTTAAAAAACGGATCCGAGGTTGCTCCAAAAGCAATTAACTCCGCATCACAGGGTAAGTTATCTTTGCTTATGTCGAATGATGGTATCTCCTTGGCTCAAGGGAAAATGGTTTTGGTTCGCTCTTTTGCAAAACGAGTCAAATATCCCTTCATACTAGATCTAGTTAGTCATTATATACAACATAGAACTGCATTTTATACTTAACAAGAGCAATGAAAAACACTGTAATGCTTTTTATCCTTTCCAATTTTAGTCACAATATTTCTCTTGAGTTTTGGCAAAATACGGGAGATCATGACGTGTCTTGAAATCCGTAAACGTCTGGACAAAAAACCGGATTATGGTTTCGTCGCTTTGAATTTGGATAGAGATTATGTCGACAGCTCAGTGAGATATCCCTTCAAATGGTTCTTCAGTGAATACCGTACTTATTCTGAAGAAGTGTCCAGAATGACCCAGAGAGCATTCAAGAAGCTCTTAGTGATCTCAGTGAAACCAGATCCCAAAGGGACCAAAGGGTACGAAGCTTTCAGAACGGAAGTAAAACGGAGGTCGTCGCGAAAACCGTTTTACAGTAATGCTTATAAAGGCTGCATGGGCTTTTCGAATGGAGCCTGTCTGGTTCAGAGATCCAAACTAAAGGTGATTGAACGTATTTCATACCCTTTATTACTTGATCGGATTGGGAAAGCTGAATAAGTAATCAAGCAGTGAAAGCAACCGAACTTCGTTACAGTTAAGCCTCCTTCGGATTTTTCTTGTCGATTTTTCTTCGATTTTTCTCAGAAATCAGATCCAGTTTTTTACTTTAGTATTGGGAACTACAGCAATTTGCTGCGCTTACCTTTGTCCAGACAACAACAGTTGCCAATTGAAAAATCAGTCCACCGAAGTCAGTCAAAGCAAACGAGTTTGAAATACGGCTAAATTTACTGTGGTTAGCAAAGAAAGACGACGATGCTGCGACTTAAGTCGCATAGGCCCTCACCATGCAGAAATCTTTTCTTTCATGACAATTAAAATTCAAACGCAACAAATGAGGGACTGGATCCAAACGTTTCTCTAGGCTGAATACGTAGTTATACCCAATCTGTGCGTTGTTGTCCACGGTGATCTGGCATAAAAATGAACGAAAGTACTTGCACAGTTTCTTGTGCTGTATCTAACTGGCGGCTGAACCGATCTGTTTCTCAAGGTTGCACAAGTACAAACGTGTAGGGGAAAACATTGCTGGGTTTTACGTTTGAGTATCACGAACGTATGGAGATTTCGTGGTTTTCGAGCGCAGTTTCTGGATGTTTCTGGAACCAGTGGCAGGTGGAACTCCTGAAACTCCACTTCGCTACCACACTGCACGAGCGGTCAAAGATGGCGGTCTATAGTACTTTGATGTCATTTGATCATGGAATTCTCTCTCGTTCTCAGCCCCCTTACGCTGCCGCCTACCTATATGATGCCGTGGTGCAGTTTGCTAAAGCATTACACGAAACAACAACAGCTGGAGAAGAATTGAACGGAGAAAGACTCGTGAACAAGCTGAAAGGAAGGCATTTCACAGGTAAGAGAACAAGTAAATCTGAAACAGTTTGTTTTCGTTTTGAATGATTGACATAAAATATTTTTTCAACAAATTCATAACCTTTTTGTTGCACTGTATGGTCATGGTTATCTACTTGCGCACTCACAACTGCCACTCAGTGCCAAAGGTTGGGGTTTAACGAGTTTATCGTTATATGCTTGAGTAATATTCCACAGTATTGAAGTCTTTCGTTTGTTTGACCAGCACTATTCATGATCTTTCTATTGATGTGTTTTGTTTTTAACAGGTATCGATGGCCGTAAACATAAATTTGACAATAATGCTGACGTAAAATACGAGTTTACCGTTCTTGGCCTGAAGAAGAGAGATAATGATCAATTGAGTAAGAGATCATCCACTTAACCGATTTTTGTCAACATAGATTTTTTTTTAAATATGTTGTTGTTGTAGTTGTTGTTGTTGTTGTAGTAGTTGTTGTTGTTGCTGTTGCTACTGTTGTTGCTGTAGTTGTTGTTGTTGTTGCTGTAGTTGTTGTTGTTGTTGTTGTTGTAGTTGTTGTTGTTGTAGTTGTTGTTGTTGTTGTTGTAGTTGCTATTGTTGTTGCTGTAGTTGTTGTTGTTGTTGTAGTTGTTGTTGTTGTTGTAGTAGTTGTTGTTGTTGCTGTAGTTGCTATTGTTGTTGCTGTAGTTGTTGTTGTTGTTGCTGTAGTTGTTGTTGTTGTTGTTGTTGTAGTTGTTGCTGTTGTTGTTTGTAGTTGTTGTTGTTGCTGTAGTTGTTGTTGTTGTTGTAGTAGTTGTTGTTGTTGCTGTTGTTGTTATTGTTGTTGCTGTAGTTGTTAATGTTTTTGTTGTAGTTGTTGTTGTTGCTGTAGTAGTTGTTGTTGCTGTAGTAGTTGTTGTTGCTGTAGTAGTTGTTGTTGTTGTTGATGTTGTTATTGTTGTTGCTGTAGTTGTTGTTGCTGTTGTTATTGTTGTTGCTGTTGTTATTGTTGTTGCTGTAGTTGTTGTTGCTGTAGTAGTTGTTGTTGCTGTTGATGTTGTTATTGTTGCTGTTATTGTTGCTGTTATTGTTGCTGTTAATGTTGATGATGATGATGTTGTTGTCATTGTTGTTGATGTTGTTGTCGTCGTCGTCGTCGTTGTTGTTGTTGCTGTTTTGTTGTCTTATTAGATTTTGTCAATGTTGATGCCATTTCTATATTTTACTAATTTTATTCCATTTTTTCTTCGTTTTAGACATGCTGCCAATAGAAACCGGTAAAGAAATACTCGGCATTTAGATAACCCTCCTTCTAACAACTAAATTTTAACGTTGTTAAAATTCTCATTTTGAGGGCCATTAATTCGATCGATGTTAACTGGTGACATGCCCGTATCCTACGCAACGAAAATGTGTCGAGTAGTCAACAGTAGTTATACAAAGTAGATAAACCGGAGATTTGTGAGATGAACTCAGGCACTTAGAAATCGCTTCGAAAACTCTCCAAGGGGTACTGTTACTACATAATGCCCTAAGTAAAAGACTGACCAGTTGATTAACATACGTCTTAATGTGGACACGTGATGTATCTGTACATATATATTGTATTCGTTCGTACAATGATCATTTACTGGTCACCTGACTACTTATTTAAGTAAGAGATGTATTAAATGGTAAATGTTACGATCGCGCGGTCGTTTCGTCGTAGAAAGTGAATTGATAATAAGCTTCGTCCAAAGGGAATTATCATTTCGTGAAGCTCAATTATCCCACATAATTTAACAGCTCTGTTCAGGAACGATTGCCACTTGACACAAACAAGTCTGCGTAATTTTTTGAACCCAATAAACGTGAATAAGCTTATGCCTCGTCGACTTGCTAGTTCGTCCCAAAGCGTATGATTCACGTCATAATAAATTTTTTCATTTGGATAATCGCTCCAAGATATATTACGTGTTGATATATGAACTTACACACCTCGAGAGCCTTGAGCTTCTCTGAGTCAAGGATAGACATACTGTATGGAGCAATTCTTTCTGTTTGCAAGGGCATTGTCCACATTCCTGGTTAACCTCGTTAGTCCTGTTGGTCTTTGGAAGATATATGACAATTTTCGGGATTGTGACCGAATATTTTGGGCGTAATGTACGAAGAAGTCCATTCTGGCAGCATATTTCGCGCCGAAGGACGACCACGAGTACTTAGTACATGGTATGTCAAGGCTTCTGATCCTTCCATTAACAACACCAAGCACAAGAGACACCAAAGTGACCAGTAAAATCATGCCAATGGAAGGCGCTCCAAGTTCTTGGTGTAGCCACGAGCGGACTTTTCGGGCAGTATTGAAACTCTGTAACTCAGTATGACAGTAGAATCGAAGCAGTGGACGAACTAGGCGCAAAACCTAATTTTGCAACTGAAAGAATACTAAAGCCCAACTTATCCAATAAATTATGGCGGCACACACACGTGGAACTTTGGCGTAATGAGAAGCAGAAAAACAATATTTGTTCAACGCTCTCTATAATTTACCATTACAGTCTTTTTTGCTCAACTGTTATGGTCTATTGTGAAAGTAGCGCAAAGATTTAGGGTATTTTTTTTCATTTTGAGAAGAATTTTTGATTTCTCAAGCTGAGAAGTTGAGTATTGAAATCAACATGCCCAGCAATGAGGAAAATTTTCTACTCTTTAAGGACAGTTCTTTTTCATTTCTTCTGTAATAAAAAAAATACTTTACAGAAATAGGCTATGTTTCATTGTGAGAAACTAAAATTTCCTATTATTATAGTATCCCGGCTTGCTCGTGAAACTTTTCATGATAATCTGACACTGCCGAAGTCAACTGAAAAATGTTGACTTGAGCGGGATTTGAACTCGCACCTTCGCGATACCTATCTGCTACTCAACCAGTTGAACTATCGAGTCCACAGGGATTGGAGGAAGGTTTTTATCCAATTTAAGTGCACGAGAATAAAACTACCCAATGTATACTGTAGCCAGATATTTTTAAAGATATTAAACAACTTTCACTCTAGTTCTGACATCTTTCTTAAAATAGCTCACACAAAGATATTTCAAGACTAATCATGAACTTACAGGATATGCACACTGGCCAAATTGGTTCAGGAAAGGAAGTATAGAAGTGAGATAAAAAAAAATTGAAGGTTCATTGGGTGTTTTCGGAAACTGTATCACGTTGTGAAGAAACAACATCAGTTGTTTGTACCATGAGTTCCTGACTTAGTTGGATTTTTTCATTGACTGCGTGAAACATTTGGGAAAGTTTATTGCAAAGAATAATCTTGCAATAAACTGAATAATATGTCATCTTGTTTGCTTGATGACATTTTTCGGATTATGTTTTACTCTTTACTTTTTGGAATTGTCGTCTGGTTATGGTTCTTGTTGCGAATATCAGGAAATTTACAATACATTGCTTGGAGCATTTGCAAAATTCCTTTGAATTTTGCTAAAAACCTAGTTCATTCTATAATTTCCTACCTTCCTGCTTCGAGCTATGGGTGGCTATTCTAGCGGTGGGTCTGGGATAACGGGGAAGGGATGTGTCACCAGGGCTGTTGACAATGAGAATAGTTAACTCTGAGGCTAGAGGTTGGGCTAGATTTTTAAAGGGTGTTGGTGACTTGTCGATTGAATTAGGTGCACTTTCAAAGATAAAAGTGCAAATAATAGTGAACAAACGACGTTTTAAAGTTTGTTCTGAATGAATCTTTCTCTTCATGTCTCCCTGAGGATGATTCTGAAATAGAATCGAAACACTACGCATCCTCATGGATATCGAGTGTTAAGTTGTCGCCGAGAATCTCTCGTGCACTTGAATAGGATAAAACGGGCATGCTGTTCCCAGTTGACTCAATAGCTCAATTGGTAGAGCAGCGCTCCGGTAACTCGAAGATGCGTGTTCGAATGCTGCTCTTGTCAACTTTTCTGGTTGACTTTAGCAGTGTAGGTCAATTATGAAATGTTCTCTTCGTGTTACCCTGAGGATGATTCTGAAGTGAAATGAATGATGCTTTCAGACCATGACTCAATGCAACAATGACAATGTACAATGAGATAATCTCATTGATCAAAAGACCTCAGTGATTTGGGTTAGGAAACCCTCAGTGATGATATGGAGGCTCCATATGATCGCCCTGGTTTTCCATCATTTGCTGCGACAAAGTTGTATTTTTTGACGTGGCGGCTCAAGAAGAAGTTTAACCCTTCTAAACGCTCTTGAACTAGTTACGCTGATGATTTGTGTGTGTGTGTGTGTGTGTGTGTGTGTGAGATAGAGAAAGAGAGGGGGGGAGAGAGAGAGAGAGAGAGAGAGAGGGAGAGTTCCCACAAAGTAGTTTACAAACAAAAACTTTCACTGGTTTTCGCTTGAGTTTCCCTTTAACTTTGAAAACTTCGACAATTTTTTTTCCAACCACTTTCAAAAAAACCTCTATTATTTCCTTTGTTAAGTCAATAGAAACCTATTAATAGTCAATAGAAAACGCAATAGAAACCTATTAATAGTCAATAGAAACCTATTAGTAGTCAATAGAAAACGCAATAAAATACCTAAGGCGTGGTGGTAGTCAAGGAGTTCAAGAAGCTTTCCCTTTAAGTAGTAAACAGAACGGTTGTGGCCGGTTTTAAGTTTGAAGTCCATACGTACCGATGACTTAACAGCTATCCAATATCTTATGGTTATTTCTATGGATTTATACAACATTGACGGGCTATGGTCGGGACGAAATTCTTCCTCACCAAAATGTCGATACCAAGCATTGATATTCACGATCAGGGTCGATTTTAAACGAATTGTGCCCCGTGCCAGGTTATTCGGAAGGTATTATTGCTTCACAATCTCATGAATAATTAACTTTCAAAAACGAAAACTTAAAAAAAAATGTCCCAATACGACAAAAACCAAAACACGAAGTAAAGGAACATCGTGATAGAAACCTGGTAATCGAGGAAGGTTTTATTAAATCGGTCCAACTTCCATTTCCATTTTCTCTGAAAATAGGGGTTGGTTTGAGAAACTAGTACAATCACCTCATTCAGGGTTCTTCAGACTCCAAAATACCTCCCAGTTCTAAAATAACTTGTCCCCAAGTGGCTTTTTGAAATGCATCTAGAGGTTTCAACATCGGAGGAAGAAACTTCAGTCGTGTTTAACCTATTGTACGTACTTGAACACGGTAACCATTCATTGGCAAGATTTTAAGAAATGATTTGCGTTTGTCCGTCTTTAACTTGACGAGTTAAATATTATTATTATGGTGTTAGCTAGAGTCAAATTAAAAAGTCAGGTACAAACCGAAAAGGGTGTTAGAGAGATAGTTCATAACCCTTTCATGTCCGAGACGTCTCCCCTCGACGAGTAAAATCGTCGGGCGTTAGCCAGAATTAAATTAAAAAGTCGAGTGCAAACCGGAAAGGGTTAAGGGTGATGTAAAAGCAGTTTCAAAATTACGCCTGCATTGGCCAGTACCTCCATCCTGCACCAAGCAATCTTTAATTAAAAACAAACATTATACACACCGCGCCTCTTCATTAATTGTCTGAGCCCGATTGGTTGCTGTGTGGTCATTACTTACCATCTCGCCCTTCCGTGCAATACGCTTTTATCGCGGGCCTGTGAGTTTCGCCGGAAAAATGTCCGAATTTATTTTTAATTAACCCTTTGTTTACCGACGGGGCTTTAAAGTTCGTCCTTCTGTAAAAGGATTTTGACATGCATATTTAATTATGATAAAGAAAGGGTTAATGAAAGTTAAGGAGCATCAGGTATTGACGTCATTACAAATGGAATAGCCCAATTATGGCCTTACATTTTCACGATTTCTGAAAAAATTCATTGTCTTGCTTTTTCTACTTTAAAACCACCAAATGGACCGCGTGGTCTGTCGAGATATTTTCATATTGCTTAAAAATGAAAAATTTCAAGATGTCTTTGCAACCGTATATATCACTGAAAATGACTGTTCTATTTAGCTGTATTTTGATGAGTGGTGAAAAAAACTTAGCAGCGCACACAATTGTTTTGACTTAACATTTTGAAAGATTTCTTGGTGGTTTTTAAAAACGTCCAGTCAAGTGTCTCTAAAAAAATGGCGGTTTTATGTTTAAGTGAAGTACCTGTCCATACATGTGTTACGCATTATACTTATGAATATTAAGCTTATTAAATGTTTATAATGTCCGCAATCATCCTCGCCAAATTGTGCCAAAGTTGCTTATAACTGGAACAATGTTTTGGTTTAATTTAACCATAGTGATAAATAGGTTATCTAAGGTACTCTTTTGACAAGTACATTAATGATAAATCTTACTAAGCAAAGTACCTTACCTCAACAGAAGGCCACCCCGTTTGGACATTATTTATACACGTCATTGGATGGCAAGTTATTTAGTACTCTCTTTTCGGGAAACTCATTAGCTTGGCTAATCACATAGCTGTGCCACAAATTGTATATTTTGGCTTCTTAGAGGTGAATGGCATGGCTTCTTGATCTGCAGAACCTCAATACAGTACAGTGTGTGTACTTACAATCAATTTAGTAATTTTTTGTAAAAATATTCATTTCAAATTAATAGTTATACAATTTATTGCACTTTACAAGGTATGTGACAGTGTAACTACCCTTTGTTACACATTTGTATTATTCAAATGTACTTGTCAATATTGTCTAACCTAGCCCTATATGAACATAAAATTTAACTATTTATTTATTTGCCTAATATGCATACTCCATGGTATTACATCAGCAGTGTTTATAATAACAAGAAGTAACAAGTATAAATTAATTGATGTATAAAAATTCTCTCAAAAATGTATGGTTACAATAAGAGTGTCACCCAGTTTCAGAAGATATCACTATACAACTACTGATAACAGATGGAAGTTACTTTTTTGTACAGTAACAGTTTGCCACAGGTCACTGGAATATTAAGATACTAATAAGATGTAGGTGCTCTGTTTCTTTTGAAAGACTATTGGCAAAATTATCATCAAGTCTGGTCTAC
Organism: Heliopora coerulea; assembly: GCA_030142905.1. Lineage (NCBI taxonomy): Eukaryota > Metazoa > Cnidaria > Anthozoa > Scleralcyonacea > Helioporidae > Heliopora > Heliopora coerulea. The sequence continues at coordinate 2,783,338 of JASJOG010000011.1, read as the reverse complement.
TTCATCGGAGGATGTTTGGTTTTTTAAATTACAAACTAACCAACTTGCTCTTATTTTGGACTTAAACTGGTAGTTTTGTAATATCATGCATGAGGTTCCAATGTCTTAGTTCTAATCCCATCATAGACTAGTGCATGTTTCATTTTCCCATTCCCAACTTTGAGGTTTGCTCACAAGCAGGGATTCAGGAAGGTTATTCTTAACAAACATCCAGTATATTCATCCTAACTGCTACTTCATATTTAAATTGACAGAATTCCATCCTCATCAACTGTTCCTTCATCATCACTATCAAACATCTCGCATGCTGGATTAACCAAACCATTAGCATTTCCTGACCCAATAAACATGCCACTAGGACTACCAATGCTCTTTGGACGGACATTTTGTCTTTGGCCACCATCATGTTCTTCCAAATGAAGAGATACTGGCAAGTCAGGTGTAGAAAATGTTCTGTTATCATGAAGTTGGGTTCTTGAGATATCTGGGTTTGATTTCACCATGTTAAGGTCCTTGTAAGGTAAGTTAGCTCTGTTCATCCTACGAGGGGTTGCAACTGGTTGGTTGGCTGGTTTGACTGTTATTATAAGGTTATGACTGTTTGCAATCATCATGTCTGTTACCTGATCTAATGTCTTGCCTGACACTTCAATGCCATTTACTTCTAATACCTCATCATTTACTGCCAAAAGACCAGTGCTTTCAGCTAATCCTCCTGGAACTAGTCTTGAGATAAATATCCCTGGGACTTTTTCTATTCCACTTGGAGTCACTCGCACACTTGTTCCATCACGAATGTAAAACCCAAGAGGTTTATCACTGTTGTGTTTTAACAGTCGCACTCTTCTGTGTGTTTCTGGAACAATGTCAACATCAACAATAGCAGAAACTCTTCTGAAATCTGATGGTGTACTAATAGATATTCTATTTCCAATCTTTGGACGATGTGCAACAACATTAGTTACATTTGAAAGAATGTTTCTCTTTTTTGGTGACCCACTGGCTGGTGGAACATAGCTGTTGGCATTATTGTAACTTTCACCTATGGACAAGCAAGAAAATATAAATATCAAAAACAAAATAATACTTCTCAAAGCTAATAGCAGATCTATTTTATTCTTCATATTAAGCTAATGATAAACAGTGAACTTACAATAGTTAACTTACATAACAGAGTTTTACCAAATGATTACGTTTGACTGAAGTGAGAGCTGGTTCTAAACAGATTCATAAAGAAATCTAACCAAGCCTAATGAGCCAGATCCAAATAAAACTGGAACAAAATATAAACTGTAGCACTCAAAACATAATTTTTTCCCAGCTCTACCATCTCAGATGAATACTTAAGGATCAAGCATTAAAGGCACAGAAAGCATAATTGAATACATTCTTGTCTGTAACAATTTTCCATCTCAAAATGCAGACATTTACAGTCAAATTGCATGCTAAATTTCCTTGGTTTTTACTGGTAAAGAATTCAATGTGAATAATTTTGATGTTTCAAGCAGTTAGCTTTTCATAATATCACATGCATGCATTAGATTCAATATTTGATGAATTTGATTGCTGTACAAATAAATAAATAGAAGCCCACCCTTTTCCTTTTAACTTTAGACAGTAGTATTATTTTAATGACACCTGCTTATTTGCATTAGGTGGTTCACTTCCTTGACCCTTTGATAACCGAAATACACTTCTGTTGACCTTTAATATTTTGTTCTGGCTCATGTCAGATGATTTTACATGGCAGAGGCAAAAGTCTGGGAGTGGCCAAAGGGTTAAAGCGCAGATGTACACTCATCCCATAAAATAATCAGCTGTCTTCCTGTGCAACTGTCAGCCAACTCTGTCCCACAAAGAAAAGCTCTTTTCCCTAAACGTACGGTTTCACATATGTCAGATTAAGAACATTGAAGAGTGCTTCAGGATATCCACTTTCACAGTATAATTAACATGTATGTGCATTCGCAAGTTAAACTAAGAAGGCAAGGGTGTCTTCTTTAGAAGATTGGAATACAAGTTGTCAGATGGGCCACTATGAAACCACAGGATGACAATGAACACAGTCGAACTTCGTCGGATCAACTCTGATCTGTAGTCACTCAGTCTGGTCTACCTAGACGGAATTTTAACCTAAATTAAAGTAAAATCACAACATAATGTGTTCTTTAACCCAATTATGAGCATGGCTAATTTCGACCATTGTTCGGCGTGAAATTGAAGTGAAAATGACAATCCCTGGATGAGTGAAAATCCCTGGTTCTTGCAAACCGTGAAGGACCTAAAAGAAGGACCTAAAAGAAGGACCAATACTACCGAGATCATACTCTTCGTACACCACAGGGTCATCTTGACGGATACTTCCGTCAGAAGCGATTTAAAGTGACAGTTTCATCTACAAATTATTACGGTCTTTCTAAACCCTTAAGTTCAGATCATAACTCCAAAATACTGACCTTGACGTTGAAGAACAAGTCTTAAACGTTGATTTGCGTTTTGTAATGCAACTCCAAGGTTGTTATTGTTGTTGATGGGCAGCAATTCGCGATCAGGGTCGGTGTACCAAACTGTAAACGGTATTTTCTCGAGATGATGCAGGTTTTCTATAAAACTATAGAACTCCAAGAAGTCCGTGAACTTGTTTCGATCGATAGATATACGACGAAACTCGGCATCGAACTACAAGGAACAAAAGCAATCAGTGTTACAAACACTCAAGATTCACGAGCGTCTAATGCGCTGTAATGGCTTCACGTTCTCATCAAGCAAAGTGCAACATATCGGTGTCAATTTAGACATACCTTTGATTTCAGTTCAATGATCGACAAATCAGGTTGGGTGAACATACGTTGTAGGTTTCCCTGCTTTTTAGAAACCATCTTCTTTCCGTAAAATTAAGATCACAGACGTATAAACGAATTGCCATCAAATGTCTTGGTCACGTCTTATTATACTGAATAACGCGCATGCTCATTAATTCTCGGTTGGGTGGGGCGATACGTAATGGTTTTGGAATTTCCATCCCTGTACCCAGAAATACACACGAATTGAATTTTTCTCACGATGGGCCCTTTCATGCCTGGTACTTGATCACACTTCCGGGTCCTTTCTTGTAAATTTTATCAATGGAACCCTTTCCTTTTCCTCGCCGTTTAATCATTTCCAATTCTGAATTCGATTTGTTGCTATGACTTCACAAACAGATGTGTGGGCGAACAAATACCATTTGGTATTTCCTAATAATATAACAGCCAAGCTTTGGAACATAGTTCGTTCAAAGCTTCTAGAGAAAGTAATTTTCACTCCTTAGTTGTTGTGGAGGTTTACTTGTTAATCCAGCAAGTGTTTGGAAAGTCCAGCCAGAACTACAGAACAGAACTGAAGGAAACAGAAAGCGAACTGATACACGGCAGGTTTTATCCTCCATGTGTGTGCATTTGGCGTTTTCATTTCTATATTTAGCAGTTTAACTTTCATTTTTTAATTCAGCCTTGCTCTTCGTAGAAATTCCTTCGTCATTCACTAGCGATAGGTGCATGTTTAAAGATCTCAAAGACTGTGAAATGCTTCTCACATTTTCCTCCACCCCTTTAGTTATGACTTCTGTAATAAGGTTTGACAAACTTTGGCTCTTTTTAATTTTTATAACTTTGGCTATGTCCCTGGTAACTACTACTTTTGTTAATTGGCATCCCAAACCCATAGATTAAGCATTTCGTTCACTTTTTCGGTTTTTCGGTCCCCCTGGACAGACTGCTGAACTTTTTTCGAGTCTTTAGAGACCAGCTTGTTAAGTGGAAGCGGAAAGGAGGGATAAGAAAGCGTTTGGACTCTGTCTTTTCCAAGCTTTTGCCTTTTAAGTCGATTTTGAAGCACGGCCTCGCGGAAGAGAAAAATGGTAAGAAAGCACTTGAAAAAGGAACTTAAAAAGGAAGAGTAACGGAGGATGACCGGCAGCACAATCACGGGGATCTTGGGCTGGGATTGATCGTTCATTCTGTAACAATAATTCTCAGAAGCAATTTTGTTAATTTTCTTTTTACTCTACTTTTCACTGGAATGTTTTAAATTTTCGATGTAAATAGGTTAGGTCTAAGGAAAGTTTACTGAAATTAATATATAATATATGAGACTCTCGCGAAATATCTGCTATTCCTGAAAACATGAAATACCTCGAAAATTTGTATGCTGACACCAAATCGACGTTAAAAATGGACTGTCAAATTTTACAGTTTATATTTAGTTTTAGTAAAGGGCCGATCATTTTCTTTAGGGTACTTGAGTCTAAACCTTCTACCTTACAAATTCAGGTGCTCAAAGCTATGGCATCTTTTCAAATGTCTCTTTACAAAACGTAATGACCAACGCTTTTTCCAGAGCATTTTATAAAACTCCTTGAGCATTGTTTCGCGAGGAGCCCTGGGCAACTGTGTCCGATAGCCTGAATCCGCCCCGGATGCCCACCAATTGTTGCCAGACCCTCGAAAGAATTTTTCTGTTAAACATGTGGAACATACTGGACAATCAGATTCTGGAACATTACAAAATAAGTCAAAGAAGAGCAATGAAATAGCATATGTTGTACAGCAAAGGGAATTCTACACTGATTTTCATTCGCTGTTACTCGTGATCTGTTAAACTCCAGAAGCAACAGGGAACAATTCACAACTCTTCGCGTCATGTCACGAGCCAATGACGTTGCTTCACTTGCGCAGATCATGAGTTACGTCAGATGACTATATTCATATTTTTTATGCCCTTAGAGTTCACCGTGAGCTTTCAGTCAGTTTAATTAATCATTTAATATTTATTTAATACTATTCTCTAGAAAATGTCTAATTCAAAACCTTTCCATTTCAAGTTGGGAAAGTTATTTCTACATTAGGCTGATGTTTGTTTGAATATGCCTGACCCCTCACGACGCCTCTGTCATGTGAAGTTGATGACGTCAAAATCATCAACATGAGTATTGTGAAACTTTGAAAATTTTTCTCTTGTCGTAGTTGTCGTCAATGTAGGAGTAGGCCTGCTGGACGAAGCAAGTGAAAAACTGTTAGCAGAGGATTAATGTTAAGGCAGACACGGCATATTCCACACGCTCCGCTTTTGGGGAGCCCGCGCTTCAAAGGGAAAAGTTAGTTTTTTGTTTTGAATTTGGCTTCATTTTGGGACAAAATACACATTTTTACGTTGTTGCATGTGTTGGGTAAGTGCCATGCACCGTTAGTTCAATCTTACTAAAATCGTGGCGTAAGGAACGAGAATATTTTTAACGTTACACGTCAAATGACGTGGCATGAAATTTATTACGAATAATCTTGAATAATTGGAGTGAAGTGAAAAACTCGGGGATGTCGCTCGTGCGACCCACGCGCCATTCGGCAAAGCTTATGCGCGCAATTTTGTGCGCATACCAAGATGGCGTCTGATGCATGAATTGAAACTTAAGATGCAAATTCTTGAAGAAATCTTAAGGAGTACAGAGGTATTGGTTAAGAAAAATATTTTAAGCCGCTGGTATAATATTTTTGAAACTAATTAAAAAGATAAAAATACAGTTCACGATATTATGCGTTGCCACCTCGAGGATGACTTTGTTTTTGACAAGGCCTTGGATTGAAAAAGCTGTGTTATGCGAAGATGGTGAAACACTGCCTAGAAAAGTCAAAGCCCAAATTACCGAGGTAATATTAGTTTTTACATGTACATCAATCTAAAGGGCACCTTCTTCCGGTCAACGGCACTTGAATACTCACGGATGTGCGGAGGTGCTATTGGGGAGGGATTGTTGAAAAGCTGTCAGCAGGAGACAGCAGCCTGGCAGTAGCTTACTGAGATTAATTTATGGCATAACGGTACGCAAGCTTTCTTACGGTCAGGTATAATGGGCTGTTGCTATGAAATTGCCAAGAGGAAACACTTGACCTGAGCAGAAGCTACCTCATTCATGGTTAATGCACTTTAATGGGCCAGTGCACGGGTAAAATTTGAAGTTTTTGATCCAAGAACAAAACTGTGCCAGGATATTGTCTAGAAATTTCGACATCCTTGGGCATTTATTGTTTTACTCGTTAACATTTGAGGGTAGAGTGCAGTTTAGCAGACACATCTGGATGCTGTCCAGTATATTGCTGGCTCAATAGTCAAGTACAGTGTGATTTGGCGGGGAAATTTTAGGAGCTGCAACCCAAGGAAAATGAGTTTATTAAAAATATATTGACATGTATTTAGTTAGAGTTAGGGTTAGTATTATTTGTAGAATAGTATTGTAAAATTTCTTTATTTTTTGGAAATTGAGTGATGTCTTCATTGACTAATGCCATCTCATGTTTGAATGTGGTCACGGCTGTATTTTAATTTGCAGCAGAATATTCATAATATTTGTTATCAAGCCGACTGCAAAGGTCAGCAGCCAGGTGCATCCACTAAACTGCACTTGTACCACTCAAAAATAGTTGGAAAGATAGCACATGTACTGTACACTGGGTTTGTTTACTACATGAAGTACATGTCTCTGAGGTTTGTGGAGCAAACAACATACTGTTCTTTATGTACGTCATGCAGTATACAAACTGTGTGAAGTACGTAATAATTGGTTGGTATGATAGATTTCCATTTTTAGCATAGATTTCTATTTTCAGTGATAATTATTGTGTGATCTTAAAAGGTACATTTATTAGTTAACAAAATTTCTCAGCTCTAGTGTTTTTCAAGTGTTAGCCAATCTCAGTTGTTGACCTAAACTGACTGCTGAGTAGATGAAAATATTTTCTATTTGAGGACATTTGCAATCTGTCATCAAACATGTCCATGATGTCTGCAACTTAATTTGACTCTTGCAATGAGGTGACTATCTTGCTAAAAAAAAACCCTGTAGAACTGCATATGCATTGTTTTACAACCCTTTTTTATGTCGTTAGGAGGCAGAGCTCATCCATTTGATAAGTAATATTATCTTGCATTAGCCAGAGTAAAATGCTAAAGTGTTCCCTTACCTCTTAGTGGGTTGATAAATTTAAATTTGATACATGAAAATGATCAAATTGAAACTACAATAGCTAGACACCTTTTACTGATGAAACTTGCTAAGAGGCTCAACCTCTAAAAATTAAAATATTATTGAGGTGCACCTAAGCCTCTGTTCTTTTGCTACAATACTTTTGCTACAATACTTTTGTTACAATACTTTTGCTACAATACTTTTGCTACAATACTTTTGCTACAATACTTTTGTTACAATACTTTTGCTACAATACTTTTGCTACAATACTTTTGCTACAATACTTTTGCTACAATACTTTTGCTACAATACTTTTGCTACAATACTTTTGCTACAATACTTTTGCTACAATACTGCTATATATGCATACCACAGGTTGAAGTGGAGGTGATTTTTGGTCACACAACATACCCAGTTTACAAATCTTTAGCAGTAACCAATTGTTATAAAATTCAATGAGATTAATTTATTATATAATTTATAATTGTTGATTTTATTTAGCATAATTGCACTTGATTTCTCTTCAGGTAGAAGAAGAAAATGAGTATGGTGAACATTTTGCTGTGATTACAGACAACCAGCTGTTTATCACTGCCCTGTTCTCCGAGGAATCTGTTTCAACTGCCTTAAGGTAATGCTTGAGTTAATGTCTTATAAAGATAATGATCAGAATTACATTTGTGACATTTTTAGTTGGAAATAAATCAGTTACTATGAAATTATATGGAACACAACAACAGTACATTTTTTTCCACACTATGAAGTGATCCACTGAATCTAAATGTCTGGCATTTATGGTCATCACAATAAAATTGTTACAGACATCTCTTATAAGATTCACTCTGGTAACTTCTGATTGTTGGTTTTGTTATCTCTTATAAGTGAGGAGATATATGAGTCTTTGACAGAAATCAATGGTGGGTTTATTGTCATCACAAAATACAAAGTAATACCAAAACTTGAGGAGGTAAATTACAAGGTAATTTGCAGCAGCATAAAATGTAATATATGTAAAGTAACAATTTTCCAATATAAATCTTGAGATTAAATCTGGCAAAGAACAAATCATGTGTTAGATATGTGTACATTACTTTAAGTTTTATTATCTAAAGATTACAGAATTAGACATGTGTACACACTTACATGCATTCTGGTTCCAATTTAGCCTTCAGCCTTTGGCAGTGGTCATGGACCAAATAAATGAATCCAAATTACTGAATGTTTGCAACAGGAGTGAAAGGGATAGAGGATCCCAAAATTGCTAGTTCTTTTCAAATGATTTTCATGGAAATACTTTTTAGACAGAAATATTTTTATCATTTTAACAATTTTGGATTTATTTTTTTTAGGAGTTTATTGTAGTTATTGAGCATTTCAAATTGTATGGAGGTGGTGAAGGTACCCTCCCACTTACAGAATTTAATAAAGAAATCACTGACAGCAAAAGCTATCCTCCCATTGCTGATAAACTGTTGCATCTGTGGGAAACTGAGCAGTTGTATGATTTGTACAACAGATATTCACTATCATTTGCAATGCAAACCAAAAATGGGGCAGACACTGAGGATTTGCTTAAAAAGATTCACAAAGTCCATGCTGCTGCATGTCTGTTTACTCAAAGACAAAGTCAGCCTGATACTGTAAAAGGTAAAGTGAGGCTTTTAAATTCATAGTAATTTTCCTGAATACTTTTTCAGTTCAATTTATTAGATAACTATGTTATACACTCTCCCCAGGGTGCTGCTACATGTACTGTACAGTAGTTGTGATGTGGTGAGAGTGAACTGCATTTCCAAATGATAACACATTCAGGATTTTCATAAGAATGAGCATCAATACTTTGGTGAAGTAGTCCTCTAGGGGCATCCTTTAGGAAATTTTGAAATTTTATAGCCCCTGGGAATCTTAACTCTTTAGTGGCAGCAAGAAAAATGGCTATTTTCAAGGTGCTGTCTGAAATAATTTTTTGGGGAAGGTTATTTAAGTAATATATCATACACAAAATGGAGTGTTTCATCAGATATCCAAAAACTGAAGCAATAGCTGAGTTTTTTTAACCTACTTCAAGATGTTTGGATATCTGATGAAACACAAGCTTTTAGTGCATGATATTACATCTCAAACAAATCCATATTTAAAGAAAAAATCAGACTTAGATTTTTTGACATTTTATGCTAATTAAGATCAGATATCCAAACTACGTCTCGGTATTGATTTCCTTTGTGTTTTGCTCATGAATTATTAATGAGTTTGAGATGTCAACATGAAGTTTATTTAAATTGTATATGATCGATTTTATGTGGACCTGCTACCAGTGAGTTAAAGTTCCTGGATGTTCTGGTGATACAAAATGAGAGCATTCCCTGAGCTTGTGATCTAAGGAGGAAAAAATGCCTTTGGAATTTAACATGTCAACTCCTCTGGGTCTTTCTTTTTTTTTTTTTTGACTGCAGAGATAAATCTTGGAGTAAAAACGCCAAATTTTTGTCATTCCCAAGAAACAAATTCAAGCAGTGACTCGGTAAGAAAATATTGTTTTATTGATCATATTATTAGTCAAATATGTTTCTGTAGTTAAAGGGTGTGGATACACAACTGTTGTCAGCTTAATTTTTGTACAGTACAATATATATTGGTGATGGCAGGTCGTCCAGATTAGTGTGGTCTTATGAAAGACTGTTGGTGACTGACGTTTTGACGGCCTCAGAAAGTTTTGCGTACATGCCAGATAATGGCTATACACAAAGGTATTTTTCTGTTTGTCTCACTACGTCATTATATCATTCCAGGAGCCAGTTTCTCCCGCCAAGTTATTAGATTATATTGGCAATGAGCCACTTGTTATGGAGTTCGATGATAACACCCAAAGTCAAAGTCTATGGTAAGTTACCGAACAACGAACGTGAAGTAAAATTGATCTACAAGGCAAAGAAAAGAGACTTGGACACATCAGATTTCATTTTATGGCAGTTGTACTTTACTTTCCTTTATGCTGTACACCTTGTTGAATGTGATCAGTGAACATAGAATGTCGTTCTTCCTTTGCGTCAGAACTGCTGTACTTATATATTTTTTTGTTGTAGTATTAATATTTTCTTTTGTTGTGCTAATACATTTTTTAAACTTTTTTGCAGCTTTAATGAGGATTATGTAAATCCAGCCTCCGAACTAGCTACTCGGCAAAGTGATCTCAGCCTTTTGATGTAAGTCTTTTAAACGAATTTAAATTCAGACAACTTTACTCCGATTATGATTTGTCGACAGATAACAACGAAAATGTGAGAAACTACATGGATTCAAGTTTAATTCGCAAAGTGAGATGGATGCTGGTAGGAAACCAGAGGTAGAGGTGAAAAGATAGAAAAATAGATAAACGGACGATTGGACAGTCAGTGAGGTACTGATGGCACGGAGCTGGTGCACGTGTCTTTCACCACTGTGACTAGGGTTTAATTCCGGCTCCATGCAGTTATCTCATTAAAGTGACCTTGGTGACATGTGAGAAGAGTGTTGTCCAGTTTGACTCTACCAAGCATTGCAGGTTTTCACCGGGTACTCCGATTTCCTCCTGTATTAACACTGGACCCATGAGGGGTGGGCCTTACTGAACCTCTAGCGAGAACAACTCAGATAGTTGATAGGATTATCCAGTATAAATAAAGGTATTAAATTAAAAACTAAAACTGTGACAGTAAAACTAGACAATGGAATTTATATAGAATGAAGGGAATTTTCGAGTGTCTGTGGTGCATTTTGAGAACCAACTCGGACAAGGCAGACAGACAGATGAAGGACAGCGAAACTAACGAGAGGCTAATCAGCCTGAGAACACTGAATGAGGGACAAACGGACAGACGAACGAACTTAGAGAGTAAGGGACAGAACCTCTGGGCCAGGTTGTTCAAAAGGCGAATAGCTTATTCCAGGATTAGCGAAAATGTTGTGGACAACTTTCCGATCATGTTCCTGAGAAAGTGTGGAATTTTCTTTTACAGATTTTGGGTAATTGCAAATAGATTTTAAGCTATGAAATCTTAACTAGATTGTTCAGCCAATAAAAACGAAACCGACACAACAGATTAAGTAGTAATCCTGGGTTAGCGCTAATCGTGCTTTGAACAACCGGCCCCTAAAGATAGTAATCAGCCTGAGGAGAGAGAGCGTAAGGAACGGACAGACAGACGAACGAATTAAGGGAGGAAGAGTCAAAGAATTTAAGATACGAATCAACTAGAAGAGAGGGAATGAGGAACAGACAGAGAGACAGACGAATTAACTAGAAGAGAGGGAATGAGGAACAGACAGAGAGACAGACGAATCAACTAAGGGAGGAAGAATTAGAATTTAAGATGATACTAATCAACTAGAATAGAGGGAATGAGGAACAGATAGGACGAACGAAGGCAGGAAAAGTAAGAGAATTTAAGAAGATACCAATCAATCTGATGAGAAAGGAAATGAGGAACAGACAGACAGACGGATACTGAATGGTTTAAGGCAGGGAATCTAAGAAAAGACTATATAGCCCGAGGTGAAAGATGGAGGAATAGACAGACAAGACGATATTTCTGAAATATGTATCTCATTATAACATTGTCAACATATCCTGGCTTCCGTTTAAGTCGCACATATGTCGAACTTGCACCTTAGCTCACCGTCTGAGGGTCTTGGTAGCTCAATGGTTAGAGCATCTCACCGGTCATAAGAAGGTTGCGGGCTTCGATCCCCGTCTGGGGCTCAGAAATTGTTTTTCTGAAGATAAAGCTTGGCAGGCGTTCGTCAATCACTCTAGACAGACAGAATTGAGTTTGCGTTCACAAAGTAAACTTTAATTTATCTTTTTTAGAGGAGTTACTGACGCCCTTTTGAACGAGACAGGCGAACAGTCCCAACAAAAGAAAAAGGTAGGGAATGCGAATAAGACATTTGATTTTAGACCGTATTTATATTATTCTTTTATGTGCATCTTAATTAGCCTCACCTGCCTCGGTTGAAAGCAAAGATTCTTTTGAATTACGGACACGTGGACAAGGCCAGCGAGGCTAATTTAACTACATCCTCATAAGAGATCATTTTTGACAGCTGCCATTATGAATCAGGTATATGTCACGAGTGAAAGATTGTTATTGACTTAAACGGAAAGTTGATTTGATCACTTGACTTTGCTGCAAAACCATTCCAATTTTTCTTTGGGTAAAAAAGGTGTGTTACTTTGCTGACATCTCACATTCCGAGATCAGGTTCAGGTTGCTGAATGACTGTGGCTGACTCTAGTCCAGAATAAAAAATGTGGCTGAGCTGTACAATTGTAATACATGCATGTAAAGAAGTTTTTCTTGGTACGAGTCAAGGCTAAGGTCTATTTTACAACGTAACCTTTATCTACGACAACGTGACTTTTTATGGAAATGAGGGACAACTTCTAATTTTTTGATCAAGTTCTTGGAAGGGATTAAGAAACTGGACTCGAAGAAGCATTCGAAGCCGTCTCAACCGTAGATTTACTTCTGTATTTTCCAACACGAGCTCGTTCTAAGGGAGTTTTTATTCTACGCACTCGTAATTTGTGTTTTCCGCTTCGTAACATTGCATCTCCCAGATCGTTCCACAGTCATGAAACGCCCCATTTCGACGTTTTGCAAATGGCGTCTCGACGTCTTGATTGATATCATGTGACGTTTTTTAGCTAATTCCTCGGCCAGAACTACCGCAATTGTACAGCGGAGCCAGCTGTTCTTGCAAGAAAAATTGCTCAGAGGATATAAGGAACTTCATAGATGAATACTGGATTATGAAGCATCGACAGTTAAATACTTGAGATTTATTATTTTGTTTTTTCAATAACTGTGTTAATTGCTGGTGGAGCCAGTTATATGGCAGATGGTTGATCTATGTGACCTCTGTTTATGGGGTACGGTTGCACTGGGTGAAGGAACGCAGGAACGGTCTGAAGGAATGAGAGCCGTATCCAGGTGGGAGGTTAAGGGAACATAATCTCATTGGCAACTGCAGAAGGGATCAATACAATGTTCCTGTCACATCTAAGTGGCGCACGTCTACCGTATACAAGGTGTATTTTAATATCAGGTAGCCTCAGCCTTGCATCTAAGCGAGCAATTTCTCACTAGAGATATCCGACACCTTCCATCCAGCTAACACCAGGTCTCAGACTTCCTCGCCGAGAGGATGACCTAATTGCTCCGATAATTTAGTTTCAGTCGGTTGAACCGTCAGACATTCAATGAAGCAACAACAATTCGTCAACTTTATTTTTCACTCATTGATGATGTATAGCAGCATTTGTGGCTCTATGTATGTACTCATTCACCTTCCAAATATTTTTGTGGTGTTAACAATAACCGGGCTGCTTTGCGACAAACAGATGGCCACGTTGCTTTGTTGTTGCCTTATCAGCTACGATTATTTTTTGATCAACTTGTAGCCAGAAAAAATTTTGCTAAATATCCTTCACAAATCGCATATTGCGCGGAATGGTTTTTCATAAAACATACATTACGTTAAAATTTGTCGTTAAAATGAACGTCACCCCCAGTAGAACAACAAGTGTAACGGATTTTTTTTAATTGTAACACAGTGTGATATCCATTACGCAACTACTCTCACAATGATGTGACTTGTCACCCAATAAGACAGAAATTCAAACCAGCCATGTCCTCTGTTGTCTTTCACATAAGTTGCAAAAAGCTTTCCTTCTATTACAGGTAACGGCGTCTAAACACTCGATACTCAACCAACTTTAACTCGACAGATTGAGCCACTGAAAAGAAGTTCGTCACTACAACACTGCCTCATTTGACAGTAAATATTATTTGTCACCCGCTTTACGTCCATGGGCGGCCCCCAGGGATCCTTTGGTTTCCCTGAATGATGTCAGATGATTTTATCCTTTAAGGGGGAGGTGTTCCTGGGAGATGGCGTTTAAAGGGGTAAGGAGATCCTAGACGGGTTGGTACAAAGGTAAGCGGGTGTTTGGAGAAGGGATACAGACATAAGACTGGTCAGTAATCTCTGGTGTCTGGGTATAACGTATATCAGATTTAATTACTTGAGTTGTAACATTGACACATTGCATGGCATTATCTAGGCTGCATCGCAGCCCGACTTTTCACCCGGATACGGTTTTGACAAGCATTCCAGCGTAGGGTTTGCATCATGTAGAATGTGTAACTTACACATGTAAATTTTGTCGTGCTCTTGAGATCGTCTCACGCAACCACGGTCAGGGTTGAACAATATGTTTTAATTTATACCCACAAAGAACTAACAAATACTAATAACCTACGTGGTCCAAGAAAGTAAACGAAGAACGCAGTATTCACGCGACTGTGCCATATTCACCACTCTGCTTTGTAGAAAATGCATCCTCTAATTTGAGGACAGCAGCACGGACAACTCCTCTCTGGAGACTTTTCCGTCCATGTTCACATCCACAATATCCAGAATCTCTTTCTTGCACGATTCCAGCTCAGCCAAGCTTGGCTTCTGTTGACGGAAAAGAAAATTATTAGGAAATCTCATTTTCTTGTTTGAAATATTTAGTTTTAAAATACTTTTGTTTTCCAACATTTCAAAGTAACATTACTCATATTTTCTCTCTCTCTCTCTCTCTCTCTCTCTCTCTCTCTCTCTCTCTCTCTCTCTCCCTCTCTCTCTCCCTCTCTCCCTCCCTCCCTCCCTCTCTCTCTCTTTCTTTCTTCCTTTCTTTCTTTCTCCCTCTCTTCCTCCCTCTCTTCCTCCCTCTCTTCCTCTCTCACATACACACAGACAATAAAGCTAATAAAGCCACTGGGCTTTATTATATGTACTCGTGGTATCATTTTCCTTACAATATTATCTTATGTAACCATCTTCCCTATATCCATTGTAAAAACGTAATAAGAATTAAAATAATATAAAAGTGAAGTGAAATAAAATAAAATAAGAGAGTTTCTTTAGTTTCTTTCGAACTTATATTGTCACTTCATAGACACCTTAAAATGGAGACTTCTAAATTCTGTAATCTCACAGACAGAAAGGTCCGACGTACCGATCCGTCTCGTTCCATGATGTCTCTCAGCAAAGCTAGCAATTCTTGACCTTCAATAAGATTACTTTTGTCCTGTACATTAAGAAAAAAGGCGAGTTAATGCGGAGTTCAGGTCATGAGAGAGAGGTAACAACAGAAAAAGTAACACAGGCCATAGTGAGGCACAGAAACCGAATTCCACATCATCGGGCTGCTTTGAACTGATTTTGTCCAATATTTTTCGTATTTACCAAGCCTTCACATTACTGACATGTATTTGAGATTATTCGTGAAAATTGAATAATTGTGTGTTAATGTAATGAACATCTTACCTGATCGTAGTGATCAAATATGTTGTTGAAGTCATCAAGGGTCAATCTGTCTCGCTGCTGCAACATAATATAAACAAAACGAACATTTAACCAGAAGTAGCCCAAATTCAGAGAAGGCAAACGACCAGAAGGAAACTCCATGGAAAACGGCCTTTAATTCATGTCCGAGGCTTTTATGAGAGTGTCAGCACTAGCAAGATTTTTATTAAGAATGGGAAAAGAAATTGAGGGCATATGGCGTCGGGCAAACACGACACTAACCAATTGGTAAAGGTGCGTGCCATGTTTGGCGATGCAATCGATTTTAGGTCAAATTCACAAACTCTTAATGTCATGAAAGGAGAAAAGTTGGGATTTAAGCGTTCAATGGCGAAATAGTGCCGAGTGAGCTAAAATAATGCCGGAATGAGACGAGTGCGTGACTTATTTTGTCGGGAACATCCAACTCAAAGGTAACAAGGCCCGACGGGAAATACACGCCCGCTGCCCAATTTCTATTGATCCCTACCTCGTATTTCTTGAAAAAGTTTTCGCCTGCTGGTAACAGCCTGGAGATGGTTAAAAAAAGAAGCGATAACAAAGAGGATTTTTACTCATGGTAAATTTTTATTTGAAGCGTTGTACCCTGTGTGTATAAAAGATATGCGCATGAAGAAAGGTAACACTTGATCGTGGTTGTTGACAGACTTGAACAGTGTTGTGCTGCACCTGGTAAACAATTCTACCATCTCAACAGTATTTTTATCTTGTGGTTTAGTTCTCAGTCTTGTAATTGGTAGAGAACAAGGTCGAACGACGTTGTCACTTTAGAACTTGGTTGTTCTATCAATACATTTTTCCCGTACAAGAGCAGGCGCGTACAAATTTTCTTGCTAGATCAATACCGAACAATACTGTTGAAACAACGACGAACAAGACTGTCCGTTCACCAGTGTCGTTCATCCTTCCATTGTCTAAGATGACACTGTTGCCACAGAATTAGTTTAGCCGATAGTGCTGTCTGCTGGTGAGATCTTTGCCTGGGTACCGCATGGGCATCTTGCCACAGAGTTTGTTTGGCCGACAGTGCTGTCAGCTGGTGAGATCTTTGCTTATGTACCGTGTGGGCGTCTGCATTGTAGATTTTTACCCACCGCTTTTATCTCTTTCGTCTAACAATTACGGCTATTTTACTGCGTGTATGAAGTACGGAGTGCTGCGTAGGCAGTTTTCAATCAACGAATCAACTAGTACCTTGTTTCTCGTTCTTTGGCTGAGCAGTACCATTAAAAACCATAACCAGCCGACAATTTAAGAATATATAGTACACAAACTAAACCGAAAATATCCATCTTGGAAATTGATGAAGACCCAGCAATAGAGTCGAAATATTACCACGAATACTGTCTTTTCTTGTGTTTACTTGAACATCAAGTTTCAAGATGGATATTTTCGGTATAGTTTTTCTAGTGCCTTTAAACTTTTTCTACATTAGTTTTTTCTTTGTTCGTGTGCAATATGACAGTGGTTTAACTTTGGTCCGGCCAGTCATCGCACTGCAGTTCGAGTTCACTGATCGTTCGTCGTCGACTCTTCCATGAGAAGGAACCAACTAGAAATTTTATGGTTAAATAATTGAACAGATTTTTTGGCAATCACTTACTCGGATAGCTCGCTGAGAGAGATTTTGCCGTCATTATCTGAGTCTATTGCTTCCAGCTAGAAAAATGTGAACCAAACAAAACAGTGACGAAACATCTCTACACGAGGATCAGTTATGATGGCAGGGACACGTGAGGACATGTAAGTAAGTAGAGGTCAACCTTGCTCCCAAGGCATTTTGGTGGTTGCCGTTTCTCTCCCTCAACACCGTTCACTTAAAGTCCTCGGGGACGGGGTTGAGATTATAAATAAAACGGGGTTTATATATGGAGGGGCCATTGGTCCTTAAGTACAGTCAACTGATGCTAACCAACAGGGTGCTGTAACGTTCAAGTGGTTGGGTGGGTGCTGGAGTAAAGCAACGAACACTATGGCCTCATACAGGTTAATGTAGCGCCCACCATAGAGGTCGTATATCAACTAGAGCGGGCATTGTAGCCGAATGTCACTCGGCCTCGGGGGGAGAAAAATTAATTGCCACCTTACTGGATAGATTCGGGGACAAAGTTCAAGATGAGAGTCCAAGGCCACTTTACCTTTGTCTCTTGCTGTTTGTTTTTTTTAAAAAATGTAATTTAAAAAAGAATGTAAAACAATTGGCTCACTAGGCCGCGGTATTCCCACGCGGGGATGCGAGGTTTCTGTGGCGTGAAGCGCGCTCGCCCAACGGTGACCACCGTGTGGGAATGCCGCAGCCGAGAGCCAAAGAGCGCCTGGGTACCAGCGCCTGGGTTAGATAGGAGGCCATGTTTTACCAAAATAAGTTGCCACTGCGCGTTCAAGTTTGTCCGTGTTTATGATGTCTGTACTGTGGAGGAGAGATAAAACATGTGGAAGCTAATTTGGAAAAGAGGTCTCACAGGTTATACTTACAATCAAAACTTTATAGTCTTTTATTTTTGCTGGAGAGACTTCCAAATCTGCTCTCTTCAAAAAATCATGGATAAATCCCTGAAAACAGAATGTCGATGCTTATATCAGAGTTTGTGAGTTAGCACCGGACAGTTTACTTGCTTGATATTTTGACAAAATGATCTCGGCTGTAAAGTCTTTTCATAGATAAACTTAATTTAAAACGTACCACACATACCTCGATTTCACTACTTTCTAAAAACCCACTTTTGTCCAAGTCATAATGGAACCAGATCTGAAAGTTGTGTAAAACAGATTCTTGAGTTGAGTAGGGTCGTTGCTTCCGAATCTGAATCTAGGCAACATTTTGTTTTTGCCGACGAAAAACAGGCCGAGCATGCTATGTTCTTGCAGGATATTTCAATTTTACCGGCGATCGCTGGTCTGAGGACAGCGTTGTGGGGATTGCAGGTTAAAGTTTTCCCTATACCGATAAGCCATGGTAAGTAACATTTCTGGGTGTGTGGACTGTGTCACCTTTCTGAGGATTTTTGCTGTATCCCGGCAAGATCTGTCTTACTCCACTCTGGCTTATAACAGACAATTTTCCCCGTCAAGGGGAGAGATCGTAGCGGGAATGGGTTGAATTAATTGTGGGTTGGTTTAACCTGCGTAATCTAACGCAGAACAAGGCCCGCCTACTAGCTAAATGAAAGCGTTATTTAGTGGAATCCAGGACGTGAGAAAATAAAAAAAAGTTTGCTAATTAAAGTGCATGATAATAGTTAATAGTGATGTAGTTAACGAATGTCGCTTACCTCCATAAATTCAACTGAAGTGAGTTTGACGTTTGATCGAAAACTCATTAGAAAGTTCTTCTCTGTTGGTAGAACCTTGCTCATCTGTTATTGTGAGAAAAAGAATATTTTCTATTTAAATCACCGAGGTATTCCAAACGAAGACTGCAACGACAACATTGAGTGAACAGAACACAATTGATGATATCGATGGCTGCTGTACATGTTCCAACAATATTAGTCGGGTAGAACGTTTACCGCTCGCAAGGGATTATATTATTGTTGCGCACGTACGAACGTACATACATACATGTACACATGCATAACATATACCTGCACAAAATTTAGTAAATTAGATCAACGGTCCATTTATCTCCCATTAAAGCCTTAACGTTGCAGCGGTCAATTTTACCTCGTCCATATTCAGTTTGCCATCATTATTGACATCGTATTTTGACAAGACCAAGGACTTCAATTCTTTAATGTTACATTTAATTGGATTCTAGGAAAACAAACGCAAATTGCTGAGTATTTGAGAATTGCCATCAAATTACGCGATGTGCATACATACGTTGCTGAAGTAATCTGTCTGACGTAGTTATACCGATCGATCAAGTATCGTACGACTGGACTCGGTATACCCATCCTGCCATTGTAAAGGCTGGCCTACACAGTACGGTTATCTTACGTTTAGCCGTGTTAGGTTATGTTTTTTAACTATTACACATTTTCATCTAGTTTTTATGTACACACAAGTCCTCACTCAGGTCGTAACGTACGGCGTTGGTAGCTGATCAGGTTTACTTGTAGAGATATGGAGTATTATTGTTAAGCGACATCTCAGGACATGTTTTAAATGTGCGAGTTTTGTTTCAATTTGTTTCGAAGCCAGCCCTAATTACAGAGGTGGGTTGAAGCCTTTGTAAAGTATTACTTATGCAGTGGCCACCAGTCAATAGCATGACCAGGGGGACATAGCAGCTTCAGCCGAGAGTGGATTTTTCTTGGAGGAAGCATTTTTTAGAGGCGTTATACCGAATGCTTGCCTGAATTTCAATTTAGTTTAAGAGTAACCCCACGAAATCACTGTAATCACGTGAAAGAAAACCCTAAAAATCTCTAGAATCAAAATCCTCAGGAACCACAGGACTCGACTGTAGATACTATCCATAGTTCTTGACGCTGAAAAGAATTGCGCAAAAGTAAACCGGCTTCGTACTCTCGCGCTTCATCTCCCTGTTCACTTGTGTCCAGCACTATTAACAGTTGTTATTGGTAATTAGACTCATTTGTTTTGACTACATGCAATTGTTTCACTTCACGCGAAGATCTTGTTAAATTTTTTAAAAGGTTTCAAGATCGATTTGTGCGAGAGAGGCACCCTTTTTTATGCGTCCCCGGGAGGGAATCTGGCGAGCTACGCTACGCCCCCCCATGAATTCTGCGTAGAAGCCCTGGCAATTCGACCATCTGTGATGTGCCTGTTCCTTGCGTGATCTTGAAAAACGAAAGTCAAAATGCTGAATCAGTATCGTGAACTGTCAACGTTATGAAGTTTTGTAAATATACATAATGATTTTAAGTCATAACCATCTGCTCTAATTTAAGATCTTTTCGATAACAATTGAAGGCAGATTATAGTTCTGATATTTTCACTCCTTTTCATTCCTTCGAGTTGTCATCTTTGTCTCTTGCGTGGTACATAAATCGCAACAGTTTATCAACTTCGTGCAACGCTGACTCGACGAAATTTTCACAAATGTTCATCCTAACAAGAATCGAACCCTCTATGTTGAGGCCACCAAAACGCCCTTCATTGGCGAGAAACCCTGCTCAGAGCAAAGTTCGATTCATTCTTGACATGTGCCAAGACGGTGCTATAAAGACTGTATCACGGATGTAATGAAAAATACCTAACTACAAAGCTACTGTTGAAAGTATTTCTCTGCAAAAACTCCTTAATCCGAAAAATTACGATGTCCCGATCCACATTAAAACTTCTGCTTCTAAGCCTAAGACAGACACAAGCCCCTATAACGGTTTGCTAACCGATATGCATGTAGCTGAAAGTATTTTGCTTGCCTCTAAATATGCGGATATAATTGGTATACATAAAAAGCCATGCCTTTGAAGAAAGAAAAGAAGAAAAAGAAAGTAAAATTTGTTACATGGAAGCGGTGTTTGACGTCTATGTTTTTATGTCCAGCCTACGTAAAGCTAAAGCGAGAATTCTATGTTGCATTCGTGCTTGGTATACAGTCAACTGTGTATTACAATATGTGTCCAATCTTTAATCATGAAACTTTCTGGTAGCGTTACAGCGAAACGAAAATCGTTTTTGACGCGACGGTTGATTCTAATGCAAATTCTCAGCTTGCGTCGCCGCCATCTGTTTATATTCACCTTTAGTTAAATGAATAATTTATGAATGATATCAACAAACTCTGTTTTCAGGAGGTTTTTTGTGAAAACTTGTTGACGTAAAAGCGGAAATTTTAATACTTTGTGTAAACTTCAGTGGCTATTTGAAGTTCTCCATGTGTCTTGCTTTTGATAAATTAAATTATTAATATTATCTAGTATTGCATCCATCTTTTGAAGTGTCCATGTTTAAATTTTATTTGTGGGCCTTTTTCGGTGAGCAGAATCGTTCGCCTGTCATTGACCTTCGCTTGTGCAAATTCAATTACTTATTGTGTGAAAGCATAACTTTCTTACGGAGAAGACTTGTGTAGCGGTTATGTTCACACAACAGTTCGAGAAGAGAGCGTCGTTGTACTTTATTCAGAATATACACCTGCTCTGCCTGCCATTGAAATGCAAAACTAGACAAATTTGCATTTAGCTTTCAATTTGAACAATGCACGTAATGGCAGCGTAGTCTACTTTTGAGCTTTTCTCCACGAACACACATTAACAATTTTGTAGTTTGGAAATATTAGCGTAAGTCCGACGTCTGTACGTTTTTATAAACTAAAAAGAGCAAAAGATGACAAGTCCGTGGCAAATTTTGATTGTAATCTTGTTATATGATTTTGTCATAAAGTCGAAAACATGCAGCAGCGAAGACGCAAAGTTGAAAAGTCTTTTAGAGCTTTCCTTAATCCGTGAGAATGCCACACAAGATTTTAATTTGAAAGTTAACGCGAGACTGATAATATGCATTCTTTTTGAAATGCAAAACAGCTATATAATTTGTGATATTTGTTCCTTGAATGGTAGCTGGTGCAATGTGTTTGTATTCTGCAGCAGCATAATCTTTTGTTTTCAAACTTAGCATAGGTTATGGAAGGTTGTATTTATATGCACAAGTAAAATATATTCTATTTCTGTTTATTCTTGTCTTTCCAAACTGTTTGGATCCTGTGTCTGGTCCATATAGAAAGAGGAATGAATGACATGAAGAGAGCTTTTTGGGTCAAAATTTTTCTGAATCCCGTGTGTGTGTGTGTGCAAGTAACCCCGTTTACACTGTCAACATTTTGGACACGGCACGGCTAAAATTTTGGCACTGGTGCCGCTAGTTTTGGGCACGGCACGGCTGATTTTCACCGTGTAAACGGTGCGGACTTCTTAAAATTTAGAACCTCTGCCTGAAAATTTAGACGTACCGAGTACCTCTGTGTATATCGGTCTCGGTACGGCTAATTAGCCGTACCCGCATCCAAAATTTTACAGCGTAAACGGGGTTTGTATACATGTTTGTATATGTATATGTATATGTATATGTACATATATATATATATATATATACATATACATATACGTACATACATACACGTACGAGGGTGTGATTTCAGGGAATATTCACTTGTTTCCGTCGTTGGAAACCTTGTTGGAAGTCGTGTTCAATTCAAGTCTTACCTCATTGCCCAATTCTTCGCAAAGGTCCTTAAGAAACGCGTCCAGCTCAGCTGCCTCTATTACTCCGTTACCTTCAGCAAGGAAAAAGCGAAGTTCTCGGTTCATTGTTCTCATAAGCTGGGCTGTGCACGCACACGTGGGCGTCATTTATGATCTTTACGATGTCACTTACCGTCCTTATCGTATTTCTTGAATAGCGTCACAAACTCGGCTGAACTGAGAATCTTGTTTCCCTTGAACTGCTTGACGATGGACATGGCGCTTGTGTTGTAGTCACGGAGTATTGTACTTTAATGTGCCTCTACGCTTGGTCCTTGAAAATAAATATCTGTCATTGATCCGTAAAGAATGCGCATGCGTGAATAGTATTCCTTTCAAAAACTCTGTTGCATAATGCTTGGGTGTCCAGCGGAGAACGCCTTCAGAGAATACGAAAGATTTTGTTCGAAGAACTAAAAACCGAAAGGCTATTTCACAATTTAGAGCTAACCCACAAAGGATCTCACTTGGGTTCCTTTACGGTTTAATCTTTGATCGTCGTTTCACAACAAACGCTTTGCATTTGTACTCCGTGTTTGTGAGGTATTAATTTTATTCATGAACGTTCTAAATTGTCACCGCTAACAACGAACAGGTGCAGAAGCTGTTCGCTCTTCAATTTACACATCAAAGTAGCATCCCCGCAAATAGCTATTAACGTTTGTGCGGCTTGTCGATAAGCAGTCTTGCCATTAACAGCTTTGATTTTCTTTTTCGAGCATTTGATTCTTGGGAAGAATAACTTGTAAAATGTGCATCTCGTTGGCCTAGTTCACACGATACCCTTTTAAATGACCGATTTTATTAACCGTTTTTAAAACGGACTTACGTGTCGAGTGATGTCTTTCGTTGACTTTGTGTGCAAAATTAATGATTGGAAATTTTGTATCAAAACCAGTTTAAAGGCTGAAGACTAGCACTAAGATCTGTTCAGTTGAGCAAATTGACATGAGGAAAATTCAGTTAGACTTATTCACTAAAGCTTGGTGCACTGCTGTTTAGTTTTATTATCAGCTGAGCGCAGACATAAACAACCAGGGACAAAAGAAATGGGACTAAGAAGGGTGTTTCCTGTGGCTCTGGGAGTGAAACTTAATTAGCAAGAGCAAACTAAACATAGGCATAGACTGCAGAAGCCGAGAAGGCGTAGATTGAAAATATTTTACATATCTCAAAGGAAGTGGGAAATCAAAACAAATTTTTCAAATCTTTATTGTCATGATGAAGTCCGAAAACCTTTCTCTAAATCCATAAAGCCCCTTTAAAATGCGAAAATACCTTTCTTCAAATCTGAAAATACTGTTTCAAATCTGAAATTCTTCTTCAAATCGACAAGTCTTCAAATCATACAGAAATTTTGACAAATTCGATAATTGTGGAAATCCAAAAATCTTTTTCCAATCCGAAAAAAAAGGTTTTCAAATTTATTTTCAAAGGGGGAGGGGCTCTACGCTTGTAAATACAAGCAAAACCAAATTTAAAAAAAGCTTTAAAAAAATTTCTACTGTTTTCGAACCATAATACTCCACATATCCACGCTGGAATCCAGCGAGACCAAACATGTATTTCCTTGGATTTGGCACTTATTCTCCTCTTTGAAGAATGCATTCCCGACTGAACTAACTGAATTACATTTTTCACTGACTGAAAGCCTTACTTGCAGTTTTTACTTAACAGTGTGGTTGGCTTGGTTGCCATTTGGCAACTTTACTAATGTACAGTGGGAAACTCCAGACGATTTTAATGGTCAAGGGCAGACGGTCTAGAACAATGACGATCAAAAGGCTTATACAAAAATGAATCCTACCAATAACCTTGTTAAAAAAAAAAAAAATACTTCCGCAGTTGCTTAAATGAAAAGGTCATTACGTGGTTTAACCTAACCCACTGAACAAGAAAGCGCAGTAGAACCACTACTTATTCAAAATCATTGTTTACATTAGCGAGCAACATGCAGTTTACAGCAAATAAAAGTTTTCGTTTTTGCTACGGTAGTTTGATCATGGTTGATGCGGATTCTTATTTGACATGCCTCTTGGTTTCGTTAAAATAAACCCAAGTATGTAAAATGCGAGGTTTTTTATCATGGAATGGGATTGAAACTCTATTCTTTTTCCCTACCGTTTTGCGAAGAGATCCCATCATTTGCGCTTTTTTAGCATTTAATTTCCGATTTACTTCGTTCTCCGCTTGTTTTAATCGCATTTACTTTCTTGGCTTCCCCCTTCCTGTCTTTGCGTGCTTGCTTGATTCCCTTTCCTTTCCTTTCTTTTTCTTTTCTTCCCTTCCTTTCCCCTCCTTCCCTTCCCTTTCCTTTCCTATTCTTTCCCCTCCTCTCTCCTTTCCTTTTTTTCCTCCTCGTTCTGTTCCCTTTCCTTTTCTTTTCTTCACTTTCCCGTCCTTTCCTTCTTTCCCTTTCCTCCTCCTTTCCTTTTCTTCCCTCCCCTCCCCTTTTCCATTCATTCCCCCTTCTTTTCCTTTTCTTCCCTCCCCTACCCTTTCCATTCATTTTCCTTACTTCTTTTTTTCCATCCTTTATGTATATCATTTACTCATATATTTATTTACACTATTGTTTTATTGATGTATCTGTTTCTTGACTTTGTTTATTTATTTTGTTTATTTGTAAGGCCGTGTGTTCTACATGTAAAAGTATCAGACATGAGTAAATGAAACATTCTAAGAAATATTAGAAATACGTACAATATGGATAGTTTAAAATACATCTACTACTAGCTAATCAAACATTCTAAGAAGTATAAAAAATTATTTACAATAGGGATAGTTTAAAATACGTCTAATGCTAAATAAGAATTTACCATCTGAACTAACAAAGAACTATTCGCAAATGTGTATTCCATGTCTTAGTTGTTTATTAATTTGTTTTCATACGTATTCAGTTATTCATTATTTAGAACTTTTACAAAACGTTAGTTAAAATTTATTGTCTTCAGTTAAGCGTCGGCTTTTGCTTCTTGAACTATCGACCCTGGTCGCAGTGTCAACTTTCATGGTTACACAGAAATGATAATAATCTTGGTAATAATCGTGGTTATTCAGAAATAATAAAATTTAAGCAGTAAGATATTTAAAGATGTTACAACAAATGTAGTTTATATATTGTCCGTTAGCTTCATTCGCTTTGGTCGGTTCTCATCATTGAGTTACACATAACAGTGTTCTTGCTGAAACCGTTGCAGTTTATAACCTCATGGAATAGTTTTTCAAAAACAAAGTTTGGCAAAGAGAACGGGAAAGGCCAAATCGGATCCAATTTCAACCACAAATTTATAATTAATTTTGCCTCCTATTTTTAACGTTGACATGACATTATGCGGTAAACCCGAGAGAGTATAACTTTGGCTCATAGCCACTATGACTGTCGGGCTTTCGAACATTACTCTAGTCTGAACACGAAAAGTTCAGTCCCCTCGCCTATTGCAGCTACATGCACGGGGTTGAGGACACAACCTAAGGACTGACTTAAACTCCAAGGGTATCCAATACATGGAAAAAAAGTAGCTTTGTTTATCTTGAATATATCTTGAAAAAAAGTTGGTCGAATATCAAGCTGAAAATTTAACTCTTCAGAACGGCGGAATTATTTACAACTGATGCCAGTGTTACCAACTTACGTATTCGCCCTTATTCTCCAATTCCCCTTAGTCAATTTTCATGAATTTACCAGGACTGTGACTCGCAGATTTGAGGTCTTATTTTTTAAATGCTGTAGAAAGAACACAGTGAAAAGGGATGTTGTTCTCCTCGCTTACATTGAACACTCGGAAAGTGTTTCGCTCATCCTTTTTCGAATAGCAGAGTTGACGGTTGTAGTTAACATTATACACAGATATTTTGTTTGTTTCTTTTGTTATCTATACCTTCTTGTGTTGCGGTAAATACTTCGTTACTGGCAGGCATGCATTATTTCTGAAGGAGTAAATTATTAATGCAAAGACCTTGGCTTATCTATTCCATGAATACAAAAAGTTAAAAGGTTGGTAGACTGCCGAACTTATGATGAACTCGTTTCACTCTCTGACGAAGGGCCATTGCTCGAAACATTAGAAATCTTCATAATAAATTCGGCAGTGTAGCAACCTTTTAACATTTGTGCTGTTTTATCCTGCCTACGTAACATCCCATTTTCATACTTTCTTATCCCATTTTTATTTTATTCCATGATTAGCTGTGTTCCTTTGATCAGATCCGAAGAGAGATTACTAGAAGACTTCTTGCACGTGCGGTTTTCAACGGATTGTAAAATCCCAAACTAGAGTTGTTGCTCAGTGTCCTAGGGTTAGATACCCTCTCATTTTTTTTGCCAGCAGAAGCATAAAATGTCTGGAAATAAATAATAAGCAGGGAGCTTAAAACATGCCGAAGCTGTGAAAAGCAGAAATTTAGGGTTCCTCTGCTTTCATTTTCGGCAGTCTTTCGACCTTTTAGTCTATGACACGTCGCTTTCACTGCTATACTCAGCATTCTATTTCTTAACGTTGTTTGGAAATTAGAGATTTCTGAGTAAGAGGCACGTGACGTTTATTTATTTTTTCAAAGGGAAACTTCAGTCAAAACGTAACATAGACGTAAGTAGAGTTTCGTGGATGAGTTTGGGGCTCCGCAAATTTATGGGGGCTACACCAACGTTTTTTAGGGCAGCGCATATGATATATATATATATATATATATATACATATATGTATATCATACCGTCTTTTCTTTTACAATGTGTTAACACGTAATGATATGATTGGTAATTATGTTACACCAGTGGGGGTGTCGGGAGGAATTCGGTAATACTAAGACAGAAAATTGGTTAATTCGCGGTAAAACTCTTGTTTTTGGGAGAGAGCCGAATGACGTCGCAGGAAAATTTTAAGTTTCTAAAACATTTCACCGTGATTACCACGCTATAAATCTATGTAAGTACCCGAGTTTCTGAGAGGATAAGTTTCTGTGAGTTTCAGTTGACTTCGGCAGTGTCATATCATGAAAAACTTTCTCTTCATGTATATCTCTGAGAATGATTCTGAAATAGAATTGAAACACTGCACATCCTCTCACGGATAAACGTTAAGTTGTCGCGAGAACTGTCTCGTGCACTTAAGTTGGATAAAACCTTGCCTCCAATCCATGTGGACTCGATAGTTCAACAGGTAGAGCGGCGGACCGGTATTCCAAACGTACGAGTTCAAATCCCGCTTGAGTCAACATTTTTCAGTTGACATCGGCCGTGTCAGATTATCATGAAAAATTTCTGTTCGTGTATACTCAGGACAATCACTTGTTTTTCTTGAACTGATCATTTGAGTAAGCCTACTGTGAAAAATTCCACAGCATTCGGCCTACTTATGTCGTGATAAGCCATGCTCTTGCTGGAATTCAAAAGCTTTTGGATCACTACTTTGTACATTAAAACACACATTACACATCAAACAATTAGGTTGTTAAAAAACATTGTATCACCATTTGTTCAGTTTCTTTTGTTGTCAGGAAGTTGATAAGTAACTTATCAACCTCATAAACTTATTCATGAGGTTGATATCTAGTTATCAACCTGTAAATCAAATAAATCGCTCAACCTGGCACTTCCTTGCAAACGTTAAAAGCGACTTAAACGTAAAAACAGATGATCCATCAACACAAGGCAAACAAACCGGCAACATTTATTCCACTAGTAAGCACTATCGCCATCAATATTTCTTTTGGAAACTTTCAATATTATCTACAACGATATCCAAACGTTTAGTGGTCTTATATCCTAGAAAATGGAAATATCTGCAACGAATGTCAACTGAGATTAGCCAAAATTTGCTAAATTAGTTTTAGAAAACTTCACCAATGGTGATATAAGGCGGTTATACACCTTACACCTCGGTGTTCAGGCGACATATCACCCTTCGGGCTTTGCCCTCAGGTTTATATATCGCTTATACACCTCGGTCACGGTATGTTAACTATCATACGTTTTGTTTGTCTACTCTATTATATACATAAATATATACAGGATATTTGATTGTAACCTTTTATTTGGCGAGAGTCATTCCTTTTTTCGAGAACAAAGTATGAAGAAGTTCCCGTTCGTAATTAATTGTCAATCAAATTGACACCAACGTGTTTCCGGGGTGTGTCTAAACGATAAGCCTTTACATTAATAAGTTAGTTGTAAATTAACCTTTTTATAGTGATTTCCTAACATCTTATATAACGATTACTTACAGCTCGAGTCACGAGTCACTTGGGTCGAGTCCAAGGAACGATATTCGAGTGCTAATCACGTGTGTTCAGAAAATCATTCAAGCGCTACGAGTTAAGTCGCCAAATCTGCCTGGGTGTTACTGTTTCGCTGCTCAGAAACGCTAAGCACTTGTAATCCGAGGTATTCATCGCAGCATAACTGGCATGGTGTCGCAACAATAGAAAGCATAAGGACCGATGACAAGAGCTTAGTGCAGAGTAAAGTGCCTTTATTTATACTGGATAACCCTATCAGCTACCTGAGCTGTTCTCCCTAGAGGTCCAGTAACGGCCACCCCTCATGGGTCCAGTGTTACTACAGGAGGAAACCGGAGTACCCAGAGAAAACCTGCAATGCTTGGTAGAGTCAAACTGGACAACACTCGACTCACATATGACCAAGGTAACTTTAATCAGATAACTGCATGGGGCCGGAATCGAACCCTAGTCACAGTGGTGAGAGACACGTGCACTGCCACTGTGCCAACAGCACCCCAAAGTACAAAGTCCGAAGGTTTAGTTCGCTAATAACTTAGAAAGGGCGACGAGTTCTCACGAGACGACATTTAACACTTTTTTAACTGGCCACAAGTGCTGTTCAACACATTTCGTTCCGCATGTGAACGAGCGCAAATGAATTCGCCATCTTACTGTCAATTGTGTGGTTGAAAACTTCGCACGAAGGTTTCTCCTTGCGTACAACAAAGTTAGTAGTCTAGCAAACGTCTAGATTAGCCCTTTGGCTACGTAAAGGGGCGGTTTCAGGCCACGTGACTTGCTGCTGCACTATATGTAATTGTCTTAATACGACATTCTTTTTCTCGGAAAATATTCTAGCTTCGTTTCGATACCTCACTTCAAATTTCGTGATGAATTAAACATACGTTCTAATCATTTCCTCGACTCAAATTCGAACTCCCAAATTCGAACTCAAATTCCAAAACAATTCTGTAGCCAAAGAGTTAACAGTATACATAGCAACATAACTAAAGAACTGCTAACTGCAATATACTAAAGGTTATCACTGATAATGTACCTGAATGGCGAGTCCTTGTGCGGCTTCAGAAAATTGGAGCCTCCGAATATCTGGACACACTCATACGCGTCTAATCACCTTTGAATCAATATGGAAACTGACACATGATTACTGCCTAGAATTTTATTGGTTCTTTGACAGACGATGATCTAACCCTGTTAACCTCCCATTAAAATGAGAGAAGATGGCTGTAGGGCTTGGGTGACCCCAGCGGCAGGCTATACAACCAAAGCTCACGTTGTTACAGCTCTGCAATCTTATTGCACTAGAATGTTCTTGCAACGCTTTCTCTGACTTGAGACAAGTCTGAAACGAGTTACTTGCATCCTTGGGTGAACTTTGTAAACTTACATTGAACTTGTCAAAAGCTGTCTCAACAGATCGGCAAACTTACTGCCGGTGCAAGAATACTTTTACATCAAAACCAACGAAGCAACTTGTACCATGTACTTCAATAACCAGCTTTATGCTGGCTTAAAGAAATAAAGCGAATGTTGCAACTTGTTCTTTGCGAGTTTCAGTGGCGAAGGTGACTTGCATAGTAAAGCACAAGAGGTGGTGAGAAAGTTTATTCTTGTATGAACAGGATTTTTTTTTTCGGACGGAATGTTTGAGCGTCTATTTGGCATCTGAGGATGCGTTTGTGCCTCTTGCTAGCTTAATGCAACAAGCAGAACATTCCATGTAGCACGAGTGGAACCATGGGGATTCCAAAGAGGCCATGCTTTCCCCCCCCCCCCCCCCTTCACCAAACGCTACAAATATGGACTTAGAACGCTAAAAACATGCAGAGGATTCAGGAGTTGTTGATCTGTTACGGTACTCTAAACTTGGAGAGCTAGAGGAACTATTCCTCCCCGGATTTCTAAAAAGAATTTTAATAGTTTACAAATAATGATAACTTCTAGTTCAATAAGTTAGGGTCAAGTTAGGAACATTGAATTACAGCGAGGAAAACAAACATTTTATTCAGTTCATTATGGTTAAGCTTTTAGAAGGAAAGCGTCAAGCGTCTTTATCAAAATACACAATTGCTTTGTAAAACAGTTCCAGCTCATTTCTTGCAATTTTCCCATCTTGGTTAGCGTCGCACAATTCAAGTAGATGCTTTTTCAAGTCTGGAATGCAGTTACCTGAGGTATCCTAGGAACACATTAATATTACAGATGATTTTAGTACCACATTTTCAAAATGGTGAAAAAACAATCACACCAGAAAAGGTGATAATTTGTGAAGGATGAAAATTTCGAGTGTCTACGTATTTTTTAAGACCCAACCGGGACCTGTTGCGAAAAATGCAACTATGGGCCAACAGTTAACGATCGAGTGTAAATGCCACAATGTTCCATAGAAAAGGTGGTTATGTTTAATCTTATAACTCCAAATCTGTGGTAGACTTAAACTAATACTTGGTGGACTGGAACATCAGCCAAGAATTGGACGCATTTTGAATTGCGGAACTACAACTTTGAGCTGTTTATATCTCAAAATCGAGGTTTACAACACTGATTCCAGGTGCGGTGGTGAAACATGGTGAAATATTCCATGTCAGTCCGCGCGAACAGCGATAAAACTATAGTATCGCTGACGAGCCAATTAGCGTGCTTCTTCTTACGCATGCAGATCTGGAGACAGTCTTATAATCCCTCAGTAAAAATGGTTCGCTCGCAGTTACCTTTTCTTGTATTTCCAGAATATCTTTAATTAATGCATCCAGTTCACATTCTTCAATTTCACCATTCTTGTCCTGGAGGGATTACAAAGAAAACATTTTAGAGAGACAGGCAGAAAGCTAGACAAAGAAGAAAGGTGGATGGATGGATGGATGGATGGATGGATGGATGGATGGATGGATGGATGGATGGATGGATGGATGGATGGATGGATGGATGGATGGATGGACGGACGGACAGATGGATGGATGGACGGACAGATGGATGGATGGACGAACGGCCAGAAAATAAAAAAAAAAAGAAACGAATGAAAAACAGGTATACAGCCATTCTTCTGAAGGAAAATGCAACGCTATAGAGTTTTGTATCGACAGGTGCGGCAGCCAAAAGTGAGTTCAAAAAATATTTTCGTCCACAAGAATTTTTCCAACGAGACATTCATAGTGACAATCAATAGAAGCTAACATGTAATCATTAATGGTATTTGTTGATTACTGGTGATGGTGGACGATGATTCTGAAGTTAAGACTGGCAAATTTCTAAGAATTTTTATCACTCAATCATGCGCTATTACCTTGTCATAATTAGAGAAAATATCATCTAAGCCCTGCCGAGTCATTGCTCGTCCTGGTTGCTGCAAAAACGAGAAACTGTACAATGTATTGAAAAAGATATTTACCGTGGTGATTGGAAAAACTGAACTAATTCTTAGAACTTTGGGGGATTTTTACCCAAGTTAATCGTAAATGACCTTTTCACTTTTGAATTTAAATAAATTGCTCACAACTTGTTTACCACTGCTGTTCAATACTTCTAAGTCAGTGCTGTTAATAAAAAATAATAATTTGTTAAAGTAATTAGATATATAAGGTATTCTGGCATACATGTTGTCGTTATGCAGTGACGTAGCGAGGGTGGGGGCAAGAGGGCGGTTGCCCTAGGCGGCAAATTTTTGGCGGGCTGCACTTTTAGGTTGGAGCGGCACTTAGGGTTTCATGTTTGAATCGAAATGGAGCTTCCTGTTTACAAGTTACAACTATGATAACAATTTTCCGATTCGGGCATTTAGCTTTTGCCTGATAGCTCTTTTTTGTCCTCGTTTTTGCAAATCTGTTCCAAAATTTTTTTAGGAAGCCACGCCCACGCCCACGGAATGTGCCGGGGGGCGGCATTTTGGGAATTCGCCCCCAGTGGAACTTCCGCTCACTACGCCACTGTTGTTATACATGACCCAAAGAAGTCGATGGCTGTGCTCCGAAATGTGTCGTCATATCAAATGCAGTGTTTGAACTTCTGACTCATTTTTTTGTAATTAGTAAATTACGTACCATTCTGTAACGATTGAAGAAGTTGTTCTCCAGCGGAAGTAGCCTGTGAAAAGAATGTTGTGATTTTACAGAAGTTCCAGCCCGCCGAAAACAATTGCCATTTTACTAAGATGCTTTAGGCGCGGCATACAAAGCCCCAAGGGCGAACCTTGAGGGTATTCAGTAACCCAACGCTGTTGAAAATAGCGTGTGAAAATGCATTTCTTGGACTTCGGAAAGTATATAAACCTGCATTGAACTGGTTTCAATTCTAAATTCATGGCTAAACAATTAGCCAGCGTCAAAAGAGTATACAGTGATACCATGAAAACTCATTTAAAGTCTACGGTCTCGTCATGATAATGTGAAGCTCGTGTCTATTTGGGTTCAGGTTCTGTTTATCGGTCCCTCATGGTACGTAAAATCCACCAAATCGAGGTGAAAGAAATTCGTCCACTTCCTTCCAATCCACCTCTGGGACCCGAATTGTAGCTCGTCATATTTCATCATTTATTCCAATCTTTCCACGAAATGAAACATTAGTTAGAAACCTCCAACAGACAGCAGAATATAGCCGCTTTGTAAAAGTATGCCACAAATGTGTTTTCTTTTTTGGAATCATCCTGAGGGTATTATGAAACGATAACTTAACCTACACTGCCGAATTCAACTGAAAAATGTTGACTCAAACGGGATTTGAACTCGCACCTTCGGGATACCGGTCCGCCGCTCTACCTGTTGAGCTATCGAGTCCACAGGGATTGGAGGCGAGTTTTTATCCAATTTAAGTGCACGAGACATTCTCGCGACAACTTAACGCTATCCATGAGGATGGTAGAGCGGCGGACCAGTATCCCGAAGGTGCGAGTTCAAATCCCGCTAGAGTCAACATTTTTCAGTTGACTTCGGCAGTGTAGGTTAATTGTGAAGTTACTGTGTTTTCTTACTTCGACATTTCAGCAATCTCCAGCTTTCCGTCGCTGTTGGCATCGAACACTGAGATCTATAAGTAAATCAATACTCAGAAGCAAGTCGTACAGTAGATCTGGGCAGGTAATATCGGACTCGAATTTAGAAACAAAGAAAACATTCTCCACACCTCACCATTTGAGGATATCAAACGATGCTCGTTTTAAGAGCACACGCATTTGTCCGTAAACCGAGTGATTCTTTTATTATCGGCAAGAAGCACGAAAATGTCAAAAAATATGGCTCTCAAGTAACTCAGACACTACAAAGATCAGAGAAGCTCTCAACTAAGGACCGTCCCCAGCATTGAAGCGGCTAATGGAAAAATTAAATCAACTTTCAACTGGTATCACAAACAAAACTTTCGAGATTGTATTCACGGAGTCATTCAGCTGGCAATCTCGAGTTCGTTAATAATTTTTGAGAAAAAAATAAAGAAATTAAAAAAAAAAACGTTGGTTCGGACATGTGATCTTACCATAAAATTTCGACAAATTCCTACCTGAATTCTCCTAAAATACGAATTCATTTGTGAAGCCATATTATATACACGAAAGGAGTATCGGATTTGATATCCGAACGCCACAAAGGAGGTTAAAAAAAATCCTCGGCAATCACCTCATTTTTCATCAAAGTTCTCGTTTCTTTATTATAGGGGAAAACGCTCGTAATATTCAATACTTTTGCTTTGAAATCGAACGCTCAACTCCGACCCTTGCTCAGCTGATCGAATAAAAAATCAATGTTTTGGTACGTACTTTAATTCACTGTTCCAAATTTCATTTGAGACATCCTTTTATGTATCGTTTTCTATGGCCTAGTGATAAAATAATGAAGTTGGGCCGACTCACCACTCCTTGAACAAAAACGTTGATCTGATCCAATGTAATGCTCTCATGTTTTTCTCTCTCGTTGGTGAGCAAGTCATAAACAAACCCCTGTTAAAGTTATCATGGAAAGGATTTATTGATACAAATCATCAATGGATTGCAAAAATAATCGTTCACAACAGATGTATGTACTCGAAAGTAAAGTAGCACTCGCTAACTTTGAGTTTAACTCTTTCCAGACATGCAGGAAAAGTCGATTATCATTTTACCATTCAACGCCAGACGACTTAGCTCGTCTAGGAGAGATATCCTGTCCAGAAAGGGTCAATATTTTTTCATGTGCACACCAAGTAGTCAACAAGTCTCGTTCAAGGGAATTTTTACTTTCAAACGAGGCCAGAGAGGCTAATTTATAAGCGTACAATAGGATATCAAATAAGACGCGCGCCGTTTATTCAAAAGCCCAAACTCTAGCTGCACCACTGAAGCGAACAAAATAATGACACGCACCTTGAGTTCCGTTTGTTCGATAAAACCACTCTTATTCAGGTCATAGCGTTTCCAGATCTAAACGGCAAGAAAGATCCCAGGTAAAGAATTTTAATTTACGATCATACATTCGCAGGGATACTAAGAGCCGCTGCTAAGGAGATTTTTTGCTCGCGCAGATGGTGCAACAATTTGAAAAACTGTCGTATTGAAACAACAAGACGAACATCACTTGGAAAGAGTCTCTGACAGGCGACGCGACAGCTGAGAAGCGTAAAAACATGGTTGCAAACATGCCAAAAACCCAACGCTCGAACTTCTGGCACTACGAGTAAAAGCTATTTTCACCCGTTAAGACTTTCCTTCTCCTCCCACATCCCCTTCTTAAAAACGTTCTGAATCCAAAATTAACATCCCATTCATTTAACAAAACTGCCCGACGACTGCTTTGGTTTCTTTGTCGATAAACTAATTAAGACTGAAAAAAGGACATACGATGAAGTAGTTGCATAGAACCATTAAAACGAGGATGAATTTTTGCCTAACCCTCATAAAATCAACACTGCTCAATGCCTTGGCTGATCGGCGAAACTGAAGGAGGAAATTCTCTTGAAGTGGAAGGATGCGCGATAACTGAAATGTAAAGTTGAAAGAAAATGTTAAGATTCAATGAAATTCAGGCCACTGGTTTTCCAATAGTATGTAGGTTCTTTCTAATTCCTCTATTTATGCTATCGCACTTTTTTTCAAGTCGTCAACAGACTTTATTTTTGTTTCAATTTTTAAAGCGCGTCTCTCTGGTGCACCTTTCCGTTCGAAAAAATTCCAAGTTTGTAGGGAGAAGTGTTATGAATTCACCTGATACAAACTAATCTCTTCTCCTTTGTTCTCTTTTCTCAAATCATCTGTAAACTCTGCCAGGTCGTGTGCATTGAGGCTCTACAGTTGGAAATAGAGTGGAAATACATTAGGTTGGTCCGAACATGATGAATAAGTAAGGGCACAGGCCAATCAAGATTCCGGACGAGATCCTGGACTTAAGAATGCAGGAACGTATGACTGGCCACATGCTCGACAAATTCTTCACAAACCACAAACCAATTATATAACCGTGGAACGCCAGGTGCTAAGTTCTCAAATCATGATAACTTTAATCAAAATCTGCGTCAAGCATCATTTGCTCATCAAAGTGTTCTTACTTTTACACCTCTTTAAAACATTAATATACGTCAAACAGATGTAAACATTTTTACTACAATTCCTTAAAAATTACTGAACTATATTTCATGTGTTATCTTCATAAAACGATTGACTGTCTGAACTCATGGTTAGTTTAATGTGCAAAAGAAGTAAGAAATCTGCTTTTGGATAAAATGAGTTGAATACTGCCGACGAAAAGCCAAAAATTCCTTTCTTTCAGGTGTTTAATCCGTTAAATTACATTACTATAAGGACAAACGCGAATGTTGGCGGGAGTGCAGTTCTCCTATGTAATCTACAGTAGCACTTGCAAATTTTAAAAAACCTATGCTCTCTCTTGATTCTCTTAGACAGTTAAACGAAGCTTTTTTTACACCTGAAATTACTTTCTGAAGTAAGCTCCACCTATCATGTAGTACATGGGACAAGTGCTACTCGATCAAGTACTCAAACGTTCAAGAACTTTTTATCCGATGTACATCAGATAACGAATACCTGATTGTCTTCTCCGAAGAGTTCCTTGATAAAATTATCCAAAACATCACCAGAGATGTACCCATCATCTGAAAAACATCCAGTTGAAATACATCAAGTTGAAATAAGTCATCCATATATCGACCGGCAAGTTCCACACGACACCTGCAACTCACCGTTTTGGTCAAATTTTTCGTAAACTTGCAGGAATGATGCCGCGGATAAAGATGCTTTGCCTTTGAATTTTGAAGAGAAATTTCCCGCACCGCCATCAGAACTCATTTTCTCAAGAAAACCAAAAGTTTATCTCCTTTTATGGTACACGAAATATATCTATTCGAAGTGTGCGTAAAGCCTTGTTTATCTTTCTACATTGTTTTGCGTCTTCTTCCAAAAACGATGCGCGTGGTAGTTAACTGGTACCTGAAGGTAGAGGAAGACTAACGATGGAAACTATGCAGTGTGTACCAAAAAAAATATAAACGTCACCCTGAGAGAAATAAATTTGTAATCTTCCCCAACCACACATTGTCGTAATTGGAAAGGCGCAGAAAATCCTGAGCCAAGAAAGCCAGGAAAAACTCAACTGTTTACCCACAAAGAGAAAATAAGATGGGAATATTTTTGAGGATTTCAAATTGCCACAAGGAGTGATTTCTGAGGGGTCCATTGACACGACACTGTTGTCGCATACCATTTGTTCATCCAGGGGTAATTAATGTTGTGTCAAAGGCACAATTCCTGCGACAATCGATACGGAATGACATATCGCTGGAAAGGAAATTTAACGGAATTAAAGTCCTATTTTGAAAACGATCTGAAACTACATGGCACATGGAGCTCGCCTGGAGGCGAAGCACAAGTATTTAAGTCATACGAAGACTTAAGTGTGAAATGGCATGGTCGAAAATCTAAAAAGTTTGTTATAGTAAAAGATAATGATGAAGGACAGCTATCGAAGTTACTTCAAGAACATGCCCACAACGTTTTGTTGAATTATAATGATAATTACAACGATAAGCAAGAGCAGGCGAAGGATATGCAGACATCGTTAAATAATGCAAGTGATAAAACCGATGCTCGTATTAAAACAGTTAATGATAGATTTACAGAACTACATTTGAGGATACAGAATATTGAAGAAAAATTGCTGTGCAAAGTGAATCTCGTTATGGATGAGCTCTATGAATTAAAAAGCCCAACTATAAACTCTACTTATGAGCAATGAATAGATATGCTAGAAGAAAGAAATCATAAACTCGAGAAAGAAAATGAGATACTGAATGATAAATTTATGGCTAGTTCATGTATAATTTCTGACTTAAATACCAAAATCAAAGATCTCGAGACCGATAAAATGAGTCTCGTGGCATCAATTAAACTAATACAAATTCATGATGATTATTATGCAGATTCATGTACAAGCAACAGGACAACACAAATAGGTGACAATCCTGGATCAAGTAAACTGGACGATTCTGTACTAAACTTGTGCACAACTAATAATGAAAATAATAATAGACAATGTAGTCTAAAGTGTAAATCCAAATCGAAGGAGCATCAAACAGAAGAATCATCTATGAATCAAACTAGTAATAGCGAGCTGATGCCATCAAATGCTGATGTATTGGCTGTAAACAATCGTTTTTCGATATTGAGTGACATAGATAGCCAAGAGGACTTATTAGTTATTAACCAAGGGAGACCCTCTGGGAGTGAGGATGATCAAATTCAAAATAGTAGTGTCCAAACCGATAAAAATGAAGATAAACAAATGCAAGATAACAGTGCCCAAAGAAGTGGTGCTGCTGCTAGTGGTCGGCTTGTTGATAATACAAGTGAACAAGTGTCACCCGACACCTATAGGAAATAGTCCAGCTCAACAGAGAAGCCTTGTGTTGTTGGGGTAGGTGATTCAATGATTAAGCATGTGGATCCAAAGAAATTGTCCAAGAAGAATCCAAGGTGTATCCAGGTGAGACAGCTGAGAGTATTACAACTAAAGTGTCTACTCTCAACCCTCAGACTCACCCATCACACGTAATTATTCATGTCGGAACTAACAACATCCCAATGGATTCTTCAGAAGACTGCGCCCAGGAAATTGGGAACCTTGCCGCAAACTTGAAGCAGAAATTTCCTCATGCAAAGATTGCTTTATCAGGCATAATCCAAAGGCAAGACATGCAAGTAGCAGGTAAAATTGAAGAAGTTAACAAAATCCTGAAGCAGAAATGTTTGAGTGACGATATGTCATTTATTGATAATTTTAGTATTGATAGTACATGCCTATTGATAGAAATGCAAAGGGAACGGCCTATTTAGCCACAAAGTTTATTAAATTTTTAAGAGGTAATCAACACTCGATGTCAAGTTCTCGAAATGAGGATTTTCACATATCAACGTTACATCAGTTAGGGAACCTACTGAGGATGATAACTACTTCCCCGGTGTACAAGCACAGGAAAAGAAAGTGAGTGTAGACTTGTATCATAATTTATTGACTATTGAAGATGTAAATATTTTATTAGGGAGTGAATTCCATCATGAAAGCTTACCCGTGGGCAGAAGTCCAATTATAAATCAAGGTGCTTTTTCAAATCCAATTGATGAGATTTCTAGTGTTAGGGCTATTAAAGGTTTCAAAATGGCAGCGTTAAACATCACAAGTCTGATCAAGCATTTCGAAGAGCTAACTGCAATGATGTCTAATCAACCCTTTGACATCCTTGCTGTTAACGAAACGCGACTTAGTGATGATATTTCAAATTATGAGATTTCTCTGCCTGGTTATAATTCTGTGCGTAAAGATCGAAATAGGCATGGTGGTGGGGTTTTGATGTACATTAGAGACATTTGGAATTATTCAATTAAAAATTTTGATCGCGATCTTGAAATTTTAACTATCGAAATAATTGGAAAATTTATTAAACCCTTTTGTGTTACAACATGGTATAGACCTCCTGGTCGCGATAGTAGTAGTTTAGAGCAATTCTAAGAGTATCTTGCCAAACTTGATTTATTGGATAATAATGAATCGATAATTTTGGGTGACTTTAACTGCAACTTATTGGGTGAACACCCGACATCACATATTTCTAAACTGACTGCTTTATATGATGAAAATCAATACAAACAATTAATTAAAGAGCCCACACGTATTACAAGTAACACACAGTTTCTAATTGATCACATCGTATTACAAGTAACACACAGTTTCTAATTGATCACATAATGACTACTGCCCCACATCGTATTCGGGAAAGTGGTGTCTGTACTTTATCAATTAGCGATCACAATTTAGTCTATGCTGTTCGACGCTTGATTGCTGCCAAATAAAAACCCAGGATAATAGAGACCCGTAATTATAGAAATTTTAATGCTAATCAGTTTATAAATGACCTTAGTAAAGTGGCCTGGAACATGATAGAACTTTCTGATGATCCTAATGATATGTGGCTTGTGTGAAAACTTTGTTTATTAAGATTTTGGATATTCATGCTCCTCTTAAAACTAAGCGTGTAAGAAACTTAGTAGCTCCATAGTTAACTTCTGACCTAAAAGCACTAATGTTTCGTAGAGATGATTTAAAAAGACGTGCAGCTAAAAATCGGTCCGAAATAAGTTGGCACTTATATCAGTCCACTAGAAATGAAGTGAATAAAAAGATCAAGATCGCGAAATCTAATTATTTCACTAGTAATCTAGAAGTAAATAAAAGCGATATTAAAAAGACTTGGAAGCTACTTAACAATTTATTAAAAAAGCCTACAAAGTCGACAAATGTTAATTTGCTGAAGGTAGACGGCAATATTACTAGTGATTGTACAACCACTGCAGAAAATTTTAACAATCATTTTGTCGACATTGGCCCAAAACAAGCTGATCAGATTCCGCATGCCACTTGTGATCCCACGGAGTTTTTAAAACAAACGAGCAATAGTTTCAAATTCAAACATATTAGTCCAGGTTGAATAGCAAATGTAATACATAAAATGCCGTCAAATAAAGCAGCAGGTCTGGATAAAATTCCATGCCAAACATTGAAAACTGCTGTGACTATTACTTCAGAACCATTATCCAAAATTTTTAACAAGTCTATTTCTTTGGGAATATTTGTTGACGATTGGAAAAAAGCTAAAGTTACACCAATTTACAAAGAAGGCGATAAATGTGACCTGAATAATTGCAGACCTATTTCAGTTTTGTCCGTGGTCTCCAAAATTTTTGAGAAGATTGTTGGTGTGCGAAGGGTTCGTAATTTAAGGAACGCCACAAGTTAAGAGCGCAGTCGTTCTCCGTGTACAAGGACACGTTTTGCAAATTTATCGTAATTGTGGTTTATTTATGGACAATAATAAAGTTGGTTACCGCGCAGAAAATCTTCAGCGCGCGTTTTAGATGCTGAGTGCGCAGACAAAGTTTCCACACGGCAAATTTATGTCTCAGGTATTTCCATAATGCTTAGCTTTCAAGTTTCTCAAATACTTTAAAAATATCCGAACAATCACCAAGGAATATCAAATATCTAAACATACATGGCTATTCAAGTGCGCAAATTAAGAATTAAAGTGCACACTTTTAGTTACTGAAAGGAACTTCGTAACACACTGAGCCAAGCTAGAAAGAAGTGATTTGGCTTTCGCTTCGAGTGCCAAAACAAACTATATGACATTCACTATTTTAAAACTAAACAACTAGTGACACTATCTTTATAATTGTATTGACTGTGTTAATATATATCTTATCTACTCTGATCAACTCGCCGAACACCCAACACAGCAGGATTAAGTACGCTTCGCACAAACCTTAGACTTTCGGTTTGAAATTCCATGTCCATTGCGAGATCGTTCTCCCGAGGATACCGCAATGTTGTTCGCCAGGCTGAATAGGATTATAGCGACCGTCAGAACTGGGACCATCTTGTGTTGTTACTTCAGTCTTTCTCGAAGCTCGTCAAGTTTGACTACTTGGTTTACGGTCAGTGTTTTCAATTTATAGCCTATCAGAACGAGCAGGATTAATAACAATAGAGCTCGTTTTAACAGTTTTAATTACATGTCATCAGTTGAAGTTCACCAGGCCGTAAACGAGTTTGGTGCCATCAATCAGCAAGTTCATTCGTGGCATACTCACGAAGCTGTTGACAGATGGTATAAGACGACCGAATTATCGTTCTCCCGAGGATACCGCAATGCTGTTCGCCAGGCTGAATAGGATTATAGCGACCGTCAGAACTGGGACCATCTTGTCTTGTTACTTCAGTCATTCTCGAAACTCGTCAAATTTGACTACTTGGTTTACGGTCAGTGTTTTCAATTTATAGCCTATCAGAACGAGCAGGATTAATAACAATGGAGCTGCTTTAACAATTTTAATTACATGTCATCAGTTGAAGTTCACCAGGCCGTAAACGAGTTTGGTGCCATCGATCAGCAAGTTCATTCGTGGCATACTCACGAAGCTGTTGACAGATGGTATAAGATGACCGAATTAAACAGATAATCACGTAGTTTACCATTGCCCATAGTGTATCCCACTTAGAGATCATCTCGACTCACAGCGGTTAAAATGCAAACACATTCGGCCAAAAAAGCAAAGCAATTCTTCATTTGTTCGCTGAATCATGTGACGTACTCCACTCATTTTTCGGTCATATGAGTTCAGATTGTAATCCAAATTACGAGGAATCTTTTCTTTGACTTTTTCATGGCGCATGAAAACTACATCCATTGACAGTTTATCATGGTTTGCGATCACCCCGTTGGTGACTGTTTGCCATTTGTCTCTCAACCCTAAAGACTCAGCTGCATTTTACCATCAACAAATTTACCATCTTGTCATAAATGATAATTGTTGACCGGCAAGTGTGATT
Organism: Heliopora coerulea; assembly: GCA_030142905.1. Classification (NCBI taxonomy): domain Eukaryota; kingdom Metazoa; phylum Cnidaria; class Anthozoa; order Scleralcyonacea; family Helioporidae; genus Heliopora; species Heliopora coerulea. Next base: position 2,740,694 of record JASJOG010000011.1, on the reverse strand, counting down.
TGGCAATACTCTTTAGTATGACACCAACCCAGATTTTAGTCAGACAATATACTGGTATTTTACTTCTAACGTCCTTTCACAAATACTTAGACAAAAATACTTCGAGATCACTGCATGATTTAGACGCAGCCTCTGGGAGCACCAACAAACTTATCTGCATTTGAAATCGCAGATTATTTTGCTTCCTTTAGCATTGAGTAACCTCTCAGGTCAAGACGAAAATCCTCGCATTTAATTAGATTACGGTTTAAGATACGATCGGTATTTCCGATCGGATGACAAACTGTAGCTCAATGCAAAGCGTTAAACTCATAAAACCTTGGCAATCCTGCGTGATTTTTAAAGGACGTTCCTGTATTTTAGTTGGTATCTTTTTTATTTTACCCAAGAGATAACCAATCCAAAACATCATCTCTCAAGATGATATATTGTCCCAAATTTGCTGACAGAAGTTGGACATGTGGGGATATAAGTAATATTTTGGTGTGTTGGGTCTCAGTTTGCGCCCTATTACGTTCGCTAGGTTCCTGTTTCTTCCGAAAATGGAGCAAGACGCAAGTCTTTCGTTCGACCCTACAGTATTGCCACCGACGTCTTGAGCTGAAAAGTGGTTCTTTCTATTTAGTAGTAAAGCCGAATTCGATCACCCTTCTAGTTCTAACTGTCACAAATGTAACTTTCTTAGCCGTGACATTCAAATGAAGTGCTTGATACAATAAGAAAGGCTGCGTGGGTGAACCAAAGCGTGTATTTTGGAACATTAAATTGCTAATGTGATGTGAAATAGTTGCGCAGATTTCCATATTGATATCTCTCGCAGTCTCATTACCCGAGACATTACAGAGTCCTGGGGTAACTTGGTGCGACCTAGTTGTGGGAATGAATCAGTGATTGCTGAAGATTTGCTGAGAACATCTGGAGAAGAATTACTAATTTTCATTTGACGTTGCATAAGCCGTTATCAACTGATAATTTAAAAAATAAAAAGCAAAATAAACTCGAGAGATAAACGGCTTCTAAACATAAGATTTAAGCTTTTAAAACAAGGCTTTTTACAATCATCTTAATTTGATAACTTATATCTCTTGAGCCGATGTTTATCATCCAAGTTTGCTTTACAGTTGGTAGTGCATTCATGACATGCATATACTTTCTGTGTGTTTATCAATTCCGGAATACGGAAACTGTTTCGAGTTGGGTTTTTTTTAATATGGGCCCACAATTATTTGTTCTGTGCATTCGGCGCTCCGAGGCAGAATATACAAAACACTTCCCTGTCCATTCTTTAATTGGAATAAGTCCCAAAAAGACCGAATTACCTTTCATTCCATATTTCCTTGTTCCGGAGTTGTGCCACATTATGTGGCCATAATGAGGGATCAGATGTCTTGTCGAAGTGATCACCCCACACTGTGGTATTAAGCGATTATTGGTATTCTTTAAACCTAAACAGTTGAGTTATGTCAGTCACAGCACGACTTCTCTAACCTTAGCTCTAAACTTAGAATAGTTTTTTAAAGAAATGAAGACTGTATGTGTTAAAAAGTGTTTCTGAGATCACAGCACCACTTGAGAGTGACCCTTCGTCTACAGACAATCTGTTAGATGGATCATTATGCATGGCTGCAGTAAAATCCCCTTGAATCTGTGCTCCTAACGGATTAACTTAATCCGTAGTATTTCTGTTTGTCCTTTTTGCCTCCTCTCTTTTTATTGGTTTAACAATTATCTCCGAATTTATTTAAACGTCAGATTATATCTTTGTTATTCAGGTTCGAAATCTTGCACGCTGGCAACCAATTGTCACTAAATACTTGCTGAACATTTTTGCATTTGTTTGCTATTCTTACCAGTTCGTCAACTGCGGATTTTAAAATAAGGCTGCTTGTTAAAAAGGACGTTAACTTAATCCCGGATTTTGCGAATTCTGAGGATATTCTCAGAGAAACCTGGAGTTGCTTTTCTTAGATTTTGTATTACTTCACGATCATTCAAAAAAACACCTCTACTCTTCAAGAGTCGAGTCGAACATGGAATATATGGATGGAGACTACGAAAGTGAGCAAGGCCGTCATTGGGAATTGCTTAACGGAGGTACGTAAAATTGGACAGACATCATTATTTCATAGCGTAATTCCAAGCCTGACATTGAAAGCAAGCGATTGTGTTATCTAGGCATAAATCGTATTCTGAGAAATTGGAACGGCAAACGAAACGCCGAGCAACCTCAACCATTAGTATCGAAGGCATATGTAATCTAAAGTTCAGAAGCTGGGTGCTTTAGTTCAAGTGCAAGTTGTCGAAAATATTACTATGTTATTATTATTATTATTATTATTAAGTCTTTTACAAATGAAGACACAGAATACGTGTGACTTTACAAGTATTGATAATTAATATTACAAAAGTAAAGGAAGAACTAATAATTAAATTCGTGACAAACTGCAGGAGAACAGTTAAAGTTAGTTAAAATTTTTGTAGCAAGACACAGGTTGCGTTGTTATCTTTTTACGTTTTAATTGTAGATTACAGTTCACGACTTTAAGATTCATTCTTAGAGCAACACGAAGTGGAAATTTCATGATTACCAAGGTCTGTTAGCCTACGTATCAAAAATTGAGTTTGATTTGATATAGTACCGAGTAGTTGTTCGTTTACCCGAACGCCTTGTACACGGCGATTTGAAAAACCGTTCGGATAAGCCAAAATACCGGATAATCGAATTTTACTCAAAACCTTAAGTTTATTGTCGCTGTGCAAAATGTTTGGTATACAGACTGTTATTGGTCTGTTAAGTCTGTGTAACAGGTGTATACGGACGTGAAAACGGTTGTGAACCAGTAATACACGACCGAAACACAGCATTTCGCGCAGTGTCTGTATATCATCAACGTGTCTGTATGTCACTTCAACTGAATTTAATTCTTCGAAAAACGTAACGACTTCAAAATGTAATGTTAAATTGATTATTATTCGTTCGGATGAGTGAAACATGTTCGGTTAATTTTTTTTTTCTGAACTAGTATGGCGTTCGGATAATCGAGGTTTGAATAACGGAGGTATGGATAATCGAGGTTTGAATAACGGAGGTATGGATAATCGAGGAACCACTGCTCTCAGCCAATCAAAATCTTGCCATAGGGCTAGTGCAAAACGTATATAAAGAGCCGCGGTATGAACATAAGGCAGTCCTTCATTGATTAAGAAGTAAGAACCTTCACAACGGTTTTGTAATAACAGGAAAGTCTGTGCACAAATGATTTTTATCACTATTACTGTTTTTTTTATTTTGCTTTGGAAATCCTTTATGACAGTAACCACACGGCCACAGTATGAAGAAACCGGTGAACCTTCAGAAAATTGCGAGGACTCTGACGTGGATGGAGACTACGAAAGTGAGCAAGGCCGTGATTGGGAATTGCTAATCGGAGGTACGTAAAATTGGACAGACATCATTATTTCATAACGTAATTCCAAGCCTGACATTGAAAGCAAGCGATTGTGTTATCTAGGCATAAATCGTATTCTGTGAAATTGGAACGGCAAACGAAACGCCGAGCAACCTCAACCATTAATATCGAAGGCATATGTAATCTAAAGTTCAGAAGCTGGGTGCTTTAGTTCAAGTGCAAGTTGTCGAAAATATTACTATGTTATTATTATTATTATTATTATTAAGTCTTTTACAAATGAAGACACAGAATACGTGTGACTTTACAAGTATTGATAATTAATATTACAAAAGTAAAGGAAGAACTAATAATTAAATTCGTGACAAACTGCAGGAGAACAGTTAAAGTTAGTTAAGATTTTTGTAGCAAGACACAGGTTGCGTTGTTATCTTTTTACGTTTTAATTGTAGATTACAGTTCACGACTTTAAGATTCATTCTTAGAGCAACACGAAGTGGAAATTTCATGATTACCAAGGTCTGTTAGCATACGTTGCAAAAATTGAGTTTGATTTGATATAGTACAGAGTAGTTCCTCGTTTATCCGAACGCCTTGTACACGGCGATTTGAAAAACCGTTCGGATAAGCCAAAATACTGGATAATCGAATTTTACTCAAAACCTTAAGTTTATTGTCGCTGTGCAAAATGTTTGGTATACAGTCTGTATACCAAACACTTTGAGGAATCCTCATGGGTCCATTGTTACTACAGGAGGAAACCGGAGTACCTGTAGAAAACCTGCGATGCTTGGTAGAGTCAAACTGGACAACACTCGACTCACATATGACCAAGGTAACTTTGATCAGATCACTGCATTGGCCAGAATCGAACCTGAGTCACAGTGGTGAGAGACACGTGCACTGCCACTGTGCCAACAGCACCCCAAAGTACAAAGTTTCGCGTAACTTAATGCGTTTCAAGTCACGCTGGTTGCTGGTTCACGATCCAAGAAACTTCAACTTGGGACTGTATTTTTTGAGTATATATTTATTAACAAAGTACAAGTATTTACATAAGTTTGCGCACGTCGTTACAACATTCGAGTTTCCCTTCTTTTTGCGATCCCTCTACACTTACTTCAGCCTATATTTATAATAAACACGGGAAGACACTCTCTTCCTTTACCGTATTTCTTTTACGTAAGTCTCTATGTTTGACGTATTTCTTTATCACAACATACAACATAAAGATATTTTTCAACACACTCCCCACCTTGACTAGTCCCACTAGTCAATCATATTTTTGGTTTTCCACGCTGAATCCAGCGCTGCAGCTCTCTTCGGTCTTGAATCTCGTCTCTCCCTCGTTTCTCTCTCTCTATTCTCTCTGTCCCTCCCTTCACTCTTACTTTCCTTCGTCCCTTTGTCGTGCTTTACTTCGGTAGGAAAGAGTTTTTGGACAGGACGGCTAAGACAGACCCTTTTGCCATTCCGCGTCACTCTTACCTTTGCGCCCCTAACCACACCATCTCTACCTGGTATTAACTCATCCACTACACCCATCTTCCAATCGCCTCTCTTCACATTATCCTCATGCACAATCACCACGTCACCCTCTCTAACGACCCTTTAGTCGTCTTCGCGTTTCCCTCTATGAAACTCTCTCAAATCAACAAGGTATTCTCTACGCCACCTGTTCCAGAAATGTTGTTTCTTCTTACTCAAGTATCGAAACCGTCTATTACAGTAGTTTTCATCAGATTCATCACTAATCATTCCGTCCGGCATAGACATCAACCTCCTACCAACCATCAAGTGTGAAGGCGTCAATACTTCACTTCCAACCTCCTCATACGCATACGTTAGCGGTCTAGAGTTTAACGTCCCTTCAACCTCAACTAACGTTGTCAACAATTCATCAAACGTCAACCTCGCATTCCCCAACACCTTTCTCAAACACCTTTTAACCGACTGTACCATCCTCTCAAAAAATCCTCCCCACCACGGAGCTCTCTCTAAATTGAATTTCCACTCAATTCTATTTGTTCCCAAATATCCCTGTAATGTTTCACAATCGTATAGTTTTCCCAATACCCTGGCCGTGGCCTTAAACGTTTTAGCGTTATCCGAAACTATAAGTGTTGGAGTTCCCCTGCGTGCCGAAAATCGTCTCAAACACCGCAAAAACTCTTCTGTCGACAAATTTCTCACTAAATCCAAATGTATTGCCCTGGTTACACAACACGAAAACGCGATGTAAACTTTATCAGTCCCTTTGTTAGCATTTCTAACATACAATGGACCGGCAAAATCGACCCCTGTCTTGGCAAATGGTTCAGTTTCTTGCACTCGAAATGCCGGAAGATTGCCCTCTTTGGGAGCATTATAAGGTTTTCCCTCCAGTTTCTTACAGATGGTGCACTTATTTAAGATGGCCTTAACTCGTTGCCTACCTTTCGGTACCCAAAACCGTGATCTCAATTCTGCGAGCGTCGCTCTTACCCCGCTATGATGCACTCTGTTGTGGCAATGAGTAATTATCAAGTGTGTCAATTTACCTTCCTTCGGCAACAAAATTGGATATTTTGCCTGTACCTCTAGTTCCGATTCTGCGAATCGTCCTCTACATCTCAAGATACCGTCTTCCTCGACTATCTTTAACTGACCTACTAACTGCTTATAATTTTCATCACCTTTTAACTGGTTTTGAGAAGCAACTATCCAAAGCCTTTCGGCTCTAAGTAACTCCTCTCGCTCTAATTTACCTGATGCTGTGCTACCTTGGTCTCCTTTAATCTTCCAAATTAATTTTTGCGCAAATCGAATAACCCACGCTGTTATTCGTAACAATTTCTCTAAAGCACTGTGTTTCTCTATTGACATCACCTTGTCTATACCTCTGACTTCCTGTACATTTGCCACTAAAACCGTTGCTTTCTTCTCTTCTTCTCTATTCTCATATGTTGCGTCAATCTTAGCTATGATATTGTCCGAAATGATAGAAGTAGAAATGGAGGTGGTGTATGTATCTACCTGCGTAGCTCTTTAAACTACCAGATAAGACATGACATTGTACCAACAGATTTTGAAGCAGTTTGTATAGAAATAACCAAACCTCACAGTCGGCCTTTCATAGTTGTCGCTGTTTACCGAACACCAAATGCTTCCCCTGAATTTTTTACCCATTTTGAAAATTTGATACAAACTATTGATAATGAAAATAAAGAAATTTGTATCCTTGGAGATCTGAATTGTGATTTGATCAAAACAAATTTAGATCAACCAACTAAGACACTAATATCATTATTAGAAACCTACCAATTAACTCAACTAATAAATGAAGCCACACGAGTGACTATGACCTCCTCTACCCTCATTGATCATTTCATAACAAACATGCCAGAGAAAATTTGCAAGTCTGGTGTAATCCACACAGGAATAAGTGACCATAGCCTTATTTTTGCTATAAGGAAAATCAACATCACTCAGAGCGAAAAACAAAATATCACTGATATTAGAAACATGAAAAACTTTAACAAAAATCTGTTTCTACAAGACTTATCACATCAGACATGGGATTATGTATATTTCTTTGCAGATAGCCCAGATAGTATGTGGGATGTTTGGAGAGAATTATTTTTAGAAATTCTTAACAAGCATGCTCCCATCCAGAAGAAGAAAATCAAATCAAAATCAGTTCCCTGGATAACAAAAGATATTAAAAAACTGATTAACATAAGGGATAGGTTAAAAAGAGTAGCCATGATCTCCAAACTTGAAAAAGACTGGGTTGCTTATAGGAAAGTGAGAAATGAGACAACCACTCGACTTAGGCAGGCCAAAGTTGATTATTTTTCCAGTAAAATTTCAGCAAATAAGAAAAATCCAAAAGCTGCTTGGAAGGTAATAAATAGTCAACTAGGTAAATATAATAAGAAAACAATAGTAAATGAATTGAATATAGATAAACAGAAGTTGACAAACCAATGTGATATTGCAGAGGCTTTTAATGATTACTTTTCAAATATTGGACCAAATCTTGCTGAAGAGATTGGTACAACCAATTACCATTATAAACAATTCATTAAGACAACTAAATCTGAGTTTACTTCATTCAAACCAGTTACTGTAAATAACGTGTGTCAGTTACTATCTCGATTATCGGGTAATAAGTCTACTGGAATTGATAAAATATCCAGTAAAATTATGAAAATTGCAGCACCCATGATTTCAGATTTGCTAACATACATTTTCAATCAAAGTATTACTTTATGCACCTTCCCCAATGACTGGAAAATGGCAAAAGTAATTCCACTTTTTAAAAATGGTAATCGAAACCTACCAGGTAATTATCGGCCTATTTCAATTCTACCTGCCATAAGCAAAGTCATGGAACGAATTATCTACAACCAATTACATGATTATTTACAAACAAATAATCTGTTTTCTGAACATCAGTTTGGCTTCCGTGAGCTCCATTCAACTGCTACAGCCTTACTAGATTGTACTAATGACTGGTACATAAACATGGATAGAAAATTGTTTAATCTTATTGTATTCATAGACCTAAAAAAGGCCTTTGATACTGTTAACCACCAAATTTTACTGGATAAGTTATCACTATATGGAATCAAAGGTAATGCCTACTCCCTTCTTAAGTCCTACTTAACTAATCGTAAACAGAAATGTGAAGTGAATGGATCTATCTCATCTGAATGTAATATTAAATGTGGAGTACCACAAGGCTCTATTTTGGGTCCTCTGTTCTTTTTGCTTTACATAAATGATCTGCCATCATGTCTTGCTCAAACTAAACCCCGGTTATTTGCAGATGATACAAATATTACAGCAGCTGGTAACTCACTGAATGAGGTTGAGGATGCAGTGAATTCAGATTTAGAAAGACTTCGGAAATGGCTTATATCAAACAAACTCAGCCTGAATGTTGCAAAAACTAAATTTATGTTAATTGGGACTAAACCAATATTAAATAAAATTTCTGATAAACAACCTATAATCAATATCGAGGATAAACAAATTGAACAAGTCTCTGAAAGCAAAATTCTAGGCGTAATTCTTGACCAGCATTTGTCTTGGAAAAGCAATACTGACAACATTTGCAAGAAAGTATCATCTGGAATATATGCCCTTAAACGTTTGCGAGATTTTGTTGATCAAAACACAATTCGGTCAGTATATAATGCTATTATTCAACCCCACTTTAACTACTGCTCTGAAGTTTGGAATGTATTTGGAGAGACACAATCCACACGCCTTCAGAGACTTCACAACAGAGCTGCTCGAATTATAGCAAATGTACCTAATGAGGTAAACCAAGAAACTGTTCTGAGCATGCTGGGGTGGGAACCTCTAAAAGAACAACGAATTAAAACTAAAGCCAAAACAATGTTTAAAATATTAAATAACTTGGGACCACACTGCCTCAGTGAACTCTTTACATTCAAAAATGAATTGATAAAATACAATCTTCGGAACAACTCAGGCACACTTTGTTTGCCTAAACCATGTACAAACAATATGAAAAAGAGCTTTATGTTTAATGGGGGTTCGATATGGAATTCATTACCAGAAGAGCTTAGAGCGACAAAATCATTTACTTGTTTTAAAAGAAAACTTGCTGCTCATACTATTCTCTAGCCTAAATTCAGAGGATACAACTGTAAATAGAACAATCATAAACTTATAATTATATTACTTTCAATCTTTGAACTCTTTCTCTCATGAACTTTTTCTAGTGTAATAGTAATCCCTAATGATTTTATCTTCTGTATTATAATAATTTCTAAAACTTTTGTAACAATTTACTATACTTTTGTAGTAGCTTATAATGTTCATGTGCACGCCCATCGTGGAAATCAGTTTCATACTGACGATGTTAGCGTGGGTAAATAAAGTTCTTCTATCTTCTATCTATCTACTCGGCCAGTCTCTGTCTACACTGCTTAGCCATTTTGGCCCTCCCCACCAAAGAGGGTTTCCCTGTAATTTTGATGTTAGTATCCCCCTGCTTCCCAAATCTGCTGGATTTTCCGGACCCGGGCAGTGGCCCCAATCACCCTTGTTTGCCACGGACAGAAATTCATTAACTCTGTGTCTCACAAATTGTTTCCATTCTCCTCGGTTTTGAATCCAGTACAGTGCCGTAATGCTATCAAGCCAATACCTAGTTTCCAAGCCTTTAACCTGCGATGCGAGTGCCTTCTTAACTGAATCTACCAGCTTAGCCAACATAAGTGCAGACATAAGCTCTAAGCGCGGTATAGTAAGAGCCTTAAGCGGCGCAACCCTAGTTTTAGCTGCTAATAGCCGGACGTAAACTGATGTTGATGTGCGACAGACGAAATATACGACAGCGCTGTACGCTTTTTCGCTAGCATCGCCAAAACCATGAAGTTCGCATGACTGAATTTGACCACTTATATTGCCACAAACACATCTGTTTAGTGTTAACGTTTTAACTCGGCGCAAATCTTCGATCCAATCTAAATACGCCTTCGCATGCCTGCCGACTAATTCGTCGTCCCAACTTATGTTATCAACACAAAGCTGCTGAAACAAGATCTTCATCAGAACGACTACGCAACTAACAAGCCCTAAAGGATCAAACATTTTAGCTAACGTGCCCAACAAACTTCTCTTCGTCAGCTTCTTATCTTTCACGTTTTCGACCAATTTAAGCAGATTGAACTTTATTAAATCCCTTTCGCAATCCCAAATGAGTCCTAAGACCTTATCGCAGCTGCCATCTTGCGGTACGCCTAAACTTGATTGCGCGAACGTCTCAGTATCATCTAGCCTAGTGACCTTTTTGGAGTCCATGCTGGTTTCCTGCTTACCTATATGCTTACGTAACACAGCATCGTTAGTAAGCCATTTGCGCAATTTAAATCCGCCGAAAGCCATTCTAGTTTTGGCCTTTTCGTATAAATCTATGACTTCATCTGTTGATTTACCCCCCGAAACAAGATCATCCACATAAAATCCCTCCTTCATTTTTTGAACAAACGCGGGATCGCTGTCGCCAAATTGTTCAATGTGGTATCTCAATGTTGCGTTCAACAGAAAGGGAGAGGCGTTTAACCCAAACACTACTCTACAAAAACGGTAGGCTACAATGTCTAAATCACGACCTACCGGATCTCTTACCCATAAAAATCTCAGATAGTCACGTTCTTCCTCATCGACTTCTATATTCAAAAAGGCCTTCTCTATATCTCCGACTAATACTACTGGGTTTTCCCTAAATCTCAATAAAATATCAAATAACAGTGGCGTTAACGAAGGTCCTACATGCAGACAATCATTAAGGGAGGTCCCCTTCTTACCCTCCTTAGACGAGGCATCATAAACTATGGGCAACTTAGTCGTTTTCGCGTCCTTACGTATGACGGCTTGGTGGGGCAAGTAATGTACGTTTTCATTAGCTTCGGATTCCCCCACCTTCTCTATTACCCCGGAGTTTAACTGCTCCCTTATAATCGTGTCGTATTCATTTAATAATTTTGGTTCATTTGCAAGACGTTTTATTTGGCCTTTCATGCGCGCCAGACTGTTTGAATAATTTGTTGATAAATGCCCATGACCTTGCTTCCATGGCAACTTGACCGAATAGTTTGAGCCGTTAAACTTAATCTTATCTATCAGGGCTTCGTGTACGAAATTGAACTCTTTAACCCCAAGGGTTTCTAAATCCCATAATTTGTTTAAGTCATAACCTATATTATTCGCGTTTTGATTTCCGCTCTGTGAAACAAAATTAACACTGGTGGTTTTGAATTCCGAGCTCCCTTTGAGTGGACCACTAACTACCCAACCTAAACACGTATCAATTGCAACCGGCCCGTCATCCTTCCCTTTCACAATCTTTCCGCTCTGAAACGCCCAAAGATTATCAGCACCAATCAAAACATCAATTTCTAACACATCATCACCTTTACATACGTCAGACAACCACAGTTCCCTTAAGTGCGAATACTCACCCTTAGCAAAGCTCAAGATGCTCGTTCCTAACATGCGAAGTTTGAGGCACAACTAAAGCTTCTATCCGGACGCTATGACCGCCCTTAATAGAGTCTATTTCAAGATCGACAACCTTTCTCATCTTCCCTTCCTTCATCGCACCGCCAAACGTATTTATCTCAAGCCATTCATCCCTAACAACGCGCAACTTCGCCTCGTTCATCGCCCTAGAGGTGACGAAAGATTTTTGACTACCTGAATCGAAAAGCACTCTGACTCTTTTTGTTCTCTCACCCTTCAAAATCCCTTGCGCCGTTTGCAAGGCTACTCTACTCTTCGTACCAACATGCAAATTACTAGGACTAACATTAACTGTCTCTCTTTCTTCCGCACCCCTACTTTCCTCATATTCATTCCCCTCTTTTTTCACACACCGACCTCTTTCGCATATGGAAACATGATGCAATCCCCCACAAGCACTACAATTATTACGTACACGACAGTCTCTACTTAAGTGTCCCTTATTGATACATTTATAACATCGATTGAACCTACGTAATAGTGCAATGCGTTCTTTCCTGCCCGTCACATTTCTGCAGTCTTCGTGCTTGTGGTTTTCTCTACAATACGCACAATCCATTCGCCTGGTAAAGAGAGCACTAGCTGTCCCTGGTTCGCGATGGCGTCTTCCATGGTTGGCTTCGTAGTTGGTCGCTGGGGTTGCCGTCAGGGAATGACATTCACGTAGCTCAACTTCGGCTTGTAAGGCATCGACGAAGTCCTTCATATTCCATTCCAAATGGTTTTTACTCCGTGTAATTGTCAGTCGTACTCTCTCTGGTAGCTTGTTTAAAACCGTTGGCACCACAATTTCCGAGTAAATCTCTTGGTTAACACCGAGAGCTTCCAATCCCCTGTACTTACTTTCTATGGCATCGAAGAACTTTCTCAACTTTTCAGTTTCATTCGCATTATGCACAGGTTTCACATTCAACAGATCATTAATATACGCGCGTTGAACAACAGTTTTGTTCCCAAATCGTCGTTGTAAGACTTCTACAGCCGCCACATAATTTACTGCTGTCAGGGCAAACCCCGCTATCGCTGACTTGGCAGGTTCTTCTACTAGTCCTCGCAGATACGTAAATTTGTCAATATTGTTCAGAGTTTCGTTTTTATGTATAGCGCTTTCAAAGGCGTCCCAGAACTCTCGCCAATCTTGGATTTTGCCTGAAAACTTGCGTACCTCTAACTTCGGAAGTTTGACTCTAGTATTATAAATACTATTAGGGCTACTTACAGGCGTGTTCTCTGCGTTCTCCTTGGGAACGACGACTTTTTCCTCCGCAATCTTTTTCAAAGCGTCGTCTATCGCGGCTATCTCACCGTGAATCTCGCTAACGAATTCTGACGAGCTCTCGATCTCCTGTTCTATGTCTTCACTTTTTTCGAGCATGTCGAGAATCGTTTCGTCCAATTTCATTATGGTCTCAAGCTTTCCTTTTAAGCTCAACTTCAACTGCGTAAGTTCCACCGCTGCTTCAGGCTGAACATTTTCTACATGGCTCTTAACTTTGGCCAACACTTTCCTGGCGTACGTACGATGCACGTTTCTTGATTGCTTTTTCTTCGTAATCTCCGACATATTTTTCTCACAAACGCTTGTGCTTCGTATGCTCTTCTTGAATCCCGAATCCGGCTCGAAGGACCACGTTTCGCGTAACTTAATGCGTTTCAAGTCACGCTGGTTGCTGGTTCACGATCCAAGAAACTTCAACTTGGGACTGTATTTTTTGAGTATATATTTATTAACAAAGTACAAGTATTTACATAAGTTTGCGCACGTCGTTACAACATTCGAGTTTCCCTTCTTTTTGCGATCCCTCTACACTTACTTCAGCCTATATTTATAATAAACACGGGAAGACACTCACTTCCTTTAACGTATTTCTTTTACGTAAGTCTCTATGTTTGACGTATTTCTTTATCACAACATACAACATAAAGATATTTTTCAACACAAAGTCCGAAGGTTTAGTTCGCTAATAACTTAGAATAGGGCGAGTTCTCACGAGACGACATTTAATACTTTTTTGACTGGCCACAAGTGCTGTTCAACACATTTCGTTTCACATGTGAACGAGCGCAAATAAATTCGCCATCTCGTTGTGAATTGTGTGGTTGAAAACTTCGCACGAAGGTTTCTCCTTGCGTACAACAAAGTTAGTAGTCTAGCAAACGTCTAGATTAGCCCTTTGGCTACGTAAAGGGGCGGTTTCAGGCCACGTGACTTGCTGCTGCACTATATGTAATTGTCTTAATACGACATTCTTCTTCTCGGAAAATATTCTAGCTTCGTTTCGATACCTCACTTCAAATTTCGTGATGAATTAAACGTAAGTTCTAATCATTTCCTCGACTCAAACTCGAACTCCCAAATTCGAACTCAAATTCCAAAACAATTCTGTAGCCAAAGAGTTAACAGTATACATAGCAACATAACTAAAGAACTGCTAACTGCAATATACTAAAGGTTATCACTGATAATGTACCTGAATGGGAGTCCTTGTGCGGCTTCAGAAAATTGGAGCCTCCGAATATCTGGGCGCACTCATACGCGTCTAATCACCTTTGAATGAATATGGAAACTGATATATGATTACTGCCTAGAATTTTATTGGTTCTTTGACAGACGATGATCTAACCCTGTTAACCTGATGTTTACCCATTTAAATGAGAGAAGATGGCTGTAGGGCTTGGGTGACCCCAGCGGCAGGCTATACAACCAAAGCTCACGTTGTTACAGCTCTGCAATCTTATTACACGAGAATGTTCTTGCAACGTTTTCTCTGACTTGAGACAAGTCTGAAACGAGTTACTTGCATCCTTGGGTGAACCTTGTAAACTTACATTGAACTTGTCAAAAGCTGTCTCAACAGATCGGCAAACTTACTGCCGGTGCAAGAATACTTTTACATCAAAACCAACGAAACAACTTGCTCCATGTACTTCAATAACCAGCTTTATGCTGGCTTAAAGAAATAAAGCGAATGTTGCAACTTGTTCTTTGCGAGTTTCAGTGGCGAAGGTGACTTGCATAGTAAAGCACAAGAGGTGGTGAGAAAGTTTATTCTTGTATGAACAGGATTTTTTTTTTCGGACGGAATGTTTGAGCGTCTATTTGGCATCTGAGGATGCGTTTGTGCCTCTTGCTAGCTTAATGCAACAAGCAGAGCATTCCATGTGGCACGAGCGGAACTATGGAGATTCCGAAGAGGCCATGCTTCCCCTCCCGTCACCAAACGCTACAAATATGAACTTAGAATGCTAAAAACATGCAGAGGATTCAGGAGTTGTTGATCTGTTACGGTACTCTAAACTTGGGGAGCTAGAGGAACCATTCCTCCCCGGATTTCTAAAAAGAGTTTTGATAGTTTACAAATAATGATAACGTCTAGTTCAATAAGTTAGGGCCAAGTTAGGTACATTGAATTACAGCGAGGAAAACAAACATTTTATTCTGTTCGTTATGATTAAGCTTTTAGAAGGAAAGCGTCAAGCGTCTTTATCAAAATACACAATTGCTTTGTAAAACAGTTCCAGCTCATTTCTTGCAATTTTCCCATCTTGGTTAGCGTCGCACAATTCAAGTAGATGCTTTTTCAAGTCTGGAATGCAGTTACCTGAGGTATCCTAGGAACACATGAATATTACAGATGATTTTAGTACCACATTTTCAAAATGGTGAAAAAACAATCACACCAGAAAAGGTGATAATTTGTGAAGGATGAAAATTTCGAGTGTCTACGTATTTTTAAGACCCAGCCGGACCTATTGCGAAAAATGGAACTATGGGCCAACAGTTAACGATCGAGTGTAAATGCCATAATGTTCCATAGAAAAGGTGGTTATGTTTAATCTTCCAACTCCATATCTGTGGTAGACTTAAACTAATACTTGGTGGACTGGAACATCAGCCAAGAATTGGACGCATTTTGAATTGCGGAACTAAAACTTTGAGCTGTTTACATCTCAAAATCGAGGTTTACAACACTGATTCCAGGTGCGGTGGTGAAACATGGTGAAATATTCCATGTCAGTCCGCGCGAACAGCGATAAAACTATAGCATTGCTGACAAGCCAATTAGCGTGCTTCTTCTTACGCATGCAGATCTGGAGACAGTCTTATAATCCCTCAGTAAAAATGGTTCGCTCGCAGTTACCTTTTCTTGTATTTCCAGAATATCTTTAATTAATGCATCCAGTTCACATTCCTCAATTTCACCATTCTTGTCCTGGAGGGATTACAAAGAAAACATTTTAGAGAGACAGGCAGAAAGCTAGACAAAGAAGAAAGGTGGATGGATGGACGGATGGATGGACGGACGGAAGGACGAACGGCCAGAAAATAAAAAAAAAAAGAATGAGAAACAGGTATACGGCCATTCTTCTGAAGGAAAATGCAACGCTATAAAGTTTCGTATCGACAGGTGCGGCAACCAAAAGTGAGTTCAAAAAATATTTTCGTCCGCAAGAATTTTTCCAGCGAGACATTCATAGCGACAATCAATAGAAGCTAACATGTAATCATTAATAGCATTTGTTGATTACTGGTGATGGTGGACGATGATTCTGAAGTTAAGACTGGCAAATTTCTAAGAATTTTTATCACTCAATCATGCGCTATTACCTTGTCATAATTAGAGAAAATATCATCTAAGCCCTGCCGAGTCATTGCTCGTCCTGGTTGCTGCAAAAACGAGAAACTGTACATTGTATTGAAAAAGATATTTACCGTGGTGATTGGAAAAACTGAACTAATTCTTAGAACTTTGGGGGATTTTTACCCAAGTTAATCGTAAATGACCTTTTCATTTTGAATTTAAATAAAACGCTCACAACTTGTTTACCACTGCTGTTCAATACTTCTAAGTCAGTGCTGTTAATAAAAAATAATAATTTGTTAAAGTAATTAGATATATAAGGTATTCTGGCATATATGACATATATGTTGTCTTTATACAGTGACGTAGCGAGGGGGGGGGGGGGGGCGAAGGGGGCGGTTGCCCCAGGCGGCATTTTTAGGTTGGAGCGGCACTTAGGGTTTCATGTTTGAATCGCAATGGAGCTTCCTGTTTACAAGTTACAACTATGATAATAATTTTCCGATTTGGGCGTTTAGCTTTTGCCTGATAGCTCTTTTTTGTCCTCGTTTTTGCAAATCTGTTCCAAAATTTTTTTAGGAAGCCACGCCCACGCCCACAGAATGTGCCGGGGGGCGGCATTTTGGGAATTCGCCCCCAGTGGAACTTCTGCTCACTACGCCACTGTCGTTATACATGACCCAAAGAAGTCGATGGCCGTACTCCGAAATGTGTCGTCATATCAAATGCAGTGTTTGAACTTCTGACTCATTTTTTTCTAATTAGTAAATTATGTACCATTTTGTAACGATTGAAGAAGTTGTTCTCCAGCGGAAGTAGCCTGTGAAAAGAATGTTGTGATTTTACAGAAGTTCCAGCCCGCCGAAAACAATTGCCATTTTACTAAGATGCTTTAGGCGCGGCATACAAAGCCCCAAGGGCGAACCTTGAGGGTATTCAGTAACCCAACGCTGTTGAAAATAGCGTGTGAAAATGCATTTCTTGGATTTCGGAAAGTATATAAACCTGCATTGAACTGGTTTCAATTCTAAATTCATGGCTAAAC
This sequence comes from Heliopora coerulea, assembly GCA_030142905.1. NCBI lineage: Eukaryota > Metazoa > Cnidaria > Anthozoa > Scleralcyonacea > Helioporidae > Heliopora > Heliopora coerulea. Next base: position 2,723,613 of record JASJOG010000011.1, on the reverse strand, counting down.
AATTAGCCAGCGTCAAAAGAGTATACAGTGATACCACGAAAACTCATTTAAAGTCTACGGTCTCGTCATGATAATGTGAAGCTAGTGTCTATTTGGGTTCAGGTTCTGTTTATCGGTCCCTCATGGTACGTAAAATCCACCAAATCGAGGTGAAAGAAATTCGTCCACTTCCTTCCAATCCACCTCTGGGACCCAAATTGTAGCTCGTCATATTTCATCATCTATTCCAATCTTTCCACGAAATGAAACATTAGTTAGAAACCTCCAACAGACAGCAGAATATAGTCGCTTTGTAAAAGTATGCCACAACTGTGTTTTCTTACTTTGACATTTCAGCAATCTCCAGCTTTTCGTCGCTGTTGGCATCGAACACTGAGATCTATAAGTAAATCAATACCCAGAAGCAAGTCGTATAGTAGATCTGTGCAGGTAATATTGGACTCGAATTTAGAAACAAAGAAAACATTCTCCACACCTCACCATTTGAGGATATCAAACGATGCTCGTGTTAAGAGCACACGCATTTGTCCGTAAACCGAGTGATTCTTTTATTATCGGCAAGAAGCACGAAAATGTCAAAAAATATTGATCTCAAGTAAATCAGACACTACAAAGATCACAGAAGCTCTCAACTAAGGACCGCCTCCAGCATTGAAGCAGCTAATGGAAAAGTTAAACCAACTTTCAACTGGCATCACAAACAAAACTTTCGAGATTGCATTCACGGAATTATTCAGCTGGCAATCTCGAGTTCGTTAATAATTTTTGAGAAAAAAATAAAGAAATTAAAAAAAAAAAAAACGTTGGTTCGGACATGTGATCTTACCATAAAATTTCGACAAATTCCTACCTGAATTCTCCTAAAATACGAATTCATTTGTGAAGCCATATTATATACAGGAAAGGAGTACCAGATTTGATATCCGAACACCACAAAGGAGGTTAAAAAAAATCCTCGGCAATCACCTCATTTTTCATCAAAGTTCTCGTTTCTTTATTATCGGGAAAAACGCTCGTAATATTAAATACTTTTTTCAAATGATAAAACAGCGATTTTGTCGTGGTAACAAATTTAAACACAGTTTTTAAATACGTAGATACCATGGTGAATGGTAATTTAAGATAAAGTAGGAGAAGATGAAGAGTAATATACGCTTAAAGAGGTATACACAGTTACCAAAGACTGTTGGATAGTTTAGTTCTTAACAGAACTGTTTGGAACTTAAAGAGGTAATATTCTACGTAAAGAATACGCCTAAAGAATCAGAAAAAAGCACGATGCATTTCGGCAGACCACTTATCAAGTGCTATACGTCTGCTAGCTAAAGAGAAAGAAAGAAACATATCACCTGCCTACATAGTCTAAAGAAAACTCGTGACATCAACCCAACGGAATGTGGGAGGGTCAAAATAGCGATAGTTTGAAAACAAATTCCTTTTGCCGGCACAGATCAGGATCATTAAGTTTTATGTAAATGCCTTCCATCACCTTCAATTGAAAGGCGGAACGGCATTTGTAAAGAATTCTAAAATTATCATCTGAGTAGTTTTCGGCGCAAGATTTGTTGGACAAAAGATGTTTGCCAACAGCTGAGTCGCAACTGATCAATTGACCGGAGCGGCATAGTCGTCCTGGTTGTTGACGTGATGGCTGAGCTCCATTTCTAATCATGCTAGGAACGTGTTGTTTGATCCTATCACCCAGTCTCTGATCAGTCTTTGAAATCGAACACTCAACTTCGACCCTTGCTCAGCTGATCGAATAAAAAATCAATGTTTTGGTACGTACTTTAATTCACTGTTCTAAATTTCATTTGAGACGTCCTTTTATGTATCGTTTTCTATGGCCTAGTGATAAAATAATGAAGTTGGGCCGACTCACCACTCCTTGAACAAAAACGTTGATCTGATCCAATGTAATGCTCTCATGTTTTTCTCTCTCGTTGGTGAGCAAGTCATAAACAAACCCCTGTTAAAGTTATCATGGAAAGGATTTATTGATACAAATCATCAATGGATTGCAAAAATAATCGTTCACAACAGATGTATGTGCTCGAAAGTAAAGTAGCACTCGCTAGCTTTGAGTTAACCTAGTTTATGCATTAACTCTTTCCAGACATGCAGGAAAAGTCGATTATCATTTTACCATTCAACGCCAGACGACTTAGCTCGTCTAGGAGAGATATCCTGTCCAGAAAGGGTCAATATTTTTTCATGTGCACACCAAGTAGTCAACAAGTCTCGTTCAAGGGAATTTTTACTTTCAAACGAGGCCAGAGAGGCTAATTTATAAGCGTACAATAGGATATCAAATAAGACGCGCGCCGTTTATTCAAAAGCCCAAACTCTAGCTGCACCACTGAAGCGAACAAAATAATGACACGCACCTTGAGTTCCGTTTGTTCGATAAAACCACTCTTATTCAGGTCATAGCGTTTCCAGATCTAAACGGCAAGAAAGATCCCAGGTAAAGAATTTTAATTTACGATCATACATTCGCAGGGATACTAAGAGCCGCTGCTAAGGAGATTTTTTGCTCGCGCAGATGGTGCAACAATTTGAAAAACTGTCGTATTGAAACAACAAGACGAACATCACTTGGAAAGAGTCTCTGACAGGCGACGCAACAGCTGAGAAGCGTAAAAACATGGTTGCAAACATGCCAAAAACCCAACGCTCGAACTTCTGGCAATACGAGTAAAAGCTATTTTCACCCGTTAAGACTTTCCTTCTCCTCCCACATCCCCTTCTTAAAAACGTTCTGAATCCGAAATTAACATCCCATTTATTTAACAAAACTGCCCGATGACTGCTTTGGTTTCTTTGTCGATAAACTAATTAAGACTGAAAAAAGGACATACGACGAAGTAGTTGCATAGAACCATTAAAACGAGGATGAATTTTTGCCTAACCCTCATAAAATCAACACTGCTCAATGCCTTGGCTGATCGGCGAAACTGAAGGAGGAAATTCTCTTGAAGTGGAAGGATGCGCGATAACTGAAATGTAAAGTTGAAAGAAAATGTTAAGATTCAATGAAATTCAGGCCACTGGTTTTCTAATAGTATGTAGATTCTTTCTAATTCCTCTATTTATGCTATCGCACTTTTTTTCAATTCATCAACAGACTTTATTTTTGTTTCAATTTTTAAAACGCGTCTCTCTGGTGCACGTTTCCGTTCGAAAAAATTCCAAGTTTGTAGGGAGAAGTGTTATGAATTTACCTGATACAAACTAATCTCTTCTCCTTTGTTCTCTTTTCTCAAACCATCTTTAAACTCCGCCAGGTCGTGTGCATTGAGGCTCTACAGTTGGAAATAGAGTGGAAATACATTAGGTTGGTCCGAACATGATGTATAAGTAAGGGCACAGGCCAATCAAGCTTCCGGACGAGATCCTGGACTTAAGAATGCAGGAACGTATGACTGGCCACATGCTCGACAAATTCTTCACAAACCACAAACCAATTATATAACCGTGGAACGCCAGGTGCTAAGTTCTCAAATCATGATAACTTTAATCAAAATCTGCGTCAAGCATCATTTGCTCATCAAAGTGTTCTTACTTTTACACCTCTTTAAAACATTAATATACGTCAAACAGATGTAAACATTTTTACTACAATTCCTTAAAAATTACTGAACTATATTTCATGTGTTATCTTCATAAAACGATTGACTGTCTGAACTCATGGTTAGTTTAATGTGCAAAAGAAGTAAGAAATCTGCTTTTGGATAAAATGAGTTGAATACTGCCGACGAAAAGCCAAAAATTCCTTTCTTTCAGGTGTTTAATCCGTTAAATTACATTACTATAAAGACAAACGCAAATGTTGAAGGGGGTGCAGTTCTCCTATGTAATCTACAGTAGCACTTGCAAATTTTAAAAAACCTATGCTCTCTCTTGATTCTCTTAGACAGTTAAACGAAGCTTTTTTTACACCTGAAATTACTTTCTGAAGTAAGCTCCACCTATCATGTAGTACATGGGACAAGTGCTACTCGATCAAGTACTCAAACGTTCAAGAACTTTTTATCCGATGTACATCAGATAACGAATACCTGATTGTCTTCTCCGAAGAGTTCCTTGATAAAGTTATCCAAAACATCACCAGAGATGTACCCATCATCTGAAAAACATCCAGTTGAAATACATCAAGTTGAAATAAGTCATCCATATATCGACCGGCAAGTTCCACACGACACCTGCAACTCACCGTTTTTGTCAAATTTTTCGTAAACTTGCAGGAATGATGCCGCGGATAAAGATGCTTTGCCTTTGAATTTTAAAGAGAAATTTCCCGCACCGCCATCAGAACTCATTTTCTCAAGAAAACCAAAAGTTTATCCACCTTTATGGTACACGAAATATATCTATTCGAAGTGTGCGTAAAGCCTTGTTTATCTTTCTACGTTGTTTTGCGTCTTCTTCCAAAAACGATGCGCGTGGTAGTTGACTGGTACCTGAAGGTAGAGGAAGACTAACGACGGAAACTATGCAGTGTGTACCAAAAAAAGTAAAAACGTCACCCTAAGAGAAATAAATTTGTAATCTTCCCCAACCACACATTGTCGTAATTGGAAAGGCGCAGAAAATCCTGAGCCAGGAAAGCCAGAAAAAAACTCAACTGTTTACCCACAAAGAGAAAATAAGATGGGAATATTTTTGAGGATTTCAAATTGCCACAAGGAGTGATTTCTGAGGGGTCCATTGACACGACACTATTGTCGCATACGATTTGTTCGTCCAGGGGTAATCAATGTTGTGTCAAAGGCACAATTCCTGCTTTCTATTTGCTCACTCATGTGGCAATACGTCCGCAAGGCTCTAAGGAGTTAATCAGATAAGTCAGAACGGACAATGGTTCACGACAACCAAACTCCCCAAACAGATCCTATTGTGTAATAATGAATTTTTACTACAGGGTTGTTTTGTTTTTGTTTATTTTGTGTTTTTGTTTTTTGGGTTTTTTTTCATATTCACTATATATTACGCCTGAGAATGCTCCTGTAACTTCTGTAGCAACTAAGTCCGCTTTTCGATTGCTCCTGAGTCAACACCCGTTTGCCTAAAGCTGTCATCGAAATCCACACAGTTCGTACTACTAGTTCGAGGAGGAATTTCAGATTGAAACTGGGTTGAATTCAAAAACTTTTACACGTAAGAACGACAAAAGAGTGGAGCAGATTTAATTTGAATCACTTTATTTATTAGGTACCCGACCTCGAACAACCTGGCAACCACCAGAGTCAATCCTCTGCCATGCAGCCACACACGTCCAACCATTTCTTGCTTTACCAGATTCGATAACACAAAAAAGAAAGTTAATTTGGTATAGTTTTATGAATTAGTCACACTTACACTGATGCCTCGATTATCACAGTAAGATTAGTTTGAAAGCGGAAACAGTAGCTAAAATTTGCTACATCAGTTGCTTCCAGCTGTTTCTAACCACAAATGGTCAGCGATATTCTGATAAATCACTCTATATTTGTTCAACTAATTTCAACTCCTCCATTGAAATGCCACATGTCTGTAAGGAAAAGACGAATCGATCTTCATCATCGCGTCTATTTCGTAATCGGCTGGGGTTCGTCGACGACGGTGAAATGAACTCCAGACTTGTTCAAGCGGTCTATCAAGGATGTCTCAGCAAATGCAGCTCCGGGAGTCAAAACGCCACCGCTATAGAAAAAGATTAGAATTGTTCAAAATTAAGTAAACCATCAAAAGGACGTTTTTAGAGGACAGAATGTTTTAACAGTCAGAAACAGAAAAATATCTCAATTTTAAATTATATTCACACTGAAGTTCATCAGAAACATCTTCCATCCTTCGAGTTTACAAGAACCGTATCCTCATCACAGTCCAAAAGGACGAAATAGCACATGGGTATTTCCTTTCATTGTCATCAAGAATTCTACCAGAAAGAAAGTTGTTTTCCCGTTGCAAATATAAATCGTTCGATCTATTGGAGAACCACAGACATTTTCATTTTACGAACGATACATCGCTTGGTTGGAAGTAGGATCACCTGACAACCTTAACGAGACGACTGTGGTAGAAACTTTACCTTTCAGGCATTGCATCTCTCTCCGTCAGAATTACCAGTGCAGCTTGAACCATGCAAATAGGAGTCGTTATATAGCCGGGCTCTAATAAAAGAAAGTAAAAAAGAGGCAAAAAAGATGACCATTTCCTTTGGGATTCTCAACTAGAAAAAGGGATGTTATTTTCAAGAATCCAGCGGTACTAAACGCTATACTAACAGGTCAGGACACGAAATTGCACCTCATATTGGTGCCAATAAGCCTTACTAAAAGGTATAAAATATACTTTGATGTAGTAACATTAGTATAAAGTTAGCGATACCTTGTTTCTTTGTAAGTGCTGGTTGAGGACACTTCGGCCAGCTGAACACTATTAGTGGCTATTTCCAAAATTTAAAACTCATATACTTGTTATTTTGTCCTGTGATTATTTATTTATTATTCCGTTTCTACTTTCAATACTAAAAACCTTTTAGGCTAAAATAAAGAAAGATGAACAAGGCGATTAACTCTTTGGAGTTGATGACCATTCTGTAATGTTTAGGAGTCAATGGTTCCGGAAATAAACGCTTATTTAGTTCTTGTAAGGTGTATGTATTTTTACTTATTAACCTTTAAAAATACCAGACCAGAAGAGGCACAGTATTTATTGCCACAGATGACTGTTCCACCCACAACTAAACCCACCTGGTCCACAAACACGCGTGACAATTTGCATATCCATCTTGGATTCGGCACTAAGAAGTAAACGTAGAACTCTTGTGAGCTGGGAAAACATTACCAACCGAAAACTTAAGAACAAAGTAAACACAAGAAAACATTGGTGATAACAAAACTACGACAGTACATTCATTCTAGTCGCTTTTTTTTTTTCTTTTTTTTTTTCGCCGTGACAATGAGTTCTCTATACGTGCGTTTTCTTCAATCGAACTGAGGATTCATTCTTCAAAGGACTCTTTTTACAATTTAACTATTCTCGGGTGTTTTATTTTCACCTGATTTCGCTGCTCTCTTCTTCGCTGAAACCTTTGCCATAAAATGTCATGGAAAAGGTAGCACCTTCCATCTATAGGAAAACGATAGAAATGTCAGGCTTAACTTCACTCGTGGCATAAATACAAACATCACTTGGGGGTTTTTCTCTTCAGAAAGGGTACGGAGGCTGCGGTCGTGGCTAACTTTGTTCTGGGTGCAAGCTCAAATATCTTCGGAGTTTCTGTTCGCCACAGTTACAAAAGTCAAGTGTGAAGGAGTACGGACATTACCTGTTCCTGAGTGGGGCCCTCGTGCGAGAATTTTCCAAACGAGAAGAATCTTGGATACTGCAATTGAGAATGTATTATTAAAATGTCATGGATAACATTATCAAAATAACACGAAACCATCAAGCATATCAGAGTCTTCATTAAGAATTCAAATATTCACCTTTTCCAGAAGTTTTCGTCCAGACTCAAACGAGGCAAGGAGAATAAAAATGAAACCAAAGAACATGAGTAAAGCAACGTTAATAAAAGATGGCAAGGTAAAGTAAGCACCATACTGAAGAGGAGGTTTCTTCAATTCCTCGTGTCTATATCGCTGTGTACGACGAACCACGGATGGATCGGATCCCATGAAGGGCATCGACCACTTGTCAACCTCGTTCCCGTAGAACACAGAACCCCTAGAAGATATTTTTTTTTCGTTATTTTACAATCACCGAGTTTAGTAATGTGACAGATTGAGTAACGTAGCTAGAAAGTCTTAAAGGGAAAGATCAAGCTTTCTACATTATCGGCTCGATGGACGTGGCTTTTATGGCAGGGAAGGATATCTGGTGGGGAAGGATAGACGGGGTAGAAGCTACCCTCATGAATTTCAGCCATGTTTGTGGTGGAGGAGACCACGGGGTTCGACCCTCTAGTTATTTTATTACTCACAGACTGTCTTAAGCCCTCAGTGAAATCACCATTTCGTAACAAATAGAAAATTGCTTGTGTGTCCACTTTCTATTTGATTTATAAAACAACCAAGGCTTTTCCTTTCGAGTTCTTGTGACATCATCCACGTCTCTGTGCTCGAATATATTATGAAAATAACGTCGGCAATGGAATTATACTCCGGAAGAAAATGAGGCGTGACCAATCAGAGCGCGCGTAAGATGCGTGTTTTTTATGAAGGAAATTCAGAAAATTTAGAACTGTTAATTCCCAACAACAAGTAAGGAGACAACATGTGGACCAATGGAAAATGATTCTTCCAAATTTAATTGGAATTTAGTAAATAATCCTAAAAATAAGTAGGCCAAGCGTACATAAAAATAAACGCCAAAGCTGTAGTTAGAAAAGTAAACAGACCATTGTTTAATTCAAAAGCTTGTGATTTGACTGAAACCAAAAAAAATTGAACAAGAAGGACAATCAGTCACTGATCTATTCAGTCTCTTCACTTTTCAGTGAGTTGGTCCCTTTCTTGATTTTTGCAGGTAGTTCAACACCATTTTTAATCATTTCCACTGAAATGATTAGCTTACCTTAACTTAACATCATTAGCCAAACGGTTCTTAAAGGTACACCATACCTCAGCTTTAACTTTGGCCCAAATTTAGGCAGTGGATTTGGGAATAATGCCTGGCGAACTTTCTTGAGGTTTCCTTCCTTCTCACTGGCAATACCATAAATGATGGACTGGTATGTTCCATAATGTAAAACCATTCCCTGAAATAGTGTCCACAATAATATGTAATTAAGTCCTGTTGTTGCAGATAATAACATGAATGTGAGCTGGTATTTTCTCAAGAGACCATACAAAAACATTTTAATCTTTACCTTATCTCCACCACTGGCTGTGAGAAAACTTTCTACATGACACAACTGCCCTATACAGTTTAAAAAGAAACATTTCAAAACTAAGAGCTTTTTGGCAGTTTAATCATAATTTTCACATATGGTGTTTATCTAAAACATCAACAAAGTACTCTGGTTATGTAAAATATGGTTCACATGTGGGATTTATTTTTATTTCATAAACTTTAGTGTGATACAACGTTTTCAGCCACTGAGAAAAATTGTATTTTGTCACACATAAAAGATACAATATTTTTACATGTAAAGATAGGATATTTTTACAAGTAAAGATATCAGTTCAATGATCCAATGAAAAGCTAATCAGATCCAATGTTTTATAATTCATATCTCAGAGGTGGTTTATTGATTTTAGTATGTTTGCCAGACATTCATTTTCTGTGAACAAAACAAACTTTTTTGAGAACAAAGGAAGACAAAAACTTTCCAGATGGCTGATCCTCATTTTAGGCAGTACGTTAATGTTTATGAAATAAACAAAATAATGCATGGGCATTTCTAGATATGGAGTTTATCTTCTTGTGTTTCAATTTGATCTGCCATGAGTGGCAATGCTATATCAAACTGAACACTCAATTATAAATTTCATATATTCTGCATGCTTATGTATTATTTCCTATATTAAAATTGATATTGAACCACCATATCAAATGCCTAAAGAATTCCCCTTTGCTGGTTAACTTATTCATCTGTTTAAACTAATATTAACTGAGATAACCTATTTGACAAAAAGTCGTAATCAACTAGCATCCAATTGGATATCTAATTCTTTTAAAAAATCACATGGAAGGTTGGATAACTTATACTAATTACAAAAACAAAAAAGCTTTGGTTAAGTTTGCAATTTAAGTACCTGGGAAGTTCTTTTGTGTGTAAATAATGCCCATATCTGCTGGAATGCTGTCAAACCCACAAGTGCCTACCACGAACACACCAGAACTCTTAGCTTGCTCATTGTACTTAAACTGCATCGTCTCTAGGTACTGAAATTGGTAAAAAGTTATTTGTCTTGGATAATGTGCATGAGCAAAAATTTAATGTTATAAAAATTTTGTTTCAGTGAAATTAATTTTTAAGTGGATTGTGAAAACTTTTATTTTCCAGAAATTCTAGTAAAAATAAAATATTAAAGCACATTTATTAGTAAAAGCATGGACATTAATTCATTTTCATTAAAAGAGTACTGTAGACAAGAGACAACATGAAGTTTATACAAGCAAGCTGAAACAAACCTCGGGTTCTCCACTAACATCAAGATGGTGGCATCCATTTTCCACACAAGCTTTCACTACAGCTTCTCCAAAGAAACGATACTTGACAACAAAAAACAATGAAATTTCTGAATTTGTATGCAACAAAAATTAAGGTGAAGTAACTGTGCTCACTAACCAACTCCATAATCCTAGTAAATTAATTTGAACCCTGCCAAGTGCATGCTAGGAAACTCACATGCACTTGTATGCATGTGTATTTTCTGTCATGTACAGTAATATATAGATCAAACTTGCTCACAATATATTTGTTCTACTGTATCAGGTTAAGCCTTATTTTATAATCTGCATTAGACAGCTTTAAATTTTTAAGACCTTACCATTACTTGAATAAAGTCACTTCATTTAAAAATATCTATTTATGTTGAGTGATTCAAATGTACTACTTACTGGTCCAACACAATTCAAAACCATTTTAGTCTTAGAACACATTTCTTTCAATGATTCTTCATTTTTAACATCAGCAATAACTACAGGAACTTCTGAGTAGTCCTGTCCTGATGAAACAAAATAAATAAAGGATAATCTTGAGGCCAGTGAAACATGTTGAATTTGAAGTGACTACTTCAGGACTGGGTAGCATAACAGTACTGTTAGATATTTCTGCAGTATATTTGGCTTACACCACTCTATGCTAACAGACCCATAAAAGTTAACGTGTACCAACTCAAACAAATTGCCATTGGAGTCAAGTGAAGAATTACACAATATTTGATGGTACCATACTTAAAAAACTTTTTAAATGTTTCTTGAAAAGTCACAGTTCATGACCCAACATTTCAACATTCTGATTTAGTGTGTTCAACAGAAGTGATTGCTTTATGGATATAACCCCATTTCCACACCTTCGCTAATCACTGATGACCTTAACTATTAACAAAATGCAAAAGGCAACTAGCATTGATCACTACCATCAGCATTCAATGGGGTGCAGCCACAATCAACATGCTATACTTCCAGATAATGCCTCAAATGGTGCTAAAGACTGGTTATACTGCAAGAGAGAGCCTGTTGCCAGACATTTTTCATCATCTTTTTAACTGACATCATCAACTATTCTGATTCTGTGGGGTAATAAAAGTGCTTAGTTTATGATCAGTTGATTGACCAGTTGGGATGAAATGTCATTGGGCCTAAACCTGACCAACCAGACAAATTGCTACAGCCTTGAAAGTATCTACAGTTTGAATTATTAGTTGGCGTTCGACAAACATTTTCTATTTCATAAACATGGCTATTTGGTCACGAGGAAATGTTTGGAGTAGACTTTGTTCTTTGACCTCCAAATACATTCGACTAACTGAGATTAACCGACGAGGTTCATTTGCATATGCAAATCACTCATCTTAAAAATATCGTAGATTTATTTACAAACCAACCCAGTTGCTCAGACGTTTGTCGCAAGACATCCTGCAGTTTTTCCTTGTTTCTTCCAGCAACTGCCCAGTTAAAATTTTCCTTGTTCTGCTTTGCAAACTCTTTCACGACATACTGTCCAGTAAAGCCAGACGCACCAAAGATGATCAAGTCAAACGTGCGAGCCATATTTAACAAATTTAGGTCAGTAAACGCTGGATACTTTAATCTAAGACTATTGTTTAATTTTGTCCGCGAATGTTGTCCTCAATTCAGTTCAGCAAATCAATATCTTTGCCAGAAGGCCCAACCTCCAACGTTTCCCTCAACACCCTGAAAGAAGAACCCTGCCCAGTCTTCAGTCTGCGCACAATATCTCCAACCCCAATGATATTAATAATTTCGTTCTTGTCCCCCCCGTTTCTAGTCTTTCTCCATAGTTTCCAGTCCTCCACCGCTGTTCCAGTCCTTTTCGTATCAGTCAATTCAGAAAAATTCCTCTCCCAGAAAACATTTCTAAATTTCAAAACACGTTATCAGTGGAACAGATTTTTTTTTGTATAACAGTAACATATCTCAAAAACTTAACTGAGAAATAATTTAGCAAAACACTTTACCGAGAAAGAAACGTGATTCTTGCGCATAGGTATGTCTGTGTTGTTGCTCCCCCCGTATAGTGCCTTCAACCCACGTGGAGAGGGAAAACAACATGGCTGCCTTGAAGTATATTGGAACTATTGGATCCGACGAAGAAGTAGACGGCCATGAAAGTGAGGAAAATAGCGAAGGAGAAGAAGAGGTTGGTTTATCGCTATCACAGAATTTATATTTTTACATAGGTAGCGTATTCCAGTCGGCTGTGTTTGTTGAATGGTCTTTACTATTTCACTGAACTTTCGTACTTGTTCTGACGTTCATGTTAACATGTTAGGCCGCATATGAGTTTCTTATTCTAAATAGGCTGCTTTTAAAAGTTATTATGTTGTTTCTTTGTAGTTTCCAACAAAGAAGAGAAAGAAGAAGTCAACAAAAAAAGAGGATTTTGAACAAGAGTTTTATTTTTCTGGTTCTGAGAATGACCAGTTTCAAAATAGCTGGAATTTGGAAGAAACTGTTCAAAACTTGAGGAAAGAATCAGTGGTAAGATCCGTGATTTGATGAACTACAGGAAGTTTTGGGTTTCATAAAAATGTGTGGGGTATCAATACACCGTATTTAAATAGTAAATAAAACAATTGTTTAGAAAAAAAAATTATTGGTCATTATTGAGCCATTTAACTGTCATTGTCATGTCTATCTAACCTTTTTTTTTATTTCAGGCACCAGGAATTAGTTTAGATAGACGAATTGATGAAAAACGAAAGGAGAAAAAGAAAATAAAGGTAAAATAACAAACATTGTGAATTTCACTGGTGTCCATTTTGCCAAGATTGCTGTGATATAACCTGGAAAAAAAAAATTCAAGTTTGTCCTTGCTAAATGTAGCTTGAACCATTGAAAATTATCCCAAATGTAATCTAGTATAGTGTTTGTCAGTGTGAATCTACTGACCCTGTACCCCTCTTGATGGAAACTGATTGGGCAACAGTACTCTAGCCTCCTAATACCATACTTGTCAAATATAAGTTGAGATGTAGTCCTCCCATATGACTTTCAGATGCAGGTACATTGATTAAAAAATAGAAAGGACCATATACAATGTGGGAGATCCATGCTAGTTGACAGGTGTTTGGGTAATTATATGTGATGTCCACTTCCTTGGACATTTTTATTGACCTTTTAAGCATCTGTTCAGTGAAAAATACATGTATGTTTCAAAAAAACTTCCTTATTTGAAAGAAAATTTTTATCTAAAGATTGGCCTTTGGAGCTCTCCTATACCTTTTTTTTTGTTCTCAAGATAATATACTGTATAGTAATATTACAGTATAATAACACTTTATAAATATAAGTTAAATTTCACAATGAGGTACTCACAATATGGGCAACAGAGGAACTAGGTGGGAATCATAAACAAAGAAGAAATAATAAAGCCCAGCATAAAACATGCAAAATAGTCATATTTAAAGGTTTATAGTGTAATTCTAACATTTTGTTGCTGCACGCAACATCAGAGAATGAATAAACTATATTACAAAGTGATAAATATTATGGTGGTATGTTACATGATACATGTATGTATTAACAAGATATTGGCATAAGAATAGAAGTGGGAAAGACAAAAGGAAACAGCAGACTGAGATGTATTGGAAATGTCAAGAAATGAAAAGTCTTGAAATAAAGGAAGTGGAAAAGAGCCTATGTTGGCATTAAGTGATGGATTGAGTTTGAATCTCAGAGCACTTGGGCATTTCTGCACTTACTGGCAAAAAATGAGTCAATCCTCTTCCGACAAGCATCCTGTCACATCACTGTGACACTGGACACCCTGTCTCGCATAATGATTTCACCATCTTGTCTTCTTCTTCCTTCAACTCTAAACTTCTCGTCAGAGAAAGTCTTCTTATCCACAAACTCAATCCATCACTTAATGGGCTCTTTTCCACTTTCTTTATTTTAAGACTTTTCGTTTCTTGACATTTCTACTACATCTCAGTCTGCTGTTTGCTTTTGTCTTTCCCACTTCTGTTTTTATGCCAATATCTCGTTAATACATATCATGTAACATACCACTATAATATTTATCACCTTGTAATATAAGTTATTCATTCTCTGAGGATGTTGCATGCACCAATGAAATGTTATAATTACACTACAAACCTTTAAATATGCCTATTTTGTGTGTTTTGTGCTGGGCTTTATTATTTTTTTTGAGTTACTCACAAGTCATGTCTACCTTTGTGTAACAAATTCTGTTGACTATGTTGATATTGAAACACTTTTTGTGTGGCACACCCAAACATACATAGGTGTGGTTGCATGGGCGTTTTGTTTTTGTTTTTTTTTATTGGATTAGCAGAGACGAGAAGTGTTAGACACTGAGTATGGCGCGGAAAGTGATAATGTAAATATACTCTTTTAAATAAAGTATATTGTTTGCATATTTCTTTTACAACCAGTTTTTGGGACCTTGTGACACTCTGATATTATTCAGTTAAATCACTGGGTGATTTTTTCTTAATTGTCCTGGCACAAATACACCCATGTGAAGTGTTTTTAAATTACCTTGTCAGATAACTTCAATGATATTCATAATTTTGCAGCAAAGCATAATGTAATGTGACATATGCAAAATGTTATTTAATATTACTAAATGAATTTTCATCTTTCAAGAACAAAGTGAGGCATAAGGAAAGCTAAACTTTAAAAAGTTCCAATTTGAACCAGGAAGTTACTTGAAGGCTTTTTTTGTTTCATGGACACTTTAAAATCCTTAATTATTAAACATTTTGTATATTGATCCTGCCAGAAACACAGTGTTAACAGTGAACGACAAAACATGGATGTGAATGAAAGTGAAACCAGTAGTTCTGAAAGTGATGATCCTGATTTTGAAGATTATGCAGAGGATCCATTCCATGAAACTGAGGGAAAGAAGGTACATTTATTTTACTTCTGTTATTCTATAAGACCCTTTCAAAGTGTGGGCTGCTAGGACTTTCCCCTCATAGTTTACTAAAATAGGATTTCTTTGCTAACATATTTGAGAAATCAAGAAGAGTGCAGAGTTAAATTACACATACCTTCACAAAAGCAGCCATTGACAAAGCAGAGTAAACTTTGACTACATGTACACTTGTTGCCATTCAATTTTCATGATCAGATAGTTCATTTGGTTGGTTACCTTTATGCTAATGTGTGTGAACAAAAGTTGGACAAAAGTAACTGGCCTAGTGAATTATCTCATGGTATTAACTAGGTGGCAACAAGCATGAACAAATGCTAGGCAATTTTGTCTCTTTCTTGTTGATCCAGGACCACTATTTTAAAAAGGTTTCTTCAGGAGCATGTGCCTGAAATCCCTAAAGTTCAGTCAAGCCTTAAAGCTTGACATTTCCTATTCACTTCACTTCAGCTGGGCCCACAATTTCAGCCCTCCCTGTTGAATAGAAATTGAATTCAGATGGATCTACCCATTCAATGTGACTGACCTTTGACAATCTTATTATGAATACATCAAACTATTTTATTCAGCAGAGGGAAATATCTAGTATCGAACTATTTGCCATGATTTTCCCTAACAACCCCTTGGTGGCACTTGACTGATGTTTACTGATTTTATTCTGCAAAGGAAGACATTTAGTGGACTGATATTTTGCCCTTGCTTTTCTTATTTGTTCTGACAATGTAGACGAAAAGTGAAAGTTTCTTTGAAGAAGGCCCTACTCAGTTTTCAGATCTGAAATTTACTGATATGAATCTGTCAAGACCTATTTTAAAGGTGTATGTCAGCTTGTTTGATTTACTGTCAGCAACAAAACTTGTGTTATTTTCTATTTTTATTTAAAGATAAGATGTGTTACTTGCATTTTGCTCTATAGATTCAACAACATGCTTTATGTAGTCCAATTTTGTAATTGTATATGTAGGCCATTAATGAACTCCAGTTCAGCAGCCCAACACCAATTCAGTCAGCCACCATACCTGTAGCTCTCATGGGAAAAGATATTTGTGGATGTGCAGCTACTGGAACAGGTAATGACTTTCTAAATGATTCAATAAAGTAAAATTTCTTGTAGAATTCTGATGTTATTTTTGTGCAGAGATTAATCCAGGTATTACTGTTTGTTAAGTAGGTGTTTGAAAATGTACAATTGAAATTTAATCCTTAAGTAGACTGATGTACTTTCAGTCCACACAGGTTACTGTGTGGTGATAGACACCACCTTTTACAACAAACAAACAGATGGAAAAACACTGTAGTAAGGAGGAATTGAGATTTTAAGTTGTGGAATGATCCAGGAGGTCTGAAATTTGTTAGATATTAAATGTAAATTTCTTATGCTGAATAGTTCATCAACAAACCTGAACTGTTTTTACCATGAGTTCCTGGAAAGTAATAAACTTAAGAATGCTTTCAATTTCATGTAGAGCAAGTAACATTAATTATTTATACTAAATGTTAGGTAAGACTGCTGCATTTGTCTTGCCTATACTGGAGAGGCTGTTGTTTCGTCCAGTTCAAGTACCAACAACTCGAGTCCTAATCTTAGTGCCCACAAGAGAGTTGGCCGTCCAGGTAGAATAATTATTTTTCTTATTGAAGTAGATGTACTATTCAAAGCGGCCATGTTTTATTGGATGTACAGTTTAAGAAATATAGTAAGTTAAGAGCTTGTATGACTGAAGGTACACAGATGTGGTCATTACTTATGATGTGAATACATGCAGCTATTCAAATTTTTCAGCTTTCTTGAGACACCAACCATTTATAATAAAAAAGGAATGGAGGAAAAAAAGCCATGTAAATAAGGAGGATTTTTCAGTCACTTTAACATCTATAAGTGTGTTTTATCTCAACTGTGTATTTAGCTACTTATCTATTTATTTACTCATTGTTTGTTTGTTTATTAATTTATTTTGGCAGGTGCACTCAGTCAGCAGAACTCTGGCAAGGTTTACCAACATTGAAATCTGTTTGGCCACAGGTTAGAATAGAAATAAACAGACAACCCTACGTAATCTTTAAAAGAGTGCAATTAAAACACACAGAAAAGTGCATCTGTTTAAATCTCCTCAAGGCACTTTCAGGGCATGCCAACTGCTGTAATAAACACCATGTTTTGGTTACACTTTCCACATATTGTTTCAGGTATTTTACCTTGCAATCTCTTTAGCAACTGGCATAATTCCACAACATGACACCCTACTGTACCTTACCGTAACATTCTTAATCCAAGATTAGCCTGCCACCAAGCCTTTTACACACTGTATCAAACATACTGTAGCAGTGGAGTAAAAATAACCTTAAATCAGTCGAACTGAAACATTTCTGGTAGCGTGTTTTCCCCTAGTAGAACACTTCCCTCTCATCAAAGGTACATGCTTGAAATATCAGTCTCTATTCTGTCATTCCCCATTTTTAAGTTTATGGATACTTTCTCATTGTATAGGCGGGTTAGAGTCAAAGTCTCAGGAAGCAGCTTTGCGTAAAAATCCCGATATCATTGTCGCTACGCCTGGTCGTCTTGTCGACTTTCTTCACAACACTCCCTCGTTTGGTTTGCAGTTCATTGAAATCTTAGTTTTGGACGAGGCTGACCGGTATGTTTTCTTTCTCGTTTAGAGTGTTATATGATCCCCTTCTTTTAATAAAGTTCGACCTGTATTTTACAGAAGCTGTTTAGCTCTATGTTTTTCGTGTTTCTTTCTGGTTCACCAATATTCAATTCTCGAATCTTTTTATTTCTCCAAAGATAAGGTGTTAAAACGAACCGCACCTTGAGAAATGTATATTTTAAACAGAGGTAAAAGTACAAGACAGAAAGAAAGGATGATTCTGAAGTATTATTAGACAGCTCCCACATATTAAACATTGAGATACATCCTTACGAGAGATAAGAGAAACATTGAGAGATATCCTTATATCAACACGTTACGTTAGTGCTCACTTGACTACCCATACAGATAGCTGCACCAGCTAGGTAAGGTATCTTTTGTCTCTCGCGTGGAAGGTTTGTAGAGGTGCACCGAATACACTAGCCAACCGGATAATTCATCCGAATAGTGAATTTTTTCACAAAATAATATGGGAAGAGATGAAAAAATTCTGACTTATTTGTACATTCATTGTGGGATATATAACAAACCATGCCTCATAGAGCATAAACAAGCTAAATCTGGTAAATACCTTGTCCCACCCTGGAAAGAATTTGGCATAATCATAGTTTTATATAAGAACAGTTATCTAAATGTTGTCAAAATTTCGACCTAGTATCAATATTACTTATAAATTGCCTGTTTTGGATTAATTTTTCAGCTTGCATAAAATCAGTATCCGTTGCAACAGTAAAGATTAATTTCGTCACCCAGTTTTGTACAGTTCTTGGTGAAAAGCTTTTAACTTGTTTCCATCTTAGGATGCTGGATGAAAACTTCAGGGATCAAATAGAGGAAATTGTGAAATTTTCTCCGAAAGGACGCCAGACCATGTTGTTCTCAGCAACAATGACTGACGAGGTAACACCTGTGGATCTTATACATCCTTGTGTGGATCAACGGCTTTTTTGTGACAGACTTTGATTTTTGTCTGTAATATTTAACGTTACGTTTCTCTTTAGGTTAAGGAACTTGTGCTGTTATCTCTTAATCAGCCTGTGAAACTCTTCGTCGATAGTAGCACAGATGTTGCGGAGAACTTGAGGCAAGAGTTCATTCGAATCAAGCAAAGTCGAGAAGAGGACCGGACAGCCATCGTTGTAGGTAAGCCTGTCACATGGGTCTAACAAATTTTGTTGCATTGTACTTTTTTTACCATCACGTCATTCCTGCATTCTTCCAGCACTGTGTTGTCGAGGTTTCCATGAAAACTGCCTTGTGTTTGTCCAAACTAAACAACTCGCTCATCGCTTGAGAATTTTTCTGGGATTGTTGGGTGTGAAGGCTGAGGAACTCCATGGCAACCTTACGCAGCTGCAGGTGAGGAACCGTTGCGACAGCTTATCATGGACCTTTTGTTTGCAATGATGCCTTATCTAATACTCTTTTTATGGGAGTGTCAAATTTGCTTTTCTGTTGCCTTGTTGTTGTGTAAGAGACTCAAAAGAACTTTAGCTCTCATACGAGGCTATGAGGGATAATTGATATGGATGGAAAAGATTATCAAATACTTTAAGGCACGGTAAATGAATAAGGTCTATACCATTAATTATGAAATAACCACCTTTCGGCACCAGCTTACATCAAAAACTGCAGTATTACAATCGAGATTTTCCTCAATATGCTCATATATTTCACTTAGTACCAGTGAAGAAAACTACTGCATTACGTCACCAAACGTGACGTCATTTAGTTCGTAGAGGGCTCAATATACTTTGTCTTTCAGTCTTTACCTGCAGTGGCCTTAGCAAATCTCAAAATTATGCCACTAGTAGACTTCATTTTTAATGTCCTGTACTGTCGCGAATTGTATGGCAGCTTCAGGATGGGTTTAGATTATCCACCTTGGAGAATGATGATTGTCTGGGTTATTGTGTGACAAAATTGGTCAGGTATCATATTTTTGTTCACTTCCTTAGAGGCTTGAAGCTTTGAACAAGTTTAAAAAGGGTGAGGTGGACATCTTGGTTGCGACTGACTTGGCTTCAAGAGGTTTAGATGTTGTTGGCGTGAAAACGGTACGTGATGAGCCCACGGTTTGACTTCAAACATTTTTATTATATAATACTGCTACAATCTCGATTCTGATTGGTTAAAAACCTACAGACAATTCTCGATGTCTCGCTACCTACAAGACATCAAAAATTGTCTGTAGGTGACGTAATTGTTAATCTGACAAGCTTTTCATAGCCGCCAGTAATGTCATGGCGGAGTCTTCCTCGATTTATAATTGTATAATAAAACAATTACTGGACTCTGCTTTCGCATGATATCAAGAATTATCCAGACCTCGGTCAATGTTATCTGCCGCAGCCAAAGGCTTCATTGACCTTGGTCTGGATAATTCTTGATATCATGCAAAAGTAGAATCCAATAATTGTTAATTATTCACCGTCCCCTTTGGTTAAAGAATCAAGAGTTTCACGCATGAAACCTGTAATCAAATTCATTGAGGGCTGGATAGTGTTCTGGAGTTTATATTTGGTGAAAGTAAATTTTACCCGTAGGTATCGAAATCATACATTTAAGACCCAGCGGGGACCTGTTGTAAATAAAAGCAATTCTTGGGCCTCGGCTGGAAATCGAACCTGCGACCTTGAGGATCTCGTGCCAAAGCTCTGCCAACTGAGCCACGAAAGGCGTTGCTGAGAGCTTGGTCTCGAGTTCTGTATTTATGTTGGTGATAATCTCTACGAAGTGGTCATAATGCCGGTTCTCGTGTTCCGTCGGGTTTGAGTCAAGGTCGGGTTCCGATTGAAACATTTCTGATCGGCATTCGGGTTTACATTCGGGTTATGTGTCAGAAATAGTAAACACACCACATCGTAGCACTTTGTTGCAATCTTTTTGCATACTTAAAAGCAAATAAATACATATAAATATACATGCATACAAATACAATACATATAAAGCAAGCCTACGTTTCGCCACTGTTTTAACAAATGCTTGTTTCCGGTAATAACTGTAATACAAATACTGTGCTACTTTTTTCTGTTATATGATTGAATGGTTGACCTTGATTTTGGGGGATGAAATTGGTCAAACGGCTCAAATCTTATTGGGCTTGGGTTGTATTTGTCTAGTGCAAGAAAGCTACGAACTCAGTTTAGTGTCACTTAAAACGATTACGGTGCCCCACAGTTTATATAGCAATCGAAGACGACCAGTGAAATGTTTGAATTTAAGTAACAAGTCCACCGGTCAACGTACGCAGTATTGATTTCTTTGACCAAAATACTTCAATCTTAGGTGATTAATTACTCGATGCCAAAAACCGTCAAGCAATATATTCACCGCGTTGGTCGGACAGCGAGAGCTGGTCAGTCTGGAAGGTACTCTGTTGTTCGTTGATAATATGAGGAAAGGGAGGGGAGGGAAAGGAAAGAAAAGGAGAGAAGAAAAGGAAAAAAATACAAAGAAAGAAATAATGAATGAATGTATGGAAAAATTAAGAATGAAAGGAAGAAAGAAAAAAAGAAAGAAAGAAGAAAGGAGGGAAAAACAAAGAAAGGAAGAGAGAAAGATAGAAGAAAGGAAGAAAGAAAGAAAGAAGGAAAGAAAAATAAGGAAGGAAGGAAAGAGAAAATGAAAGAAAGGAAGAAAGAAAGAAGGGGGAAAGAAGGAAAGAAAAACAAAGAAAGAAGGAAAGAAAGGAAGAATGAAAAAGGAGGAAAAGAAGGAAGAAAGAAAGAAAGAGAAAAACAAGAAAGAACCCGCGGTAGACTGTGATTTAATATTTTAATGAGGTATCGTAATGTTTTATTTCGATTAAACTGTGCTTTATTTACGATTTCTGGTAGGTCTGTTAGCCTGGTTGGTGAAGGAGAACGGAAGTTACTGAAGGAAATAGTGAAACAAGCTCGCAATCCTGTCAAAAGCCGTTTGATTTCTCCTGAAATTATCACTAAGTTCAAGAAGAAACTATCAGACTTCTCAGACGATGTACAAGATATTCTTAAGCAAGAGAAAGAGGAAAAAGAGGTTGGTGAAAAAACATGTATGCATTGTGGTGACGTCGAGAGACCTTCCTCGGCAGTTTGAACATAAAGGATGAGTTCACCCAGATCGTCTGACAATTTATTGGCTTATGTAGATGAGAGTCACTGAAATGGAAGCAAATAAAGCCAGGAATATGATTATTCACCAAGAGGAGATTCAAAGCCGTCCTCCAAGGGTTTGGTTTCAGAGTAACTCAGAAAAGAAGAAAAGTAAGTTAATTTTTGAAAAATGATTTTAGATTACCACCTCAATGTTTAGAATCGTACTCATATTAGAGGAAACGTAAATTATAGATAATTTAGTTCAATACATGTATAAGATAAACTACGTTTATGCCATAAAGGCAAAAATATGTATCAGTCTGCGTTTAAGACAACTCTGCAAAGTCGTTTTCTAATTTTTTTATGACTCCGTTTCTTCAAATTGTATAAAACGACGTAGGTTTTTCCGTAACCTTTAAAACATTACCAACCACGGGCGTCACATTGTCGCAATAAAGAACTGGCTAGTGATGAAACCTTTTGCAAATAATCGAGTTGGGAATTGTGTATAGTCAAACAGCAAGACAGATTTTATACAATGTAGCTTATTGATGCAAAGGACATATCAAACGTGATGCAAGCTCCAAAGACAGTGGAGTTCTCTCTAATCTGAAACATTCGTTAGGTGAGAAGATAACTGGCCTGCTATGCTTATGACTGAACCACGTTCAGTCGGTGCGAGCGCAGGATTGAAGATAACAGGACAATATTGCTTTTTTAAGGAAAAACTGAAGGAACAGAAAAAACTGGAGCCATGGGCTCGAAGAAACGTCGAAAAGAAGAAAAGTTGAAACAAAACAAGGTATGTGTAGATTTATATGTTAATTTTTAGAGATTTTACCCGTTACAGTCATGTAGAAGGTACTTTTAACCATTTAGCACAACGTTTATCAGAAGGAAATTTCTTCCTTTGGGAGAATTTCAGGGTTGCAAGGGGAAAAGTTTCCTCAGAGGGAAGTTTTATTTTAAAAAGTTGTCTAAAAGTTGACAAACACATTAAATTTGAAAAACTCAGTTGCGTACGCGTCTCTAACCATTCGAATTAAAAGCGAATGTTAATGTTCAAATACATTAACCACTTCCTAACGAGTTGAATGGAAATCGAGCACATCTCTATTTGAATCAACCTGCTGGCTCACTGCTCGCAACAGTCAAAGCTGTATGGCATAAAGTTTGATCAACAAATGTTGAATGATATTGCGCCAAGTGCTGATGCATAATATATTAATCACTAGAGATTCCCAACTCCTCGTCGACTGCAGCTAGTTGATATTCAACTACTACCATGGAAAAATTGTGCAGTGTTTCAGTTCTAAAACTGCTGTCCCGTCCTACTTCTTTCTAGAAAATTGATCCTGAAGAACTGAAATTGAGGCACTATCAAGAATTCCTGAGAAGAGAAGAAAAACGCAAAAACAAAAAGAAACGACTTCTGGCTTTCCCGGCTGATGAACAAGATGGTTTGTGAGTTTGTTCGTAACCTAGTGATACTGTTTGGCTAGAAATAACATAACACCCATAAGTAATTACTTGGAACTGTAGAGCTATTTGGCTATTTTCGATGTTGTATTTTCATTCACAGGGTCCAGAGGTAAAGCGGCCAAGAAACGCAAAAAGACGAATGAAAAACCCGAAGAGAGCAAAGCTTTTGAGAAAGAACTGACGGATACAAGCCGTAAAGCTTTAAAAGAATTTCGTAGTTTGTAAGTAGAGCGGACACGAAGCTGGCCTGGAAGTACGTTTTTCAGTAATTAACTGGGTATTAATGAGGTTTTGAATAACTGTTTGGACTGTTTTGCAGTTCCTCGCCATTCAGTAAGAAGAAGATCGGCAAGTTTAAATCAAAGAAAAGGTAACGATTGTACAGATTGTTCGGGACTAAGCAGAGAATTAGCAAATGCGATGCAAATGCTATTTTCCTGGTCATCTTTCAGCCTCAGAACAACACGACTTATGAAAATATAAGCATATGCAAAATGTATTGCAATCTTTGTCAGATGTAACTAATTTACCAAATTGACTTAAAACTTTCTTTCGTTAATTATTTGCAAAAATAGCATTTTTAGCGGATGACGGATGGTGTCAATAAATATTTTTAATATCACTTTTCTTAACTCGGTCACTTGTCCTCTAATGTTTAGATTTAAGAGGAGATGATCCACCTGCTGGAGTGAAATGTTTGATGGTTTTCAGTGGCGCTGTGATTCGTAGTCTTGTCTCGCCAATTAAAAGTGGTTCCGCTTTTCGTCCAGATACCCTGTCCTTGCATTTCAATAGCCGTTCTACGGATCATTAAGGGTAACCTGGTCTTCGACAATCATTTACTGTTTGGCATTCATTCAGTGAGAGACCAAGAGATGTAGTCAGAAGATAAACCCGCAACATCAACTAAGTGAACGGCCTAAGCACAGCCGAAAGCGAGAAGTATACATTTTCATGGTTGAACGTAAGTATATGCAACGGAACACAAATCCAAAGGACATTTTTTTCCTACTTATCATATCTGGTACGACTGCACAACTACTAAATATACGAATTAATACTGATGTAACAGCAGAGGTTTGGAGGTAAACCAATAAGCTTGCTTAACCTATGCGCTCCAAAACATGAGAGAATTCACGCGCATATCACTTTAATTGATAAAATTCTTCGAGGACTTGGAAGGACTAGGTCCAGTAGTTGGCGATAGTTTTTACTGTGAGCTGTGACAGGCCCTGTTCTGTGCGTTTACAGTGGATCATGATAGAAGTCAAACGCATATTATCGTGCATGTCACTTTTTCTCCAAAACAATCTTGAAAAAAGTGTTATGTCACGATGGAATGTTTTCCTGATGTTTCCTTTCTAGTTTCAGATCTACTGGTTTAAAATACCTCCTCACATTACTCTGGTATGTATTAATTTGGCATCGATTCTAACGGTCTTTATTTCTGATCAATATTTAATCGTGAAATTGTGAACGAAATAGCAAACTTTCTGGGGGGTCATAACCAGGTCTATGTGAGGTTGTCCTTTTGGTTGAAAGACTAGACACTCTGACCATTCATACCCACAGACTCAGACTGTTAGCGAACATTTGATATATACTCACGCCGTAACCCTGGATTCGCGTTGATGAATCACTTGAACTTGGAGACAGAGAGTCTGAAGTTGTAAACAAATTTCACACACGAGGACAATTCAGTACTCTCAGATGACGTCAGAGCATGCAGTGAGGCCATCTAAATATTGAGTCTTCAGAGCTCCGAGTATCGCATGGTGAATGATGGTTACGAATGTGCTGGTTCAAACGAGGTTACACAAGCATTCGTAACGATCGCCCGCCATCACAGTGCATATAGCTTAATGGTTACATACTAAGGCGCGAGGTCAAGGACGTTTCTAAAATTAACCAGTATCTAAGATGATGTACCTGACAACTTTGTTGGGAGAGTCGAAATGGAGGAAATCTTCTATAATTGAATCCAATTGAACCCTGATCGAACCTCAACCTTTAGACAACTTGCTGCATAATAGCAGACCTCTGGGAACCGAACACCAAATTTTACCTTGGCAAAACTTCCATTCAAGTATTGAAACTTATCTATATTCTGTTACCTCCAGTGAAGACACACCTTTTGAAGGGGTTGATAGACTTAAGGAGAGCGCTTAAGGCTTTATTTAGCCTCAGTTTAAGAAGATAACTAAGTTATTAATCAAAATGGCGGTGTTCAGGAGTGTACAGTGGTCAGGAATTAACTGATCTTTACCAATAAAGAATTTACCGATTTTCGTGTTGTACCCAAAAACAGTCTTGACGCTCTTGAGAATGGCGTTATGTCCGTTTTCGAAAATCTTGACTTTTAGCCAAACTATGGAAAATGGACATCCGCTTGTCACTTTCCGTCCAATAGTTTTCAAGGTTTAACTAGTTGCTGTACGATTACAGAATATCTTGTACTAAGTTACTTTTTAAAGAATTTGGTTCCTTTTTGTTAAGCTTTCCCCGAGGGGATACCTTCCACTAGGATAAACCACTTTTAGTCTTACAGATTATTATCTGACGAAAGGTTCGGGTTTGAATTGCTTGAATTTTTAAAGACACCGAAGTACGTCAGACAATTAGGAATATATGCCATGCGCTATATCACAAAGATTAGGAGCTTGACTAGGCGTATGACGCATAAGGGGCAGACGGACGGTGGCAGTGTTCGAAACGCTGTCATTTCAGGTGCTAAAGAAAACTCTAAAAATGCCTGACCTTGTCAGGGACACTCGTTTCAAAACAGTGTCGTCTTAAGTACTTAAGTGAACTTCAATTTCGGTCACCTTTGGTGCATAACTTTGTTGCCATTCGTGAAAATCAGAACTGTGGGATTCGTTATATTAAACTTTCGCGTAAATTTCAATACTGCTTGACCATTTGTCTCCGTTTGTCAATTACAGCATCAGTTGAATATGTAAGCAGTCCACAAAAAGTCCCCAAAGTCACTTCGTATTGGCTAAATGTGTTGTCGCTCAGGTCACATTTTTAGCGATGTCTGCGCAAACTTTACAGAAGAATTTTGTTTGAACTTCAAGATGAGAGACAGATAGCCAATACGAAGCTAGTATTTATTTTAGCATAGCAGAGCGTAAGGTATGAACTTCTACAGATTCTCTTGCAGAAAGTTGCGTATAGATTCCGAAACGTCAAAGTATTCGTACGATTCGGGAGTTTGGACGTGATTGGTAGGAACAAATTCATGCCTTTACGTAGTCCACAAAATAGTCATAACATCTGTAACCCGTTCAAAATATTGACGACCTAATCCAATTCTTTCTACAAGATTTTCTCAAGAAAATCTTATAAATGTTCTGTACGTCAAAGTGCGTGGTTTAATTGTTCACAGGCCTTGATTTAATTGTGGTCAATAGGGAAATAGCCATTGCCTAATGGAGGTCATAATTCATAAAAGAGTTACGACATCTTTAATCCCGTTCATACATCCTTAAGGAATGTCGATGACCCATGATTTGCTTTTTAATCTGTCATCGAGCTTCATATTTTAGGATTACTTCGCGTTTTGTCAGCACAAGAGAGCATAATACAATTTACGGGATGTTTAACACTTCAGACACTTGAAAACAAACAGGATTACATCTCTAATCCCAATTTAATTTTCTCCATTTGACGTCAGTAGCAGCTTCTAGATTGGGATCCTTAGTGGTTCCTTTTGTTAGTGGGTTTATGTGTGCAGTCTGCCCGGACTGTTTCTTTGAGCTGTGGTCGTCTTCTCTTATTGTCGATTGTTTCTATGGATGGAAACTTAAGCCAGATAATCTTTAAGGAAAACAATGGTGTAATTAATCATTTTTTCTATTCTATCGACCAGTTACTACAGGCTTCAGATCAGTACGAATCCGCCTGACCACAGAGCGAGGATTACACAGTAAAACCCATTAGGTCCTTCCAAAATTTCTACCTGATCAACCCACCCTTGTAATTGTGGATTCCGGAGACATTCCACAACCTTGCCAACACGCCGACAGATTTGGAAGGATATCTGGCATGGCGAGCTTTTTTTTAAACGTCATTCTGAGTGTTCGTGTGGATTTATCTGAGAAAATTGAGATCATTCTAGAGACGTAACCATGTATTTGCTAGCTTCAAAGATCAGGCTGAGTTCACTCCGGTGTTCAACATATAGTTGGAGAAACGTTCTGACACGATTCACTCAGGTGAACGCCAGTAACCTCGTGATTTCAAGCTCCAGTTCACCTGAACACACTGACACTTAAAGCTTTCGAATTACGGAGACAGTTTCAGACGGCACTTTGCAGTTGCTGCATGAACCAAAACATTAGGACCACCCACTTACCGTCCTACACACGCAATTCTTCACAGGGAGATTTTTGTTATTAGGAATGACAGGGCTCGGTTAAAAATTGGTGCAATTGTCGATTCATCTGGTCCCAATGCCTTCGGTTCGAGGTCTTGTCACTCTCATTTTCATTTAACGTTGCTCCGCCACTTAAGAATTTCGCCTGGTTCTTCGTCTTAACCCAACGCGTTTCGCAGTGGAGCCCTCTTGCCATCGGAAGGACGTCCAGTGTTTGAGTTTTGAAGCATATATCGCTGTTTAAAGCCTTCAATATCTTTGACCTGTGAGAGGATCGCCTCGACAAGAAAAGACAAATGATACTTTCTTTGACTTTTGAAATTTTACTGTTGTTAGGAATTAGTAATTGGAGGAAATAATTACCAAGAAATTCACCAGGAAGCTTGACTTGAAGTATAAACACGTCTCGAGTATCTCCTGTTGGTTTACAATTATGTACTTGGTCACTGTTTCAAAAAAATGTCCAGCCTGGTGCATTCCTTCAAATTTGTGGTCAAGACTTCCTGTCCTCGCTAAGAAGCAAATTCCACTAAACTGTAAGCCATGTGTTCAGGTCTTGATGTGCACTATAGAATGGGGTGTGTAATCGAACTTCAGCTGGTCGATAACCTAAATCTCACACTCCAGATATGAAATCAAGGACATAATTATTTGAACCAAGACCGTTCTCGTTACAACAGTTGGAGGAGATTTATGCCTTCGGTCCATTCCAAGTAAGCTGCGTCGAAAGTAAGCGTATGCAGAAGTTTCATCGTGATCGCATGATTTTTTGTTGTGGTCCAGAAACACTAGAGTTAATAACAGAAATTCAGACTCGTGATATTTGATATAAGAAAGAGAACGCGTAAGAAGTGTACCAGGAGGATAACACATCTCTTAGTTTTTGATAAGGTGGTCTAAGGCAATACAGCCATGCAAATGACATATCTTCACCATGCAGAGCTTGAAGACGTATACAGACACACGTAACCGTAAAGACAATATCTTAACCCATCATGCTCTCTGCACAAAAGCCGCAAATGGAAACACGAAAATGGCAATGTGACACTGAAGTCTCTTATTCGAATGAGATACAAGGAATTAGTTATTTTTTTAAGACTAGAGGCTCTAGTCCTGTTCTTAGTGGTAAGTGACATGCTGCCAAGCGCTACTTTACGTGTAAATACAGCACACATAGTATAAAATAGATTTGGTTCGCAGTTGCTAATGGCCTTAGTTTCAAGACTTGATGTGTCCTTGATCTCCATCCCAGCCATGTTCTGAATCAACTGTTCGGAGGTTAGAGTCTAACTTTCACCGACTGATTGCATGATAAAGTAGACCGAACAAGGGACGCGCGTCATCGGTCTCGGGACTACGCAGGGTTCCGCACTATCATTGATTAACAAAGCATTCACGATCCTGTCTTAATGCGTGGTGTAGACAGGAAGGAGTGAGGCAAGATAAACGTATTGGAAGACATCTGAGAAGGAAAGAAATACATTTCGAGATTAGGTTTGGAAAGTCCTAACCGCAAGTAAACAGTCTGATACAGTGCTTGATAAAGCTGGTAAACACATTTGCATACCATGGTCTAGTGTTTGAGAGAGGGTTTGGTGTTCTTGGACACCTCACACCACAGGTTGCAACATTGATTACATATGTGATACCTGTCACGGGAACTATTTTTTTGGTTTTTTGTCCAAAATATACAAACCATGCGCGTGCAATAAAGAGCAGTTAGATTTGGGTACTCACTTAAGTTGTGGATCTACTTGAAGCATGCTTCTAATAAAAAGGTCGGAGCACTATTTAAAATTTACAGATAGGAGACATTAATACATACTGTCCGAGGCCTAAATGGATGTATTCGTCAACAGACCTATTTGATGTCGTGCAGAGGTGGATTTTTTAGGCTAAATCGCAGTTTCAGACAACTTTAATATCATAAATTATTTGACACGATCTGTTTTAACGCACCTGTCGATATACTAGTCCATATAGAAATGATGTGATTCCGAGCGTTTGTTTTTGAAACGAAACAAAGACTTGTTACAATAACACTTAACTAAATGCTGTTGCTTTTCCAAACACTTCCTCGGAGTCACAAGACTCAGTGCTAGAAAAGTCCGCCGTCATAGACAATTCATCTCTTTTTCAGAATTGCCTAAGAAATCGTAATCAATTCTGAAATATTCGCGACCATTAACCAATTAGTAAAGCATTCGCTAGAAGGAACATATCACAGGATCCTTATACCACGCACGGCTGATGCCGAGCAGACGAATTGTCGTCATTTAAGGTAACATGCCAACTCTGATCCAGAAAGTAACCCTAATACAAACACTAATCCTTAACCCTTACTCTAACTCAAATTATCCGAGACACTGTAAAAGCGAAGGGACGCAAAAACTACACTCTACTGCGTACGATATTGAGTACCAGGATCAGATTCAGCGCAAGGGAGCTTCAAGGTATTTCTTCTCTTACCTGCCAATTGAGTACCAGGATCAGATCAGCATACCTGACTTTCGGTGTACCTCTTCTGTTGTCTCCCAGCTATATGTTATTGATTACTTTCATTTCGTCTTTCCGAAAAAGGATCTTCCCATTACTGGCTGCCAAGCGTATGCTGTGTAAAAAATGATTGTTGGTATCAGGAACCCCAACCGAATCCATTTTCTATGCTGTACCAAACTAGCGTGTTGCTGACGCAACACTGACAGAAAACTAAACCAGCGGGATTTGGGAAACTCAAAAAGCAATTTATTCAATATTATAACATGGGTAATTGTTTGTATTTGTAATGGAGTTTGACTTCGTTGTTTCCACAGTCTGCATCTGGAATAAAAATGGGAGTGTAGGTAACACGTTGAAAGTTACCAGAGTTAAGGTGTAAACAAGATCGTTAGGTCAACATGTGGTTGGATCCTGGGGCATATCGATGGCTTTCCTGCTTGTGTTTAAGGTAAAAAATGAATTTCTGCTCGAACGTCGTATTCATCATAACCAGATGATCCGACCGAAAGTAAGCTTTGCCTGTTAGTGGGTGACTAGCCAGCCAGCAAGCAGGACAAATATGTTTCAATGAGTCAAACCACAGCAGACATGATCTTTGTACTATTGTATTCCGAAATTAAATTTTCATTTATTGATATCTTCATTTCCAACTCCTCTCTGCACGCTATCTCTATCAATAAAGTTTGATTTCCAAGTAATATTATTTTCAGGTATGTTTGGGCCAAGTTTGTTTTGTTTCGTAAATCGTGAAAAAAATTACCATAAATATTAAAGTCTTTGTAGGAGCGCTTGGCGCTCCACATTACTGCAATTAAACGGCAAGATAATTACACAACACCGAGCAGGGACGTATCGTTCTCAGCTCAGTTCAGGATTCAAAAGTCTTTTATACTGTTATGTCTGTATTGGTAGGTTTAGAACCTCATTAATTTCAGTGGACACAACCCTGTACATCTTTAGAACCAACATCTTGGATGTGGCGTCGCTATATACACATGGCGTCTTATGGTTATTCTCCAGGCCATATAGAGAGTTTTAGACGTTTTAGAGATCCTGAAGCTATTTGTGTTCATGGTTTCTTGAAAACAACGTCGTCAAGGCCAGTGCAGCGTCGATTTCTCTATTCGTCGTTCTTTCTTCCTTTTGACCATTTGACCTTTACAAAAAAAATGGAGTCAGTTACAATCATATTTAGACTCTTACTGGTAAACATTCGAAACCTATGTATTTTACGAGGTTTGGGGTGACGGGTACAAACTTCGACTAAGCCAACGTCTTCGCTTAAGTTTAAGTTTTTAAGGTTTTGCATGGTACGCTTTCGCCTTTTTCCATCTTTCTATGAAAGGATTGTTTTCTTTGATTTATTATTTAAGTTGCAGCCATTCTCCGTTCCCTCGTATGTACAATCAGACAACATTGTTTCCATAAGGTTCTTCTTGATGCTTCTTAGATTAAAACCCTGAATACCAGACATATAAAATAACGAAAGGTCAAAGACACAAGTGTTTATCCAAGCCTTACACAACCCTTGAGGATCAACATTGACTTTTTTGCACATTCGAATAGTTCATCATTATAAATTCTCGTCGCAACTAAAGCTCAAAAAAAAAAAAAAAAAAAATTAAAAAAATAAATAAAAAACGAGTTCTTTCATTATTTAGTTGCTTTGCGCGGCACCAAACCTTGCAAAACGATTATAACTCTCTTCGGAGTGAAAAATACCCCGTGCTAGGCGGAAAGCTCTTTTCATTAGATTTCGAATGGCGTTCTTCATTTCTAATCCACGTGCCCGGAGGCATTTTTATGTTAGAAAAAATATCTCAGGGTAGCATTTAACCTGCCGTAACCTGGAGAAATTTTTACCTCTAACTAAAAATAACCCAGTGTTACATCAGAGCCTTAATTATAACTAAGATGCAGCGAACTGTCTACCTTTGTGTATCTTGTGCGAGGTTGGCTTCAAAATCTCTTTGTGGAGAGCCATTTTTTATCGTCGGGGTCGGCTTTTCTAATTCCGCTGAATGGAATACTTTTTCTACAAAAACGAATAAGATTGAACGAGTTTGGTTATATGAAAATAAAAGTGTCAGACTGTGTTTTCATAACGTTCCACAAGTAATCAGTTTTGTTTCCACTGTGAACTTATAAGCGGTTAAATCGTATTGGCCGAGAAAGTCGAGACCAGCAAGACAAAACTGGCAAAAGTAGATTTGCTTTTTTTTTTTTCTGAAATCTTGAGTAGAGGAATTTAGGTGCCAAAACCGATGGGTGTGCTAAGTGAACACTATAAAATGTATTTAATGTATATCATTATACTATCACGGGTTGCACCATGGTATGTTTGTGAGTGGATATGGGGAGACACATCAGTCATTTCGTTTTTATAACTTCTTTGAACCCTGGTACATTCGTAGACGCTTAAATGTAAACTGTACCGGTATGTTGCTTAAGATGAATATTAGATATAATGGTGCAGTAAACCTCTGAGTTGTGCAAGAAACCGAAAAACGTTCATTCAGACATTCTTAAAGACACTCTCTTCTGAAGTATTTTGAACCTGAAATGACCTCCAGGATGTTTTAAGCCAGTGTAACTTTAACTATGTCTGGTATTCAACGGAGCTGCTTAAGAAACCTTTTGTTTCGTCTTTTTCTTTCTTAAATGCCACACGAATTCACTTAAAATTACTAAGCACTCTAACTCGAAACTCTTGTTAATCTTGGTGAGATTTTCGGTGCTTTTAACGACGCAACGATTCGAACTGTTAATTTCAAAACTTGCCAGTTACCACAATGTACAAAGAAGAAGATGGACACAGTTTGTTAGTTTTTGCCCTTTCTGAGTTATTGCTTTGTACTTTGTACACGACGTGAAATACAAACTGAACTTACAAAAGCGAATCACTTAGGCGTGGTCATACAATGCCTGTCTCTGGCGAAAATCTCCTGGCAATTAGAGAAGAGATAGAAAAAAAAGAGGCTTTTTCATAACCTTGATGGGAGAGTAATTTTTGTCTAAAAATAGTCATCGTAAAACCGATATGGACACTGATAAATCATGTAATCTTAATGAGCCAGAATTCTCCCTCATTTCATTCAGATATACTGACGAAGTTGCGTTGTAGTAAATTTATCCAAATATTGAATCGAGGGTTGATTATTGTTGGTCGACGTTCTTCCTCAGAAAGCCATACGGCAGAGTTCTTGTCATTTATTTTTACAACAGCATTAAACCAACAGGCTACAACCAACATTAATTACAGTCAGAATGCAATTCGAGATGCTTACTGGCTAAAGTTTGGAAGAAATGCCCTTTAAGGTGATACCGGCCATTGCATGAAAATTGCGTGTCGCTGACGTATGCAGATTTGGTTTTGAAAACACTACGTAGTAAAGGTCAGAGAAAAAAATCTGATCTGTTACAAGACGTTTTTAAAGCTCTTTTAGAATGACAGTAAATCCAAATAAAACATAGCCGGATCACCGTGCACTTACGAAGAGTTTTTGTAATCCGTTCTACGTCTGGTTAGAACTCGCTTCGAGGCCGAGTGAATATGGCCAGGAGATCAGGCAAACACGATAGTTTCCTTGACCTGACAACGAATGGTATAGCAGGAAGAACACTTTTTAATGGCCACTTTTGGGCAGAATGGTACAGAAAGAAATTTTACATTGAGCAAATTAGTTTACTTGTTCATATGCCGCTTTCATTAAAAGTTCGCAACACCAACGCTACAGACTGTTTCATCCTTTTTGAAGCCTTACTCTCGTGCACTGTAATAATCGTATCAGATTGTTAAAACCATCCGCCTGCAGAATCATGCACGAATTTCGCCGGACATTATAAAGGATGTAACAAACAGTCTTGCTGCGTTTTTGCGCGTGCAGTTCTGTACAAAAAAACCGCGGTTCACTTTCACCTTGAGGGCTCCCAACTTACAGTAAAGCTCGGACGGACGTCTTTGTATTGTGCCATATATAATAGCTGTTATATCGAAGGATAAGCTGCGGGGGCCGCTAAACTATGCGCTATGCACTGGTGGCCTAATCTAAAATACATGCTGGTAGTTGTTTATATTTACCTGCCAATCTTTCCGTTGCACACGGTGGTGTCAATGGAGGAGTGTCGGTCGGTGGAGTGTGCGCCGTACCTGCCGAGTTCTGGTCGAAACACCCATCCACCCATTTTCGTAAACTTTTCACGGGAGAGTCTTCGATGGATATGGTATGATGGGTCCTTGCCTTGTCCGTTTCCGCAGCGGTCCTCGTAGACGGCCAGATTACTCCCTGATCAGCTCGATTTGGAGTAATCAAGTCCTGGTCCCGGGGTTGTTCTGGAGTTAACGTCTCTACATCACTCGTTAGCTGGGAATGGACTGGGTCTGTTCTGTAAAAGCCATTTATATCTGAAATAGCAGAAAGGGAAAAAAATTAGTGTTTTAACCCTGCGTAAATGTCTCCATAATCCTACGGAAATTGTTTCTTACTGCTTCGAACTCTTTAGTGAAATAATCCTATAGTAATTGACGTTGGCTGTCGAGCTGCATTTTTAAGGTCAGCTGGAGGATTACTGGTTTTTGAATTACGTTCTGGTGGCCCAAACACGAACGCTAACATGCCAAGATTGCGTTTAATATTTCGTCCTGCGTGGGATGACATGCACGCATGTTTTCAGTTTTAAGACGGTAGGATGTCCATATTCGGCGAGTTGTTTGTGAGGTTTTCTGTGTATTAAGGAAGACTATTGATCGATTTTAGAAGCCAATCGGATATTACAAGTGTTGTCAAACAATTAAGTACTTTAATGCGCTTAAGCCAAACAATTTGAAATTCATATTAAAATGACCTGACGTTTAATCCCGTTGGCGAACAAAGCACTAGGAATCTTTGGCATTCTTCAACAGCTGAGTTCCAAAAATTGTTCATACAGCATATTTATTCAGCCAAACGTCCCTTGGACACACTGCAATCTGCAACGGTATAACTGGCCGTACTGTGTACCTTGTGGAGTTTTAATCACTGTAGTTTTCCGGCTGAAGTTCTCTCGTTCCTCGGCGAGATCGTCATTGTTATCTTCTTCGTCTTCGTCGCCGTCTTCGTCGTCGCTATACCCTTCGCTATCCTTGCGTTCACCGCAGCGATTTCTCGGAGACCACGTCATCTTGTTCTCTTTTTTTAGCCGCCGCCTTGCGTTCGCAAACCAAGTGGATACCTGTGTTAAGGTCATTTTCGTCAAGATTGCTAACATTATCTTTTCTCCCTTGGTTGGATACGGATTTTTGCGGTGCTCGTAAAGCCAAGCCTTGAGAGTACTCGTCGTTTCTCTCGTTGCATTTTTTCTTCGAGCCCCTGAATTCAAGTCGATGGGAGAAAATCTACGAAAATACAAAGTGCGTAACTATTTCTGCCAATAAAAATATTTTTTTTTCTTAAAAATTCATGACTTGTAACCTAGATCTGGCAGTGCCTGAGTTGTTGACAGCTACAAACAGAATCTGTCTGGACCAAATTGAAATCCAAGTCAACACTCCGACTTCTCTCGGGCGACAAGAGTAATACCGCGTTCGACCCTTAAACCTGTTGTCAAAGTCTAAGCCCTTCTACGTCAATGGATAATTCTCTTAAAAGGCATAAGGTGCCCCTCGATGAAAAGGCGGTGTGGACGAAAGCCAGCCACGAAGGACATAGCTCCATTATTGACCCGATATAAGTCACGAGACACTCATTTTGAACGCGATAACCGAAAGAACTCTTCTAAAAGTTTATTCTTTTAGGGTTTCTGTGTGTGAACTAACCTGTCCCCAAAACGATGACACGTCGGATAACGATTTCGGTCAAAGTTATGATGGTCAATTCGTGGGTTGAAAAACCATGCTGTGTTTATAGTTCCTGCAGTGATATCTTTAACATCACACTGTCTCACCTGTGTCAAAAAAACAACAACATAATAAACACAATCAGATAATGGGTTCTAGAAGACTCTGGCGTGGCACGAATTTTCGCGTAAAATCATCGAGAACGCGTTAGTTTTCGGCTTAAAAGGTTCCTGGTATCTGGTAACTACGTGTTAAACATGTAATGATATTCTTCTGTGAGACTTACCAGAGGCGGGTAAACTGCGGACGATTCCCTTGCTGTAGGTCCAAAGATGAGGTTCGGATCGGTAGAGAAGTTAGTGCGAGGAAAGAGACCCAGAGGTAACGCGTTCATCTTTTGCTGCAGGACCTGCTCAAGTTGGCACGAGCAAACGTGCGTCGATTGCGGCGAGCGAGGAAGCTGTCCTGTGCCACTATCACAACAACTATGGCCACTCAAAAGCAACTGCATGTTTAAAAACAATCAAATAGGGCCACAGTTAGTTTTGTTTCTCACATCCTCAATCGCTTGTCGAACTTCATAACATCACAACGAATGATACTAATGAGACTGAAACGACGTATAGTTGCTTAATCCAACGGAAAGTTTAGGTACATTCGTTTTTACCTGGGAGTTGTAGGGAAGTCCAAACGCTGCAGTGAGTCCAGCCATGGTTTCTTGTTTCAATCCTTGGATAAAATCGTTATTGTACTGCCCACAGACCTTACCACACTTTTCTAATCAATTAAAAGATAATTCTTTGTGACTGAACGCCGTCACCTCTTCGACTAAATGTGTTTCGTTCACTTTTTCTGGAAAATAACGGCCAGGCAAGCGCAACACGTATTCTGCTTTAAAATATCTGAGAAGTTGATGTGGACGCGCCAGTAGCTGTGGTGTTCGTCTGAACGGATGTTTGGTCAAGTTGTGATATCTCGTTCAATCACTTGGCATGTAGTTCACTTACATGTCTCGCGGTCATTTTTGACACATTCTGACATGTTTTTAGACTATAGCACCAATCGAATTAACTTGGGAACAACTTGACTATTGAAAAAGCGACAATGTGATTGGCAGGTGATGAGTTGTTAACTGGACTAACATTTATTATTGTCTGGCCGCAGCATAAAAATAGACATTGTTTGACATGGTTGTCCCGCCCATCTGGGTGTATTCAACCCAACGCGCTCCTCCTACCTGGGTTGATTCTTGTGTGTTTTGACTTTGTTTTGAGCGGAGCTGAGTAAATCAAACCACGGCCTATTTGACGCGTTTAAGATTGTATTTACTTTAATACAAGAAGAGATATTAAACATTATATGGCGTATTATTACCTTGATTGTAAGAAAGGGAACGGCGGCTGATTGGTTTGCGAGCTGGAATTCTTTGAAGATACTTTGCGTGCGTTAAACCAAGCAGAGACGACAAAGCGAAGTACTCTTGTTGTTTGTCCTCAGGAGCTTGAGATGAAGTCTTCATTGCGCAACCAATTGAGAAATGAGTCAGCTAATTATTTTCAACGCATGGGTTTTCCTAGCTTACTCGAAGTGAAGTGATATTGCACAGCCCTTGGTCCCTCTGTAAAACCGAGGACTCGACGCACAAACTTCGAGCAAGCTTTGATGGCATCGAACTAAAGGGAATCCTCTGATATCTGGAAACTGTTAAGTTGTGATCTTGTGGAACCAGCTCTTCATGACTGGTTGTCACTGCTATGTTGCACCTTAGTTGTTCAAAAAAGAATGGAAAAAGTTCATCAAATTTTCATAAGACCTGCACATGACAAAACACTGCTCAAACGCAAATTACAAACATTTGTCGGCTCTGTGGTAAACGAGCCTAAGTATGTCGCTGACGTTCGCCACAGGCTCTTTGTCGTTCCATTTGTTGTTGTGGCTTCGTTTTGAAACGAAGTAAGACAAAAAAGGTTTGTATTTAAGAGCTTTTGTCGAACAGCCAAATCACGCACAGGAAATGTGGTGTTTGATTGGAACATGATGAGAACGTGTCCTTGCCATGTCGATTGTGTACCTGTAATTTATAAATTCCCGCATAGAGTTTACTTTCGGCAAGATCCGCAACTAACCAAAAACTTACAATGTTTTGTCCTTTTGGATATTCAATTCCCATTTGGTCAGTCTAACTCGCCTCCGGTGTAAATTTAGTTCAGAAGGCTAGAAAACCCATTGCTGGGTCGGAGGCAATGATAGTTTTCGCTGATTGTAGTAAAAGTCGTCATAGGTACAGTTCGCTTGTTCGGTTTCACTCCGTGTGTGTTATTGTCGCACTCGACAGAAAATGAGAAGCCGGTGAAGAAAGAGCAAGCGAAGTGTCATGGATATGTAATCAGTTATTTTGCTTCCACATTGTCATGAGATAAATGTTTAAAACCCAATAGGCAATTAATTGTGAGTTTCTCAGGAACTCTAGGAAGAACACGCATAAACACAGACAATGCACTCCGTTGGCTC
The DNA here is from genome assembly GCA_030142905.1 of Heliopora coerulea. NCBI lineage: Eukaryota > Metazoa > Cnidaria > Anthozoa > Scleralcyonacea > Helioporidae > Heliopora > Heliopora coerulea. Next base: position 2,685,110 of record JASJOG010000011.1, on the reverse strand, counting down.
CTATATCGTTCTTTGTCACATGTTATTTAATGAAAAGGGTATCAAGCAAGTCACCGGTAAGAGAATTCTGAAGTTCTTTGACGCTTCTCGAGTCTCGAACCGAGATTTGGCACGCCGCAATCTTGTAAAACGGAAGTCGCACCGGAAAAGCCGATTAATCTCCCCGAATGTGCGATAATTAATTAGGGAAGATTACTACTGCAATAGCGGTATTGTGCGTTTTAGAACTGAATCTTGGGTGGCCAAGCTTGGGAACTAACTAACCGTGATGGTCTGGATGGAGCAAGCTTGAAACTTAAGCGTAAGACTCGAAAGGTTCTCTTCATAAGAGTAGTGCTCTTTGTTTGTTTTGCTCAAGAGCTAGTTTCCGATGGTCGGTTGGCAATGGATCTGGGGGTACTTTTTAATAAGTGGAAAACAAGCCGCGAACGTTTTGTTTTTGTGTTATAATCTGTCATAATGAATATGTCAATCTTCCTCGTCCATTCGCTGATACGTAAAAATGTGTGTTAAAGTCTCAGGATTGTGCCTCGTTTATGGCTGGGTTATGAGTTGAATGTGTAATGTCGGTTGTGTGGTACATTCCTGAAAGACGCGGTCATGGTTGCGTGGATGCCTGACTGACTACCTTTGGAGGTGACCTTGGGGGTTACTGTGCATAGTTTTTTTTGGGCAACTCACCAATCGCAGTTTTCTTTTTTGACTCTTCGTCGACCGACATCGCCTCTTAGCTATTAAAGTAATCTAATTGAAGAACGAATAATAAACTGGTGATGATATCTACTTTATAAACAAATTGTCATTGTACGGGGAACTTGCCCAGTCTTCCAAAACGAAGAACGCATTGTCGTTCTGTGAGAAGTGGATGAATAACCGAACCGGTTCATGATGCGAACATATCAAATACTGACAGGATTGATGGGTTTTCTCGACCTTGATCTAATCCTCGACCGAACTTTGACCTCCATCCTTGGGAGTTAGTTACCTACAAAAGGAGCAATTAACTGTAACGCTGACACTTGGAGGTAAAAGACAGTGCGGTAAACACATCAAGGTAGTTGGAGGCCGCGAACACTAGAGTCCTCATATTGCGCGCGCTAGGCACCGTCTATCTCACTGCGCGAGCTTTGCAGCACGTCCGCAGGGGAGCAAATGGAACGTCTGGGGAAAAAATAAACAAGAAGAACCCAAAGGACGCTGCGCCAAAAAATTGTGACACTACTACAGTGAAGAACTGGTTAATGACTGAGCTTACAGGATTCTTAATTAAATTGAACGAGATCCAAAGTTCAGAAGTGGATGAGTGTCGCTTTCTGTGACTCCTAGGGAAGGGAATGTGGTCCGTGGACATCACTTCTGCATTACGCGCGAAAGGTTTGGGCGTCTTTTCTGTGTCAGCTGCTTCACCATTAACTGGTACAGCATCGCAAGTAAATATGCGAGGACGCGATGAGCTATTACATTGTTCAGTATTTACTCATGGGGATCACACCATGGCAACGGTGACGTCTGTAAATATTTTCACAGCAATCTGCCTCCTTATCCTCCATTTATCCGTGGCGTGAATATAATTCGGAACAAACATCTGTTAACGCTTCTCATAATTACTTTAAAGGCGAAACAAGAGATGTAACTCGGCGGGGGAGGGCTAAGCCTTTAATTTATTGCATGTAAAATGTACGAAACCAACTGCGACCAACGGGAACTCGTTGGACTGCCAGGCAGTATTCCTTTACCTCCATCTCTGCTGGAACTCCAGAGAAGACTTTCCTGAAAACCAGTCAACGGCATGACCGTTCGCCTGGGTTTCTGATCATATTACGAGGAAAAGTGATGACAGGATTAACAATGTCATGGGCATGTTATTTAACAAAACACTCACCAGGGGTGTCTTGCCATGATCTTTGACATGTCTAGCTTCGCAAGCCTCCCGTGGCGCGAACACCGTGTTTGCTATTGTTGCGTTTATTGTGTTCAGCAACTTGTTTGGGTGGCTCGCGGGCTTTCAAGGTCAATGCGTGGTTACCTGTAAAGTTTCGACTTTATCTGGGGACTGAGGTGTACCTTGCAGATGGTGCGTGATGATTGCATGGCACGAAGCGTAGTGTAAACCCGAACACAACGCGGCAGTTTCTTGATTGAGGCTCTGATTTAAGATCAACAGTAGGAAGTGAAGTAATTGCGGCTCCAGAGGGTGATACTGCCTGCAATTTACCTCCTGCTTTAGGACATCAGATACACTTTTAAATGTTCGACTTCAGCGTTTATCTTAAAACTGACATACGTTAGTCGTTTACTCATTTGAACCAAACAAATTTTTTCAATTGTATTACCTCGTTTTAGAACTCATTTTTCTGAATTCTCCAACCGATAAACGCAGAGAGAGGAGAAAGAAAAAAGGAAGAAAATGCGACATGGAGAGGGGGACGGAGAGAATCAACTCAATCTCGAATTTTAACAAAATATACAAGTTCCACAAAAAATATGTATTTAAAAACACCAACGTTCCAGGCATAGCATCTTTATCAAGACAAATTTTCCTTCACGTTCCGTAACTTCTTCCCTGGCACCCGTAACTTATTCTACTATCACGTGATTACCACAAATCCAGCCAACCAGCCACCCACACCAAGTCCCCTACATAGTGTCGCTTTGACCTTCTACAGGAAGGTCAGCGGACACAAAAATTGGTTCATTCCGAAGGGAATTCTAATTCCCATGGGATTTGCTACACCAAGTCAAAATTGCCCAAAATTTGATCTTTCGTTTGGTGTAACAAATCCCAGAGGAATTGGAATTTCCAAGGGAATTAAAGTCAAAGTGAAAAAAATTGGTTAATTCCCATAGGATTTGTTGCACCAAGTCAAAGTCGGCCGAAATTCGATGTTTTGGTTGGTATAATAAATCCCAGGGGGAATAAGAATTCCCTTGGGAATTAACCAATTTTTTTCACTTTGACTTTAATTCCCTCGAGAATTGGAATTCCCATGGGATTTATTACACCAACCGAAAAATCGAATTTTGGCCGATTTTGATGGTGATCAAAATCACCCCGACGGTGCCTTGATACTTTCATCCGACCCTTGCCCTTTTAAATTTCTAGTTGCGCCCCTGGTGTAGAAGTTCTTTCTGGACTACTTCATGACATGATATTAATGCGAATCCAAAGGGCGTGGCAAGCAATTTTAAGGTTTTGAGAGCAAGATATATCATGGTGCACATTTCATATTTCCAAAGGGTATGACTATTAAAAGAAAGGGAAAGTTTTTACTGTAAAAAGGAAAACTTCTAAAAATTCTTTCGGGCCACATACCTCCAATGCCCCTCCCCTGTCCCAACGGCACAGCTTACTCCAAAATGTAAACTTAGCACTGTCAAAAGCTTTCAAACATTTTACCGATGTCGGGGGATTGTCTGCGCGAATCATAACCTAAACCGAATAAATAGAAATTTGAACTTCATAGAAATCTCTTCAACTGAGCAGGAATGTTATTTTGGTTTACTGAGGATAGATAGATAGATAGATAGATAGATAGATAGATAGATAGATAGATAGATAGATAGATAGATAGATAGATAGATAGATAGATAGATAGAAAGATAGATAGATAGATAGATAGATAGATAGATAGATAGATAGAAAGATAGATAGATAGATAGATAGATAGATAGATAGATAGATAGATAGATAGATAGATAGATAGATAGATAGATAGATAGAAAGATAGATAGATAGATAGATAGAAAGATAGATAGATAGATAGATAGATAGATAGATAGATAGATAGATAGATAGATAGATAGATAGATAGATAGATAGATAGATAGATAGAACTTTATTTACCCACGCTAACATCGTCAATATGAAACTGATTTCCACGATGGGCGTGCACATGAACATTATAACCTACTACAAGAGTGTTATAAATTATTACAAAAGTGTTAGAAATTATTATAATATAGGATAAGATAATAAAATCATTAGGGATTATTATTACACTAGAAAACAGTTCATGAGAGAAAGAGTTCAAAGATTGAAAGTAATATAATTATAAGTTTAATGATTGTACTATTTACAGTTGTGTCCTCTGAATTTAGGCTAGAGAATAGTATGTGCAGCGAATTTTCTTTTAAAACAAGTAAATGATTTTGTCGCTCTAAGCTCTTCTGGTAATGAATTCCAAATCGAACTCCCATTAAACATAAAGCTCTTTTTCATATTGTTTGTACATGGTTTAGGTAAACAAAGTGTGCCTGAATTGTTCCGAAGGTTGTATTTTATCAATTCATTTTTGAATGTAAAGAGTTCACTGAGGCAATGTGGTCCTATGTTATTTAATATTTTAAACATTGTTTTGGCTTTAGTTTTAATTCGTTGTTCTTTTAGAGGTTCCCACCCCAGCATGCTCAGAACAGTTTCTTGGTTTACCTCATTAGGTACATTTGCTATAACTCGAGCAGCTCTGTTGTGAAGTTTCTGAAGGCGTGTGGATTGTGTCTCTCCAAATACATTTCAAACTTCACAGCAGTAGTTAAAGTGAAGTTGAATAATAGCATTATATACTGACTGAATTGTGTTTTGATCAACAAAATCTCGCAAACGTTTAAGGGCATATATTCCAGATGATACATTCTTGCATATGCTTTCGGTATTGCTTTTCCAAGACAATGCTGGTCAAGAATTACACCTACAATTTTGCTTTCAGAGACTTGTTCAATTTGTTTATCCTCGATTTGTTTATCTATCTATCTGTTTGTCTATTTAATGCAACATTGGGCCATCCGACCATCTGGCCATTCCCAGCCGGATGGCCCAATGTTGCATTTTTCACAACAGGTCTTGGTTGGGTCTTAAAAAATAACCATACACTCGAGATTTTCCACTTTTAAGAAAAGAAAAAAAAATTATATTTTAGGTCGATTATGTAGGTTATCTCGATGAACTTGCTGCCATGATTGGAGCCAAACCTAATTCGTGGTCATTGTTCAAGAGTGACCCCAAGTTAGCCCTACGACGTTTCTTTGGACCCTGCGTACCAGCGCAATATCGGCTGAACGGACCCAACCCGTGGAAGGATTCCAAGAAGGTCGTTAACAGCGTTGACGAAGATTATCTCTATCCTTTGAAGACGAGAAAATGTCCAACTTCCAAACGCGAAAGGAGTGTCTCTTATTTTATTGTTGTCGGTTGTGTGGCTTGTGCGTCCGTGATTTTGTTTGTGTGCAAGGAAGTCTTCCGTTTCTAGAGATAACGCTGACTGGACTTTTGATGTTAATAATGCATGGCGATTGATTTGAAATTCCGAAGCTCTCTGAAAATGTTTGAATCTAAAGACTACTGACCAATAATAACAGAGTGATTCTACAGTCGTATAATCTACAAACTGTAACCAGATGCTAAATGTAACCGTGCGTGAATTTTGTTCCTTTCTTTCTTGGTTCTCTTGTTTTTTGTTTGTTTTTTAGGCTGTTCTTTCATTGAACTCCCCCAAAATTTGACGAAACTGAATTCTTAAAAACCATAATCAGCCGACAATTTCGAAAAGGAAAGGATAAAACATAAACCTGAAAAACGTCATCTCGTCAGCTTGATATTCAGAACCAGCCGACAACTTTAAAAATATTTATAAAATTCATCAAGAATTCATGAGGAAAATACAAAAGAAAATCATTATCACATATCTTAATTATTAAATTATCACATATCTTCATATCACATATGAAGATATGTGATAAGACACATCACAAATGTGACTTTACAGGTAAAGAAGTTCATCTTTTCGGCTTAGAAAACATAAATTTCCAAACTTTCTTCAAGAATTCGCGTTTTAGTAGGTTCAATTTAGAAGACATCTAAAAAAACTCTCAGTTCGTGCTTTTGCCAGTCTTAAATCATTTACTGGCTTCAATGTTCAAATAACGCAAACAACGTCTGAGAGATCCATACAAGGAAAAAAAGAACGAGACCAAATCGATTTGCTTCGATACGTTACCTAAGTATGGTTTGGTATACCAGTCCCTGAGCTTGCACACGGTGTTTTTGAGTGACCGGAATCCATGGATATATACCTATATACATGTATATGTATATGTATATGTATATATATATATATATACATACATATACATTTATATAGGTATATCTGGTATATACATGTATATCATGTATATCTGGTCCTCACCTTTGGTATATATATATATATATATATATATACCAAAGGTGAGGACCAGGAAGGTTGCAGTGTTGGTTTGAGAATGGAGAGCGCTCAATACCATACCAGTAGAGCGAATAAAGAAGTAAAAAAAAAAAAAAAAAAGTAAAAAAAAGAAGTACTTTTTTTTTACTTCTTTTTTTTTACTTTTTTACTTCTTGTTTTTTTTTTTTTTTTTTTTTTTTTTTTTTTTTTTTTTTTTTTTTTTTTTTTTTTTTACTTCTATAGATATATATACTGTATATATAGAAACAGATACACAAAGCGAAAATTTTTCACCCTAGTCACGCGTGTAACAGGACTCCACGCACGTCGAGATTAGTACCCTCGCTTTGCGCGGTGGGCGAAAGGATAATTATGCACTTGCAAGACCACGTGGTTGTTTTAGCTCCAAATTCAAAGCCCTTGCCATGCCCTTGCTGTTTCTACTCCAACGTAACACGAGGCAAAGGTACTTTAACTCGACGTTCGCCGTATAACCTACCAAGATTAAAAAATGGAGCTTGTGGGGAAATACGGACTGGTAACTGACCGAAGCTTTAGCTCAACAAAATTTAAAACGTCAGGAATCCGAAGCAAATTGACCTGTTGAATACAAGGAGAGGCAGAAGACAGCCGTCCTGAACACGGAACAGACATTTTCCTGAGCGTCCTTCAGTTGGTATTCTTTTGCTGTTGTTAAATCTTTAGATTATACTCTTACTAAACTACGCTACTTACTAAACGTCAGGTTTTTAAAATTGGTATTTGATGTAGTCATGTAGACTTTAATCTACCCAAAAGATTGTTTGCATATATATTTAGTGCCTAAGGCTTTGTTAGTTTGTGAACCTTTGAACCAGGAAATATCAACTTCTCCTCGTTTTTTAAGCAACTGTTTCGGAGAAAGCTTTTAGACATACGGCGAATAAACTGGGCTTAATTCAAGACAGCACCCTTTCGCTTCATTTTTTTTTTTGAGATGGAGCATTCTCTTGAATTGTTGATGAAATTGTCTCCCCGATGTTTACTTCATTTTCACATCAAATTTTTTCCAGCTGGAACACGATGAAGAAACGTATTGGAGTAAAACTTCGCAACAAACTTCCCTCTTTCAAATGACTTTTTTCTGTTCCCAAATAAAAGGATATGCTTGAGTGTTTCATGTTTGTGTTGTACTATACATTTCATAGACATTTTTACTCATTCGACAGTCAGACCTGCTTCAAACTGGGTTGTTTTTTTCAACTGAGAGCAGTAATAAAGTTGTGTTGTTCTGGAAATTTATTCCCTCAACATATGCAAGATACTGAGTATTGTTGCTTTCTGAATTGAAAAGCATTGGGTGCATTTGCAACTTTGGGGGCTTACACATGAGACAATAATTTATGGTCATAATAGTTCTACATGATAGTCTGGTAATTATTGTGATAGTAATTGGGTGCAACTGTTTTGCTGTGAGCTATTTTCATACCCATGACTGGTGCAGTGTCTCCAGTAACGAATATGTTGGATAAAAATTCCTATTCACAAAACAAATAGAGAAAAGAGAAAGCTTTTGGACATATAAATAGGACACCTTTGTACATAAGGGATGAAACCCCAGAGACTTTTTTTGTCATTTTTATTATTCACATTAATAGAATAAATGGAGTTTCCTCATTTAATAATTAACTACTGATAAAAGGGCAGGGTATATAATTATATACATTTACATAATAGGTAATACATACACATATATATGTGTGTGTATGTATAAGTATAAATATATATATTTATATATTTATATCATGATTGGTTCAATTTCTTTTGTTCTCTGGCAGTATGTAAATCTTGTTTTGACTCAAGTGGATTGGAACATCAGGCCTTGGGATCTAAACCACTTATCGTCTGTGGTCTTAGTACATAACCACTAAATATTATGTATGTATATATGTATATGTATATATATATATGTGTGTGTGTGTGTGTGTATGTATATATGTATATATATATATATGTGTGTGTGTGTGTGTGTATGTATATATATATATGTGTATGTATACAGTGAAACCTGAGTTTTACGACCACCCATTTTGCCTGCAAAAGTGGTCGTAAATGACAGGTGGTCATTAATCACAGGTTGGAATATGACGTCATGGCAATGACTTTAAATAATATAACTTCCGAAAAAAAGGCACTGTCCACAACTGATAACACAAATAACTATACATGTATTTATTGATGAAATACTTTATTTACAACAGTGAACTATAATTTCAGACTACATATATCTATTAAGCTTATTTACTAAGTGGAAAAAAAGTGGTTAGCAAGGATTGTTTTGATTTCTTAACGCGTTCGAATTTTAGTTCCTGTATTGTTCCCTCAATTTGAAGCATGGCTTCGATTATTTCTGGCTTGTTGTTTTCAAGGCCAAAACGTTGCAATCCTTCCACCATAGCAGCGGCCTCGTCAATGGTCACAGCTGGCGGTTCAGTTTCCAACTCCAAACCTTTCTCCGTCTGTGATATCAGACGTCTGAACTTAACTCATATTCTAATTTTAGAATTTAAAAGAAATGCCACCTATTGTGTTGCCATCGACATAAGGCATTAGGACATTGTTTTGAAGGTGAGATTTCTCTACAGTGAGACTTTTGTGGTGAGATTTCTCTACGGTTAAAGCCCATTCTAAATATTAATGGTCGCAAATCACAGGTATTTTATTCCATTTTGACTGCTAAAAAGTGGTCGCTGGTCGCGTTAGACAGGTGGTCGCTCACGGCAGGTATATTTGAAGGATAAAGTGTCCGTGCCTGAAAAAGTGGTCATTAACGACAGGTGGTCATAAAAGGGGAGGTCGTAAAACTCAGGTTTCACTGTATATGTATATATATATATATATATATATATATATATATATATGTATATGTATATGCTCCCACATTTCGATGTTGTTGAGCACTCTACAAATATATAAGGATGTTTGTTTGAAAAAATTTTTTAAAATCATAAAAAAACATAAAAGTTTAAAATCAGTTATTCGGATCCAAGCTTTGTCATGGTACATTAACTTTAAATTAGGTTGGATTTATATTAAATCCATCCCTACATGCAGGAAGAGAGTCGTCTTGACTCTTTGGGATCTTTCTTGGTACATGTGTGTGTATATATGAGTGAAAACTTGATGTTAGTAGATTAGTTTAGGGAAAAATGGGGCAAGGGCATGGTTAGAATTAGTAGTAGACAGGATACCTATGTGGGAAAGGGCATGGAAAGGCCAATTGAATGGGAATTTTTTGCCAAAATATAAGGAAAAAACATTCTGATTAGAGTTAGGGTTTAGATGAGGGTTAGGCTTTTAGAAAGATAAAAGGATGTGATTAAAATTTAGATGAGGGTTAGGCTTTTAGAATAATAAAAGAGTGTGATTAAAAGGAGGGAGAGGGAGAGAGAGAGAGAGAGAGAGAGAGAATAATAGAATAATAATAATAGAATAATAATAATAGGATAATAATAATAGAATAATAATAATAGAATAATAATAATAGAATAATAATAATAGAATAATAATAATAGAATAATGAAAGGGTGTGATTAAAAGGAGATAGAGGAAGAGAGAGAGAGAAGAGAGAGAGAGAAGAGAAGAGAGAAGAGAAGAGAGAAGAGAGAGAGAGAAGAGAGAAGAGAAGAGAGAAGAGAAGAGAGAGAGAGAGAGAGAGAGAGAATAATAGAATAATAATAATAGAGAGAATGAAAGGGTGAGATTAGAGAAGAGAGATAGAGGAAGAGAGAGAGAGAGAGAGAGAGAAGAGAGAGAGAAGAGAGAGAGAGAAGAGTGAGAGAGAAGAGAGAGAGAAATTAATAAAATGTTAAGTTAATATAATAAAATGATAGAAAGTGTTGAAAATTAGGAATTGGGATTTATGTGGGAGTAAGGATTAGAAAAAGTATTTAGAGAAAAGCAAAGAAAGAACGAAACAGCTTAGAAAGAGTGCGAAACCCGGGTGCTAGGTAAAAAGAAGCCAAGAAGCCAGCATTCACAAAGGGTAGCTACTGACATCCTGCCCATTGTTTTTAGAAAAAAAACAGTGTCATGAATCATCAGGTTCCAAGCATGACAGGGAGGCATGTTCCTAACCCGCTAGCAGGTCTTGGAACGACATGCCCGCTTATGAAAATTGAAGAAAGAAAGAGTTAAAAGAGGAAGAAAGGAAAAGGAAAAGAAAGAAGAAAAAAGAAAATAGAAGAAGAAAAGGGAAAAACAAAATATATTAATACCCTAATATATATATATATATATATATATATACACACTCCCACATTTCGATGTTGTTGAGCACTCTGCAAGTATATAAGGATAACCAATAGCGTTAAGCAATGCCCACCGCTGGAGTAGCGGTTTGAGCACTCTGGCCCCTTATCAATCCAAGTTCGTTCCGAGCTGCACTGATGAGCTGTAGTACAGCGAAACGTATGTCTGCAGATTGAATATATATATATATATATATATATATATTGCTCAAAGTATTAAAGCTCTACACCTTTGTATTGAGCACTCTTCTTTTCAGAGACCAAACAGCTACATTTATATATATGATGAAAAGTTTGTTCTCAAGCTTTTCTCTCAGAAAATTTCTGAGCTCCCCAACGGGAATCGAACCCGTGTCTCCCGATTGCCGGTACGGTTGTTTTACCACTAGACTATAGGGTCTCAGACGGCAAGCATGATGTTAATTAGAGACCTGGTTCGTAATATTGATATGCCTCTTTCGTACTTGAAAGCTGAACATACCTGTAACGTGATATTGTGTATAAGTGAATTTCATCTTACTAAGTGTAGATGTTTGTAAGCTTGAGAAAGTGTGAGGTTTGTACGGGAAAGTATTTGCCTGAGGACAAATACTTTCAGACCGTACAGACCGAACAAACGAGGTTAATAAGGAATTTATTGCATGGTTTTTAGCATCTTTCTTCATCGCTTTTAACAAGGCCTTGTGTTTGTGAGTTAGTGACTTAGGTTTACGTGCTTTTTACCTGTTATTTCGTGGTTTTTGACATCTATTCATCTAGTTCTCTGCTTAAAATTATCGTTGAGAACATTTAACTTCTTTTTTTTCGTAATTTGTTTTTATAAATCTTCTATAAAACGTACCTGAATCTGGTTTGTTTTCTTCAAATCAGCTCGGAAATTTTCCCGTTAAAACTAGCCGGTCTGTACGAAAAACTTTTTGCACGGCTAAGCAGCCAATCAGCGTGCGTCATTTTGCATACAGACCAAATGGCGAGCTCAACCATATAATAAATGTATGTATGTATGTATGTATGTAAATATAAATACATACACACATACATACATATGTATGTATGTATTTATGTTTATATGTATGTATGTGTTTATGTCTGTATGTATGTATTTACCATATACCTCGCAGGTGAATAGTGTGTTTTGTGCAACCTGATTGGTTCCTTTACCTCGGAATATTCTGCACTTTTCATCTCGGAGCAAAACAAGATGGCGTCCCGTTTTGTTTCAGTTACGGAACAACAAAATTGTCTTTAAAAATGAAGTTGTCGTGCTAGACAAGGCGAAAAAAGCAACAAAATTTTACACTAAGGCATTCAGAGATATGTATTACTTTTGCTTTTTCGCGATAAAGAAATTCAGAAGCAGTTCAAAATGTTTTGTTTACAAATGACGAGCGGTCGACAACCCGACTTTCCGTAAAATTATTTTAAAACTTTAAAAAAAATATGCATGAAAACAATTATGCGAGGTTTATACTAAAACAATTATTCTCCTTAGTGGAGGTTAATGGTGTAGATGTTTACCTTGCCTCCTTGTGGCCCAGTAAATATCCACCACCATTCACCTCCACTTTGGTGAATAATTGTTATACATATACATATATATAAGGATATATTAATACAACTTCCAAGTGAATCGAACCCATACCGGGTAAGTAGAGAAAAACTCCACTTGACCGCGGCTGGGATTCGAACCCGCGACCTTCGGTTTACTAGTCCGACGCTCTACCAACTGAGCTACAAGGCCAAGCCGTGCTCGCATATATATATATATATATATATATATATATATATGAGATGCACGTACGTGTTTGTGTATACACACATGAAAATGCAAGACTTTATGGGGGGAGAAGGGACGAACGGAGAGAAAAATTTTCCTGTCTAGTTTAGATATAGTTTCTTAATTCAAGTAAATGTGTTTTCTTTTAAGAAATTTTTTTCCTATCAAGATAACTTATTAAGAAAAATTATCCTGTCTACGGGACAAGATAACATTTCCTAGTTTAAGAAATATGATCTTAAAACAATTTTTTTTTAAAAGAAGAGTTTTCTTTTTTGTAGTGTAACCAGGGCTGTTTCTAACAGGGAGCTTTCTTATATCCCTGGAATCTCAGAAATGTTTAATGTAAAGGTGCTTGGTAGTAGGTACTATATCAGCTGTGTTGGTTCAGGGTAACTGCCCTACCATTGGTAGACTGGATTAGTTTAATCCAGAAGATCTTCACATCGTTTACGCAGCAGGAGGAATACCTTGAAAAGGATTTGCCTTTAACCAATTGCACTTCAGATTTTTAAGGAAGCGCAGATCCAGGAGTGAGTAATTGACTCCTATTTAGTGATTTGTTGCAGTGAAGGATCTTTTTTCTTTGGGTGATTATTTTCGCGCGAAGCGACATTTTCTGTCGTCTGAAAAACTGCTGGAACTAATCAATATCTGTTCTACTTGGAAACAAGTCAATTCAAGCGATAAAATTGGCCTCATGGAAAATCGCTTTCACTGCTACTTCGAAAAAAAATCAAGTCAACTCTAACTACTTGTCTACAAACGTAGTTCGTTAATGACAGCAGCTAATGTTCTCCAAATTTATCGAACTATTTCGTCACTTTGCATTTAGGAATCAGCAATATGTTGCTCCCAAGCAGAGCAACAAATTGGAACTTAACAGAATATGGTGTTTTCTCTTATTTATACAAGCAATATTTTTGGGGGGAGAAGGGACGAACAGGTTGTGTACCGCTCCGGTAGAAGGAGGTCTACTGGCCGGCCTAAAAAGCCCAAGTGTGCCAGGAGTAGTCCCAGGGAAGTCGATACCTTCACGTGGTTCCCCCTGTTTTCACTGAAATCGACTACCGAAAAGCGTATCGGTGGCGCTATAACCACCTCCCAGCTATGGGTTAAATAGAAACGGCACAAATGGTTTATCATGGCGGATGACATAGAGCGGTCTTTATCTCTATGCAAGGAGTAGCGTGATGATGGCGGCCTTTTGGTCACTTCACTGGCTGAGTTGGCTCTCATTTAGAGCAAATGACTTGTATTTACCGTCTTGAGTCGTCTTGCCTAGCACAGTGCGGTGGTACTAGACCTACACTTGTTCCAATACGCGTTATTTTTTTTATTCGTATAGGATAAAACTTGCGGTACGCCGCAAGTTGAGTTTACTATTGGCGGCCGATAGTCCTCATTTTCCGACAGAGAAAATTTTCAAGTTTTGTGGCAGGGTTGCGGAAGGAGTAATGTCGAGTCTTGTTACTCGTCATGTTGAGTTAGTTTTGGGGTTTGACTTTTTCATGATACTTCTTTCCCCCCCCCCAAACTCGCCATATATTGGGGCAATTTTGTGAAATTCGATCGTTCCTCGAAGGTGATCATGGCGGACGGCATGCACTGTTTATCCACGTGGAAAAACCGTGCATTCAACTTCATGTCTGCGGAGAGTGGCGCGATCATGGCGGCAATTTTTAACAGTTCGATATTTGAATCGTCGGCCACCACCAGTGATATTCAACTCGTGCGTATTCAGATTTTCGGGGTGGGGTAGGTATCTTAGAGAATGTTATGTTGGGAGGCATTACTGGCTGCTTGTAGGTTGACTTGCACTAGCGTATCGAAAGTGGGTCAGGTAGGTGTTGGACTCACTTCTCGTGCCAAGGTAAGCCCGTCCATAAACAGCTTTTGCAGATAAGAATTCTTTGATATCACTGTATAAGCATTACTTTTCTTCCAATGTATTTTTAATGCTCTACACATATCTGATTGAATATCCTACCGTTCAATGTTTGACTTTTTCAGTTTTCATTTACTGTACCAACTGTCGTACCCTCACTCAATTAGCCTGATCTGGCTTTTCAGCATTCCCGTAATACGGAGATCTGGTTGGTTTTGAAATGTGTTTAGCCCTTCTGTTTCGAGATGTTTTCCCTTAAGGAGTAAAATCAACTGGCTTTTTAGCTAGAGTAAAATAATATGTGAAATAATCTCGCATTTAAACAAAAAAGGGTTGTTTTTTCATCTCAATACTTTCTAACTTTTTGCTGTTCTGAGCCCTCTCCCCTTCACGAATAAAATTGACTAGTGTTAGCCAGAGTAGGATACGGACCTAAAAGAGCTAATGTCAAACGTTTTGTGAACATGAACTAGATCAACTTTTTGAGTTTGCATGGCGATGCATATGTACTCAGTACTACTTGTTGTATTGACTGTGTAAATTAATCAGATAAGCTTTCGTTCTATTGACTCGAGGACTTTGGATGCTTTAAGCCCCGTGTCTACAGAACGAATGCTTAGCTGATAAATGTAATGGTGTGTACCACAGAACTGAATAGAGCAGTTGATTCACGGATTTAAAACTTGACCAACTGGAGGGAAAAAAATATCGATGGGCGACTCGATTGCAACTATGGTAACAGGGTAAAGATGAGGCAAATCCGATACTGTAGGGCAGTCTACATTTTCATGCAGTTTGGTATGATTCTCGACCGATGATATATATCCTGAACAATCCAAGAAGCTGAAGCGCACTTCGTAAAGGTAAAGTGCCTTTATTTATACTGGATAACCATATCAGCTACCTACGCTGCTCTCCTAAGAGGTTCAGTAAGGGCTACCCCTCGTTGGTCCAGTGTTACTACAGGAGGAAACCGGAGTACCCGGGGAAAACTTGGGATGCTTGGTAGAGTCAAACTGGACAACAGTCTTCTCAAATGTAACAAAGATAACTTTAATCAGATAACTGAACGGAGCCGGAATCCCACCCTAGTCGCAGTGATGAGAGACACCTGAACTACCACTGAGGCAGTTTCGCGAAGCGGTGGTCGCTTGTCAGAAGGTCCATGCCCAAACTATGATTGGTTTGGAAGGGATGAATCGGTCGTATCGAAACAGCCTGCGACGCTGACCGCATAAACCAAGTCTGTTTCGTAGGCTACGAAAAAGATAGCGGGTTATACATTTAACCACAATCCTTCAGGAGCAGTAAATGTTGCACTTTACTAAAATATAGGAAGATTGGAATTCAAAAATTTGGATACTGTAATATGGAAACTCTTGGCCGTTGAGTTCTTGGTATATGTTGAAGAATCTTCAGCTGTTATTAGAAGTTACTTAGGTCCCGAAGTCTAGTGGGTAAATGTACATCGCTACCATCTTTTTTGGTTACGTCACTTTTACGTGAACGACAACGTATGATGACGCATTAATCCTCGAAAAGTTCCGGTGACAAGTTTGTTTTCTCGTATCTTGACAATTTCGTAATAGAAACCTGTAGCGGCTTAACCAGGGCCATTTCTATCGGGAAGCTTTCTTATATCCCTGGAATTTTAGAAATAACTAATTTAAAGGTGCTTGGTAATAAAATACTTTATCAGATGTGGTAGTCCAGGGATTTTTCAGGGGAGCTATCCTACCACTGGTAGATTGAATTCAATCCAGAAGGTTATGGTATCATTTCCACAGTGGCAGGAATATCTTGGAAAAGAGTTGCCTTTAATCAACTGCTCTTCAGATTTTTGAGGAAGCACAGGTCCAGGAGTGGATAATTGACTCCTATTTGGTAATTTTTTGCAGTGAAGGCGATTTTCCCTTGAGCGCTTTTGTTTTTTGGGGGGGAGTTTCTCGTACGAAGCGATATTTTCTGTTGTCTGACAAACTCTGCAGGGACTAATCAAAGTCTATTCAATTTGTATGGAGAAAAGTCAAGCAACAAAATTGGCCTAAGGGAAAACTGCGTTCATTGCAACTTCAAAAAAAAAAAAAAGCAAGTCCACTCGAGCTATTTGTCTACAAACGTAGTTCGTTAATGACTTCAGCAGTTCTCCAAATTTATCAAACTATTTCGTCACTTTGCATTTAGGAATCAGAAATATGTTGCTCCCAAGCAGAGCAACAAATTGGAACTTCCGTGATTGAAACGAGAAGTAACAGGATATGGTGTTTTCTCTTATTTATATAAGTACCATTTTTGGGGGGAGAAGGGACAAACAGGTTGTGTACCGCTCCTGTAGAAGGAGGTCTACTGGCCGGCTTAAAAAGCCCAAGTGTGCCAGGAGTAGTCCCAGGGAAGTCGATACCTTCACGTGGTTCCCCCTGTTTTCACTGAAATCGACTACCGAAAAGCGGATCGGTGGCGCTATAACCACCTCCCAGCTATGGGTTAAATAGTAACGGCGCAAATGGTTGATCATGGCGGATGACATAGAGCAGTCTTTATCTCTATGCACGGAGTGGCGTGATGATGGCGGCCTTTTGGTCACTTCACTGGCTGAGTCGGCTCTCGTTTAGAGCATGACTTGTATTTAATGTCTCGACTCACCTTGCCGTGGAGGTTTACGTTAGTTGACTCGGGCGTGGTGCAGTTATACTAAATTTGCGCTTATTCTGATACACGTTTTTGGTCACATTGGATAAAACTTGCGGGGCGTTCAATGGCGGTTGACAGTCCTCATTTCGCCATTCAGCAAATTTTCAAGTTTGGTGGTGGCATTGTAGAAAGAATAATTACGAATCTTTTTATTCGATGAGCCGAGGTTAGTTTCGAGTTTGGCTTCTTGACTCTCCATAAACTTACCATATTTGGCGGCAATCTGGTGTGAAATTCATCGGTTGTTTCCCCTTGTTTTAGGATACGAAATTTGGAAATTTCGAAAGGAACGGTCTTTTTTGATGTCTTTCTTCGCTATCTTTGACTGTATCAGCATTTTGGCCTTCATCGACTTGATGTTGTAATGGCGATCTTTTCTGTGGTTGTCTGCAATCTTTAAGGCGGTAACAGATTGTCAGATCTCTTCGAGTACTTCTCCCATATCGTTTCGCCTGGTAGGTTGGTCTGGTACGTCAAGAATGGAGTATTAGAAGTAGTACAGAGACTATTGCTTCACTTATAATTTTCTGTAGAAGTAGTAGTATTGGCTTATAATTTTCTATAGGAGTAGTAGTATTGGCTTATAATTTTCTATAGAAGTTGTAGTATTGGTTAGAAGGGTTAACCCATGGTTTTTGACGATTTTTCAACCAATTTCTAACTGTTGAAATGACCTAAAATATACGAAAGTTTAGATCAAATAACTTAGTTTTGTACCTATTCCAGTCTGTTTTGCCGAACCTTTCCATGAAATTTCGAAGTGGAAAAATTTCAGTCAGTTCAGGCTAAATTTTCGATGAATTTTCTAGGTTTAAAAATTTCACCAAAAAGTAAAGAGGTTAACCTATCGTTTTAGGCGATTTTTCGACCAGTTTCTTCTAATGGTCGGAATAAGCTGAAAATATGAAAGTTTAGATGATATTTTGTTTCGCACTTATTTCAGTCAGTTTAGGCTAAATTTTTGACGAATTTTCTAGGTTTAAAAACTTCACCAAAAAGTGAAGGGATTGAACTATGATTTTTCTCGATTTTTCCACCAATTTCTAATTGTCGAAATAAGGTGAAAATATGAAAGTTTAGATCGAGTCATTTAGTTTTGGACTTATTTCAGTTAGTTTAGGCTAATTTTTCGGTAAATTTGCTTGGTTTAAAAATTTCACTAAAACGTACAGGGCTTAACCTCTCGTTTTTGACGATTTTTTGATCAATTTCTACTTTCCGAAATTAGTTAAAAATATAAAAGATTACATCAAATTGCTTAGTTTTACACCTATTTCAGTAACTTTAGCAGCTTAACCAATCGCTTTTAACAATTTTTCAGTCGATTTCAAAGTTTCGAAATAAGCTGCAAACATGAAAGTCAAGGCAAAACAATTCAGTTTGACACTTATTCCAGCCTTTTTACGTTAAACTGTAAAGAGATTTTTAAAGTCGAATATTTCGCCAGAAATTATAGATTTTGAGGATTTTTTGACCAATTTAAAACTTTCAAAATCAACCATGAAGATGAAACTTTGAGCCCAGCAACAAAGTTTTCCCTTTATTTGAGCGAATTTGCACTAATATTTGAGATAATTTTTGAGGTCGAAAAATTTCACCAAAAAGTAAAGGGGTTAACCCATGGTTTTTGACGATTTTTCGACCAATTTCAAACTTTCCAAATAAGGCTTGAATATGAAATTATGGGCCAAATAACAGTTTTACCGTTATTTGAGCGAATTTGCACTAATATTTAATAAAATTTTTGAGATCGAAAAATTTGACCAAAAAGTAAAGGGGTTAACCCATGGTTTTTGACGATTTTTCGACCAATTTCAAACTTTCCAAATTAGCCTTAAATATGAAAGTTTGGACCGAATAACATAGTTTTACCTGTATTTTAGGGAATTTCCACTAATATTAGAGATAAGTTTTGAGGTCGAAAAATTTCACCGAAAAGTAAAGGGGTTAAGCCATGGTTTTTGACGATTTTTCGACCAATTTCATACTTTCCAAATAAGGCTTAAATATGAAAGTATAGGCCGAATAACATAGTTTTAGCTTTATTTCGGGGACTTTACACTAATATTTGAAATAATTTTTGAGGTCGAAAAATTTAACCAAAAAGTAAAGGGGTTAACCCATGGTTTTTGACGATTTTTCGACCAATTTCAAACTTTCCAAATTAGCCTTAAATATGAAGGTTCGGGCCGAATAACATAGTTTTAGCTTTATTTCGGGAACTTTACACTAATATTTGAGATAATTTTTTGAGGTTGAAAAATTTGACCAAAAAGTAAAGGGGTTAACCCATGGTTTTTGACGATTTTTCGACCAATTTCAAACTTTCCAAATTAGCCTTAAATATGAAAGTTTGGACCGAATAACATAGTTTTACCTGTATTTTAGGGAATTTCCACTAATATTAGAGATAAGTTTTGAGGTCGAAAAATTTGACCAAAAAGTAAAGGGGTTAACCCATGGTTTTTGACGATTTTTCGACCAATTTCATAGTTTCCAAATAAGGCTTAAATATGAAAGTATAGGCCGAATAACATAGTTTTAGCTATATTTCGGGGACTTTACACTAATATTAGAGATAAGTTTTGAGGTGTAAAATTTGACCAAAAAGTAAAGGGGTTAACCCATGGTTTTTGACGATTTTTCGACCAATTTCAAACTTTCCAAATAAGGCTTAAATATGAAAGTATAGGCCGAATAACATAGTTTTAGCTTTATTTCGGGGACTTTACACTAATATTTGAGATAATTTTTTGAGGTTGAAAAATTTGACCAAAAAGTAAAGGGGTTAACCCATGGTTTTTGACGATTTTTCGACCAATTTCAAACTTTCCAAATTAGCCTTAAATATGAAGGTTCGGGCCGAATAACATAGTTTTACCAATATTTCGGGGACTTTACACTAATATTTGAGATAATTTTTTGAGGTTGAAAAATTTGACCAAAAAGTAAAGGGGTTAACCCATGGTTTTTGACGATTTTTCGACCAATTTCAAACTTTCCAAATTAGCCTTGAATATGAAGGTTCGGGCCGAATAACATAGTTTTAGCTTTATTTCGGGGACATTACACTAATATTTGAGATAATTTTTTGAGGTTGAAAAATTTGACCAAAAAGTAAAGGGGTTAACCCATGGTTTTTGACGATTTTTCGACCAATTTCAAACTTTCCAAATAAGGCTTAAATATGAAAGTATAGGCCGAATAACATAGTTTTAGCTATATTTCGGGGACTTTACACTAATATTAGAGATAAGTTTTGAGGTCGAAAAATTTGACCAAAAAGTAAAGGGGTTAACCCATGGTTTTTGACGATTTTTCGACAAATTTCAAACTTTCCAAATAAGGCTTAAATATGAAAGTATAGGCCGAATAACATAGTTTTAGCTATATTTCGGGGACTTTACACTAATATTTGAGATAATTTTTTTGAGGTCGAAAAATTTGACCAAAAAGTAAAGGGGTTAACCCATGGTTTTTGACGATTTTTCGACCAATTTCAAACTTTCCAAATTAGCCTTAAATATGAAGGTTCGGGCCGAATAACATAGTTTTAGCTATATTTCGGGGACTTTACACTAATATTTGAGATAATTTTTGAGGTTGAAAAATTTGACCAAAAAGTAAAGGGGTTAACCCATGGTTTTTGACGATTTTTCGACCAATTTCATACTTTCCAAATTAGCCTTAAATATGAAGGTTCGGGCCGAATAACATAGTTTTAGCTATATTTCGGGGACTTTACACTAATATTTGAGATAATTTTTTGAGGTTGAAAAATTTGACCAAAAAGTAAAGGGGTTAACCCATGGTTTTTGACGATTTTTCGACCAATTTCAAACTTTCCAAATAAGGCTTAAATATGAAAGTATAGGCCGAATAACATAGTTTTAGCTTTATTTCGGGGACTTT
Organism: Heliopora coerulea; assembly: GCA_030142905.1. NCBI lineage: Eukaryota > Metazoa > Cnidaria > Anthozoa > Scleralcyonacea > Helioporidae > Heliopora > Heliopora coerulea. The sequence continues at coordinate 2,664,356 of JASJOG010000011.1, read as the reverse complement.
ACACTAATATTTGAGATAATTTTTGAGGTCGAAAAATTTGACCAAAAAGTAAAGGGGTTAACCCATGGTTTTTGACGATTTTTCGACCAATTTCAAACTTTCCAAATTAGCCTTAAATATGAAGGTTCGGGCCGAATAACATAGTTTTAGCTATATTTCGGGGACTTTACACTAATATTTGAGATAATTTTTGAGGTTGAAAAATTTGACCAAAAAGTAAAGGGGTTAACCCATGGTTTTTGACGATTTTTCGACCAATTTCAAACTTTCCAAATAAGGCTTAAATATGAAAGTATAGGCCGAATAACATAGTTTTAGCTTTATTTCGGGGACTTTACACTAATATTTGAGATAATTTTTTGAGGTTGAAAAATTTGACCAAAAAGTAAAGGGGTTAACCCATGGTTTTTGACGATTTTTCGACCAATTTCAAACTTTCCAAATTAGCCTTAAATATGAAGGTTCGGGCCGAATAACATAGTTTTAGCTTTATTTCGGGGACATTACACTAATATTTGAGATAATTTTTTGAGGTTGAAAAATTTGACCAAAAAGTAAAGGGGTTAACCCATGGTTTTTGACGATTTTTCGACCAATTTCAAACTTTCCAAATAAGGCTTAAATATGAAATTATGGGCCAAATAACATAGTTTTACCTTTATTTGAGCGAATTTGCACTAATATTTGAGAAAATTTTTGAGGTCGAAAAATTTGACCAAAAAGTAAAGGGGTTAACCCATGGTTTTTGACGATTTTTCGACCAATTTCAAACTTTCCAAATAAGGCTTGAATATGAAATTATGGGCCAAATAACATAGTTTTACCTTTATTTGAGCGAATTTGCACTAATATTTGAAATAGTTTTTAAGGTCGAAAAATTTGACCAAAAAGTAAAGGGGTTAACCCATGGTTTTTGACGATTTTTCGACCAATTTCAAACTTTCCAAATAAGGCTTAAATATGAAAGTATAGGCCGAATAACATAGTTTTAGCTATATTTCGGGGACTTTACACTAATATTTGAGATAATTTTTGAGGTTGAAAAATTTGACCAAAAAGTAAAGGGGTTAACCCATGGTTTTTGACGATTTTTCGACCAATTTCAAACTTTCCAAATAAGGCTTAAATATGAAAGTATAGGCCGAATAACATAGTTTTAGCTTTATTTCGGGGACTTTACACTAATATTTGAGATAATTTTTTGAGGTTGAAAAATTTGACCAAAAAGTAAAGGGGTTAACCCATGGTTTTTGACGATTTTTCGACCAATTTCAAACTTTCCAAATAAGGCTTAAATATGAAAGTATAGGCCGAATAACATAGTTTTAGCTATATTTCGGGGACTTTACACTAATATTTGAGATAATTTTTTGAGGTTGAAAAATTTGACCAAAAAGTAAAGGGGTTAACCCATGGTTTTTGACGATTTTTCGACCAATTTCAAACTTTCCAAATAAGGCTTAAATATGAAGGTTCGGGCCGAATAACATAGTTTTAGCTATATTTCGGGGACTTTACACTAATATTTGAGATAATTTTTTGAGGTTGAAAAATTTGACCAAAAAGTAAAGGGGTTAACCCATGGTTTTTGACGATTTTTCGACCAATTTCAAACTTTCCAAATAAGGCTTGAATATGAAATTATGGGCCAAATAACATAGTTTTACCTTTATTTGAGCGAATTTGCACTAATATTTGAGAAAATTTTTGAGGTCGAAAAATTTGACCAAAAAGTAAAGGGGTTAACCCATGGTTTTTGACGATTTTTCGACCAATTTCAAACTTTCCAAATAAGGCTTGAATATGAAATTATGGGCCAAATAACATAGTTTTACCTTTATTTGAGCGAATTTGCACTAATATTTGAAATAGTTTTTAAGGTCGAAAAATTTGACCAAAAAGTAAAGGGGTTAACCCATGGTTTTTGACGATTTTTCGACCAATTTCAAACTTTCCAAATTAGCCTTAAATATGAAGGTTCGGGCCGAATAACATAGTTTTAGCTTTATTTCGGGGACATTACACTAATATTTGAGATAATTTTTTGAGGTTGAAAAATTTGACCAAAAAGTAAAGGGGTTAACCCATGGTTTTTGACGATTTTTCGACCAATTTCAAACTTTCCAAATAAGGCTTAAATATGAAAGTATAGGCCGAATAACATAGTTTTAGCTATATTTCGGGGACTTTACACTAATATTTGAGATAATTTTTTGAGGTTGAAAAATTTGACCAAAAAGTAAAGGGGTTAACCCATGGTTTTTGACGATTTTTCGACCAATTTCAAACTTTCCAAATAAGGCTTGAATATGAAGGTTCGGGCCGAATAACATAGTTTTACCTTTATTTGAGCGAATTTGCACTAATATTTGAGATAATTTTTTGAGGTTGAAAAATTTGACCAAAAAGTAAAGGGGTTAACCCATGGTTTTTGACGATTTTTCGACCAATTTCAAACTTTCCAAATTAGCCTTAAATATGAAGGTTCGGGCCGAATAACATAGTTTTAGCTATATTTCGGGGACTTTACACTAATATTTGAGATAATTTTTTGAGGTTGAAAAATTTGACCAAAAAGTAAAGGGGTTAACCCATGGTTTTTGACGATTTTTCGACCAATTTCAAACTTTCCAAATAAGGCTTAAATATGAAAGTATAGGCCGAATAACATAGTTTTAGCTATATTTCGGGGACTTTACACTAATATTTGAGATAATTTTTGAGGTTGAAAAATTTGACCAAAAAGTAAAGGGGTTAACCCATGGTTTTTGACGATTTTTCGACCAATTTCAAACTTTCCAAATAAGGCTTAAATATGAAAGTATAGGCCGAATAACATAGTTTTAGCTATATTTCGGGGACTTTACACTAATATTTGAGATAATTTTTTGAGGTTGAAAAATTTGACCAAAAAGTAAAGGGGTTAACCCATGGTTTTTGACGATTTTTCGACCAATTTCAAACTTTCCAAATAAGGCTTAAATATGAAGGTTCGGGCCGAATAACATAGTTTTAGCTATATTTCGGGGACTTTACACTAATATTTGAGATAATTTTTGAGGTTGAAAAATTTGACCAAAAAGTAAAGGGGTTAACCCATGGTTTTTGACGATTTTTCGACCAATTTCAAACTTTCCAAATAAGGCTTAAATATGAAAGTATGGACCAAATAAGATAGTTTTAGCTATATTTCGGGGACTTTACACTAATATTTGAGATAATTTTTTGAGGTTGAAAAATTTGACCAAAAAGTAAAGGGGTTAACCCATGGTTTTTGACGATTTTTCGACCAATTTCAAACTTTCCAAATAAGGCTTGAATATGAAAGTATAGGCCGAATAACATAGTTTTACCTTTATTTGAGCGAATTTGCACTAATATTTGAGAAAATTTTTGAGGTCGAAAAATTTGACCAAAAAGTAAAGGGGTTAACCCATGGTTTTTGACGATTTTTCGACCAATTTCAAACTTTCCAAATTAGCCTTAAATATGAAGGTTCGGGCCGAATAACATAGTTTTAGCTATATTTCGGGGACTTTACACTAATATTTGAGATAATTTTTGAGGTTGAAAAATTTGACCAAAAAGTAAAGGGGTTAACCCATGGTTTTTGACGATTTTTCGACCAATTTCAAACTTTCCAAATAAGGCTTAAATATGAAAGTATAGGCCGAATAACATAGTTTTAGCTTTATTTCGGGGACTTTACACTAATATTTGAGATAATTTTTTGAGGTTGAAAAATTTGACCAAAAAGTAAAGGGGTTAACCCATGGTTTTTGACGATTTTTCGACCAATTTCAAACTTTCCAAATTAGCCTTAAATATGAAGGTTCGGGCCGAATAACATAGTTTTAGCTTTATTTCGGGGACATTACACTAATATTTGAGATAATTTTTTGAGGTTGAAAAATTTGACCAAAAAGTAAAGGGGTTAACCCATGGTTTTTGACGATTTTTCGACCAATTTCAAACTTTCCAAATAAGGCTTAAATATGAAAGTATAGGCCGAATAACATAGTTTTAGCTATATTTCGGGGACTTTACACTAATATTAGAGATAATTTTTGAGGTTGAAAAATTTGACCAAAAAGTAAAGGGGTTAACCCATGGTTTTTGACGATTTTTCGACCAATTTCAAACTTTCCAAATAAGGCTTGAATATGAAATTATGGGCCAAATAACATAGTTTTACCTTTATTTGAGCGAATTTGCACTAATATTTGAGAAAATTTTTGAGGTCGAAAAATTTGACCAAAAAGTAAAGGGGTTAACCCATGGTTTTTGACGATTTTTCGACCAATTTCAAACTTTCCAAATAAGGCTTGAATATGAAATTATGGGCCAAATAACATAGTTTTACCTTTATTTGAGCGAATTTGCACTAATATTTGAGAAAATTTTTGAGGTCGAAAAATTTGACCAAAAAGTAAAGGGGTTAACCCATGGTTTTTGACGATTTTTCGACCAATTTCAAACTTTCCAAATAAGGCTTAAATATGAAAGTATAGGCCGAATAACATAGTTTTAGCTATATTTCGGGGACTTTACACTAATATTTGAGATAATTTTTGAGGTTGAAAAATTTGACCAAAAAGTAAAGGGGTTAACCCATGGTTTTTGACGATTTTTCGACCAATTTCAAACTTTCCAAATAAGGCTTAAATATGAAAGTATAGGCCGAATAACATAGTTTTAGCTTTATTTCGGGGACTTTACACTAATATTTGAGATAATTTTTTGAGGTTGAAAAATTTGACCAAAAAGTAAAGGGGTTAACCCATGGTTTTTGACGATTTTTCGACCAATTTCAAACTTTCCAAATAAGGCTTAAATATGAAAGTATAGGCCGAATAACATAGTTTTAGCTTTATTTCGGGGACTTTACACTAATATTTGAGATAATTTTTTGAGGTTGAAAAATTTGACCAAAAAGTAAAGGGGTTAACCCATGGTTTTTGACGATTTTTCGACCAATTTCAAACTTTCCAAATTAGCCTTAAATATGAAGGTTCGGGCCGAATAACATAGTTTTAGCTTTATTTCGGGGACTTTACACTAATATTTGAGATAATTTTTTGAGGTTGAAAAATTTGACCAAAAAGTAAAGGGGTTAACCCATGGTTTTTGACGATTTTTCGACCAATTTCAAACTTTCCAAATTAGCCTTAAATATGAAGGTTCGGGCCGAATAACATAGTTTTAGCTATATTTCGGGGACTTTACACTAATATTTGAGATAATTTTTTGAGGTTGAAAAATTTGACCAAAAAGTAAAGGGGTTAACCCATGGTTTTTGACGATTTTTCGACCAATTTCAAACTTTCCAAATAAGGCTTAAATATGAAAGTATAGGCCGAATAACATAGTTTTACCTTTATTTGAGCGAATTTGCACTAATATTTGAGATAATTTTTTGAGGTCGAAAAATTTGACCAAAAAGTAAAGGGGTTAACCCATGGTTTTTGACGATTTTTCGACCAATTTCAAACTTTCCAAATTAGCCTTAAATATGAAAGTATCGGGCCGAATAACATAGTTTTAGCTATATTTCGGGGACTTTACACTAATATTTGAGATAATTTTTGAGGTTGAAAAATTTGACCAAAAAGTAAAGGGGTTAACCCATGGTTTTTGACGATTTTTCGACCAATTTCAAACTTTCCAAATAAGGCTTAAATATGAAAGTATAGGCCGAATAACATAGTTTTAGCTATATTTCGGGGACTTTACACTAATATTTGAGATAATTTTTGAGGTTGAAAAATTTGACCAAAAAGTAAAGGGGTTAACCCATGGTTTTTGACGATTTTTCGACCAATTTCAAACTTTCCAAATAAGGCTTAAATATGAAAGTATAGGCCGAATAACATAGTTTTAGCTTTATTTCGGGGACTTTACACTAATATTTGAGATAATTTTTTGAGGTTGAAAAATTTGACCAAAAAGTAAAGGGGTTAACCCATGGTTTTTGACGATTTTTCGACCAATTTCAAACTTTCCAAATTAGCCTTAAATATGAAGGTTCGGGCCGAATAACATAGTTTTAGCTATATTTCGGGGACTTTACACTAATATTTGAGATAATTTTTTGAGGTTGAAAAATTTGACCAAAAAGTAAAGGGGTTAACCCATGGTTTTTGACGATTTTTCGACCAATTTCAAACTTTCCAAATTAGCCTTAAATATGAAGGTTCGGGCCGAATAACATAGTTTTAGCTATATTTCGGGGACTTTACACTAATATTTGAGATAATTTTTTGAGGTTGAAAAATTTGACCAAAAAGTAAAGGGGTTAACCCATGGTTTTTGACGATTTTTCGACCAATTTCAAACTTTCCAAATTAGCCTTAAATATGAAGGTTCGGGCCGAATAACATAGTTTTAGCTATATTTCGGGGACTTTACACTAATATTTGAGATAATTTTTTGAGGTTGAAAAATTTGACCAAAAAGTAAAGGGGTTAACCCATGGTTTTTGACGATTTTTCGACCAATTTCAAACTTTCCAAATAAGGCTTGAATATGAAATTATGGGCCAAATAACATAGTTTTACCTTTATTTGAGCGAATTTGCACTAATATTTGAGATAATTTTTTGAGGTTGAAAAATTTGACCAAAAAGTAAAGGGGTTAACCCATGGTTTTTGACGATTTTTCGACCAATTTCAAACTTTCCAAATTAGCCTTAAATATGAAGGTTCGGGCCGAATAACATAGTTTTAGCTATATTTCGGGGACTTTACACTAATATTTGAGATAATTTTTTGAGGTTGAAAAATTTGACCAAAAAGTAAAGGGGTTAACCCATGGTTTTTGACGATTTTTCGACCAATTTCAAACTTTCCAAATAAGGCTTAAATATGAAAGTATAGGCCGAATAACATAGTTTTAGCTATATTTCGGGGACTTTACACTAATATTTGAGATAATTTTTTGAGGTTGAAAAATTTGACCAAAAAGTAAAGGGGTTAACCCATGGTTTTTGACGATTTTTCGACCAATTTCAAACTTTCCAAATTAGCCTTAAATATGAAGGTTCGGGCCGAATAACATAGTTTTAGCTATATTTCGGGGACTTTACACTAATATTTGAGATAATTTTTTGAGGTTGAAAAATTTGACCAAAAAGTAAAGGGGTTAACCCATGGTTTTTGACGATTTTTCGACCAATTTCAAACTTTCCAAATTAGCCTTAAATATGAAGGTTCGGGCCGAATAACATAGTTTTAGCTATATTTCGGGGACTTTACACTAATATTTGAGATAATTTTTTGAGGTTGAAAAATTTGACCAAAAAGTAAAGGGGTTAACCCATGGTTTTTGACGATTTTTCGACCAATTTCAAACTTTCCAAATAAGGCTTAAATATGAAAGTATAGGCCGAATAACATAGTTTTAGCTATATTTCGGGGACTTTACACTAATATTTGAGATAATTTTTTGAGGTTGAAAAATTTGACCAAAAAGTAAAGGGGTTAACCCATGGTTTTTGACGATTTTTCGACCAATTTCAAACTTTCCAAATAAGGCTTAAATATGAAAGTATAGGCCGAATAACATAGTTTTAGCTTTATTTCGGGGACTTTACACTAATATTTGAGATAATTTTTTGAGGTTGAAAAATTTGACCAAAAAGTAAAGGGGTTAACCCATGGTTTTTGACGATTTTTCGACCAATTTCAAACTTTCCAAATTAGCCTTAAATATGAAGGTTCGGGCCGAATAACATAGTTTTAGCTTTATTTCGGGGACTTTACACTAATATTTGAGATAATTTTTTGAGGTTGAAAAATTTGACCAAAAAGTAAAGGGGTTAACCCATGGTTTTTGACGATTTTTCGACCAATTTCAAACTTTCCAAATTAGCCTTAAATATGAAGGTTCGGGCCGAATAACATAGTTTTAGCTATATTTCGGGGACTTTACACTAATATTTGAGATAATTTTTTGAGGTTGAAAAATTTGACCAAAAAGTAAAGGGGTTAACCCATGGTTTTTGACGATTTTTCGACCAATTTCAAACTTTCCAAATAAGGCTTGAATATGAAAGTATGGACCAAATAACATAGTTTTAGCTATATTTCGGGGACTTTACACTAATATTTGAGATAATTTTTTGAGGTTGAAAAATTTGACCAAAAAGTAAAGGGGTTAACCCATGGTTTTTGACGATTTTTCGACCAATTTCAAACTTTCCAAATAAGGCTTAAATATGAAAGTATAGGCCGAATAACATAGTTTTAGCTATATTTCGGGGACTTTACACTAATATTTGAGATAATTTTTGAGGTTGAAAAATTTGACCAAAAAGTAAAGGGGTTAACCCATGGTTTTTGACGATTTTTCGACCAATTTCAAACTTTCCAAATAAGGCTTAAATATGAAAGTATAGGCCGAATAACATAGTTTTAGCTTTATTTCGGGGACTTTACACTAATATTTGAGATAATTTTTTGAGGTTGAAAAATTTGACCAAAAAGTAAAGGGGTTAACCCATGGTTTTTGACGATTTTTCGACCAATTTCAAACTTTCCAAATTAGCCTTAAATATGAAGGTTCGGGCCGAATAACATAGTTTTAGCTATATTTCGGGGACTTTACACTAATATTTGAGATAATTTTTTGAGGTTGAAAAATTTGACCAAAAAGTAAAGGGGTTAACCCATGGTTTTTGACGATTTTTCGACCAATTTCAAACTTTCCAAATTAGCCTTAAATATGAAGGTTCGGGCCGAATAACATAGTTTTAGCTTTATTTCGGGGACTTTACACTAATATTTGAGATAATTTTTTGAGGTTGAAAAATTTGACCAAAAAGTAAAGGGGTTAACCCATGGTTTTTGACGATTTTTCGACCAATTTCAAACTTTCCAAATAAGGCTTAAATATGAAAGTATAGGCCGAATAACATAGTTTTAGCTATATTTCGGGGACTTTACACTAATATTTGAGATAATTTTTGAGGTTGAAAAATTTGACCAAAAAGTAAAGGGGTTAACCCATGGTTTTTGACGATTTTTCGACCAATTTCAAACTTTCCAAATAAGGCTTAAATATGAAAGTATAGGCCGAATAACATAGTTTTAGCTTTATTTCGGGGACTTTACACTAATATTTGAGATAATTTTTTGAGGTTGAAAAATTTGACCAAAAAGTAAAGGGGTTAACCCATGGTTTTTGACGATTTTTCGACCAATTTCAAACTTTCCAAATAAGGCTTAAATATGAAGGTTCGGGCCGAATAACATAGTTTTAGCTATATTTCGGGGACTTTACACTAATATTTGAGATAATTTTTTGAGGTTGAAAAATTTGACCAAAAAGTAAAGGGGTTAACCCATGGTTTTTGACGATTTTTCGACCAATTTCAAACTTTCCAAATTAGCCTTAAATATGAAGGTTCGGGCCGAATAACATAGTTTTAGCTATATTTCGGGGACTTTACACTAATATTTGAGATAATTTTTTGAGGTTGAAAAATTTGACCAAAAAGTAAAGGGGTTAACCCATGGTTTTTGACGATTTTTCGACCAATTTCAAACTTTCCAAATAAGGCTTGAATATGAAAGTATGGACCAAATAACATAGTTTTAGCTATATTTCGGGGACTTTACACTAATATTTGAGATAATTTTTTGAGGTTGAAAAATTTGACCAAAAAGTAAAGGGGTTAACCCATGGTTTTTGACGATTTTTCGACCAATTTCAAACTTTCCAAATAAGGCTTAAATATGAAAGTATAGGCCGAATAACATAGTTTTAGCTATATTTCGGGGACTTTACACTAATATTTGAGATAATTTTTTGAGGTTGAAAAATTTGACCAAAAAGTAAAGGGGTTAACCCATGGTTTTTGACGATTTTTCGACCAATTTCAAACTTTCCAAATAAGGCTTAAATATGAAAGTATAGGCCGAATAACATAGTTTTAGCTATATTTCGGGGACTTTACACTAATATTTGAGATAATTTTTTGAGGTTGAAAAATTTGACCAAAAAGTAAAGGGGTTAACCCATGGTTTTTGACGATTTTTCGACCAATTTCAAACTTTCCAAATTAGCCTTAAATATGAAGGTTCGGGCCGAATAACATAGTTTTAGCTTTATTTCGGGGACTTTACACTAATATTTGAGATAATTTTTTGAGGTTGAAAAATTTGACCAAAAAGTAAAGGGGTTAACCCATGGTTTTTGACGATTTTTCGACCAATTTCAAACTTTCCAAATTAGCCTTAAATATGAAGGTTCGGGCCGAATAACATAGTTTTAGCTATATTTCGGGGACTTTACACTAATATTTGAGATAATTTTTTGAGGTTGAAAAATTTGACCAAAAAGTAAAGGGGTTAACCCATGGTTTTTGACGATTTTTCGACCAATTTCAAACTTTCCAAATAAGGCTTAAATATGAAAGTATAGGCCGAATAACATAGTTTTAGCTATATTTCGGGGACTTTACACTAATATTTGAGATAATTTTTTGAGGTTGAAAAATTTGACCAAAAAGTAAAGGGGTTAACCCATGGTTTTTGACGATTTTTCGACCAATTTCAAACTTTCCAAATAAGGCTTAAATATGAAAGTATAGGCCGAATAACATAGTTTTAGCTATATTTCGGGGACTTTACACTAATATTTGAGATAATTTTTTGAGGTTGAAAAATTTGACCAAAAAGTAAAGGGGTTAACCCATGGTTTTTGACGATTTTTCGACCAATTTCAAACTTTCCAAATTAGCCTTAAATATGAAGGTTCGGGCCGAATAACATAGTTTTAGCTATATTTCGGGGACTTTACACTAATATTTGAGATAATTTTTTGAGGTTGAAAAATTTGACCAAAAAGTAAAGGGGTTAACCCATGGTTTTTGACGATTTTTCGACCAATTTCAAACTTTCCAAATTAGCCTTAAATATGAAGGTTCGGGCCGAATAACATAGTTTTAGCTATATTTCGGGGACTTTACACTAATATTTGAGATAATTTTTTGAGGTTGAAAAATTTGACCAAAAAGTAAAGGGGTTAACCCATGGTTTTTGACGATTTTTCGACCAATTTCAAACTTTCCAAATTAGCCTTAAATATGAAGGTTCGGGCCGAATAACATAGTTTTAGCTATATTTCGGGGACTTTACACTAATATTTGAGATAATTTTTTGAGGTTGAAAAATTTGACCAAAAAGTAAAGGGGTTAACCCATGGTTTTTGACGATTTTTCGACCAATTTCAAACTTTCCAAATTAGCCTTAAATATGAAGGTTCGGGCCGAATAACATAGTTTTAGCTATATTTCGGGGACTTTACACTAATATTTGAGATAATTTTTTGAGGTTGAAAAATTTGACCAAAAAGTAAAGGGGTTAACCCATGGTTTTTGACGATTTTTCGACCAATTTCAAACTTTCCAAATTAGCCTTAAATATGAAGGTTCGGGCCGAATAACATAGTTTTAGCTATATTTCGGGGACTTTACACTAATATTTGAGATAATTTTTTGAGGTTGAAAAATTTGACCAAAAAGTAAAGGGGTTAACCCATGGTTTTTGACGATTTTTCGACCAATTTCAAACTTTCCAAATAAGGCTTAAATATGAAAGTATAGGCCGAATAACATAGTTTTAGCTATATTTCGGGGACTTTACACTAATATTTGAGATAATTTTTTGAGGTTGAAAAATTTGACCAAAAAGTAAAGGGGTTAACCCATGGTTTTTGACGATTTTTCGACCAATTTCAAACTTTCCAAATTAGCCTTAAATATGAAGGTTCGGGCCGAATAACATAGTTTTAGCTATATTTCGGGGACTTTACACTAATATTTGAGATAATTTTTGAGGTTGAAAAATTTGACCAAAAAGTAAAGGGGTTAACCCATGGTTTTTGACGATTTTTCGACCAATTTCAAACTTTCCAAATAAGGCTTAAATATGAAAGTATGGACCAAATAACATAGTTTTACCTTTATTTGAGCGAATTTGCACTAATATTTGAGATAATTTTTTGAGGTTGAAAAATTTGACCAAAAAGTAAAGGGGTTAACCCATGGTTTTTGACGATTTTTCGACCAATTTCAAACTTTCCAAATTAGCCTTAAATATGAAGGTTCGGGCCGAATAACATAGTTTTAGCTATATTTCGGGGACTTTACACTAATATTTGAGATAATTTTTTGAGGTTGAAAAATTTGACCAAAAAGTAAAGGGGTTAACCCATGGTTTTTGACGATTTTTCGACCAATTTCAAACTTTCCAAATTAGCCTTAAATATGAAGGTTCGGGCCGAATAACATAGTTTTAGCTATATTTCGGGGACTTTACACTAATATTTGAGATAATTTTTTGAGGTTGAAAAATTTGACCAAAAAGTAAAGGGGTTAACCCATGGTTTTTGACGATTTTTCGACCAATTTCAAACTTTCCAAATTAGCCTTAAATATGAAGGTTCGGGCCGAATAACATAGTTTTAGCTTTATTTCGGGGACTTTACACTAATATTTGAGATAATTTTTTGAGGTTGAAAAATTTGACCAAAAAGTAAAGGGGTTAACCCATGGTTTTTGACGATTTTTCGACCAATTTCAAACTTTCCAAATTAGCCTTAAATATGAAGGTTCGGGCCGAATAACATAGTTTTAGCTATATTTCGGGGACTTTACACTAATATTTGAGATAATTTTTTGAGGTTGAAAAATTTGACCAAAAAGTAAAGGGGTTAACCCATGGTTTTTGACGATTTTTCGACCAATTTCAAACTTTCCAAATTAGCCTTAAATATGAAGGTTCGGGCCGAATAACATAGTTTTAGCTATATTTCGGGGACTTTACACTAATATTTGAGATAATTTTTTGAGGTTGAAAAATTTGACCAAAAAGTAAAGGGGTTAACCCATGGTTTTTGACGATTTTTCGACCAATTTCAAACTTTCCAAATTAGCCTTAAATATGAAGGTTCGGGCCGAATAACATAGTTTTAGCTATATTTCGGGGACTTTACACTAATATTTGAGATAATTTTTTGAGGTTGAAAAATTTGACCAAAAAGTAAAGGGGTTAACCCATGGTTTTTGACGATTTTTCGACCAATTTCAAACTTTCCAAATAAGGCTTAAATATGAAAGTATAGGCCGAATAACATAGTTTTAGCTATATTTCGGGGACTTTACACTAATATTTGAGATAATTTTTGAGGTTGAAAAATTTGACCAAAAAGTAAAGGGGTTAACCCATGGTTTTTGACGATTTTTCGACCAATTTCAAACTTTCCAAATTAGCCTTAAATATGAAGGTTCGGGCCGAATAACATAGTTTTAGCTATATTTTAGGGAATTTCCACTAATATTAGAGATAATTTTTGAGTTCGAAAAATTTCACCCAAAAGTGAAGGGGTTAACCCATGGTTTTTGACGATTTTTTGACCAATTTCAATAGTTTCAAATAAGGCTTAAATATGAAAGTATGGGCCGAATAACATAGTTTTAGCTTTATTTCAGGGACTTTACACTAATATTTGAGATATTTACACGAAGTCAAAATCAGCCAAAATTCGATTTTTCAGGTGCTGCAATAAATCCCACGGGAATTCCAATTCCCAATGGAATTAAAATCAAAAGTGAGAAGTTGGTTAATTCCGAAGCAAATTCTAATCCTTATGGGAGTTTTTACACCAAATCAAAATCGGCCAAAATTCAATTTTTCAGTTGGTGTAATAAATCCCATGGGAATCTCAATTCCCAAGAAATTTCTTACACCAAGTCAAAATCAGCCAAAATTCAATTTTTCAGGTGCTGTAATAAATCCCACGGGAATTCCAATTCCCAAGGGAATTAAAATCAAAAGTGAGAAGTTGGTTAATTCCCAAGCAAATTCTAATCCTTATGGGAGTTCTTACACCAAATCAAAATCGGCCAAAATTCAATTTTTCAGTTGGTGTAATAAATCCCATGGGAATCTCAATTCCCAAGGGATTTATTACACCAAGTCAAAATCAGCCAAAATTTGATTTTTCAGTTGGTGTAATAAATCCCATGGGAATTCCAATTCCCAAGCGCATTAAAATCAAAAGTGAGAAGTTGGTTAATTTCCAAGCAAATTCTAATTCCTATGGGAGTTCTTACACCAAATCAAAATCAGCCAAAATTCAATTTTTCAGGTGCTGTAATAAATCCCATGGGAATTCCAATTCCCAAGGGATTTCTTACACCAAGTGAAAATGGGCCAAAATTTTGATTTTTCAGTTAGTGTAATAAATCCCATGGGAATTCCAATTCCCAAGGTATTTATTACACCAAGTCAAAATCGGCCAAAATTCGATTTTTTAGTTGGTGTAATAAATCCTGAGGGAATTCCAATTCCCAAGGGAATTAAAGTCAAAATAGGATTTCTTACACCAAGTCAAAATCGGCCAAAATTTAAATTTTCAGTTGGTTTAATAAATCCCAACGGCTTTGTTACACCCAATTACAACAGTTCCCATGGGATTTATTACACCCAGTCAAAACCAGCGAAAATTCGATTTTTCGATTAGTGTAACAAATCCCAAGGGAATTAAAGTCAAAGTGAAAGACGCACACGTCGATGTACACACATAGACGAGAATCTAGCACTTGTCCAAGTTGTGGAAACGAGAAACACGAGTGTTTTCTAAGTGCTGTATCAATGTATAGCGGGTCCCGACTGCTCTGTGACAGAGAAAACTGACAATACGCGTGGCTGCGAGGCTAATAAAAGAGTCGCCCGTTGCAGGGTCTGATATATTAGATCCAGGCAAGATCTGTTAAAGCGGACGAAGACGACGAATTAACCGATTCCATACACCTCTTAATCGCGCAAGTGATCTAAGCCGCGTTTCTCTTATGTTAAAAACTTTGGTCTGGATGACCGCTTTCCACTTGGTGAGATAATCAACAACAGCGCTGTTTAGTGGCGTATTTCAAGCTTCGAATCAAACGCGACACCCTAAATTCAACATCTGAACTAGGCCTAAGACTTATCTTGTGTCAAAAAAAATTCACAAAACCTTCTCTCTCCGACGTCGAACGTAAGACCACGCGTTCCGCTCGAAATTCGCGACCCTTCCTTTACGCTCCGTAACTTCTTTGCTCGTACCCGTAACTTATTCGCCTATCACGTGATTGCCACAAACCCAGCCAGCCTGCCACCCACACCAAGTCGCCTGCATAGTGCCGCTTTGACCTTCTATAGGAAGGTCAGTGGACACAAATCATTAGCAGATTTCTTCCAAGTTTTAAACCGTAGAGGTACTGTAAATTAATAAAGGGCTTTTAGACCTCCATAAATTTCAATCATCCCTACACGATCACCGAGGCAACAGCTAGTACCAGGACGACTTGTCATAAAGGACAACCTCTATTTAATTACACAATTTACGGAACACGAACTAGCTACGTGAGTACCAAAGCACAGAGTGTCTCGTGGAAAATCAAAGTCTGTTCATGGAGTGGAAAAACCATATCGCGGAAATCAACGAATATTGTCATATTTTGTTCTAAGCAGTGCAATTGCTGAGAACCTTGGTTTTCTAAATTTTGAATTCGCGATATCTGCGCCAAATACTGTACGCAGTTATATTGAAAGCCAATTGTTAATGCTAACAAAATTATACACGACGAATTGACCGATTTGAGGAACGTTAGTTGCGTTGAGCAACTACTGGCTTACAAGCGATGGGAAGTCATTGATCTCGCCTTGGTCAGAGACAGGTGACCCGTTTACCATATAATTCACTTTAATTCTCATTCGTAATGGCGCCTTTAAAAAAGAATAATAAAAATTACTAAATTACCATTTGTTGCAGTCATTCATTCGTTTGCTCATTCGTTCGTCCGTCCGTTGGTTCATTCATGCCAAACCAATCACAGGGTAAAAAATTGAATACATTTCTTACTTAACAAAACACGCATTCACTACAGTCGCGTAGCCAGGAATTTGAAAATTGGGGAGGAAGGGAAATATAGACCAGTGTACCGACAAATGTACTGGTTGTACCGACAGACCTAGTCAGGACGAAACGTGGGGGTGGCAACTGCCTCCTTGGCTATGCTAATGATCCACGTTCTGTTAACCAAAAGAAAAATTCGGCACATTTTCATAAATTTTGAAAATTTGAATCAGATGTGATACGCATCTTACCAATGGAACAAAATAAAGTTGTCTTCGATACAGCCATTATCGTTCACTGTTTACCAGTGGGGGTTAACTCCAATATTTTTCAGATTTAAAAACTAGGAGCTGATAAACTCAAACAACTTAACAACTGAGGGTCATTTGTGAGGCATCATCACAGCAAGAGATACTTCAGAATAAACTTTTTCACAGACCCAGATAAACTTAATACAGGAATAACATCATTACAAAGGAGAACATCAGCAAATCAAGCGGACAATCAACCCAAGCGGAATTCACACCCAAGGCAGGAAAAATCCCAGGTCGGATTGCCCGGGGCAAGTAAATTTTGCTCTTAGGCAAGTGACAATAGAAGTTCGCTGGGCCAGTGGGCAATTGAAGTAGTCTCAGAAGTCTTGAGTCTGTCAGCTTGATAAATAAGTTCAAAAGCAACATAAAGCAGTGTTGGAAGATGATAAAGAACGAGATCAGGCATCTATTCTTCCACCTCGTGTTCTGGACGGTGACACAAAATTTTGCGCCAGACACTGAATAACTACTGGTATCTTTCACCATAGTTAAGTCACGGATACATGTACATTTAAGCCTATTTTGTTATTGCCTACCACTGATTATGGACAGCACCTAGAACATGAACGGCTGTAGTAGATAAATGGTAAAGCCTGGTTCACACAAGCAACGTAAGCATAAGGACAAAAACATTACGAAAACAAAGCGTGATATCTCCTAAGGAACTTGCGAAGATAAAACAACAAGAATTTTTCTTTGTTTCGTCTTTCGTTCGGTTCTTGACTTATGCTTGGACTACCCTTATGATGCTTACGACGATCCTTATATCGCAGGCTTGACTTCATTCCTTTGTTTTGCCTTTTGTTTTGTCCTTATGCTTATCTTATGCTCACGTGTGAACCAGACTTAGTGCATGTCGCATTCATATTAGGCAAATAAAATTAAGTAGGGGCAAGTGAAAACTGAAATTTACTGCTCCACTGAGCAACTAAACTTTAAACTTTTTTCCCTACCCTGACACCAGCATGTTGTAAAACTTGTGAATAAAAGAGAGCGTTGTACCTTCATTGGATTAGCCACTTTGACAACTTGGGTAACCATCCCCGAGTTATTCGGCGGAATAATATTGCCAGATGGACTTTGAAGTTGCAACTGCAAAGTCTACGAACATGAACAAACAAAACACCACTAAAGCAACTAACATCTACTGACCTTTTCAAGACTAAAAAATTACAACGGCCCAAAATATTACTCCGGCATTCGGGTCCAGGGTTACTTACCATAAAAACTGTAACATTTTCGACCCATTTTCAAGATTTCCTAACTCGCATTGTTACCAACCGCAATTTCAAGACAAAAGTGAAGGGAACCATAGTAAAACAGTGACAAACCTACTTCATTTTTGTCCAGATTATTAGGTCATGAATTTCCGGAATCCTCGGGTAAGGGCAAGGAGACCAGTTTGGTTGAAGCATTTCTGGCCCGCGCCTTCACGGCAACTAGGGCAGTTGTGAAGAGACGACAATAATTGGCCAACGTTAAAATCAACTAATTAACCTTAACAAGTCTTAGGGGATGATTCTGAAGTCTTAGGGAGTCATGCACGTTCTACTCCTCAGTAGGCCTTTGGCAGCAACTCTGTACCCGGTCCACAGTGGCGGGCAGACCACCCAAGAGTGCCATTCACAACAAAACTTAACTGTTTTATGAAAAAGGTCATACCTGGAAGTCTCTTACCTTTGGTACGGCTGCTTGGAAGACGAAGTCGGTTATTGGCACGGCCAACGAATTCGAAGCAGCCAAAGATATGTCTGTGATGTTTGCAGGATTGTTGTCCACCTTTTGAAAAGCAAACTCGATTTTTAACCCGTTTTTGTTGTAGGCTGTAATTGACGGAATTCCTGCAGCAAAAGAACCCAAGCAAAATTACAAGCTGATTATTTGGAAGAACAAAGCTACAGTTATATAAGGGTCTTGGTTTTGTTCAAGAATTAATTGCTATACCTGAACTGTCAGATAAAATGTCGCTTTTTACGAAACTATGGAAACGGAACCAGCCGGACCAGTCCTCTTCAGGACGAGCGGTAGACGATAGCGTGCAGCATGCGTTCTTTGTGCACTACGTCGGGATGTCGTGCCATTCCGTAAACTGAGCGACAAAAGTCATCCTAACTATGGTTTTTAGGATACCATGAATGATTTCCTAGAAGATCTCCAAGGACATTTAACTTCATCGCATTCCCAGACCACTTCAACAATACCATTTGAGTTCCAGCAAAATAACAATACTCAGTACATTACTTCAGCATTATAGCGCGGTGTTCGCGTAATTATAAAGCCATTCACGGAATGGCGTCTCATCCCGACGTAGTGCACAAAGAACGCAGGCTCCACGCTATCGTCGACCGTTCGGCCTGAAGAGGACTGGTCCGGCTGGTTCCGTTTCCATAGTTTCGTAAAAAGCGACATTTTATCTGACATTTTAGGTATAGCCATTCACCCATTCAACCTCAGGCCTCTATTTACCGATTTTAGTAGAGTGGCTGCTGGGCTCAAACTAAGAAATTATGGAAATCATTCGAGCGGAACTGTAGCGGTGGTAGAATTAAAGCCTACCTCCACGAACAACTTGGGACACCTGTGCCCGAGAAGCCTATTGCATAACACTTAACATACTCTCATGCACAGCTTTGAGCGCAGTGCGCACTCAAATTGGTTAGTGGAGGTCAACCTTAAAACAATACCTTCATAGCTACCTACTATAGTTTGCGCTTTCGCTAGATCATCCATGCCTCCTGCGATATCTTGAACTACAATCCAACAATCCCCTTAAATAACCTCAGGTCATCCACCTCCCAGACGTCCCCTGGCGAGTGAGGGTAACACACAGTGTTATTGCCTACCTTGAGGTGCGGCTACCGCTGACTGGTGATTGACTTGAGGGAGTAAATCAGGCGTCGTGTTTAGGAGGCCTGGACCAGGCTGCTGCGATGTTATTGACGCGCCGTCTAGTAAATTAACCACGTTACTTGGCTGGCTTGGAGTTATAGGGTTCAGAGAAGGTGGTGGACCTGAAACACAGCAACAGCGTTGTTTTTCAACCACGATCCCGAATCTAAGTCGACCTCGTTTTCTTAGAAAACAATTCTTGCCACAGACGTTTTCAAAGAACGTACCCCTTTAAAGGTTGAATTTTTCTAAAGAAACTGCTAACTATGCATTCAATTCAAAATCCTCTTGAAAATCTATTGAAATTTGTTCATGTATCCAATTTCCATACATTAGATCGCACAGATATGTCTGATGACCCGTTATAAGGGTAAGTCTGACGAACGTTCATCCACTTTTACCTAAGACGGATAATTTAATAGAAGTGATCACTGGCAATGGGTGTGGTCTCTGGAATCAGATTTTACCCGGCCCAGGTCACAAGCAAACAAAACGCCCGTTAAAATTACCGATGGCCATTAACAAATGGACACAAACACAAAACAAAAGCACATCGTGACAGACACGGACACAAATAGGCAAATGTACATCAAGTTACTTTCATTCACCTGCATTAGTTGTGTTCATGTTCAGGTCTCCTAGTAAATCTAAGAGGTCTCCACCGTTTGTCGCAGGCGGGGCAGGTTGAGGCATTGAAACAGGATTTGTGGGTACTTGATTTTGTGCTACTTGGGTAGCATCTGGCGAAGTATCGCCAAGGAGATCCAGCAACGTAGTAGACTGCGAAAAAAGGAAGTGAAAAATAAACAAACGGCACAGAAACATCTATAACGGTGTTTCATTCTCTCCCACCGCCATCCAGTAAGTCAGGAAACTCATCCCAGTGTCATTTTTTTCAATACGAGTTGCACAGAGCAGGACTCTCTCCAGAAAGAAAAATTTTGCGTATCAAAACCATCTTTTAACTACTTAATTCAAGTATTATGGAAGATTTATCATTTGCCAGGTAAACCTAAATACTCACCATGACCCTTTTTATTTACATGTCTGGGGATTAAGGCAAAAACGCAAAAAAGCGAGCCGTCTTTATTTTTAAGCCACAACGTAAAATTTTATTTCTGTCTGTTAAACCAATCGTGAGCAAGCGAGTACAGACTGAACAGTATTATCAACTGTAAGATCACTGGGTTACAGAATTACCTCGTTTGGCTTTCCTTGCTTTTGCTCGGGTACAGCTAAAAAGAAAGAAAATACGAAGAAAACCTTAGAGATAGTTTACCCCATGAAGAATGTCCATAATATCTCAGTATATCCAAACGTTCCCTACATTTACAATACGATCATGTTCTCGTTATACTAGATTCGAAACAAATAATAACTATGACGTTATCCCATGTTCAACGAAGAACAAATATATCAGTGGAAACAATTTATTCAAACAATTGACACACAATAATATATATATATATATATATATATATATATATTTTTTTTTTTTTCCCGCCTGAAGATTTCCCAGGGATGAAACAGACTGTTGCGGCTTTGAGGTAAGCGAAATACTATTACTATTATTATTATTATTATATATATATATATATATATATATATATATACATATACATATATATACATATATAATGTAGGCTTCTCCATCCTGCTCGTCAGCACTGCACTGATGAGGCCCAATAGGCCGAAACGGTTCGTTTCGTCTGCAGTTAGTTATGTGTGTATATGTGTATATATATATATATATATATATATATATATATGTGTGTGTGTGATAGATAGATAGACAGACAGATATATATATATATATATATATATATATATATAGAGAGAGAGAGAGAGAGAGAGAGAGAGAGGGGGGGGTAAATGAATAAGTGCCCACACATCAGTGGTGCGCGAGAGCTATGTGCTATGCACGCCGGGACCATTAGAGAGAAAGATTCTGGTCAATTATCATTCACGAAAGTTATCAACCTTTTAACTTTTTACCTTATTTATCATTGTCTACGCAGTATTCTGTTCTTGTATCATGGGTTGGTGAAGGTATACTTGTGGTTTATGCGAGTTTTGGAAAAATAGAGAAACAAGCATTCACTGAAGTGGAGGTGGAATAGTGGTGAGCCGCGAAGCGGCGAGGTAAATATGTACGCTATTCACCGACAATGAGGTGAAGAATTGCTTTAACACATAGACCTCGCAAAATTCTTTTCACATATGTTTTTTTTAATTTTTTAACAATTTTATAGGATGTCGGCTTGTCGCCCACTAATCATTTGTAAACAAAACATTTTCAAACACATCCTGAGCGCATTTATCGCTAAAAATTAAAAGAAATATACATATCTCTGAATACTTAATTGACAAATTTTGTCGCTTTTTTGGTGTTGTCTGGCACGGCGACTTCGTTTATTGAAAAAAAGTTCTTCTGCAACGTGAACATAACTGGACGCCATCTTGTTTTGCTCGGCGAATTGTGCAGGATGTTCCGAGATAGAGAAACCAATTAGATTGCGCAAAAAAACACCATTCTCCTGCGAGGTATACACTAATACTAAATATTACCCGAGAGCATATGCACCAGCGGGAAGTAGTAAGGTAATCAGTTTGTGGTTTACGTCTGTCTATCAGTTTGTCTTACTGTCCGTTCGTCTGTCCACCTGTCGGTCAATTACGCAAGGCCCCTGGTGCCCAGGATCCGGCGTATATGTACTCCATCAGAGCACCTCTTGGTTGATGTTAAATAGTCGTTCGCAGGAAATGACTCACGTTGCTCTTCCCGCTGTCCTTCGGCTGCATCTCCATTTTCGAGGGTCGTGGATGAAACCGATTTCGGATCCATGACAGGAATCCTTTCCAGTAAACCAATTCTAAAATGATAGAGTGACACAAGAAATACACGAAATATCTAAATAAATCAATTGTGAACACAATACGAAGCGAAAATCACCGAAAACGAAGACTACGACCTGAAAACAGTTTAAATTAGATTTTAATGGTAAATATATCACTCTTAATATCTTGTATTTTACCATACGGCCCTATGAAAAGCAACCCCGTGATAGATTAATGAGGCTACCGTGTTTAAACGTGTTTAAATAAATTAATGAATGAATAAATAAATAAAGGAAATAAATAAAGAATGAATGAATAAACTAACATAACTCACCTCATTTCGTCGTATTTACTAAACAGCGTTGAATACTCCACTGATCGTTGTTGTAGTTCCATGTCCATGTTGTTAGAAAAGCGATCAATCAGATTTTTGACCCGGCTAAGAAAGAAATACTTAAGTAGGTATTTAGTTTTTCTTCCCTCCAGGAGTATTGTTTCTATAGCATGTACAAGCAACTCAGATAAGACCAACGAGTTGATAACTCTTTCAAAATTAGTGTTTTCTAATCTTGTCAGTTGTTAGCGTTCTGCAACCATACGTCTCTTTTCGCCATATCTGGGAATTCTATCTAATGTTTGGTTCACGTGTTACACCGGGAAAAACGTTCCGAGAAATACACCTATACGTGAACGAGCGTACTGAGAGGCAGCATGTTCACAAGTTTGATTTGTTGTGCACAACTTTTTACCGTAATCTGAGTATGAAAACCAAAGCCCGGCAAGACTCGGAGAAGAGGCATAACAGTCTTTTGCTGGGCGTTGATTTCCATTCTCAGATTACCATTTCCGACTGGTTCGTCCACCTCATCGATTCTCAAGAAACTTCTACCGCCTTAAGTAATTCACTGAAAATCCCTTTGTGCACCTTCTAAGGCCCTATTTACTCGCTTGTCGCATACTACTAATCGCTTTAACGTATCCGATTAAATCACTAACGTCTTTTGGACGTATTACTACATTACTGCACGAACGCAAAGCACTAACTGTGCCCTTGTGACAACATTGCATACCTCAGGATGGGCAATGGATCGTATGTTATAATCGTATCGTGTTAACGGATCCTACCAAGTTCCTCAAATATCCCCCACAACACATGGCCGACCTTGACCATAAGTTTGTGCGCAAAATTCTTAGAATCCTTGCCAATACTCACTCAATACTTGAGATAAATCTGGTGCTGAGTTTCATCAGAGCATTCAGAGCATATTCTTTGGATACTTGATTCAACGTGTTACTCGCAAGCATGCCTTCCAAAATGTTAATCACCTCAGCTTCCGTAACCTGTTCATTGCAAAAGAAAGAACATTGTCAAAGAACAATATTTTCAACGGAAGAAAGAATATATCTCGACTGAAATGAATGTAGTGTCAAAGTTTCGTCAGGTATACATGAGCGCCATTTTATTTTTTACCCGTGTGAGACTAAAGTTCTTGGGGATAAAAAGTTGATCGGATGGTCGACTGTTTCCTATATAACTGTACCGCGGTTGCTTGTTATTGCTCGATACACACAATCCCAGGACGACGTCTTTGTGACAGAACGTTAAAGTTGTTCAACTTTCAAACGCTTAGGGGCTCAGTATTGCTCAGTTGCTCAAAAGGTCGTTCAGAAAGCAGTTGGTGATAATCACGGACCAATGAAATTGTTCATCAGAATTCAAAATATACACCTGGAGAATTCGAGTTCCCTTTCATAGACGTGAATTGAATTCAAGCAACCAGGGAACATTGGTCAGGGACATGAAGATGACACAGCAAATCGAAGTATCAATAGCGTTGATCGCCCTTTAAATACTGAACCTCTGAGTAGAACAAGATATCAAGACTTACGTTAATAGGTTCTTCTTCGTCTATCTCCTTGAAGAGGAGTTCGCCATATTCACCTGTACACCATGCAGAAACTTGCACCAACGATTGCTTTAGAAATAAAATGAAACGATCGTCATAACCGTCTTTCACTGGTAAATTTAAAAGTTCAAGAGCCAGCCAACAACTTGTGAAAATATTAAACAAAATATAATTCGAAAAAGAACAACTCAAAAACTCCTGCATTTGAGCCAAACTAATGATTTAATAATTCTAAAGCTACCACTTAAGTCATAATCGACAAACAATCATTTCAACGAACAAATTTCTAGCCCAGCCCGGTAAAGAATCAGATCCTTGCACTTTCTTCATTCTTTCCCGACTTCTGAATTAAACATTGTAAATCATGAACTGTATCTTGAATAGACTGTAGTTTGATATGGTTTGACATCATTCGGGCTTTGACTACATTCTGAGGCTACGGGATCTGTTCTGGCTACACTGGCTAAGCTATTGAAGCCTGACTAGCGTCACACCATGTCAACCTACAATCTAATCAAGATATAGTCCATGACTAACAATGTTCAACTCAGAAGTCGGGACAGTATGAAGTAAATGTAACAAATGATAAATGCAAAAGCTGAACTTTTTAGTCCTACCCCCAGTTTCCCAAGTTCAATGACAATGCGATCAATTGAACAAAGACGACAATTTTTTTCTTATAACATAGTACAAGACACGAAATGACAACGAACAAAATTTAATGTTCCAACTGAAAACATTTTCTCACAACTAAGGCTAAAGCCGTAATGCGTTTGTACCAGTTGGTTACTTGAAATTCCCGTACTTCCATCTGGAAAGTAACAACTAATCAAAAATATTGTTAAGCTAAAATTGCTTCATAAATCAGACATAGTTCTGATGCTACTTAGGCGTAAAATGCTTGAAACGTAACATAAACAGTAATTGCTCATAACCTAAACTCTCGACACTTGGACCTATAGCCGAAGCGTTGGATGTTGAGCATGAACTTTTCAAGTTACGTTCAAAACGTTTAAATTGTTTTCGTTCATGTTGTAATTCATGTTAAAACTATCTCAATAACTCTTTTCCGCCAGAAACAGTCTCCCGTTATTTTACACTCGCTAACCAGAGTCGATTTAACTCGTCAAAGGGAGACATCCTAGCGTGAAAAGGGCCAAACCATTATATAAAAAGCATAATCACACACTTCCTCAAAAACTGCTGTCTCGCGAATATGTAGGCGTAAACTTTACTAGTCAAGATAGGCAGTTATTCTCTGTTTAGCACCATGACCAAACATACGGGGGTTACTGTACATCAACCACGACCTTACAAAATTCCTCAGTATCCCTCGAACATACAAGCGTAATTTTCACTTAGTATTGTAGAAATGCAGTGACATTCCTTTTCAGGACCAAGAGTAAAAATTGGTGAATTACAGTATAGATCAAGGATGACCTTAATAAGCTGCTGTTATGTAGGATAGACGTTAACTTGTTATTTTATAAACGCGGTGTCGATCTCTGTATATAGCCTCAAGGCTAAATATACCTGGCTAATATCTTCCTGCACCGCTTTGAAGAGTTGCTGTACAGCATACGCCTGCAGGTTGTCACTGGAGGCCACCATATGGATTAAACTAGGGACAGTGTCATCACGGACATAATTACCAGCCTGAAAACAAGAGTAAAAATGAAATAAGCCAAACGACACGTCAGCTGTACTGTAGATTTACCAAGGTAATCTTCCTGAAAAGAATATCTTAAATTTCCTTATTTATGTAAGGCTTACAAATTTTCGTGAAATTCTTCCGATCAGGTAAGTTGGACCACATCAATAAAGACCTGAAGCTTCACGATGAATGGTACAACCAACGCTAAATGTAAACTTGCCATTTAAGAGTAGCCCCTATAGAGACTCGACTTTCACGTTAAACTAAAAAGCGAAGTCATTTCCCTAATATCCAGAAGTCAAACGTTAAGTTGCCCGCGCCCTGGCAAAATTCACCAATACGAACAACTCTGGTGTCTGCAGGATCTCCCGAACGCGAAGTTTAATATTCCTAACTTAATACCCATTACCAACAGCAAATTCCTCACCATGTCCCTGTTTTCAATTGTTTCCAGCTGCCTCTGCAGTTAGGTGGAGCCGTAGGGCTCTATTATAGACAAGATATGGTGACCAAGACTCTCTATGACCCACTTATCTCTTTTTTTTTTTTTTTTTAGGAACAAACCAAATCTACAACCCTTTACGACATGCTTAATTATGATAACCTAACGTAAAAGTTTTGTCTTACTGTAGTTAACACTTTCATCATGATGTCAATGTGCCATCTCTTGTTCGGGGCATGCCTGCAAGGGAATTAGGCACAGGTATTTATTTACATTAAAACTTGTTTCAAATATAAGTTTGAATTCCAAATTTTTCACCCGGACTGAATCGTCCAATAAAATGAGATGAAAAGCTTCCCAAGATAACCAATAGCTTTTCGATTTTTTTTTTGGATTACGAACCAAGCAAATTATAAAATGCAGCGCAGAATATTCACACACAAACCTTGTCCAACAGCAAATTTTTACCCACCTCTCTGCCACTTGGAAAATATTTGATGTAATATACGATTTTAGCTCTGGATCCGCGTCATTCAAAAATAGCAGTAACTCTTTCACCATACCGCGGATATTATTAGAATTCACCAAAGCAAAGGACAACTCAACGGCTCGTCTAAGAAACCAGATAACATAGCATCATCAGTGTTGAATGAAGACATGAAGAAGACAAAACTACCGTACTGCTGTAAACAAAGATGTACTGTACAAGTCTTTAGTTTTATTTTTCAGTGAAAACTGAATAAATGTAATTCCGAATTCATTAATCTACTTGTGACTATGTACACTATATTCGGATTTACATTCATTTTGTCATTAGTATCACTTTTGTAAAAAGATCTTCATAATATAAATTGAGTTTCAGATCGAAACTGTTGCGTTAATAATCTAAATATTACCTTTGTATTGAGATATCTGGATCTTTTAGACAATCCAAAATGGTACTGCGATGTCTCTGGACTGCTTGGTAATCAGCATTCACCGTCTTCAGTAACGTGTTCAAGGCAACATACCTTCAAAGAAATCACACTGCATAAAACGCTATGGCCGGTTCTACGAGACAATTCAAACACGGCTACATAAGGCTTGGTTCGTATACGACAGGGCATACATTTATTTAAGCTAACGTAAGGCAAAGAAATGCTCGTGCAAACAATTCAAAAATGACGTTCACGCCAAACGCAAGCCACACATGACAAAAAACGTAGCTTGCACAAGACGTGGCTTAAATCAAGCGGGAACACGCTCCTATCAATAGAATAAAAATCATGTTTACAGTATACGCAGGCCACCTCAAGCACAAGACGCACAGGTAAACGTTCATAAAACCTGGGTAAAAATAATGTCCATGGCTCACGTATGCCACCATTAACACCAGTGTGCCTTACATGACAAATTTTATTTCTAGTTTCAAGTCTGCATATATCACAGGCCGTGTGACACAAGTCAAATTTTGGTAAGCATTAATTCGCCAACTTGTTGTGTTAAATTTCATTCGATTTTGTTTTAAGACACTTACCTGATGTTTTTGTCATTATTGAGCAAAAATCTTCCTAAAATATTAACAGCTAAAACCTGAAAAGCAACAAGAAAACCAAAACTTTCAGGCTCTCGATTACATAAGGCTGGAGGCACAACGAAGCCAACGGACGCAAGAGGTCACTTTATATGGCAGAAAATCTTTATAAATTGTCAACACCATCCTTGCTTTGTGATCACAATTCAACACTGGTTACTTCAATTTCGGAACAAGTGCTTACAAACATACACTGTACCAACTGGTTATACATGTAAGCAAAGGAATTAGCTGAGCTAAGAATTTGGAAGATGTGAACTACAGTGCTAGATAATTAAATCTTTCAACAGTTCAGCAGAGAAAAAGTGAACTATTCACCCATTAAGGGAAAAGGGCAGACATCAGAATTTTATTCTGGCTAATGCCAGTTGATTCTATTTGGCAGAGTGGGTTGCCTGGCCTTTACTGGGTTAAACTGCTCCTACACATTGCACAGTACATAGATCCAACATGTTAATAGCTAAGACAACAGTCAACCATAACTTTAAGAAATCGCAGAACATTCTGCAATAACTTTGTCTGACACTCCAGTTATTACACTGAAAAAGAACCAGGCACTGTATGAAGTGCAGAGGATAGGGAAAGTTTTAAATTCACCAATGGATGATAAGATTGTAAGTAGTAATTCCTCCATTATACTGCAGGTTTTGATTTACTAAATCCTTTGAAGTTACTGAGGATTCATAATTTTGTCTCAACCCTGCAGTAACAGTAAACATTAATGTTACTTACTCTTAACCCACTTTCTGATCTGATATCCATTATAGCAAGGACAGTTTCATACAAAATAGCATTTCCAACATTCTTGCTCGTCTCTGTATTAGTAGCAACCTTAACAAACCAGTACAAATTCAGTCATTAATCTTATGTATTTCAAAAGTCGATTATATAACATTGCATGAAACGTGGTACATTGGATAATAGAGTTCTAAAAGAAATTAGTAGAAACTTAGTTGACTACTATTGCAAATGCTGCATTCTGATTGGCTATGCTACTCGCTCTCTATTTGTCAATAGATAGTGAGTAGCAAAAATGGCTTCTGCCTCTCGTTTTTGTGAAGTTTCTGAAGACGAAATAGATTGTCTACTTGAAAGTGCAATCCCAGAGAAGATGAAAAATGTTCTTTGCTAAGTGTTTCTACTGAAACAATTAGATTACGAGCTCAAGATTTCTACGAGGTGATAGTTGACAAGGGCAAAGCCCAAGTCAACTATCACCTCATAGAAATCTCAAGCTCATGATCTAATTGTTAAATATTAAATTAAAAAATCAATTCCTCCAGCAGAGTAGAAAGAACAGCTTGATGTTAAGAACCCCCCAATTCTCAAAATCAATGTTTGTGTTCATATTCATATTTATACAACTCAGTGATCAAAAGATTACTAGTTCAGTCACAACAAAAAAGCTCTATTAAATACAATACTGTATGTGAGCTGGATAAATGTCTGCCATTAAGCTAGATTGCTTGGAGATGTACTGCATTGATATTAACCTTCTAGCTTTCTAACTTATCAAACCAAAAGTGTAGCATACCTGAGCAAGCACGTCATTCATAGCATCACTAGCTTCTTCATCATGTCTTCCCAAAATTCTTAGCAGCCTGATTACTCGAATCTATCAGGCAATGAATGAATTTACAATTAATTCCACACAATTTTACTCATTCAAGGTATGCATCCTTCTTAAAATTATCTCAATGGTTATAACAATCTCAATGATATTTTGTAACACATTCTGATTCTCACAATATAAAAGCCCATAAAAGTTTTTCTGTAGTGAAATTATCAAAGATTATATAGTACATTTAATTATAAGAGACAGTAACCAACTATATATAATCCCAGGTGGGCAATTTGTCACTCGCCATCAATTTTTTAATCAAAGAAATCAAGAACACCACAGTGCAGTAGGTTTGTGATAATACCTGAAGGAATGGATCACTAATGCCAGACACATCATGTTCAGGAGAATATCCAGACATTATCAAATTTTTTAAGGTCTTCACTAGAGTGGAAACATGCTGCAAAAATAAAAAAAAGGTTAACAATTATTACTTATTTATAACTTCCAACTGGCAGTCAAGACAAGAAGCTGACTGTTTACAAGCTAAAAATCCACAAAGTGGCAAAAATTTCTTGAGATAAGCAAAACTCTTGAAGTAAGCAAAATTGTTAAAGTTATAAAAATTAAAAAAAGAGAAGTTAAAGCATGAAAAATGATCATGGAAGTACAATTGAGGCAATAAATTTTCTTGATGTGAAAAAATTTTTTCTGGGAAAGAAAAACTCTTGAAGTGAGAAGAAAACTCTTTACGTTTGAAAAAATTTTTTAGGCAAGATTTTACTAAGGGATAAATCAAAAATAAAGAATAATTCTGAGGGACCTTCAATCTGGAGATAAGAATAAAAGATAATGCAAGAATATATCTTGAGCTAACAGTAATTCTTGATGCATGATATCTTTCAAGAAAAAATTTTATAGCAAGAAATCCTGGAATTCAATCAACTTGCTTTGAAAAATGTTCAAATTTATTTGACAAATACATAATTATATTACTTACCCTTCTAAAATGAGATACAGTATCTGGGTTAAGTTCACACATTTCAGTCACCAAGCAGGTTGCAGTAAGTAAGACACCTACATCAGAACAAACCACAGAGTTAAACACATGTACAGTACTGTATTTAACCTATTAAAGGACAGGCACCCCATTCTTCTGAATAAAACTGTCTGGCATTGACCAAAATAAATTCTAATAGCCTGAATAAAAATTAGATCCAAAGTGCATTATTGCTCCTTGATTGGCAAGCCAAGTTGGTAGTACATCCATTAAAGGGTAGGTACCCTATTCTTATGAATAAAACTGCCCAGCATCAACCAGCACAAAATTCTTAAGTGCAACTTTATGCCAAAATGATCAAAAGACATTAACACTATCCTTCATACCAACTGAGTGGGCAATATACACCAGATAAGGAATAAATGTCATTAAACATTTATGGATAATATGACGAAAGTTATATGATTTATTACTATGTATACTCATTGCTCATTTAAAGACAGTGTATTAAATTACCATGATTTTTTTCACTTAGTAAAGATCTAGTAACAGGAACAAAGATCTCCATGAGTTCAGGAACTTTTCTTATTATTCTAACAGCACACAAAGCAGCCTAAAATCCAAAAGAAATTTAAAAAAGTCAAAACAGTTGATTGATAATAGTGCATGGTTCCTCTTTTACTTTAGGTTTAAGTTTTATTTATTGTTTAAACGAAAGTAAAATATAATTAAAAAGTCCTTAAAAGAATGAGGAAAAAATCCCCCTTAAATTTCAAGTTTAAGAGAATTATTAAGTTGAGCCTTACAAAGCTCTTAATTATATAACTTCTGCTTATCACAGTTCTCTTCTTCACAAACTCATTGTGTAAAAGTTAAATGTCTTTATTTACACCAAAAAACTCTACAAGCTAGCTAAGCTGTTCTTTACAAGATGTCAAGTGTGGTAAGGGTTATCCATGAAATTGAAACCAAACTCCCTACTGGGTTGAAAGCACTCAAGTTTTAATAGGTTTTATACCAGAACTGTCTATGCAGTTTGCAAATTGTTCACATCCAATGATCATCGGCTCATTCAAAAACACTTTGTCCACCTATTTCCCACTTTCAAGAATACAAGCACTCCTGGTAAATATCCAGAAGAATTTTACAAGATAACAGATACTACCAGATATCAACATCTCACCAGATACCACTGACTGGTATTCTGACCAAGTATGTACCTATTAGAGAACTGATACTATAAATTACTGATCTAAATACACAACACCTGTAACATATATAGTGCTCTACCTTTTTCTTTGTGAAACTGTTTGAAGTTTTCAGTAGTCTTTCAACCTCCCCTGCTAAATCCCTGCTCATTTCTTGAGAACATATGCTGGAAATGAAAAAGGTACATGGTTACTGGTAAATCTGGATAATTCTATAAAAGGTATAATGATAACTTTGTACAACACTCAGCTTCTTTTTGCTTTAAGTAAAAAATTAAAAAATGAAAGAAAAAACACTTTGTACCTACCTTCCTAGGGTACTAAGTGCAAGACCAACAATAAACTGGCTACTGTGGCTCAAATCACTAAAAGAATTTAAAATATAAAACCTTAAACAATGCAGGTAGGAGTCAATGCTCAGGAACACAAGTTGTAAAAACTTTTTTAAAAAAAATTTCAATTATGCTTGCTGCACATCAACTCAAGATCACTTCAAAGCATGTAGTGACCATGATATAAGCCATGCCTTATCCAAGGATTAATACTTTAGTTGGGACAACAAAACTGAGTGATTACTATGTTTTAAATAAGCTTTTTCAGAATGGAAGTATGTCTTTCAAATACTCAAACATTTAATGAAATAATAAATTTAAACTGGACACAACCTGAAAATTCAAATCATGACCAAAGAACCCTATGATACTTAAAGGAAAACAAAGCATGACCTAATCTTAGAACAGGTCAAGTTATGATTTATATAACAAATGTCCAATTTGTATATCCAAAATTATTCAGAAATCATAGCACTTCAAGATACAACTGTTTTTATTTTACTCAAAATGAAAATTAATTATTGGATTTAAAACTAAAAAGTTGAATTACTTTTTCAGTGAGTTTGTCACCAGAAGATGAACATCTTGTCTTTCATCTAACAACATCATTGCACCAAGGTAACCAACTCTCTTATCGGTGAACTTGGGAGATGCAATTAATTTTAAACATTCAAGCTGAAACAGTAAAAACAGGACCTGAATAAGGGCTTGATTTCATTTTTGGACAAATTTACCTGTATAAACATTGTTTTTAAAGCACTTCTACATTTAAAATAGGTACCTTTTGCAGAAAAGTAGAATATGAAATTTTTATCTCCATTATAAAAACAAAAATTACATAAAATCAACAATTACGTCATTAATGTTATTTTAAATAGGAAAAATGCAGTAAACCTTTCAATTATATGAGTAAACCCTTTCTTTCAGTAGTAACACATAGGGATTTTAGCAATAAAAGCAAGGAAAGAGGATCTTGGATGTAATAATGCTTTTATAGGATGAAATGTCAGTTATGGCAATTATTTTAGCATTTTGTAGGACATTCTTTTGCATATTATTTAACACTTTGGTTGATGATAAGCTGAACTGTATTACAACAATGACAAATTACAGGACATCCTGCTAAAATAGCTTCCATAATTACATAACCAACTCTTACTTCTGATTAATATTACAAATATCTGAGATTAGGCATAAAATCATTGGATACAATTGGCAAATGGAGAAGCAAATTGATTCTTATATGTTGTGATGATGCAACAAATAAAATGCTTTAAACACTATGATTAGTATAATTATTTTCCAAGACTTTTAGCCATACTATAAGATATGCAGCATTAAGTGCTTTTACTAACCTGTCCAAAGTGAGCCGGATAGCCGAGCATATGAATATATAAAAGTTTGGCAACTGATCTCGCTCGGAAGTCATTATCTTCCTCACGAAAAGTATCTCGTATCTGAGCACACTCTTTGGTTATTACAGCTCGTTCATCAGCTGCTGTGCGAGCAGCACGGATGGCTCGAATAAGATCTCTTAGCTTCAAAGGCATTGGCATGATGAAAGCATGAGTTTAATGACAATTGTCTTCTAAAAGTACAGAAGAGAATGTGATATGAATTAAATTCATGAATAACCCAAGTTCACATTATTTATTACAATCTTTATATATATATATATATATATATAGAGAGAGAGAGAGAGAGAGAGAGAGAGAGAGAGAGAGAGAGAGAGAGAGAGAGTGTGTAAGAAAGACAGATAGATAAATAGATAAAAAGATAAAAGATAAGAAGCAGTTACCCAGAGTTTTATTTGGTATCATTATATACGTACATACATATATATATATATATACATATATACAGTGAAACCTGAGTTTTACGACCACCCATTTTGCCCACAAAAGTGGTCGTAAATGACAGGTGGTCGTTAATCGCAGGTTGGAATATGACATCATGGCAACAACTTTAAATAATATAACTTCCGAAAAAAAGGCACTGTCCACAACTGATAACACAAATAACTATACATGTATTTATTGATGAAATACCTTATTTACAACAGTGAACTATAATTTCAGACTACATATATCTATTAAGCTTATTTACTAAGTGGAAAAAAAGTGGTTAGCAAGGATTGTTTTGATTTCTTAATGCATTCGAATTTTAGTTCCTGTATTGTTCCCTCAATTTGAAGCATGGCTTCGATTATTTCTGGCTTGTTGTTTTCAAGGCCAAAATGTCGCAATCCTTCCACCATAGCAGTGGCCTCGTCAATGGTCACAGCTGGCGGTTCAGTTTCCAACTCCAAACCTTTCTCCGTCTGTGATATCAGACATCTGCACTTAACTCATATTCTAATTTTAGAATTTAAAAGAAATGCCACCTATTGTGTTGCCGTCAGCATAAGGCATTAGGACATTGTTTCGAAGGTGAGATTTCTCTACGGTGAGACTTTTGTGGTGAGATTTCTCTATGGTTAAAGCCCATTCTAAATATTAATGGTCGCAAATCACAGGTATTTTATTCCATTTTGACTGCTAAAAAGTGGTCACTGGTCGCGTTAGACAGGTGGTCGCTCACGGCAGGTATATTTGAAGGATAAAGTGTCCGTGCCTGAAAAAGTGGTCGTTAACAACAGGTGGTCGTAAAAGGGGAGGTCGTAAAACTCAGGTTTCACTGTATATATATATATATATATATATATATAAACCAAAGGTGAGGACCAGAAAGGTTGCAGTGTTGGTTTGAAAATGAAGAGCACTCAATACCATACCAGTAAAGCGAATAAAGAAGTAAAATAGACAAAGATTTGCTGTCGCTACTCTGAGTTTCATGCGCTCAGGCGATCATCAGGCAGTTGCCTGATGATCACCTGAGCGTGTGAAACTCAAAGTAGCGACAGCAAAACTTTGTCTATTTTACTTATATATATATATATATATATATATATATATATATATATATATATAAACAGGCAAATCAGTATCATTCACCATGTTCTATTAAGTTCCTGCTCACACCTTAAATAATTACCATACCTTCCATTCTGACTGCCAGTGAAGTTATTATGTTATAAATAATCATAACTCTGTCTATAAACAGTTTGTAAGTGTTATAAAAGTACTCTGGTAAAAATAAATAACCATTAAACCTCACTTCAGGTACCCCCCTCAAGCTATGGCTGAAAACCATCCAATAAAAAAACTCTTTATAAATGGCTGGATGACCAAGTGTACAGTAAGAGGAGGTGTGAAGTATATAAACAAAATATAATTAAATAATATCATTTAATTATAAACCAAACTACAAAACGATGCATTCATATAGACAGTGGCATGTCTGGATAAAGCTAGCTTTATTCATCAAGTTTTTGTTTAAGTGATATTGAATCGCGTCTGGTCTTGTATAATTTATACCAAGTAATTGACTAGCGTGTTGGTCACTTCAGCAGGTAGTTTGCAAAGGCGTTTATAACGCTCCAATTACAAAAACCCGTGACCACTACTGACAACTCCAGCTCACAAGGTTATCATTTCAACAAATCCTTTACTAGGTCTTCGTCTCGCCAGATAAGGCGAGTATCAAGAGGGAAGAGGTTAGAAGTCGGGCAATATTAATTCACCGTGTTGGGGAAAACAGTAAAGTACAAACGGTGGGTATTTTCATTATAACTAAGTATTACACCACCTACCTTCGAGCCTATGAACAGCTCGGGAAGAGAATTATCAAAGAATCTCTAAATTGGAATTTCGATTCAGCCGACCATAAGTTACCCAACGAGACGGAAGGAACCAACGCCGACTGCGCAAGTCTCCAGTGTCTCTACTCGTGGCAATATGACGTCATATTCGTGGACTTTTCCACGAAAGCCACGAATAGAACTTCATTTGGCAGAAATCATGGCAAAGAGTGGAAAGAGAGACGGTGAGAAGGCTAAAAAAGATAATTTTCAGACAAAGAAAGGTCCAGGTTCTGTTGTAAAAGCAAAAGATAAGCGCAAGAAGTCAAATACTAAGAAGGTGACTTTTTTTAAAGGAATTAATCTATAGTTTATTTGCGGCAACCGCGACACAGCTGTTTGTGAAACGTGGTACAACCCGTAGCGTACACTGAACAGGCAATAAATTAGAAAATTTTTCTTTCTTTCAAGGTGATGGATAAATTAGGGAGAGACATTAAAAGTGTCAATGAAGAATTCACTGAACTTCAGTCAAAGCTTGTTTCAGAAAAAGAGAACGAGAAAACAATAAACTGTGACACGAGTAAAGAACCAACTACGTCTGAGGTACAATGAAAAAAAATATGGTGCAATGGTCTTACCATCTCTTAGAATTTACATGAAAGGTTTATGTCAGTTCTCAGTTTCTCGAGGAAGCTATGCTTTTTAAACAAGAAATTTTCCTCCCGTGCAATTTCATGCCACGTTTATTCATCCTGGTTGATGCAAAAACATTTTGTGGAATTATATCTCTTACATCAGCGGGTCAATTCTGTAATCTAATTGGTCAGTTTCAAAATTCAATCCATACACCCTGAGTATAATTTATGTATTTGAATGTGGGTGTTGATAAATTCAAAAATGCCTGGGAATTATCATTGTTTTGTAAATTTTATTTGGGATAGTTTGTACAAGGTTAGTCTATTATGGTTTATAAAGTTAGGTAAGAATTCTGGATTTTAACTGCCTCAAGAACTAATACACTTACCTGCTCAGGATCTTTTACAATTGATGTGCCAGTAGGATGGCCAAATAGAGGGATTGTAGGTGTGGCCTTATTTGATGCAAAGGCTTTCAAGAGCCCCTGACCATACATGGCTGGGGGCTGGGCTATAAAAGAGCATATGTACATGAGACAAAGTGAAGTATGTTTGGGCCTGTGAAAGTCTATAATTTTTTTTTCTATACCAGAGCCCATTGTGGCTGTGGGGAGCCTGTGTGCATATATATATATATATATATATATATATATATATATGTATGTATGTGTGTGTGTATATACAGTATGTATATATATATATATATATATATATATATATATATATATATGTGTGTGTGT
This sequence comes from Heliopora coerulea, assembly GCA_030142905.1. Lineage (NCBI taxonomy): Eukaryota > Metazoa > Cnidaria > Anthozoa > Scleralcyonacea > Helioporidae > Heliopora > Heliopora coerulea. Next base: position 2,627,681 of record JASJOG010000011.1, on the reverse strand, counting down.
GTATATACAGTATATATATATATATATATATATATATATATATGTGTGTGTGTGTGTATATATGTATGTGTATATATGTGTCTATATATATTTATATATATATATACAGCAAATATGGGACTGTTCTTTGACCATTATAGACACCAATATGCCATTTCAAGATTTGTGATCTAATTTATGTTTTAGGCTCCATGTCAGCCATCCATATCACAAGAAAAACAAGTTGAAGAAGCAACCCAAAATCTTTCAAATCTCTGAAGAGCAGCTGAAAAATTCCTGTCATGATAAAACATACTGCATTATTTACAAATCATTAGTATAAAGTATTTATTTTAATGTTTCCTAAATGTAAATTCAACTTATTAAATTAAATCTAAGAAAAAAATTAACTTATATTTCAATAGAACTAATTTAATATTTGTTTATATACATATATATATTTATAAAAGAATAAAGTTTTGTATTATAGTAACAATGTCTGGGTTGTTAAACTTTGCAAGGTAATTCATAACCCATGAGTCAACCAATGACATGGCAAGATAACTCCAAATCCTGTGATTTGTTTTGCTACCCTGGGAGTTTAGCAGTGCTGCCATGGGTTGATTTGCTACCATGCAAGTCAAGTCACAATCTTTTAAGTCAACTTACAACTGCTAAAGTCAACTCTCGATCCTGCAAGTCACTTCACATTTCAAAAAGTAAACTTGCTATTAAATTTTATTTCATTCATGGTAACCCTATAATGTATTACTCAGCTGTTCTCCTTATAGGTTCTGTAAAGGCCTTCTCTCATGTGTTTAGTATGAATACAGGAAAATGCTGGGGTATCCAAAGAAAATTTGCTGCACTAGATTTAAATTGGACAATACTCTAATCACTTGTGACCAAAGTAACTTTGACTGGACAACTGCAAGTTCACATGCAAGCTAACTTGACCCTCCTCCAGTTCACATAAAGATAAAAGCCTGGTAATTTAAGTTGCAACTCAGGAAATTATCTCTCAACATTGCATGTTAGCTGGCAAACTGTGAGTTAACTCCTACAGGTGTGGTTTAACTCATGGGTAAACAACTTCAGTTGCCATTATTACAAGTTTATTTCCTGATGTGCACTTAACTTTCACTTATTCCTCTGTGAGTTAACTCTCACCCAGAAGAGAGAACTTTCAACCATGTAAGTTAACTCAAAGGGGTGTGACTTACAGGAATATGCATCTCCTCATTGGAGTGCAAGTTACATTTAATTACACATAAGTGAACTCTTAACCCTGCTAGTAAATTGACTTACCTGCAAGTTAACTTGGTACCCCAGTCCCTTGGTATCCTACAAGTTGACGTGAAATCACACGACTGGTGTGTTGAATCACTCTTCTGACACTACATTAGTTAACCCGTAAGCCTTAACTGATCTAACCAGCGAAGTTATCCCGTAACCTTGCTGCGGGTTCAATCACCGGCAACCCTGCGCATTCACCTACAACCACGCCAGTTACTACGCTACGCTGCAAGGTAACTCGCATTCCCTAAAATTAGAATTAAAATTCCGAATTCTACTAAAAATTCTAGCAGGAGTTAGAATAAGAATTTCGAATTTCAAATCCGATTTTTAATAGGAATTAGAATAAGAATTAGAATTTCGAATTCTAGAACGAATTCTAATAGGAATTAGAGCTGGAACTAGAACTTCGAATTCTAATACAAATTCTGGTAGATATATTTAGACTTAAAATCGAACGACGCAAGCTGATTGGTTGTTGAGTGGTCGGGATTCTGCGACTTTGGCCATCTCGGGTTTAAAATAATGGCAGTTTTTATTATATGAACGACAAAATTACTAGATTCGGATTGGATGAGAGGAGAGCAATTATATTACTGATTGTTCTACTGTACAATTGATGATTTTTTCATTTACATAGTAAACGCGTGATCATATGATTTAGCTTGTGTCAGTCAGGTAATTAATGATTTACATTCAATTGTAAAATTCTAATTGCAGTCGTCGTGTAAATCTTTAATTGCAACAAGCTATCACATTACGACCTGTACTTATTTGGTCCAAGAGTAATTCGATTAAGTATTGTTTCTATTGATATTAAAAACGCCACAAGTTGTGCGTGTTCACACGAGTAGCTGGCATTAAAGCTTTGATTACACCATCCAACTTTTAGAGGAATGCATCCCCAAAATTTTGTCTGACGGGAAATTGTGTGGAACTTTAATCACCCATTTTGGTCAAGCATAATGCTTTGGACACAAGTGCAGGGCCAACTCCAAACACTGTTCGCGTCAATCCAACGCTTCTAAAACTGTGAGTTAAAACCACTGATGTCGCCCTCACATTGCGCAACATCATCGTTACAAACAAAAACAAATCTTGTCCTAGTCCAGCAAGTAGGAAAAACAATATCACTTTATAAACACATTCTCGGAGGATTAAAATTGAATGGATTAACATTGTTTGGGAATCAAAATATGTCTTCACTGCGACGCGCCATTGTTGCAACGTTCTGTTTTCTTCCCCTGAAATCCTACAGCTTTTACAAGTGTTGACCTCTGTGGGTGGGGCATTCACTGGCTGCTGCAGCGGTCAGCATCTCCTTGTGAAAACTACAAATGAGTAGACAACTACTTGGGACATGTTATATCTCCCAAATCTCCGAATCGAATTTGTTATTCGCCCACCTACACACCTGTTTCTTCACCCAGAAGTTGATTTCGGCATTTTGTCGCGACATTGTTGTGGAATCAGGATGATTGTTTTAATGTAGACAGTTGTGGTTGAGCCACAGACTTCGTCAATGTTGTCTCTCAACTTGATTTGGGCACAAAGACAAAAAGTAATTGAATAACCTTAAATAGCTATTTACGTTATCACATATTTACTTAGACTTTAGAAAGCGCCCCCTCGCTGTCAAACGAGCCTTTATGTTTACGAAAGCAAATCACTCCAGCTGAGGGCATTACGATTGAATAATCATCTCATGGTGCTGCTCTCACATACCGAAATTTGGGCTTAAAATCCACGTGGAGATCACCTACACAAGTCACAAAATTCAAAAAAGGCCACCAAAGTCAAAGTGTTGCTGAAGATTGGACGTGGTAAAACTGATTTGGGAAATCGACTCCTTGTCTACAGAGTAATTTTTAAAAACAATAGAGACTAATATTAATTGTCGGAAAAATAAACTTTGTGAATGATAATCACGATAGAGTTTTACCTGCTTTTGTTCTGTTGCTGGCCATCAGAAACATGAAACTTTGACGGAGCCTGAAAGATCAAGGAAGAACGACAAATGTGAAGGAACATATTGTCAGGTTTATTTCAGGAATGAGCAACGCAGAACTGTCGAGATACTTGATAAAATTAAACTGAGTCATTAACAAAAGTTGTGGCGATTTTGTAAATTTCTCTTCGTTGGGAATCTGGCTAAGAGAAATTACAAACAAATAAGCAGAATCCCTGCCAACACACGGTGAAACCATTGAGAACTGTGTCGTGATTTCAACCATTCAAGCCGGAACCTGGGGAAGTGAAGTGAAGCAAGAGACATGACAAGAAAGGTAAAAATCAGCTGCATGATAGGAAATAGGTTTGCTTGTATTGTATTAGTGTCTTTGTAATTGTAGCCACGCTGTATGTGAAGACTGTGAAAATTCATTATGCCCAAATGAAGTTACTGTATAGGTACATAGCAAAATCCATTTAGTTAATAATATATTTGTTTGCTCTTATGTGACGGATTCGAAGGTCGATTTTAACAAATGCGACTAAGGTATAACCTCCATGGCCGAAATAATCTGACCCAATACTATCCATTCATATTTTTATGTCACATACACACCGCATATACCAGTAAATTTTGCGTTTGCCGGCAAATAACAATGAGGGGCAACAAAGCCAGAGATGTAGAAGACATTTTGAGTAAACTGACTTCAGAATGTTTTCATATTAATCCAGTTTATGGTATGATTTTAAAAATTAACTGTGAGCCTAATATTTTGCATATTTTATGAGTGGTATACCTGCCACTCTCAATCCATATGCCAGGTGATCATTTACAACAGGCAATTAAGCAAGTTTTGCGCACAAAAATAGACTATTACTTCGCTCTTTCGAAAATTGAAAACGGGGTAACTTGTTCACTGTTCTTATTCATTAGCAAGGTTTTCAACGACGATTTGCAACACAAATGTATTTGCTCAAAAGATTAACGACGTCGATCTTTCGTTCAGTGTAATTTGCATTACAAATTACTACCGGTTAAAAGTCGTTTCGTCCTACATCGGCTTATGCCTGGTTCACAAGAGCGACATAAGCATAAGGACAAGATCAAAATGAAAACAAGGCGCGATATCTCCTCACAGACTTGCAAAGCTAAAACAAGAATTTTTCTTTGTTTCATCTTTTCGGTTCTTGGCTTATGCTTGGACTATAATCTTATGCTTATGATTGCGACGATCCTTGACTTCATTCCTATGTTTTGCCTTTTGTTTTGTCCTTATGCTTTACGCGAGCATAACGACAAAACAAAAGGCAGAACAAAGGAGTGAAGCTCTAATCCACATTGCAAAGCTGTGTTATTTTTAAGCCATTAAGCAAGTTTTATTATAAGAGGATAGTGAAGTGTAACATTATCGGTAAACATATTTACATCAACTCTTCTTGTGGCGTGACTAACATCCTAAATTTCCCCTCCATATCACATAACTATATTATCTGCTTTTCCTACAGGTCGATCATCTGGAGAAACAATGGTTCCTCAGTTCCGCAGACAGCCAATCGCGACTGGATGATCTGAAAAATCTTTTGGAACAAGATCCGAACCTTGCGACGAAGAAGGTTCTTAAAAATTTTTGTATTTCTTCCAGTTTTTCTATAAAATAAATAGCATGAACCCTCTCCACGCTGGTTTTTCTAGTTCCAAGAGGTTAAAGGTTCCTCACGTGATCTGATGTTCAAAACATGCTGTGATATCCTGGCACTTGCTTCAGCTCGAATATTGAGCTATAACATTCAATTAACAGAGAAATATCGAACAAGTAAAACTATTACTAATTAGTACAAACTTTGTCGAGTATTATTGCAAATGTTGCATTCTGATTGGCTACGCTACTCGCTATCTATTTGTCGATAGATAGCGAGTAGCGAAAATGGCTTCCGCCTCTCGTTTTTGTGAAGTTTCTGAAGACGAAATAGAATGCTTACTTGAAAGTGCAATCCCAGAGAAGACGAAAAATGTTCTTTGCAAAGTCTGTTTCTACTAAAACAATTAATGACGAGGGCGAAGCCCGAGTCAACTATCACCTCATAGAAATCTCGAGCTCATAATCTAATTGTTAAATAGCAAAACATGATGTCATTAATAAGGCCTGTTTATCAAATAGTCCATTATCTTTCAAATTGAAGTTGCGACAGCTTCGACGCTTTCCCTGCTTTCGTTCTCAGATGAGTTTCTTTAAAAGTACTTGGGAAATTAATTAAAGTTGTTTTTTTCTTATTTTTATCTTCATGGAAATGCTGATTGTTTGAAATAAGGATTTTATCATGGTAAGTCCATGCAATTCAGTCAGTTAATAAACTGTTAAGTACTCAGATTTCCACCCAAGCTATTCTCATCTACTTATCACATGAACTCATATACATTAAGATGAAATATTGTTTAAACTTAATGTCAACCTGTGAATTGTCTATATGGAAAAGCTTTCGGATGAATAAATCATACGAATATCACATGGCGAACATTCTATTGAATTATTTCAAATATTATTTTTAAATATTTGTGGTTTCTTTTTCCTTACGCATCTTCCCTTTAACATCGATGACATTTCCCTGGCTTTGTGCGTGCAGGGGGTATGTATAGTTTGTGCGTATTCATTGATTCTCTTCTTCTTGTCTCCAATGATGCTTTTGTTTCGTCGATAACGTCTTCTTTTTCTTTACTTTTTAATCTCCTTTTTTTGATTGTCACGGAATTTATTTCCTTTTTATCAAATCCAAAGTTTGTAAGTATTGAATATTGACCTATTAAAGTGAGTTCGTCAAAATACTGTACCTTTTAGTTAAACCATAATTTGTTGCAATAAACCCATTATTTAGTGAAATAATTGTTGCCAGGACGCTGTGGTCATTCGTAACGTTTATTACGCTCTATTTCACAGCGTTTGGGACTCTTTGCGCACGTTAAAACATCGCTTACAAACTGTCAAAAACTTGCCGTAGGTTCAAACCCACATATCCTACATATTAAAATTACCCACACAACTTGTTCGATAGCACAATTTATATTCGACATTGTCATTTAGGTAACAATTGCTTTTCCATTGCATTTCCAACCTATCGTTTGATATTGTTTTTAGACAGCTCTTCATTGGGCAGCTAAGAATGGAAGATCCGATATCGTCAATTTTTTGTTAGAGCTGGGTGTAGATACTGACTTAAAAACGGTAAGTAAATGCGAGGAATTATCCGGATTACAAGATACAGGTGATGTTGCATGACCATGGATTAAGTTAAAGATATATCACGTATTGTTTCTGATTTTTATTGCATGTAACTTTGAATCACTATCCACGGAGTCAATCTTGGTCACGTTCGACATATTTAGAATGTAAGTTGTGATTCTACCAGTTTAAAGAAAATAGCACTTTTATGAGCACTGCTTTTCTTTTCTTGAAATATTTTTAAGTTCAAGGAAATTATAAAGAAATTATTTTCCCAAATATCCCTGCGGCTTTCAAGCTATCCCCGCAAGCTAATTTCATATCAGGTATATGCAATTAAAAAACCAATAATTAATTTGGTCTTGTTTTTTTCTATGTTGGGAATTTTTCCAATCATATTCCAATTACACACAAACTGGAAAAGGGCGTAAGTATGTCCGCTTCCTGAGGAAATAATGTGATAAGTTTATAAACAAATACTATGGAGTCATATGCTATATGTTGTATTAAACTTTTCCAGGGGTATACCGCGTTACATTTGGCGACCATGTACAACCACAATGATGTTGTCCTTCGGCTGGTTGATGACTACGGTAAGCTTTTCTTTTGCTTTATATCCGTTGGTTACCCCACATCAGTGGTGTCATGGCCAGCGCAGTCAGATGACCATAGTCCCCCAAAGAGGGTGAAGGGGTAGACTTCCCTAACGCCCGTAGCTAGAAGCAGGGGGTTATTGCTATTTCAGAATTTTCAAAAGTCTAGAACATCAGCAGCACAAAGAAGGTGAAAGGTGTACTTTGCAATTAAAGTAAAAAGTGGAAATATTTTAATCTCATTACTTCCCAGTTTACTCCAAAGCGAAGCCTCTTGTTGACTGAACTTCTCCGAGTGTTCCAGGGGTAAAGGAGCGATACAAGGACCCAGATAACTATACTTAACATTCGATTTATCAGAGTAGAAGGACAATGAAGTTAACAAAAAGGCGAACTTTTCCGTGGAAAAAACATACCATAAAATAATTTTGTCTGGGAAAAAAATCGGTAAAATCATGTGCTTACTCTTAAATCCCAGGACCTGTGATACCTCTATGGTTGATAGATTTACCCCTTTCCCAGCAGGATGTCTCTTCGACACACAATATCGTCTGCCGTTAGCCAGCGTACAATAAGAGAAGACTGACCACGCCGTCCAATGAACCGTAGGCATGTCAATGAACATACTTTTTCTTTTTTCCGCTTATTCTTGAACCATCAACCTGTGTGCAAGGTGCAAGTATTGACGCAAGAGATCATAGCGGAAGGAGACCGAAAGACTATCTTCGACGAAATGCAATGCCTTCTGTCAAAGGTAAAGTTTTTTCGGTGACAAGATGCCGGCTTAGGCGGTTTACCCACGCTTGCACAAGCGTGCAGAGCCAATCTCGCAAGGCGTTCCCAACGCAGTTCCCGAGCTGATGTGAGCACGTTGAACAACAAACTGCTGGCATTCATCCAGTAAGAAATCAAACTTCATGTTCGAAGTAGCAACATTTCTGTATAAATTACTGTTATGGAAGCTTTGCAAATTAAAATTTGGACAGCATTCAAGGGCAAGGCTATTTTCTAACCATACATTTTTGTCTTTATCTCGTTTTCTTTAGATAAACTTCAGAAATGTGATTTGTGTATGTATTGAAATATGTGTTTTCGTTTTAAAAAATGGAATTTAATGTGTTAAGGGACAAGTGTCCCACTTGGCCGAATAAAATCTTCTAGCATTAGCCAGATTAAAACTCTAAAGTACGCCTTTGCCCCTTAATGGGTTAGTTTACAGCATACTGTAGCTTTTTCAAGCATTATGGTAATAATTTCTAAAATTCAAACAGGTATTATATCCTGCGTTGCACAGCCATTCCGGATGAAGCTACTGTTGATCCTTCGTCGCAAGAAAAGAGTTAGACGGATTCTCAGAAAATACCGATCTACTGAACCTGAGTCTCCTCAATTGAATCCTTTTTTTACATTTAGCATTCACAAATAAGGAAGTCTGAAGTAACAAACACACTTTGAAATTACTTTTTCCTCTTTCGTAGGCAAAGGTAGGAGCAAGAATGAAGAGAAACCGATGACGAACATCAGCAACATGTTCCTACAGATGTGCGTGGTGACACCTCCACCAGTGGACATCTGTAAAGAGGAGGGAAATGCCGTTCTCTTGTCACCATTCTGTCTTCCCCCAAAACCGGAAACAAGGGCAATAAAATTAAAGGTGGGTCCTAAGATGGAAACTTAAAAGACGAAAGGAAAACTTAGAAGTCAACTAAGGCTGGCAACCACTGGCAACCACGAGACGGTGTCAGCCTTGATGTCGCTAAAATAAATGGAGGGTTATGGCGCATGCAACAGTCAGCTTCAATCTTCCACTAAGCAGAATTTTTCGTAGAGTGTACAGGCATCGCCCAGTATGCAATTCTCGTTTACATACACAGACAAGTAACAGGAGTTGGCTTGCATTTCACAAAAATTAAACGAACTTTCTTAAAGCAGATATACTTTCTATTCACTTCTCATAGAAATCCACGCGTCGTTCCCAGGTATACACAACGTTCAGAAAAGCAAGACCAACCTTTTCGAGAAAACCAACGCGCGTTTGCGATGATCAAAATCAAGAAGCAAAACTCAAGATAGGACCACCATTACCCCTAAAAGACAACTTCCTGGACTTCTCTGGGTGAGTCACGGCAGATTAGTAAATGATACCAACAGAACATCAAGTATAGTTTTGCCTGTTTATTCTACTAGGATGACTTAAGTTGTATTAAGCAAAATAAAACAAAGAAAAATGGGACGTTTGCTCTAAAACAGCGACTGAAAAACGTACAACAAAGGACTTCCTTTGCATAAGAAATTCTACGGTATACAAATTTGCTGTTTACAGAAGATTTGTAGTCTAGTACCATAGCTGATGTGTGAACTTGATTATTTTTCACAAAAGTTCACTCCATGTTGAAAACCATTTTTTGGTCCTCTAGAATTCCAAGAAACGAGAGAGCACGATCGGAGCCAGACGTGAGTCGATTGATACAAGAATTAAAGTCAAAAATGGAACGAAGATGAGCTTCTCTGAATGAGGAGGAAGGGCTTAAAGTAGAAAAGACGTCAATGAAAGCTTTGGAGAAGAATCGCCATAAAGATGTAACTAAAATCATTCTATATGCGATGTTCAGTCGAAAGCGAAAGAAATATGAATAGTCTGTGACAGCCGTTGCGAGCCCAGATTTGGGATAAGATGCTTGGGATCCTAAATAATGATTAAGATTTTTTCGTATTCAGGTTCAACAAAGAAACAGTTAATCAGTTGCAGTACTGTGCATTTTGTACGTTTTGTGCTTCCCAGTTTCTAATATAGTCTATCTAAAAACAACTTGGTTTACGACAATGTACAAATCAACACGTCCTTGTTTCGAACGTTTTCGTTGGGTAGGGTTTCTGGGAAGGATATCAATCCATTGACACAGCTTCAATATCCAGACCTTAACACGCCTGACCATTGGTAAGTTGGAGTAGACGATGAAATAGCAGTTTCTTACGATCTAGCCAACAAACACGATATATGCCACATAAATAACTCGTCGTATTAACTATGTTGTGCTTTTCTTTGCAAAAATAAGTCGGAGGTCTACAATATTTGATTAGGGATAATACGTGGTATCAAGATTACGGATGTTGGTGCGCAACGTACGGAGGTCTCACGTGTCTTCTGTACCTGTCACATGACAACACACGCACGACTGCCTGACGTGTTCTTTTTGGGATCGTCAAGTTTTGCTTGACCGTTGCTTTCCGTTTGAGGCTGTGCTTTTAGCAACTGCAAGGGAGGAAAAAAAAACTGATGATGAATAAAGGAATAATTAATTGCATGGATAAATGAATCAATGTATGAAGACTAAGACCACATTGAGTACCACCACGACAACAAATTGGGAAAAAAAGGAAAAAAAAACCGTATAGCGGAAGAAATGGCGTTAAATAGATTGTGGGGCTAAGTAAATAGGCTTGAGGTACGCACTCGCCTGTTAGAATGAAAGAACGGAAAGAAGATAAATACGAAAAAGCGAAAACGAGAAATGAAATGCGAGAAAACGAAAAAAAATGGATGGGAAGTAGAAAAGGAGAAGGGAAGTCAATGGAAGGGAAAAGAAGGGAAAGAAAGGAAAGTTTAGGGAAGGGAAAGAGGAAGGGAGCATTCGTGAACACTCAAGGAAAGACTTACTGCGTGTAACATATGTACTCGATATTTAAGCCGGCCACTCTGGTGGTAAGCGGCTGCCGACACGGAACGATGAAACGCGGCGAAATCTTGTTCAGCAACGGGCTTCTTTGCCCATTCTTCACAAAGAGCCTGAACACAGAAAATCAAGAATGACTAACAGTCAATAAGAAACAATTTGCGTATCTCGCACCTGTGCAAGTACTCTTTCTCGCTGATTTAAAAACCATGCCATGCATGTTTAAAAATGGTTGAAATGCCATTAAAAACAAATCAACTTCTTTTACCTGAAGTCTCTTCTCCTTTTTAAGAAGCCGTTCGTTGTGTCGTTTTAGGAGAATTATTTCAGACTTGAGCTGAGCTACCTCGCCACTACCCTCGTTTTTCACTGACATTCTTTTAGCGAGGGTAAGTTGGCCATCACCTCTCTTATACTGGTCCATCTGACGCAGTTCCTAGAAACGCGAAAGGTTTGATGAAACAAGGATGCGCAGTCAGGATATAAAGAGATTGGTCAAGTTCTTTTATCGCCTCTCATTTTCTTCGTTGGTGGCTACTGACAACGGTTACTATTTCACTATTTGTAATCAGTACTACTACACAGAAGGCAGAAGCACTGTATTTTGTCAATGATATAAAAATAGGACAATGCGTAGATAGTGTTAAATTATGCAAAAACGTCAAAGGTACCAATGGTAACTGCCGTGACTTATCGCAAAAAGTTCTAACGTTTCGAACAAAGGCCCTTCGTCAGAGACTGAAACGTATTCTGAAACGAAGGGTCTTTCCTAGAAACGTTAGAATTCTTTGCGTTCAGCCACGGCAGTTACCGACCTTTGAACTTTTTAAGTTACTGTATTTTGATTGTCCAGCGAAGGAATGCATTTTTCAAACTTGAACCCAGGATTAGTTGTTCGTGATTGGTTAGGTCGTCAGTATTACCTGCAGGCTAGTAAATGATTTCTTGGTTATTTAGAAACACTAAAAACGACTGAATTAGCTAGAAACTTTCCAAAATAATGTCTCGTTTTATAGACATGTACGGTCAGGCTACAAATAACTTAAAGTTAGTATTAAAAACAAAACAAACAAAATTAAACGCTAAAATCTTCTTAAAATCCATAACGTTTTGACGCTGCTTTACGTCATTATGAAGACAAAAGCTAAAACGAAAACTAAGAAAATACAGATAATAAAGCAATAGAAAATATGTAATAATCCTATGGGAACTAGACAGCTAGAGGAAACCATAAGAATTGCGATTTCTGTAGACTTGATCGGGACTTTTCAACTCCGTAAAGTCCCTTTTTCATAAGAAATTCTAATCAACGATTTATACGAAAATTAACTACGTCTGAAAGTAAATGAAACGTCAGGAATTCTTTGAAATCATGGTTAAATTCCATGAAATATTTCACTAAGTCGAACACACCTTTGTGGTCATTTTCGATAACCTAGAGTCTGCGACGGAGTCTTCTTGGATCGCGTACAGCATCAAGGTAATGCAACCGTTTTCAAACCAATCTAAATGTTCCTCCCTGATCGCAGGGAATGAGAAAATACTCGAGTGGTTGAACTCAGGTGAGAGCGAATCTTTAATCACAGGGGACTTGGTGTATTCTTCATCTTGATAAGTTTTATACTGTACGTAAAGTCCTTTCGAAAAGCGAGAGTTGTGTACGTCTGCCGTTCGAATTGTCACCTAAATAAAGAAAATGTACATCATTACACAACATGGGGAAAGTAAAAATCCTTGCTACAAGAAGGGAGCGGACTGGAGATTTTTTGGTATCATTCGGGTCTCCACTCGCCTCGGAGGTCTGGTTCCTAGAAAGCATACCGCAAAAGCCGGAAATCTACAAAACCATCGAAACTGAAGCACAATAATCATCCCGTTTCGAATGAAGATCCTTCGTCACAGAGTGGAGTGTGACGTAAATTAGAAACCACGCCAGGTTTTTTTATATTTCCCCCCCGAGACTTATAAAGGAAAACTAGTTAAACCCTTTCAATTAGAAAAGCTATGGGTTCCATGCTACGGCTGATTAATAAATGTGTAACTGGTCAGTAATAACAAAAACTGAACGGAGGGAATTAACTCAGCACAAGAAAGCAAGGGAAAGATGTGGTCAAAATGAAACAAACCTTGTAGTGGTACGGTTTTCCCAACAGTTCTTTAGTATCATCGACGAAATAATCCTCGTCTAAAGATTTTCCATTTTGATTACATGGAGATACGTTGACATAGAGAGATGCTTGCTCCTTTCCCTACAAAATAATTTGTATAAACATGTCACCTCATCAGTGTGCTGAGTATTGTAGGAAATACAATACTGAAGTTTTTCTTTCAAGAATTTATTTGCTAAAATAAAGGTTTTGTCGTGATGACAAATTTCAAAATCGCTTCGAAAAACGTGTAAACCATGGTGAATGGTTATAGTAGGCAGTTCAAAAAAGTATAGGAACCCTCACAGAATGAGACAATAAATTACCAAAAAGAAGTACTATGCAATATGAATACTAAATATGAATATGCAATACTAAAAAGAAGCATTATGTTTGGGTTCCTACAGTTTTTTTCAGAACTGCTTAGTATAACCATTCACCATGGTTTATACTTTTTTTAAAGCGAAATTGACTTGTTTGTTTTTTTCAGAGTTCTACGTGGCATACGAATTTGGAGAACTTCATCGTGAGACCTTTCAGTGGATTTACAAGGATATCGCTAAGCTGAGCAAAATCGGATACAAGTTTTGTAAAAGTCCTTCTATGCAAACTACTTTCAAAACCATACAATAAACCAAGCGAGCACGCAAGCACACAAACGAAATAAGGAACACACACAACAATCATCTCAACAACATAAGACTAATAGTGAAACAATCGGCTCATCTCTGTTGAAAAACCAAAATATTCCCTTCACAATCTAAGTATGAATATCAAAGCCCAACAAAAGATTCGTAGAAGAGGCATAATTAGAAAAAAGGTTTATTGAGATCTAACGTTTCGTTGTATTTAACACAACATCGTCACATGTTCTGATTTAACAAAACATCATCATCATCATCATATTTTCTCTGATGATGTTGTGTTAAATATAACGAAACGTTAGATTTCAATAAATCTTTTTCCTAATTATGCCTCCTCTACGAATCTTTTGCTGGGCTTTGATATTCATACTTAGATTACGATTTCCGCCTGGTTCGTCTATCGCACCGATTCCCTTCACAAATATTCATTTCGTTCTTCATGGCAAGTGAGGATTAAGCGAGTGACACTTTAAGGTAATTTTGACATTCTCAAGTACCTTGTAGTCCGTGACACTGAGTTTATCATCGAAGTCCAACGCGTAAGCCAAACTTTGCAAAAATACGTTTGCTGTCCCGACCAGCATGTCTTCGGGAGGCTCCCAGAACGGGTCTTCCTCGCGAGGAATACTCGCAACAGCCACATCGCCGTCAAGGAATTTTTGGTAGAGATCCTGGAAGTAAATGAGATCCTTCAGATCAAGGCACCTTGGAAAACACATGAAGTTGCCAAACCTAACTATAAGATTAAGCGTAACAAAGGTTTTACTGCAGAAACGTTATTGCTGATGTGAGTGGGTAAATTCGCGTGAGAAAAATAAAATTTCATAAACTTATTGGTTTTTCAAAAAATCAAATGGGAAAGAAAGACATCCTTTATTAGTACCCGAAAGTGGAATTCTTACCGGGCTTCTCCGCAACAGAAGGCAAAACTCTGAAGAATTCTTGGCAAGAAACCGGTATCAGTATTGCTATGGTTTCATTTTGCATGTAACGATAGCCGCAAAAAGTGGCAAAGAAATTCGAAAATATCTTTTAACTAGAGTAGAGAATGCGACTTCCGAATGTATTTTGCATATTCTGATTAGAAATGACAAACGATACGAGAGATCTATTGCGTATTTTCGACTATGTTTTAACTACTAACCTGCATTAAATACCGTCGATTCATGAACTTCCCTCGATCCCAAAGCCAAGAGTTACCATTAAATAAGTCTGTCATTTTAACCATCACTCTACAGAATACAAGATTCATTTTACGGATCAATCCTGCCAAATATACTGATAAGTACAACAAAAACATTTCCACTCTGAACCAATACAAGATTACTGTTACAGATATCAAATTGAATGCTATTTCAATAATGAAGTAAGTTACGTAAGTTACGTCGTCTTTTAAAGTTCACTTACTTTGTGCCTCCGCTCAAATTGCCTTGAGCGGCGCCAGATATGAGGACAAGTTCGAAGTTCCTAGGAACAAAATGAGTAAGCAAGAGAACTGAAGAAACTAATAAATAAAACAAATGTTAGATTCATCTTCCAACTAGTCACTACCTTTTTAAAAATAAAATTGATTATTCTGGCAATTGCCCTATCATTGTCACTTTATTTTTAAAAATAAAATAATTCCACTAACTGCGCGACGAATAACTCGAATAACTGACCTGGGGTTTGATTAGAGCATTTTTGGATACATAACAGTTAATTCCATTTGCCAGAAAATTAAATATTTTACCAAGTCCGATGCTATGTTTTTAGTTACAAAGAAGAACATTGAATATTTTCGAAAGTATCTCATACTTATGCTTGTCCAGTTCCTCGTTGATGGCGTTCGCTTCTCCAATAAGTGGTAATAACTCCAAAACTTGTTCTTGCGCAAGTTGTTGTTCTGTAATAATGTAAACGAATAAATCCATAATTAATATGCAAAACTCGCAGCACGAGGCACTCCGTAATGTCAAAGACATAAAAATTCATCTGCAAGGATAAAATTTTGTGTCAAAAGGACAAAAAGTTCGCTGACAAAAATCACCTCCTAGCGGACTTACGAATTTTGAGTAGAACATGAAACATCACCTCATGCATGCTCCCTCTCGAAAAAGTACTGAATAAAATGCCCTTGTACTGTAGTATACCTTTCGATAAACCACTTCCAAACCCAGTTTGGAAACCAGTAGCTTCGGCCATCTCTTTTTGAGCGAAATTCCAATCGACTTCGTCAGGAGATCCTTCACTTTTTTCGTTATTCTTGGGATTGACCAAATAATAAAGATGGTTCGATCCTAAAAAGATAGAAACCAAAAGTAAAAACAAGCTCAACCTAGCAAACGGCAAACAAACAATTCTCCAACACACTGTTGGGTGTTTAATAAAACATGGCAGATCTGGCTTTTCCGATTTGCTTCCGTTCAGTATGTTTTAGGTCAATAATCGTTGAAAGCATTTCCATGATCTTCTACTCAGTTGTTGGCTGACGACAAAGTTACAACAAAAGCCAAGCATAAAAAGGTCAAAGCAAGAATTTCGAGTTAATAGCAAACTTGTAAAGGCGCGAGCTCTTACTAATAGTAAACCTCAGGCGAAAATAAGTTTCTTTAACTCGGGTTGCATGGAGACTGGCGAAAGGGGAACGCAAGCTGACCCAAGTTCATAATTCGACTGTTAAACTAATGTTTTAATTGCATATTACGACTGTCAACAATTTGACTTTTTCGATGAAATACCGCATCACTGACAACAAACTTAACAGTGTTTGCACTGACAACCAAACGAAAACGTAAGTTGATACAAGTCACAGGAAATCTTTTAAACTTGAACCCAAATTGGAAAACGTTCAGACGTGGGGCCAGTTAACGCAAGCTAGCTGATGTAAGTTGGTGGACGAATGGGAGGCAAAGTTGAAACTTGCAGCGGCTTGCTTCCTGGTTTGGCCACGATTTATCGATTAACTGTAGTTTAAGCTTCACGGTAAAATTCATCAGTGAGTTCACAGGCTTCCACTCACCAAAGAGAACTCGGTCAAGATGTTTCAGAACTCGTTCTCCTGGAAGAGGCATACCGTTCACCTTCGTCTTCGCACCAGGTGCTGCTGGTTTGATGGTTATTTCGCCATCTTTCAACGTGAGGACCGCATGTTGCTTTTGAATACTAGAATAAGTAGACAAACATAGAATGATGACAAAATTTTGATCACCTAGGCCTGCTGCTCCAGTTCCAAGAAATAACATGCGAACATGAATACACTCAAACTAAAATTTCATCACAAGATTATGGAAGATGTTCGGAATTTTTCCTGATACTGGCTTTTTTTCATATGTTTAAGGTGTGTAACGTGAGCCACCTAATAACTTCATTAAAGTAAAGCTTTTGCAAATTACCTTAAACCACTTAGGGTTATAGTCGGAGGTGGGTCAGCATCTTTTCTTCCAACCGTGATTTCCTCTAAAATTTAACGAATCAAACAACGTTAAGAAAGAAATTAAAATGTGCTGAAATGTACTAGTATATATGGGGCGACTGAAACCCATTCCCATCCAGAACCCAACTAGAATTCTTGGGGAGTGGTGACCCGAATAAGGTGGTTAGTGTGGTGTTTGTGGAGCAATTGTAGGGACACATTTACGAGGTAGCTTCCGCCGTAGAGGATCGTCTTTGACAAGTGAGACCGAATTTAATGCGTGTTAGTCATAAGAAAGCAACCAGTCCCGAAGATGTCGTTCATGCTTTCATCGCAAGGTGCCACACATCCGGGGTACCAATCCTTGAGCACCATGGAGCCCACTACTGAAATGGCGCTTTTTCTACTCCAAGACAATTTAATTTCCTACCTCCTTCTAGGAAATGTCGAACAACTCCAGACAGCATTGGGTCCTCGTTTAAATTGACAAGGTGTGGGAAATCTGCGCATTTGGAAGACGCAACGCTCGTGACTTCTTCACTTCTTGAGTGGGCCAACTGCAAGTGGAGTAAGAAACACAATCAGCTGTTAACGAGAACACGCAGCAGCAAGATGAGATAGGAGTTAGCTGCCCTCATGTCTGCCCGTTTAGCTATCGCGTCAACCGGGAACAGTGTATGTTAATGTTAATCAGCTAAACAACCCAGGAGATTCTTGCGACATTTAAATCTAATCTGGGAAGGTATTTCAGAATCAACCTCACGTAAAAATGAAGAGGGAAGCTTGATGATATCTTAATAGGTTACCTGAAGAGTGATTTTGAGATAAACTGTTCACTTGACAAATGACAGCAGAACTGTTTAGAAGTACAAATTGATCCTTCATCTATGATTGATCCACTCCATCAGCGAGTCGACCGCACTTTAACGTTAAGTAATTCAACTGTACACCGCATGTTCTTACCTTCTCATCCCAGCTTTGCATGGCCTCTTGATTGAGAGCCAGATTTGCCCGAATTTCTGCTTCCATTTCTTTTCTCATCCGTTCCTTTTCTGACAAAACATTCAAAAGCAGAAGACAAACATCACTCTTTACATTACTACCATACAATATCGTGAGTCTGTGTGATTCGTCCAATACATTCCTAGCCGGGGAAATAAGTAACGAGATTGACGGAGTGAAGTGAACACCAGCATCGCAATAACAGTACCGTGAGTTGGAAGTCTTACGTTAGAATGTCAATTAAACATTTGTCAGTCCGTTTACGGCAGGATTGGGGATGAAGACCAGGGAGAATTAGGATGAATACCAGGAAGGATTGGGAATAAAGACCAGGAAGAATTCGGGATAAAGACCAGGAAGAATTCGGGATAAAGACCGTGCAAACTCAGGCGAAGTTACAAGTATGCATTCCTACTAACGTTATACATCGTTTAGTCGTTCAGGTCAGCGGTAACAAATTTTAGAACTTTATTTTACTGTAAGTAGTTTTCCCACACTAAATCATGACTCGAAACCAAATGATTTTGACAAGAGAAGTCGCATGCTTCAGATTATTGAGGGTTACAAACACGTTCGATGTGCTGCCACCTTTCTTGGTGGGCTGAAGAACGGCACTCTTGAGCACAAAAAGTCGAGCAATACATTGAACAAGTCTGCTTAAGCTCATGATCTCGTGTCATTAATCTACTTTGGTACTTCTAAGTTTCTTCATTTTCGTGGAGGAACGAGTAATGAGTCAATCGAAAAAGTCTGTTGAAGACTCCACGAGTTATTCCTGTCATGTTAGTTTCCTTTTGGTAGCTTTTCCCACTCTGTTTGCTTAATTTTTCTGGCAAGAACCGAGTACTACATGCACGCACAGCATGCAGCCTCGTATGTCTCATCTCGACCTCAGTTCTTCACAAGCCACAGCAGATACCCACGAACAGTATATCTTTTCAACCTAAAAATTAGTACGAATTACTTACCCTCGGCGCTAAGACTTCCTCCTCCGCTTCCCCCAACGTCCTGCATGGGTACGCCACCGCCTTCTAAGAACTTCTTCAGTTTTTCATTTTCCTGTCTCAGTTCACGTATCAGTTTATCCATCGGGTTCTCGTTGACGACTGCTTTGTTTTTAATTTTCTTTGCCCGATCAGCGTATCTAAATTACAGAAACCTGACCTTGGTGATGTCGAAATAAATGTTTGGCAAAAAAACACCACCCATAATTTTCTTCAAAACGTTTTTCAAATAATACACGCGCGACAACACACTCGAAGGTTGAAACGTTTTAAAACGCTCTAGGACAACAAAAAACACCACCCATACTTTTTGTCAAAACGTTTTTCAAAGAAATACACGCACGACAACACACTCGAAGGTTGAAACGTTTTAAAACGCTCTAGGACAACAAAAAACACCACCCATACTTTTCGTCAAAACGTTTTTCAAACAATACACGCACGACAACACACTCGAAGGTTGAAAAGTTTTAAAACGTTCTAGGACAACATTAACGCCAAGCTTTAGTTTCTCGAATTTTTTTAGCTAGAAACATGACAAAGTGGTTTAAATTCAGAGCAATAACTCACCTCAACGTACTGAGTGTCTCATCATAGTTGATGTCTGCTGGCGACAGCGCAGCTATCATGATTGTCTTGCTGTTCCCTCCCAAAGCATTTTGTAACAGCTTCGTGAGCACAGAATCACGGTAGGGCACCATAACTTTCTTCTTCCCCATCGAGAGGTCGGCTAAGGCTGAAATTACATTTCCTAACGCTGACAAACTTTTGTTGATGTTCGCTCCCTCCTTCAATCTATCTCCTGTAGCACCAGTACTGTCAGCCCTTTCACTACCTAAAGAAAATAAAGTTGAGAATGTTAATTCCCTTCTTTTTTGTAATGATTATTCACCAGACAGAATATGGGAATGTCCAATAATCTTTGCTACAGCGGGCTCAATCATATAATAAGGGTTTCTTATTAGTGACTGCATATCTTACCCGCTAAATCCACGAGGTTGATGGTGCTACTTTTCTTAGTTTCTTGACCAGATTCGTTCTTGCTAATTTGGTCAAAAGTTACCGTGACTACTGTGTGTGCCCGCGAGCTGGTGGCATTCATCTGCGTGGCCGCAACAGTTCGATTGGAGGTACCTGAAAGAATGTAATGACGAGTTATAGAGCAGCAAATGAAGTGGGTACAAACATTAACATCTCGTAATCCTAATTCATGACTGGCAGGACCGTTCTGAGGAACTTGATTAACTCTTCTAGGTTCCTGCTTCACTTTACTCTTATTTTACTCTGGCTAACGCCAGACGATTCAACTGGTCAAGGAGAGACGTCTCGGCCCGAAAAGGTTAAAGAAACTAAATTTTGCAGCAAGTTACATCATTCCCAAATTTATAAAAAAAAAAACCCCAAAAAAACAAAAAAAAAAACGAATGGAAGCAATTACAAGCCAAGAAAAAGGTTTGCAAATGAAGCCTTAATCACAATAAACCTTTAACGAATGTCAACATAATTTTCTCCCCAAATATGGACTTGATTTGCTCACTCGCAAAATTACGGGAAAAGTGAGAAATTTTTGAAATTAAATTGGGAAATTGGTAGGAAGACGCAGTCATACTGTGGAGCATTTTGCTGTTGTTGATATTTTTAAGAGACATTTCCCAGAAGACGAATTTTTTCGTAACATGTGACTTTTTCTTTGGTCTCACGGAGCCTCGGCTGGAGCTAAAGACGAAATACAGGCTCAGTTGCATAGCAACGGAGGTTGGAGGTTCAAACAAGTTCCACTTTGATCTTTAACTTTTACCAAGGCTGAGTAATTGTGCATTTTTACTAACCTTCTTCCGTTCTTTTCTCAATCTCCCGGTAACTTCCAACAGCAACCTTCTTTAGACCTTGGACGAAGAATGAGCCCACCTTGGGGTTCTGTCGAACCTAAGGTACCGTCAAAAACAAAAAGTTTGTTATTTGCAATGTTCTGTTTAAACTTATAACTCAAGACATTAGATATCGAGCAGGGAGAAAGACGGGAAAAGGGAAAGAAGTAGGGAGAAGAAGAAGGACAAGGAAAGGAGGAGGTGGGATGGAAGGAAGGATATAAGAAGACGTGTTGGAAAAGAGATGAGGGGGGGAGGCAGGAAGAAGGCAGGTGAGAGGAACGAAATGGAGAGGAGGAATAGGAGAGATGGAAGTGAGAAAATGAAGTGGAGGAGAGGAATGGGTGAAGGTACTAGAAGGAAGGGGTGAGGGGTGGGGTAGGAAGAGGGAAGAGAGAGAGAGAAGAGGAGGAAGGCAAAAGGAGAAGGCTGGGCTTATAGTAAGGGGAAAGGAGGAAGAAAGAAGGGGAGAAATAGGGAAAAAAGGGAACAATGGGTGGATTAAATGGAAAAGGGAGAGGGAAGAGGAGGGAAAAGAGGTAGTGGGTGTGGATGGAGGAAGAGTGGGTCAACAGGAGGGTGAGAATGAAGATAAAGGAAGGGAGAGGTGAGTGCATGGTGAAAGAGGCTGGATGGAACAAGAGGAAAAAGGATGGAAGGACATAGAAAAAAAAGGAAAGAAAGAGAGGGAGGTAAATGGAGACAAAAGAGAGAAAGGGTCAGAAATGGAAACGAAAAAGAGGGGGTAAGGTGGAGGAAAAGGTGACATGTAAGCAAGATGGAAGAACAGGAGGTAATGCAGGGGGCAGAAAGAAATGAAATGGGAGAATAAGGATAAAAGATAGAACCAGAGTAAAAATAAAGTGGAAAATGCTTACCTGCAAGCCTCCTTTTGGGTTATCTTTGGTGAGTAAATCTCGGACTTGTTCATTGTAAATCTCCAGCATGCTAAATGTTACTTCAAATCTCTATTCAATAACGGAGTTTTACAACAAATACAGATTTTTAGTATTCTTGGAAGTAAGAAAGTGAAATGTTTTGTATTCGAATACATCAATATGCTTACTATGTTTCCTTTATCCTTATTTTCAGAAATACTTTTAAATAATTCATCACAAGTGATTGGTACAATACCCCTATAAGAATTAAAACCATGGTTAAGTTATTAACTTGAAAGCATAAAAGATGAGGTTAACATTCATATGAAATGTAATTGTTAGATACAATGACAGAGACAAAGAGGGGAGAGGACTGAAGAGAAACACCTGCAAAATTCTCTTTATTAATCCCACTATGCTGGTTTAGGACCATGTCAACACAAAGAGAAGTTTTTATAAACTAAATAAATAGCTCTCCCAGGAACAACATGAAACAATACTCAAAGATGGTGTGCTAAAGCCACCAATACCTATAGCCAGGCCCAGAAATGAAATACACTAGGTATCAGAATATCTGATTGTCTATATCCAGCTTAAATGTGTTCTCAGTTGATACAGTCATAGCAGAATGCCTCTATTTTGTCACAAGAGTAAAACTATGAGTAAAAATCTTGGCTAAAATTTACTTTAGATCAGCTGTTGTTAATATGCACCTCTTGAGGTCCTAGTTGATATACCCTGCATCATTGGTGTATATTATGAGAGGTTATAAACTTAATAATTACACAGTACTGTATGTTTCCACTATTCATTTATACAGGTATCCCTCAGCAAAGGTTCCCTTGCCTGACTCACTTGTTTGGTCCATAGCCAACCATTGAGTACGATTTGCCTGCACCCGTCTGTCCATAAGCAAATAGCGAGCAATTAAATCCTGTTGAGAAAATTAATCAGTTATCTAATGTAACTAACAACTTGCAGAATCCAGGAGGAACCTTTAGCAATCCTTATAGAAACCACAGTCTATGAACAATTCTAGCAGATTCCTATTGGTTTAGCATTCTCCCAGAAACAATTCATCATTTTCAAACATAATCCTGAACTCTTTTGCCATTTTTAGGATCTGGTTTTTAATACAATAATCATTGACGTAAACATTTTAAAGTCATTCTCCAATTAAAAATCCACATAGCATTTCAAGAGATAACCTTCAGGATATCATGATTGCAATTAAGAATTGTGTCATGTTTTACCTCCACATTTAATTTGTTGAAATAAAGGCTGTATATTACACATAAAATTTGAATTTAAGAGCTGCCATTAAGCCAACTGAGTTTTGAAGCAGTGAGTCCTTTGGCATCATAGCTTCCATTTCGATCAGTCTTGCTAAGTTTTGTTGCTTTTGCACATACTATTGTTTCAACCAATTTCAAGGTAAACACTTTGCACGATTACTTAATTCAACAGTGATATCTTCAACATTATTCAATAATAAAAGGGCTACCAGCTATTCAGCAAACCACTTTGAATATGATAATTTGATTCTATCAATAGTCTGGATGGGTATTGAAAATCTCAAAGCAAAAGCTTCTCTTTGAAGCTCAGCTAGGGGAAAAATTGTGCAAAATCTAATTTTAAGGCCTGGCCAGAATGGAATCAAACCTGCAACCCTGGGAATTAATTTTAGTGCTCTACAAACTGACTGACAACAGCTGGTGCTGGAAGCTCAGCCACAAATTCAGCATTATATATTGTAAGAGATATTTAAAAATTAGCATTTCAATTCACTTCCATTATTATAAATGTTTGCAAAGTGAGATATGAAAATTTGTTGTACAATTTTCCAGACAATCCTGAAATGGTACAATCCAGAATAATTTGGATCCATAGTCAAAGCCAAATATGATTCAGTATCACACAGGATTTGTGACCAATGTTTCAATGGGGGCAAAGAGGGGAAAATGCCCTCTGCCTTCTCATTCATGTGTTAGACTTTGGAAGGTTGTAGTTTAAAACTACAGAAGGTGTACAAGTTTCCCCAAGCAACAGCTAAGCCAAGCTACATGTAAATATTGACAAAACATGGCATAACAACGGAGTAATGTAAAGGCTTTCAAGGTCAACAAGGTAAATTAATAGGAATTATATCATCAACTCATAACCCAATATACATTAACCCATTGGTGAAGTAACTAACTTAGTTGGGGCTTTGATTTCAAACCAAATTAACTCATTACTTTGATGTAATGAACCAGGAATGCATCCATCCCCAACCAATGTGATTCTACCAACTAGAAAGAGTTGCCACTGTTTCGTGACGATTTCTCCTTTTTCAAGACACAGGAAAATGGATTACACTAATCTCTTGAAGGTGTCAATACTCTTGGAAACAATACTCAAAGAGGTGCACAGCAACCAAACTGACATGACGAAACACATATTAATTACTTTAGAAAAAACGTAATTCAAAGTCGGGACATCGTTTGGTTAATTAAACAGAGGTTAACAATAGCTACGACAATCCAAGAATATTGCCCAACAAATTTGTTGCTACAAACCCCAAGCAGATCAATGCGCCGACCAGTCAAAAGTACGAAAAAAAAAATTTCCTTCCGTACGGCCCAAGCATAAACTAGAACAGTTGCCATTTATCCTTACGAAACTCCAAACGCAGATCGTGATACGCTCCCCCGTTGTATTTACAATATCGCCGAAGGTTTTCTTGAGAAATAATTAATCAGACCTACCTTTGAACGCATTATTGAGAACACCTTGACCAAGGTCGTCGAAAACTGTTCTTTGGTCGGCATACTTTTCTGTAGTGGGTACACACAGGCCTTCGGCGTTAACTTCGTAACCATCATGCGACCTAGAGTAAAACGAGTTAAAGAAGAAGAGTGTTATATAAACTTGTCTCGTTATTTGAATTTAAAAAACAAAACAAACCAAACAGTCTGAAAAGGAAGAGACATTTGTCTGCCCGAGGTACTTACCAGTACGAGAAATCGAAAGTGAACTATGAAAACAAAGAGAAAGAGGAAGGTGTCAAACTTAAGCATGACTTTAGTTTAATTTAGGAGCGAACGCACCGAACGCCACAAAATGACTTGGTACCTGCAAGATGTAGCCTAGCGCAAATTCTATCTGGTAAACAGTCCTTTGAAAATACTTACCTCTTTCGGGGGCTGATCTACAAACGAGAAAATATGAACTATTAGACTGAAAAATTATTTTAGTTCAGCTTTAGGATAGTGTAAAGTCCTGTGGTCAAGGGAATATTCGAATGTAGCAGGTTTCGATCACCCGAAGGAAAAATAATAACAGTTTTGTCTAGTACCTGGGTTGTCCGGGTCTTGAATTCGTGTCATGGTCTTCGTCGGCATTTCGATACAGCATTTTGAATTCCTGTCTTTTTCCCTGCGAGAATATTCCGTGGTGTTTAGACATAGGAAGTCTTCAAACATGAACAAAACTGAGCATCTTCACTTGGGCTTACCTTGAGTTGAACGGCCGAACACGCACTGCGACTTTTACGCTTGAAACAGTACGGACAAAGCAGGTTAACTATTACAAGTTGCAAGAAATACTTCATAAAGACCCACAAGATTTCCACTTACGATTCAGCCATTATTTCGTGAACATCCAAATAAAAGTTCTCAGTAGAAAGGGTTTCGAAAATTCAGTCTATTTCATCAACCTTGATCGTCCATGTTTCGGACGATCCTCAGACAGGAAGGTGTCTTTGTAGCCATAGCAACAGTGGAAGATATGAAGAGCCTTAATTTTTCCCGGTACAATACAATTTATTATCACCGCTCTCACACCACCAAATTATTTTTATTATTATTATTATTGTTATTATTATTATTGTGATTACAATTATTATAATTATACAAAAAGAGAAAAGAAGAACATGTTATCAACAGAGGATTTCATATATGAACTGTACATGAACTCCACATCATAAAATATTACTTATACATGTACACTTGTAATGGGATATTATCCTAAAACCAAAATATAGAATTTATTATCAAGTATACTATAAACCAATTCCTGTTTAATTTCCATGTCAGCAAGAAACCATCTTTTGCAGTATTTAAGAAACACATTTCCTTATTCTTTAACATTTGAAGTACAACTTTCTGAACATGTAGAGTTGGCTTTAACTTCTCCGAGTCTTAATATATTTCATGTATGTGTACAAACCATAAGCTGATGACTGAAGGAATACCAGTGACAAACTTCTTTCAGCAAGTGAAGCAGATGGAACATTGTTTCAATGTTGAACCGTGATGGAAATGAAATGGTTGATAAGACCTGTTATGTATACATTCTTAAATGTAACAGATGTCACTTTAGCTAAGTTGCAGAAACACTAGGAAATTGTGGCATATTATCTAAGCTTGGTATGTCAAACAGATCACAAACACCTTCTGAGTTGGTAAGGTTAAAAGTGTAATCGGCATCTCCAGCAGGAGGTGATAGCTGCAAAAGTGGAGCGTAAACTGAAAAACAAAAGCACCGTGATTAGTACAGTAATTCACATCATATAATTTGTATTTGACCACAAGTAGGACTATCATTAACATTCACTTTTAATAGGCCATTTGTTTTACCCACAAGTTGCTGACAACAAGAGAAAGTTGTAGCAATTACCCTCTTCAGTTTTAGTTTTATGGAAGATCTTGTAGTCTCCAGAACATAAACAAATAATGTAAGATGGGGAACTTTCCCTCAACTTCACTGCTCATAACTAAAGCAACAAATGTGTGATAACTACAACTAAAACTTCCTTGCCAATCAATGTTTAGACTTGCGGTCACACTTTTACCCAAAGCCATATCTAATGTACGGTATTATTTTAACACAACAATATTAACTAAAGTATACCCTTTCTCTGCAATGGTAAGCCTTTGGAATTTTATTCTCTCTGGTTAATATAAAATGCACCTGAGATTTACAGAATAAAAGTAAATTAGGATCTGGTTATTGCCAGATCACTTCACTCAGCAGAGGGAGTCATTGGAAAGGGTAAATCAAATGTAATTCTTATTCATCTGATCAACACAACATACAAGTACAACTCAGTATTGTTTTACCTTCAGCTGAAACAAGATCATCTATCATGGAGACATCAATAGGATTATCTAAGAAAACAAAACTCAAGATTAAAACAAAACTATAACAGTTTGACATGAAAATATAAATTAACCAGGAACAGCTGCTTTATTACACCACATGGCAAAAAACGATAAACCTTCAGTATAAAATGTAAATTCAATTGTTTAACATTCTAAAACTAAAAAATTCTTTCAAAAAAAAAACAAACAAACAAAATAACAATTTTTCTTTTCCTAAATATAAGGTGAACTATTACATTGTTAATTACTATCATTATTATCATTATTATTTTTATAATAATAATAATAATAATAATCATTATTTGGGCACTGGAGTAGGACAAGCACAACTTCAGCCTACTACAGGAATGTGGACGCTCCCACCCACCAGAGTCCAGGGTGGCACCTTTGGCAAGTGCCAGCAACCCCTTAGCCAAGGGTAGATAAGACTCTTTAGCCTTGGATGGCAACTTATCTAGGAGAAGGAAACTCTGACATAAAACCAGAAGTAGGTAGGCAGGACATTGATTCGGAGCCAGTGACCTCCAAAAAACAAGCAGGCTTTAATGAAATGACCTAGGGAGTGGTGTCCCTGCCTTGCCAGCTGGGTAGACAGGTAGCCGAAAGCTTCAGTTTGCCTTAATTGGCTGCCAGCTGCAAGTACACTACCTTCAGGTGTTGGCAAACCTGCCCTGTCAGCCCAAGGACTAGAAGAAAATCTGTACAGCAGACTGACATCCCTGACCTTAGTTGGTTGAGGATGAACCAGCCTTAAATGCTGAAACATATCTGCACTAGTCTAAGAATAAAACAATATTCAGACTTAACCCTTGCAGTGGCATGCCTAAACTGACCTTAACTGGTTGGAAGTGCAAGAGTGTACTGTTAAGGTCAAACTGGATATACACATCGGGGAGTACTTTCAGGGACTTTAAAGGGCTGTATGTCCCTTACTCCTTCCTGACTGGATAAGTTGGGCAAGTAAGGGCTGGCCCTGTGGGTGTTTCTTAAAATCCATTTTAATGGTAAAATTTCCTTTCCCCACAAGTTCCCTAAAATGTGCAATGTCTGTTGCGGCCTTACCTGGCAAGATGCTGGGAGCCCGTAGCAGGCTGAGACCCCTTCCACTGTCCTTAGTTGGGTGGTGTGCGAGTTGTAATAATCATTATTAATATTATTATTATTATTATTATGATTCATGACTATGATTCATGGTCACAGAATAACTATAGCTAACATTACAGTCATGACAAGCCATCAATTGTTGACTCAAACAACTGAAACAGCATCCGCGCATTATAGTAGTGAGTAAATTTTGGGGATGATATCCAAATCATACAAAATTTTAGGGGAAAGGAAACCCTGCCAAAGGCCAATGAGGATGTCTCCAACAGGCATCTAGGAGCCCATTACACTTTCTAACCAAACTGGAATCAATCCCTTTCTATTATCCTGATCTATGGGATGGTCAACAACATTTCTGAATGATGTTCATACACACCTTGCTTTATGTCACTGGAAAAGATTATCTCATTTGCTACTTGTTTCAGCTCATTTTCTGGAATCACATTTGTATAATATGAAAATATGAAAATAATGTGAAAATAATATGAAATATTTATATAAATATATTTTCTGGAAATATATTTGGAAATTACTCTTTCATATATTAGTTAACTATATATTAATAAATTCATCAAAAACTGGAAATAAAGAAAGCTTTCATTGGTTCATCATTCTGCTTTAACTTACATTAATTGCTGTTACTCTAACCCAACCCTAAATTCCTACCAAACAGAGTGAAAGTTTGACAGACAAATCAATACATTAAATTGTCTCTCACACTTTAACAAACCTGTAGTACTTGTGTCCATAGCAGCAGTCTTCTTATTTGCTTTTTGGGATGTTTCTTCTGCAACTGTAGAACTATTCAGTGAGTTTGACTTCAAAGAATCTTTCATGTTTGTAGAATTGCTGTGTGCATATGCTGCAGACATTGGAGGTGGTACTGGAGTTACCACAGGATTGTTGTTGGTAGGGTCTTTATTTACAAGAAGAACATGGATTTCTCCAGTCCGGCTTTTTAAATGAATTTGATACCTCCTGTCAGTGCCCAGTTTCTGTTTACAAAAAGCAAAAAACAGTATCTTATGTTTTGGCAACTACTGAGTATTTTAAGAAAATACAAAACAGTGAAAACTCAGAAAAGTGAAATCATTTCATTATCAATGCTTTAAGTATGTTGCAACCATGATCAGGAATGCTTTCTCTTTTCAAGGTCTTGTATGCTGTTAGATGACCCTTTCCATTCTGTAATGAGCCTATAGAATTCTATTTCGGCAATCTAGGAGGGATAGGTTGATGCATTTTACGAAATAACACTGATCAATAGCAATGCAAACAGACATCATGTTTTCAGTCATGATGAACCTTAATGAATGGTCACCCAAGCTTCAGGTCCTATACTTCAAAGAACAAACAAGCAACTGATCCCACTAATAGTGATTTCACTACCAGACATCTTACTCTCCTGAATAAAATTGACTGGTGTTAGCCTGAATAAGGCTTTTGCTGGGAACATTAGCATCTTGTTTTCTTATTCTTTGGCAGAGTGCTACCTTTAAGGTTTTCCAATGGGATTCTATTGAATAGAGAAAGATACTAATAATGATAATAAAAAAGATACTAATAATGGCATTTCCAGCATTTCATCTCACTTTTTACTCAGATGAATTATGATCACATACATGTATTGCATGCTGCTACCAATCACAATAACAAAACATGATTTTTTTGGAAAAAATTCATGAGATTCACTTTCCTCTCCTTGGGAAATTTTTCATATTTTCTCTATGCAAGTATAGTATTTATTTTGGATGTAAACATGTAAGTTTACCCCACAACCAGTTTTGTAACTTCTAGCATATGAGGGAATCACTTATATCTTTCCTGTTAATCCAAATTTATTTCATGCCACTACATTTACACAAGATTAGGCATTCACCTTTTCTGGAATAGGCACTTCCAATTCTGTTCCAGCAGGTGCCTGGATGGCAAGAAGGGTATCACCACGGAAACAATGACAAAGATCCTCGTGAGTAACAAATGCAAGCTTTTCATTATCAAAATCTTCAGAGACAATTCTTAGACTCTGTTGGATCCATGACTTGTGTTCATCTAAAAGCCTTTCCTGTTCATCAAGACTTTCCAGTTCTTTTTTTAAAACATAAAGACGATCTGAAATCTCTCGGGTGTTGCAGCCAGGTCCTGCACCCCTATTAATATAACAATCATTAAACTGATAAATCTCAAGTGAATAAATACATAAATTTCCCCATTTGAGATGTCAGAATACTTGATATCAAGTCTTTAGCAAGATCTAAATGTCCAAAAAAAATGTCTGCCTTTTCATTACACACTTGGACTTTGAAATCCTGGTACAGCCTTCCATTACGTATTTCAACTATTACTTCGTATGCATGTGAAACAGTAATGAAATGATGACTAATTATAGTCCTTTCCTTCCTGGATGCCTGCCCTTCATAAGTAAAATTGTCTGGCATTAGCCATTGTAAATTGTCGAGCATTGGCCAAAATGAAATAGTTTGGTGTTAGCCAGAGTAAACTAACAGTAGACTGATCCTGCCCTAAATAGGTTTCACAGGTAATGATACTAAATTAACCCATTAAAGGGCAAGGATGCACTTTGATATTTTACTCCGGCTAACAGCATACAATTTTACTCGTCAAAGAGATGAGCCCTCCCTTTCAATTAGTTAATATGATTCCACATCATTTAGTTCTAACTGTAATTATTTTAAGAGGCCTAACGCCCATAGGCTTTGCATAATCTCCTGAATGGAAAGCAATCCCAAAACAGTACCTGTCTGCAAGTCTCCCTGGATTAGCAAAAAAGTTGTTAAAGATAAAGGCATAACTGGCAATTTGGCAGATGTTCAAGTGGACTGCCAGCTAAAGCTCCATTAGCAGCAAGGTTTGTTGAAAGTACTACCCTTCATGGAAAATTGTCGTTCAACATGACTACAACCAAAAAGTCAGTGAAATCCAGTTCGGCAAAGACCCAAGGTTCATGGCAAATTTTTTTGTAAAATAGTTAATTATTACCTGCCTTCAACATATATGGACAATTGCAAACATTGTTAAATTGCAAAAGAATTACTTACAAAATGATAAGACCAAATTAACCTGCACCCCATCACCTAATGAGGTCTTTCTTAACATCATTGGTTAATGCATGAATATATACTACATTTTAAAAACTAGAGAAACATTTTAAAAATCTCTCACTGGATAGCTGAAAATATTTTTAGAAAAGTTATGTTGTACCTTCCACTCTTATGCACATATGTTAGTACTCATAAGAGAGAGTCCCTGAAATTTGACGATTTTTAATTCAATTGTGAACTGACAGTTCTCACGAACCCACGACTCAATGAAATGAAAAATTAAGTTAAGAAGCATGCTTCACCTTAAAAATGGTAATAATTTTTTTATGTAATTGGTAAAAATTGCAATATTCGGAAACAGCATGCAAGAAATTATATCGATTAAATTAAATTATTAATTTCTAATGACAACAGCAAAATTCTGTCAAAAAAATGAAAAGAAAAAAAGACTGCGCCGACAGTACCAGAAGCAGAGGCAATAAATTCTTCGCAAAATTTTCTCACTCACTTCCATTGAATACTGTTCTTCGACTTCTTCTCTATAAGACCAATGCCTTCAAGTACGTTGGTGATGTCATATATCCTCCTCTTCTGCCGAACAGCTAGGGTGTCTGCCGCCTATAATGGGTTCCAACGAACAAGATGGATTTATCTCACAGACGACGCCAGAGATACTACGCCAAGCATCCTAAGCAGAATTAGACAAATCATGGAAACCTACCATTTTTAAGTCTAAAACACCATCCTTGGCTTCCTGAAGAAGATTGACAAATTTCGTCGTGAGCAAGCCCAACGATTTTTCGTGCCTGCTCGGCGTTCCCGGAGAACTGAATTCCGCCATATTCGGTGAGTTGGTCGATAACGAAGACACAGCAAGTAATTCTCTCATTGGCTGTTCCATCACTTTCAAATATTGCGCCCGTTGAAAGCACAGCGGTAAAATTAAATGCACGGGAAGCCCCCAAGGGAGAATTTTCAACATATAGTGCAGAGACGCTTCACGAAAACCCCTAGTAAAAGGAATTCACTCCAAAATACAAACCATACAAACCTACACCCATCTACTGTTTCCTAGCAAAGAAGTAAATGAAAAACTAGTAGTTCACTGCACTTCGTCCATTGCAAAGTAGCTTACAATTTATGCTCCAGCTACCCCTCCCTGTAACGATTTTGAAAACGGCGCGAATCCGCGATTTGGGGATGACTAATGCGAACAAGTAGGCGGGAAAAGAGTAGGCCCAGTTTCGCTTTTTGGGTTCAGGTTCTACCCTTTTCTACCATGGGGTTTCTGGCAGAAAAAACGTGTATCAACAAAAATTCTTGGCAAAGAGGATTAACCTGCAGCAGTAACAATAACAATAATTGTGAGATATAGGAAAGATAGGATCGAAATATAAATATGAAATGAACTGTGATAGCGGTCCAAAGCCCTTCAACAATTCCTCCCGTCCATTTGCCTGTCAGGCCCGCGCACGTCAACTTGTGCAAATTTTTAATGTCATTAGGCTTTGTCTTTCTCGGAATTACCCCCTGCAATTCTTGGCAGCGTTTTTGTAAAATTTGAACCCCTGTGTTCAAGAAAATTTGCATTAACGAGTATTAAAAGGATTCATAAGCACTGTGTAGTCAGCTAGTTGTGACAGAAAACCTTTCTTCGGAAAAACAATCCCCCTACAAATTCGTTCCCCCGGATATGGATGTCTATGGCCGTCGCTTTCATCGATTGTATCGAGCATCTGGACCATACCTTCGGAGACGAATTTTCTGCCAAAGCGACAGCGGCAAGAGTAAAGAGCAAGGCAACATTTCGAAATTCTGTCGTAATTTTCTTATTAAAATTAGCCTTTTCACATTGAATATTAAATAAATAGGTAAAAATTAAGTAACAACGTTAGTTTAAAATTATATTCAGAAAGAGTGGACAGTAATATTCCGCACAACGGCACGACATTTGTTGATAAATCACATAGTTTTTCCTTTATTCTTCTGGCCACGTTTTCTGAGGAAAAAGAAATTGAGAAGTCAGTTGTTTAGGCAGTACTGTTTTCGTGTTGTCTATTGATACAATAACCCGAGCAACAGCAATAAAAACCATGACAACATCAACAACAACAAGCAACAATTTTAAAATTAACAACAACACGCGACAACTTGCGACAAGAAGCAACACAAACCTAATAATAAAGTGTATTACGACGGTTTAACATTTAAATCATAAGTAAAACACATAACTAACTGTACTGAAAACCTATCATGACCTGACCCAAAATGACAATGCTTAGCATATCACAACGTTAGTTAAATATATTAACACTTCGACTTAACGCGATGGCGATGATATACCGGACAACTTGAACAAATAACTGAACAAAGCAAAAACAGTGAGGACAAAAAAAGAAAAGAAACATGCATTCATCTTAATGCCACCACACACGCAAGAGCTTCGAAAGTTTTTCCAAAGAAGGGTCAGGGACCTGCTGAAATATTTAGGAGGAGATTATTACGCTTCGAAAAAACGCCCTTTTTTTGGAGTGAAGCTTGAAGTTAGTTTATAGTCATCGCCTTACGTTTCACTTCGACGTAAGGCCTTCGCTCGAAACGTCAAGATCTCCTGCTTAAGTTTCGGCTGTTCCCTGACCACTTGGCTTTTCAATTGCACGTTGTTTAACACTGCCTATGCAACAGTTCACTTCCATACAAACTTTATTACAGTCATGGTGGCAGAGCTTTGTTATCTTGGATAGACATAGCCTGCGTGCAGGATATATATTGATGAACCAACAATGGTTGTTCACGGTTACTAATACAAAAGTGAAAAGATGCATTGACAGAAGAACCATGTTCACTATTGTTAACATAGTCGTTAGACTTTAAAAAAACAATTTGGTACAGTTCTGAAGGTTTAACAATGCCTTTTTTTTAACAATGCCGGACATTTTCGACCACGTATGGTTCGGAGGGTGTAGCAATACATTTTACACCTGTTCGCCAGCGTGAAAACGAGAACGCCTTTATGGGTTTACGTGCTACGTTACATTCCATGCAAAACTGATCTGACCTCACTGATTCAATCCCATTCTATTTTATGAGATCCATAATGAGTAAAAGTAATATTTTCGGGACCAATTGTGGAAAAACAAAACAACTGTTGGGGCTCCGGCTAGGAACCGAACCTCCGACCCGGTGAATCTACTATTCATAGTTATTTCTTACTTCGCCTTCCTTTGGTCAATCAACATCTGGAGCTGATTTTGTTTTTCCCGAAATTCTGCGTCTAACATTCTCATCTTTCCATCATTGAGACCAGAGTCATCTGGCACTGCTACGTGCCACCTTTCTTTACCAATCTGGGTTGACAGTTGTTCCATCGCATTTCTCAAGTCGTGAATATTTGCATAAATATCCTTGTCTTCATCCTGAAATAACAAAGGATCAAGAAGTAACAAGAAAATGGCATTTTCGATTCGGAGAAGTAACAAAAAATTGGCAGTGTCCTTAGCTGTATAAGCAAGAGCAATAGCGATAGCAACAGAAATAGAAAAAGCAATTGTGATCTTTTCAGCAACAACAACATTAACACAAAACAGCAACACCAATATTAACAGTGACAGCATGAACGACACCAATAGGAAAGCAGAAACGACAGTGACACATGGACAAAAATATTAATCATGACAGCCACTGAAAATGTAACAGCACCAGCAACAAAGAATGTGATATACAGCAGTACAAACTGTGAACTGTACAGACGTCATAGAGAAAGCTATATAACCAGTGGCAGAGTTACACCAACAGTAACAACGAAATTACCAGTGTTAAAATTCGTATTAAATTTTACACACACTTCCTCGCAAACACATAAACGTAAATGGAAAAACAAATAAAAATACACACATAAATACACACGTAAATGTACAAATACATACATACGTACATACGGACGGACGGCCAGAAAGACAGATAGACAAACAAGCAGCTCATGAACATTGAAACGTTTGGATGCAAATCAATTGATCAATACAAGACCAGACTAGGACATGACTTACCATAAAAATATCTAAGAAAATCAAAAGAGCGCTCATTTCGTTCTCCTCACTGTACGCGTTTTTCAAAGGAACCGATCTGTAACCTTAAAAAACATTTTTGTCATTGCTAGACATGGTACAATGCCCAAAAACTCCGATTTTCCGACATTTTTTGACAATTAGGCATTGTTAAGTTTTACCTTGCCTAAGGCTCGTAAACGGAAAAACAGCCTGGGCAATAAAGTTAGGATCTCCAAACATGTCTTCATCGTATACGGCGAAGCGAATGAGAGCCAGAGGGGGACAAATAACGTCAAATTCAATGGTTTCATTATATACAGGATTCAAACCATTATCGGCTAAAAGCAAAGCATAAAAAAAACTATCGTTATTAAAGACTGAGATTTATTTGTGACAAATGAAATAGTCCATAGGTTCACTATACTGATTATTTTAATAAATCCCTGAAATGAATCATAAAACAAAAAATAAAAAATAAAATATTAAAAAAAATAAAAACAAAACAAACACAAATTTAGGAACGAGTGATTGAAAGAGTGAATGGGTAAATGAGTGAAATAATGATTGAACAAATAAATAAGCGAATTAAAGAATCCTAAGGAAATTACAAATTATGAAGTAAATAACAGAGAAATTATTAAAAAGCAATCGCCATTAGACATTAACTCACATTTTGTGCTTGTTTTATATTTGTAAGTGTCATAATTCGCGCCGATAATTTCTACCTCCACAAACGGTGACGTGACTCCCCGACTGATTTTCGGTAAATGTCGAGCACCAATGATCTGGAAAAAATATTTCATTTCTAGAAATTGTACTTCCAAAACTATCCGCCAGAGTGCAGCATGTTACGTTCTATCATTACTATTTCTATATTTTTTTTCTTACGTAAATTCTCTAAAGCTGCTGAGATGAGACAATCTATGAATATATTATCATTAATATTGTATAACAGAAAATATTGTCATTTACTCACCGTTAGGGTTGCTGAGCAAGGTCTTACGTCGCGCAGCACGGACGTATTGTAGGGATTGAAATCCTCCAGCGTTGTACATTTAGGTTTCAAGACATAACCACACCTGAAGGTTGTACGGATTAAAGCAAGGTCAAGGTCAATCATACGATTGTAGCGTTTGACTGTTCGTGGCGAAGTATACGATCAAGTCAGTGGCATCTCCTGGACGCCTTACTACGTTAGGGAACGGATCGTAACCAGGAAGTGTACCCTTCGTACAACATTACATTGGCCAGGATGAACAATCGGATGTGATACTCGTATGTCATGGGCCCTAAAGGATGCTCTTCACTTGACTACGTGTGAAAGACCACGAATGAGGCCATCAAAACAATTGTCACCACCACCAAAAGTATTTTCCCATTTTATACTCACCCAAACGATCGAATACAACAAAAGTTAAAGTAAACAATAGTGAACGCATTACGACAGATCAAAGTAGTGGTGGATGATATTAGACATAGGAAAACAAAAAAAAAAAGCAAAAAAATACTTTAACCTTACCCGCCATTATCAAGAAATTTTCCTTGGTTGATTTGCATTGATCTATCTGTAATTATTAACAAGAGACGATAATCAAAGCAGATAGCATGAGTAACAGAACACTTTGTGATTGAACGGGATCGAGCACCTCTAAGCAAACAACCCGTGTCGTTTCCTCTCAAAGTTTGCTTAGATCGAAAGTCCAAAGCACTAGACGAAATAAGAGGACCGAGAGCTCACATTGGTTCAGTCGTGACGTACTGAGAAAACGCATTAGGGGGTGTGGCATGATTTTCCGGGAAGTAGAGATAATCGAAGAAACGTATTCAGGGTTAGACCAATGCGTAGTTGGCGAATAAAAATCAAGACACATCTTTGGGTCTTGACCAGGACAAACAGAAATGACAGACAGAGTACGGAAACTCGAAATATGAACTTTGCGACGGCCAATTTAAAATTTGATTTTAATACCCGGGACTTGCTGGACACGTCAGTGTTTACTGGAAAATTCACGGAGCTCCCAACACTGAGAATTTCCGTCTGTCCTATCAAAGGGCACCAGAAATGGAAAAGTCAATCTTCATAATCGTTTTAGAAGAAACCTCCCTTTTATGATAAGGAGCATGTAAAATAATTGATACTTAATTAATAATTAATTAATTGATACTTAATTAATAATAAATAATTAATGCAGTTTTACCTGGTGTTTGGTAATTCAGAGCACACATTTGGACGCCACAGTTCCACATCGACGTTGGATCGTAATTTGTTGATTCCACTCGGGTTCCTTTTGGATAAACCCTAGATAACTGATTTTTGTTATAGGTAAGAGACATAAAGGAAAAAAACTCGATATATTATGAGGCAAAGCTGAAGAAAATCTGTTGCAGTGGCAAACTGTAAAATTACTGAAACGGTCTGAACGTCCTTTAGCTTTCGAGCTACTCAGCCGAACTTACCTTATTAACTGCTTGAGCAGGGGTAAAACAACGACAAAAAATAGCATAACATAAACCTTGAACGGAGATTGAAGGAAAGACCCACACCAAAGACGAGGGCGACAACAAAGAGAAAGAAAAGAGTTAAAGAGAGGTAACGATGGAAGTGGAGGTAGCAGTAGAGGTAGAGTGAGCGGTCGAGAAAGAGATACTTAAAGATGAAGACTGAGATAATATGAGTTGTTATTAAAAATTTAAAGTTGCATAGGTATTTTTTCAATTCTTAATGATATGGACTACTGAGCCTATTTCTGGTAAATATGTTTGATCCATATACGATTTACCGACTCCGTTGCACTCTTTATGTGCATAACATTGCCGGGTCTCGTCTAAGAAGTATTAATTGTTTGCGATTCACAACTTAAAGACGTTAACAAAACGTTCAAACAAACACCAAAAGATGCTACACGGACGAATAAACTTCAAAAACTGAATAGAGGTTGAAATTAGACAAAAGGATATCGACAGAAGCGTGCACTATTTTTTATACTAGTGTACTTGTCAATCTTGGACTCAGAAATCGATGACATTTCGTAGTGTTTTCCTTGTCCGATACCTACAAAGGAAGGCTCAAGCATTAAATAAAGCGTTCTAAGACCAACCAAAAAAGGGGCGTTGAGAGAAGAGGTGGTTGGAAGCCATTAACTCTATTGTCAATGCTGTAAAACTACATAGGGGAGGAAGGAGGAAGACGTTAGAAGAGAATGACGATGACAGGGAGAGAGAGATATCGTCAAAGTGGGCAGAAAATGTACGGGTTGCATGATCCAAGTGCTTAAAATTTAACCGCAATTTAGAACCCATGGAGTCAAATGTTCATGGTTAGCACTGCTGTCTCCCACGAAAAAGCTGTTTTAACGTTCTGATTTTAAGGCACCGAATATCGCAGATTGGTAACCTAATTTACTGAATTTTCAACAAGTATGATTTAAGTCTTTCATTAAGGTCTATTTCAGAATCATCCTCAGGGTATTATGAAATGATAACTTCACAATTAACCTACACTGTTGAAGTCAACTGAAAAATGTTGACTCAAGCGGGATTTGAACTCGCCACCTTCGGGATACCGGTCCGCTGCTCTACCTGTTGAGCTATCGAGTCCACAGGGATTGGAGGCGAGTTTTTATCCAATTTAAGTGCACGAAATATTCTCAAATCCCGCTCGAGTCAACATTTTTCAGTTGACTTCAACAGTGTAGGTTAATTGTGAAGTTATCATTTCATAATACCCTGAGGATGAAACACTGCACATCCAATCTCATGGATAGCGTTAAGTTGTCGCGAGAATATTTCGTGCACTTAAATTGGATAAAACTCGCCTCCAGTCCCTGTGGACTCGATAGCTCAACAGGTAGAGCGGCGGACCGGTATCCCAAAGGTGCGAGTTCAAATCCCACTCGAGTCAACATTTTTCAGTTGACTTCAACAGTGTAGGTTAATTGTAAAGTTATCATTTCATTAAGGTCTTTTAACTATATTTCAAAATAGTGTCGAAATGTGTCACTCAACTGGTAAAGCAACGGTCTCGTAGCACAAAGATGAAAGTCCAAATCCAGCTGTTCATTAAATTTTTCAACTCACTTTCGCGATGTGTGATAACTGTAAAACTTTCCTGTCCATGTTACCCTTAGGGCGATTTGGAACAGAATGAAAATTATGGAACCACAACACCATCCTGGCTGTAGGCTACGCACTCAGACAATCCCCTCTTGAAAATTAAGGGCATCGTGCATACAAATGATTCGGAGGTTTTTACCTTCAAAGTCGAATGGCACACTTTGACAATACACTACAAGGTCTGACAGCATTTTATCGATTTTGTTCTCATTGCTTGGCAATCTGTTGTTCTGTGGTTTCTTGGTTTCCCGCCTGGATCCGCCCGATGCGATCTTGATGCAATCCACCCACGTCATCATACGCTGGAAAGAAGGATGTGAATGATTCAACGTGGCTAGAAAATAGCTATGCATGGCTGCCCGATTTCAATAAAAATTCACATCAAGCAACCTGTGTCACTTCTGTGAATTAAGTGCCAGTCCATGACACCAGCCACGACGGCAGCAGCAACAACAACAACAACAACGGTAAAAACAACGATGTACCATATAATGTTCTGCAGCCCACCCAACCAGTAAAATAACCATAGCGATAAACTAGCTCCTCAGCTACCAGAGAAAACATTCTTGCTTTCAGCAAAAGGTGACGTTGTCAATTCTTAACTTACACCTCGCAGTTTTGAAGTTAGGGAAAACGTTTTCGATTCATACCAAACAATGAATGTTGTGCACTTGAGAAAAACCCAAATATATTGCTTTAGCAACTAAGGAGGACTGGGAACGAAGTTGTAAATATGGTAACAATGTAACTTGAGCCTATTTTTGCTAAGCTTGGTTGTCAAACAAGCAAACTTTCAAGTGATTTTGATGTATAATTTCGAATATGAACACTGGTACGGGATTTGACATCACGTTGTTAGCCAGACTTGACGTCATCATGTATTTGACTTGCGTATTAAAAAAACCTGATCATCTGGAGCATGAAAGGAGATATGAAAAAATTCTCAACGCCATTCTCCACTAATTTAAGCGTCTTTCCAAACTAAATCAAGATCATTTGAAGTGACAGTCGATATTAATAATTCAAAAACCACACCTCGATACTTTTTGCTGCAACTTCGATAGGTTTCTGCCCTTCCGCCGTGATACGAAATAACAAGTTCAATCCCCCGCGTGATGGTAGAGGATCTACAAGGTAAAAGAGAAATTAAATGGAAACCCATTGTCATTGCAGATGCACTCAGACAAACCGCTGACCTTTAAGGGTTAGGGTTAGGGTTAGTTTTCGGTAAGTCGAGCCCGTGATTGCATAATTAATTCATGTGCATCTGGCATTCAGAGTGCACTTGATCCATCATTGTAAGTGTTTGTTTCAGGTCATGGCAGTTCTCAATGCGCAATGTATGGTAACGACAAAGCTACAAAACCCAGCAATCTAAATTCAAACCCATTATGTGAGGTTATGAAATAACCTCGGTTAACAGCATGGGAACCGCAAGAAGCATCATTAGTTCACTTTCCAGACAAGTA
Source organism: Heliopora coerulea (assembly GCA_030142905.1). NCBI lineage: Eukaryota > Metazoa > Cnidaria > Anthozoa > Scleralcyonacea > Helioporidae > Heliopora > Heliopora coerulea. The sequence goes on along the minus strand of JASJOG010000011.1, from coordinate 2,587,099 downwards.
GTCAGACCTAAATCATTTTGCTCGGTAAATTTCATCACCTACCGTCCCACTCATCAATCAAAGTTTAAATAGTAAGTCTCTTTCCAGCATTCTATGTATTGGTATGATAGGTGCGAGCGACGCTAAATGGGGGTCGGCGGTCAGTTCAAGATATCTCCGCGTCGAATTTTAACCTCAATCCAAATATCACTATTCGCTCCAAGCTCCCTCAGTCTGCAGTTTGCATTTTACCTTCTAACCAGGTGAGTAAGGTGAACGCAGGTGAGTAAGGTGAACGCAGGTGTCAGCATACCACATGTTTGTTCTAGGTCTTAGCATTAAACCACGCGCACTTTATACTAATAACAAGCCAACAGTTTCACAAACCCACCTATCTTGCAGTCGGTGATGTCCATTGATCCCTTCTGCAACTCTCCCAAGGGTCGATTAGCCTCCTAAGTTGAAGACATCAACGTTTTTAAAAATATACAGATAAAAATTTATTTGAGTTACAATTTGGAGCTAGATACTGTTTTATATAGTTCGTTCTTACTGTTCAATCTGTGTTAAAAGTTCGATACTGAGAACTCTGAGCTCCAAACGGCTCACGTGAACTCAGAAGGAGCAATCTGTGTGCTTCACAGGGTTACGGGCTTAATTTTCGTCTGGAACTCAGACTTTTTTATGAGCACCGAAACAGTGTTGAACAGCAACAAACAAACTTATCAAAACTTCATCTCAATTTAGTGTGAAGGCGGAGGAGCTTTGGGTCCAGATGGGCTTTTGCTAAAGTTGACCGTGAATGTCCACGTGGTGCTATGACAGATTGTCAGTGATGAGTGAAGTCTCGACGGCCTCAGGAGCACACTAAATACTAGGTCTTCCTCGTATGAACTTTCCGACAGTTGATCATTCTTCTCTTATGTTTAATTCTTTCGTTCTTTTTACTCATTTGATGTTATACAACAACAGGACACATGAAAGAGCCAGTTATCACCACAACTGTCTTGCCCAAGCCTACAAGAACCTGGACAATCAACTTGAAAAACAATGCCATCTGTGTCGCGATCAGCCTAGAGCAGTCGATTTCTTTATCCGTCAGATGCTCCACTACCACAATCTCCTCACACTCACCTGCCTAATCTCACCCCCTCACTCGATCCCCATCTCCTCACTCCATCACCACTAGTCATACTCCATCCTCTTCATTCGTCCCCACACACCTTACCTCTCCTTATATTCTACTCCAACCCTTACCACCCTAACACTACCGTCACCACCCCTACTCCTAACTCCAGTCCCTTATCCCCCACAATTCACCCCTCCAACCAATGAGACCACTATCTTCGTTCATTCATCCTCAATAAATCATTGAATGTTCTTGACGGGTACCTCATCGTTGGCCATTTGCCCGGCCGTGACGTTAATTTCCTCGCAATAGTTAGCGGGAAACAGGGCCTGCCTGTACTCCGCAAAATCACCTCGCCACCTGAAAAGACAATTGCAGTCACATTCAATTCTTTTTCATACCATACAAAGCGGAGAAAATTACTATATCATGCTGCGCGACTGTATGCCTGTTGCACGTGATGCGCCGACTGACAATGACACTGGTCAGTTGCTGGCTCGTCATTGTTTTGTCGTTGGTTTGTTCGTCGTAGATTTCCTCAGTCCAATAGGGACATCTGATGTTCATGGCAAGACACTTAAGGGCTGTTTTGTTTACACGTGCGATTTTGTGCCTTGCGATTGACATTTTGGAGTATGTGTTTAACTGAAGAGTTCAACAAACCGCTGACCTTATAGGGTTAGGGTTAAGCCTCGTTTACACGTGCGATTTTGTGCCTTGCGATGGACATCTTGGAGTAAGTGTTTAATTGACGAGAGTGTCGAGGGCAAACTGCAGCGAATCACAAGTTTATTACATACACCAGGATGACAATGGCAACACACAAAATCGCACTTGTACGCGGTCCTTTACTCAGTAACAGTCCCTAACTTGCATTAGAGTTGCAACGACCAGTTATTAACAGTCAACCTAGTATAAATAATTGCCAAGTGGACATGTGGATGAACGTGAATAATTGTATTCAGAACCAGGATTCATAAGTCGAACTGAGGCACAGTACACTGTTTTTCGTAACAGAATGGGATTTATCAGTCCAGCGAAATCTTCGGTAGGAAATTCCCCAACCAATCGGGAATGCGAAACGATAATTTCACGAGAGAAGTGTTTCGTGCGATCAAGAACATGATACAATTTTTTCACACTTTTTCATCCTTAGAGTAAATCTCACTAGGTATGACAGAGCCCCATGGAAATGCAACAAGGTCGATGAAAACGGTTTTTTTTTTTTACTTAATCTTGTTCGAAGTGTACCAAAATAGAGTTTTACTTTTATCTTCGTGTTATCCTGAGCATAATTCGGAAACGATCTTGAAGTTAATTCCTTACTCGCCTCTTTTGTTTCGGCAGCACGGAAACTGTCTGGCCTCGTGTGTATGCTTTTGTTTCAGACATGTTTGCTTTCGTCTCAAAAATGCTCGGCAAACTCTTTCGCAGGACCTTACACTCCGTTGAAATGTTTACTATTATTAGAAATTAAAAACAAAAATCCAAATATTTACGAGGTTCCTTACCATCCGCCATCTTGTTTAACGACATTCGTAATAAACGCTCCTTTGCAGAAGGACATTTCGGATTCTCCACTCGCTCTGTAGTCCCATAGGGCTCTGCACACAGGCTGCAGCGTAGACCAGAAGATAGAAAATTTCAATACAAAGCTAACAAATCATTGGAGAAAAAGTGCCTGTCATTTCTGAAGTGGGGCAGAAGCAACAGTCGAAGATGCAAAGGCTATGAAAATGTATAAGAAGACAACTCAGCGAAAATTAGCATCTTGCAACCCCAAGATATGAGTTAATAAACCAGAAAAGAAAACGTTTCAGGTTATATTTCGACTCTATTTCAAAGTCATCGTCAGACCTAACTAAATACAGACAGACTCAGATCCTTAATATATGTCTGAGATGATATCATCAAGTGAAGAAACAAGTAAACGCCTACGAGGTTGACATTACAAAGAAAATGTACAAAGGAGATGAACCCTTTGATGGCTGATGTTTTGTTCTTTTGTTATCTGTTTTCTCTCTATTTTTATTTCTCTTTTGTTTTCTCATTCGTTCTTTCCTTCTTAGGTGCCCAATATATCGGACACTTGGCATTTAAGGGTTAAGGTAGACCTAAAGGTCTCTTCTTTTACCTTAGTGAAACTTGTTGGATCTAGATAAAGCTCCTGATAGATTTCGGAAGACTGTGCATCACTATCCTAAGAAACAGGGGGAAAAAAACAACAGTTTTACATCATGGTAAATAACGGGGAGAGAGCCTGGTGGGAATGATACAAGAAGATCGTAGAATGGAAATTTCGAATGCGAACAATGGAATAAAACCCTCGGCAAGACGTAACTTAGACCGGTTGCAAAAAATGCAACCACAAGGTTTTTCAGTACATTGAGGTGATACTTAAGAGAGGAGTCGCCGGCAACTTCAGTCAAGAACTGATAACCAGTAGGGTCCCGCCATATTGGATTAGTTGGGGGAATTAACAGATGCGCTGGAACGAAAGATCGGAACTGGGTCCATCTACCTCCTTTGTGACTGTGGTGTAGCTATGGCAACTTCCTATTGGTTATCAATGCTTCCTCTAGTTTTATTTGTGGTCTGTATCAAAACCACTGCCTTGTGAATCTACTCGAGCGATTCACCCGGCTGACCTAAGAAGCCCGTCGGCGAGAACACGGCCATGAGTATGTCGCGTTCGGTATGTATGGTGAAAGTGTAAGAATCGAGTATCTTGAGATTAATATTGGCGTTTAAATTAATTCTATCACGTGTATGATAAATCTGCAGAAAGGAAACTTCAAGTACAAACAATGAAGTCAAAGTCGTACAAAAGAAAGACACTATACTTTACTTTATTTTATTTTACTTTACTTTACTTTACTTTATTTTATTTTACTTTACTTTATTTTACTTTATTTCACTTTACTTTACTTTACTTTATTTTACTTTACTTTACTTTACTTTACTTTACTTTACTTTACTTTACTTTATTTTACTTTACTTTACTTTATTTTACTTTACTTTACTTTACTTCACTTTACTATACTTTACTTTTTTACTTTACTTTAGACAAAACATGTTCCGAAAAACAGTGTCATCTTGTAAACTCGAGATTCGAGTTAAGACTTGGTCTGAAGATGATTTTGTAATAAAATCGAAATATTACCATTTCACTTTCGTCTCTTATATAACTCGAATCTTGAGTTTACAAGATGACACTGTTTTTCGGAATATGTTTTGTCTTTTACTTTTTGAAACTGTCAGCTGGTGGTGAATTTTACTTTACTTTACTTTACTTTACTTTACTAAATGTGAAATGGCAGATAAAACGTCCTGAAGATCAAACCAACTATACACTTGGTGCTTGTTCTAGCAACAGTTTTCTGATCCATACAAATAAAAGTGTCATTACTTACTATTCCTATCTCGTCAATAACCTAAATCAAGGAAGTCAAGAAAAAAAAAACAAACAAACAACATTGAATATTATAAGCGACTATCTTAGCATGTAACGGGTGTGCAAAGCGAACAAACCGAAATATTTAGCTGAAAACAAATGCTCTGGACTTCTTCACATATGCCATTAAAAATTTCGCAAGGCAAGTCATCCAGTTATTGTTCAGACATGCAACTGTTCATAAGAGTATGGCACAGATTTTTCAGGTAGGTATTCAACTAAAGCTAGCTGGAAATTTTTGGTAGCAGCTGAATGGCTACCTCACCAGGAATTCGCACAATCAGAAAACTCGCCTCAATTTAACAAAAAAAAAAGAAAATCCAGCCTTAAATTGGAGGATTATTTGCAGCGTTTTGAATAACAAGAAAAGCAATTTAATTTCGAAGGAAGCTTGGGGATTGGGATCAAAACAGACATCTCAAGAGCTTTCTCACCTTCTGATTAATTGCATACTTTAGTTTGATTTTTCTGTACAGCGGATACGTCCGGTAATAATCCACAAGCTCCACAAGACTTTCAAATTGCGCTGAACCAATTATGTACAACCTTCCTTCTTTGATAATCCGACAATGCTTGATTTTACCTTGTACTCTGAAACAAATATTGGTAAAGCTATCAACCTGAGCAAGTCAAACTCAAGATTGTGGAACACATTAAGCAGTACATTATGGACGTCAAAACGTCCGAAGAAGTCGATTCATCGTGTAGTACTAGACTGGCATTCAACTGCACAAAGGATTTCGGGAATTTTTTTCGAACATTTTATATGGTGAACACTTCAGTATTACGAACATTTTAAGGCCAATTTCTACACACCTCATAAAAATACCACGAATGTTTTGGTCAACTTAATTTGAGCTTCGCTCTGTCCACACCATCTACCCACATTAAACTTCACCACACTTCACCCTTCGTCTATTTACCTGCCGTCCCCACACTTCACTTTCATTCCACTTTACCCCCTTCGTTGTGAAAAGAAATTACTTGAAATGTCATCAACAGAATGTACATTTGTGTGTAAACTGATAAAAGAAAACTCGGCCAGTTACGAGGAAAATTTTGTTCGTTGAACCGTTTTGCACCAGTTTCAACAATTCTTCGCAGACAGACTCGTAATTTCTTTTAATTGTATGTCGGTGAGTTCATTCTTTCCCAATAACATTAAACATTAAAAATGTTTATAACTACGGTAGACATCAAAGATTTAGAAGTGTTGCGTACTTAAATGAAAGAGCAAAGGCTTCTTGATTTCGATCAGAACTTTCTTTTTGTCTCACCAAAAACGACCCATCACTCGGGGCCCTCAACAACATGTCCTCCGCCTCAGCGCGGGTCAGCGACGTGTGAAACCACCTACGAAACAAAACAAGAAGCATTGTTCGACATACGTAAAGTCGGTTACAAATTATTCATAAGTGAGGATGTAATATCAGTTATTCCAACAGAAAATATTGTATTAAAGCAACAAAACTACATGCACATTTGTAGGAATTGATACTTACTCTTTGTCAAGATGTGTGTTAGGCTAGAATGAATAAAGAAATGAAGTACAATAAAGTAATCAACGATCTCTTGATACAATAAATAAGCCAGTCAAGACAACCGTAATTATCACTACTACATTTACGAACATCAAAAATATATTTCAAGACATAAATCACTACTATCATTAATACAACTACCATCAACAGCAATGCCAACTCTTACCATCGTTTTCACCATGCCTTGTTTCATCACTAGTACTATAACTAATACCCGCTCCATCTCTTGCTCTATCCCCAGCACCATTACTACGACCACGTCTTGCACCAACTCTGGCACAATCTTCAGCTGCATCAAGAACACCCTAGTTCTCACCATCCCTAGCTCTGACACCATGACCATCAGTAGCACCATCACTTTTACCATCACTTGTACTATCGCCAACACCATCCCTAGTGCCATCACTCTCGCCCTCACTTTCATTATCCCCCCGCCACACCACCAGGACCATCCTTATCTCAATCCCTGGCAACACCTCTAACACCATCTTCAGTTACATCACAAGCACTATAGTTCTACCCATCCCGAGGTGCATTATTCTCACCATTACTAGCACCATCCCTCTCACCAGTCCCAGCAGCTCCATACTTAATACCGTCACCAGCATCATCGCTCACGCCCTTATCTGCTTACAAAAAACTTCGAAATTAATATGAAAAGTAAAAGTAGAAAATAAGTATATAGTGTCTGGCAAGTATTCAGTATTTACAACTCTAAGCATAAAAAGATCCGATGTAAACTCCAACTGATGCCACCAACTTTTACAACAACTAGAAGTAGTAAAAACATATTGCGATACAAATTACCTAAGTAACTAATTTGTACTTTGTAAAAATTGTACTTCGTTAAATTTCAATGGGCCTTCAGCAGGAATGCGTGACGAAGTAAAAAATTGGCCATACCGGGTGGCAAAGGAATGTAAACACAATGGAAGACAAAAAGATGCAAAAATTGGAGCACAATTTGTTTTTTGTTTCAGCTTTGGTTGCTTCGCCATCCATACAGTTTTGTAGTTTTCGTACCAAGTGCAGGAATCCTGAAGAAAGTCTATTACTTCAATTAACTATTCAAATGTTGTATGAACTTCGAATGTTATGACAGCTTCAAAAACAAAAAATACTTGCGGTTGCATCTGTTCGTAATCGCACGAGAAAACTAACCTGAGTAATGGCCTCCGTCAAGGTAATTTCAAACTGCGGCGTTCGTAGGGGATGTGACCGGTAGAAGTCGACTAAACTGTAAACGTTCACGAAACTGTCATATTCACCGAGGCAGTATCTCGTTTCACCCTTTACTTGTTTTGTCTTGATTCGACAGTGCTGTGCAGCCCCATTACGCCTTAACAAACGAGGAAAACAAGTTAAATCAACAGAACACCATCAGTGGTACTATCGTTAGTATCATTCCCAGAACCATCTCGAGCACCAACAGTCTCACCCTCACTTTCATCATTTCTCACTCTATTACTAAGACCATCACTATTTTCAAGATTGTAATAAAAATTTAAAGAAAAATAGACAAAAAAAAAAAAAAAAAAATAAAATAATAGACTGAATATAAAATAATATGTATATAAATATATAAAATATATAAAGATATGAATATATAAATATCTACTTGTATAAATACATGAATACATAAATACATAAATACATAAATATATAAATATATAAACATATAAATACATAAAATAATATACTAAAATTAATTGATTTTTATTTTACTTAATTTTTTCATAAAGAAGGGAAGGTTTTCGGTCCTGCCATCTTGAGGCAGTTGAGTTCAGTATATCGGGGGGGCACGGTAGTTCCGGTACAAGATTGCGCATGTCCTTTACCAGAACGAGATGCTGTAACCACCAGACACTGCCGCTGATTCCCTCACGAGGAACGAACCATTTCCCTTGTTATACGATTGGAGAAGTTTCATCGCAGCGACACCATCTATTCCACGGTGGAACCACCTGTTTAAGAGAGTACACTAAGTTGAATGAAACGATAAAGTAAGAAAAAAAGGTGACATGTTCGCAAGCCAACCAGGCAGAATTTCGTTCGACTGGCCTTAAAAACATTTCAGTAACGTATTCTGCTACATTTTCTACACCATATACGCTATACACCATACAACATCAATTACATATTGAAGCAATAATACATATTAGAGTACTTTTCTCGATACAAAACACGAGGAGACAGCCGAGAATTTATGATCAGTGGCGTACCCAGCAGGGGTGTACAATCTAGCTATGATCATTCCAAGTTCGTCGGTACATCCGAGTAAACCGTCAGTACATCATTGGCGAAATAGCAAAGGAATATCTTTCCTTCCTTTTTGTCCAATAACAAACAATTCTATACAAAATTCCCTCTAAATACTTAAAAAGATTCCGACAATTTCTCCTTGAGTTTTTCGAGTTACTTCCTGGTTTACTTCAATAACGTGATTATTAAAGTTGTTATTTTGAACTTATCCTAATACTCTCTCGCTTTTGTCGCAACGTTTTTGCACGATCTGTAGACTTCGCAATTTGAAAAAGAAGCAGAGAAAAGAAAATGGTACATGAATACAATCCGTGTAACTAGTGGCGTAGCCAGGATTTTCCTTAGGGGGGGCATCAACCGACCACAAAGAGATCAAAGTTCAATTAATTGTACACCCCCCTCCCCAGCTTGGTCTTGGTTAAGTTTTGTGACCAATTCAAGAGGGAACATCCCTTCTAATGAGTAGAATGTCCAACCTAAGGACCTCGCTAAATCGAGATTTTACTTGGGTGGTCTGGGGGCATGCTGCTAAAGAGAATTTTGAAATCTTGATGTCTTGAAACACATTTCTAGCAATCGTAGAAGACAATTTCCGTCAAAAATGATTGGTAAATTGATCGTCATTTTGTAGTTGTTTTTTTCATAAAAATGTACCGTAGTGAAAGACAAAGTATCGTAATTCCTTAGACTGAGACATATTCATCAAGACGAAGTTTGACAAATCGGGTATTACTGACTTATTAAAATGCAACCAGTCTAATTTATGTCCTGTTCATTTCGTCCACTTGTTACCACTGACGCCATTTTTAACCGGATCTCCGAAGGATATCTACACTATTATAATTTGACGTAAATATCTTCCTAGGCTTCTTGTTCCTAGAAGTAGATGTCAAATCGGGATTTTTCCTAAACCGACGGCATATCGGTAGGAATTCGGGATTTTCAAGCAAAATAGGGATGGCTGGACGACCTCAATAAGTAACAAAAAGCGCATGAATCTAACATGAGTAAATATCTTTGGCAATGTGACACGTGAGGGGGGGGGGGAGACATGGCACCATGGCCCCCTTCTAAATACGTTAATGCGTGCAACAAGTCTAAGTCGCCACTGTGTCCAAGAAGTTAATGGACACATTGGTGACCCAGACTACAACCTCGTGCCCAATGAACAAAAACTAATCAGCTTTCCGTTCACAATCTGCTAAAAACTAAAGCACAATGGATCATTTAATCTGAACGTTCACTTACGACTCTGTGAAGTGAAGTTCTTCGTTTGGCAACTAGACGAACATACAAAAAGCAAATAAAATTAACAAAAATACACGTATAAGGAAGTTAGGTTTTTCCTTATGAGGAATAGCCTTACTTTGATAAGAAAATAAGACAAGAAAAAACAGTACGCAGTGATTAAAATCAGTGTTTTCTAGATCACCTCCATATTCGCATAATCGTCATTATCCTCGTCCTCCTCATTGCTTTCCGCATCTGTTTGTTCTTCGGACCAGACGAGCCTGTTTCCGTTCAGGACAAAAAAATGCGGTCTCCACACCTTAGCACAAAGGAAGAAAAAAACATTCATCAGAAAGCTTTCAGGCATTGTCACAGATATAGGCGTAGAGTATAGGGTGGCTAAGGGCTTCAGCCTCCTCAGAAATAGCTTTGGGGGATTAGCCCCCGTGGGATTTCACATTAATTGATACGTGATTCACGAATGGTAGGGTTACTGACGTGCTGGTTCGGGTAATATAACCGTCAAAGCCTTATTATTTCTTCAAGCCAATAGTACCCATGATGCACCTGAGAAAATGAGCTAAATCCAACACTGAAATTTGACATCTTAGCAACAAATCATTCACTTATAGTGGAATCAGGCATTTCCGCTTTCGGTTTTAGCCCCCCCCCCGGAATAGAAAAACTCTATGCCTATGGTGACAGGAATTTTTGGAAAATCGTCCGACACAAATAGGCTGCTGTATTCCCCTGCACGAACTCTTTAACGGTTCCTATACCGTCCCCTTCTGACGGTTTCCACTTGACGCTCCTCTCTGACGACTGCCCATTCGTGGTCCCTACTTTTGTCCCAATTACGCTAATTCTCAGGCGTCATTTGAAGACGTTAGTTCATACGCCTTCAGTTGGATGATTCAGGGGGATAATCGGCACATGTTGGGATCGAAACATGAGTTTCATTGGGCCCCTGTTTTGTCCCGTTCGCCTTTATAGCCCGCCTTTTTGGTCCGTCCATTACATTCCAGAATAATCATACATATGAAAAGAATAATCATGGAGACTGATATGAAATGTGTCGACTTGTATGCTTTTAGGGCCAAGAATTTTCATAGCTAACTCTTGCTGCCCCCCCCCCCTTCCTCTCTGTCGAATACCTCACTGGATAGTGTACAGATGTACAATGACAGTACTTGATTTTATGAATAGATACTACCACATACAGCAGACCTTATCAATTTCATCCTCTAGGTATAATATTCCATCCATAGTCGATTCACTGAAGACGTCATCCATTCCTACGTTATGTGAAGATTTACAGTATAAATAAGAAGACTGTCACATTTTCAACCTCTTCCAGAATGACAAACCTACAACTGGTGAGTAGAAGTAAGACTTCGCTATGCAACTACAGTTCGAACCCACAACCTTCGGGTTCATTACTCCGACCACAGTGCAGTTAACTGACCAGAGATCACTCTCGTGTCGGGTCCTCTTTCTTTTACCGAAAATCTGCACTTTCTCACTTTTCTAAAAACTGCAGGGCACTACCTAAGACGCGTGTTTTTAGGAATGAGCTTTACCAGATGCACAGGTAGTGTTCTTGGAAGTGCAGGGAACGTCAACTTTTAAGGCGATAAACTGAAGAAACATCGCACGGTTAAAAACACTAAGAATGTGGGAACATAGGAGATCAAGTTGTGCAGTAATTAGAAGACCACTGTTAGTGAGCAGATTGGGAAATTCCCCCATACTCCAACCATATCAAAGATACCCTCAGGCCCCACCCAATCGCCCTTTTCCGAATTGGGCTGTGGACGTTTTTCTCGTGAATGCGATATTTTGAAAACCGAACTCATTTAAAAAACTCATGTTGAATTCTTAAAGAGGTTTGTAAACGGTAAGTCATAACTATACGATTGACTTCGTAGTCGTTCACACTCTTTAACTGGAAACAGCATTTGGAGGAACCACATTGTAAAAAACCTTGCCATTACCTTTGTCCGTGGTGGTGACGATGTCGTTTGGATCTGCAGGTAATTTCTTATACTGAAAAGAACCAGTGAACAAATTTTAAACTCTTGCACGCTAACACTTATCGACATTACCGAGATCAATATTGGGCGCTCTCCGGGGTACCGTTTCCGCCAGGTCAAAGATCCGAGAACCCTCCTCAACAAATTTTGAGATTACAAAAAGTAAATTCCTGCGTTTTATGCATGTCTGGCCAAATAATTTAATTGTTATCAGTCCCAACTTTACACACGATACCGAAAAATTGGCCATACTGATGCCTTTTGTCTCCTTAATTTGGCGCGTCACGAATCACAGCCCCCGTGACATAATTCCCAACGGCCACCCCCCTCGCAACACCACTATGGGAAAAACACAATGAAAAGAACGTGGAGTTATGCTATTACTATGCTTGTGGTGCAAACGGTCTCTTGACTTAGCCTCTGAAGTTCCGTTAAATCCTAAATAAACCATTGTGATCCACTAACATACCTTTATGATAATTTTGTACTTGAGTTGTTCTGGAGAGGGTAAACGGTCCTCGTTTTGGGATACAGGCCTCGTTAATAGACTATCTAAAATGCAAAAAAACTAACTAAATGCCGTGTTGCAATGTGTATAAAAACGTACGCACAGCGTGCACGCCCTTCTGAGAGCTGTCCTAGGGAAGGAGAAATGCAACTCGGCTTACTTTGAGCTTACAACACCTGTAAAAAGAAAATGAATGCTATTCCGAGAATTGTGTGTATATTCACAACGAAGAACAATTTTAGCAGTGATATATCTCACGCACGTAGGAGCTTGGAGATATGATGGATAATAATTGTACGTTCGTCAAGCTCGTACTTATGAAAAACGATTTATGAGTCCTAGACGGGGATCGACCCCGCAACCTTTGTCATGGTTGCCTCATAAGCAAGCATATATGTTGAACCTACACCTCAGGTCGCCATGGGAATCTTGGTAAGTCAATGGTTATAGCGTCTCACTGGTCATCAGAGGGTTGCGGGTCCGGCGGGTCCGGCGGGGCTCACAAATTGTTTTTCTGAATTATGAGGTTAACGAAGGTTCATCTATCATCCTTAATTTTAATAGTATTAAAATTAGGGTTAATTTCGATTACCATTTCAAATTATCGATACACTATTCTGAAAACTTGCGTTTCGAATATTTTGAAAATTCCTTACCTCCAAAAACATCAATAAACCCTTGTGCCATGACTCTTTGTTGGGGACGACTGCAGTGGTTTTCAATGGAAAGTATCAACGGATACCTGAAAGTAAATAAACGCAAGATTCTCGAGATTCTCGAAAGATACATCGTTTTTATTGGCAAACAGTCAGAGGATGTAATCACTAGGCTTTGTCTATCATATAAAAAGTTTAAAGGATGATAACTACAGTGACTGATCTCAAAGAAACCCAACGTTTCGAGCAAAGGTCCTTCGTCAGAGAAAGAACACGTTTCTTTCTCACACGAAGGGCCTTTGCTGGAAACGTTGGATTTCTTTGAGATGAGCCACGGCAGTTACCAACCTTTAAACTTCTGATACGATTTAACACTGTCTACGGACTACTCTATTTTTATATCTTTGACTATCACATACATACACCTCACCAAGTCCGCCAATGAATCGAAAAGTTGCAATGGACGTTCCAGGCGGAAAGGGAACTCTTGTGATAAAAATTATAGCATCATCTTGATGATACTTGTGCACTGACGAAACGTTAGAAATAAAACCCCTTAATGTCTTCAGCAAATTTGCATTTCTATGGGTCTTTTTAAAGTTATCTGCTGAGCTATAATTTTAATCACAAGTATAGAAAGGTCGTAGAGTAACTTGTCACCTTCCTTAAATAGCACAACAAATACCTTGGGATATGTTGGTAATCCCTGATTGGTCACTAAGTCTTAGTGCCACTAAAAGGCATATTTTCGCGACGATGGTCACATTAAGATGCAGCACCCTGACGTATGCAACTATCTTATAAGAGCACAATTCCTGCTTACTATTGGCTCCCATACGTTACAAACTTTAAGTAACAACTTTAAGCAACAATTGATGTTGTATTGTAGATTCCCCTTACTGCTTCTGCAAATATTGCTACCCAATGCCACATTTCCTCTAGCGTATACTGTCTTATCCTTGTCGTTGGTTGACGAAACGTCTTTTAGTCGTAACGAATCGTTAAATACAAAACACAGCATAAAATAATAGACTTACTGAGAAGCCACGAAAGCATTGTTTTTGATTGCCTTGATGACATCCATGAATTTAACCTTGGACGTAATTGTGTTGCCGTGGTATATAACAGGCTGATTGTCTGGGCCATCCCAGCAGTCCACTTAATGAAGAACAAATAGGTTCTAATACGTAGAGGGCACCAAAGACAACAACAATATCACGTATCACGACATACGTAACAGTGAGGGGAAAACTGAGGGAAGGTAATGTCACATCCGTGAGGCCAGAGCATCGTTCTAGCCCAGTTTCACGAACGAAAAGGGGAAGAGGATATGTGCATGTTCAGTCATCACAAATTATATGAAGATTGATCAAGTTCTCTTACGTTCAACGCATCGACAGCCCATTCTTAAACATCTCACGTAAGCTTCTGCAGACGATTCACTCAGAAGTTGATTTCCAGTCAAGTATCTAAACAATTGCACGGTAGTAAAAATGCGAAACTATGACGTCTTACTGTGCTGCACCACTGTGCTGTGTGTGTCATATGCTGCACTAAAAACCACAGCCAACCAAAACCTTTAAGTGGTATAGAACAAACCGCATTCCAAAAAATAATAACAGCTTAAAACTCAAGATTCGAGTTGACAAGAAGATGAGACTACTGTGAGATTGCAATATTTCGACGTTATTTCAAAGTAACTTGCATCTACATGACTTTGAAACAAAGTCGATATGTAACAATCTCACAATAGTCTCATCTTGGTGTTAATTCGAATGTTGGGTTTCAAGGTGTCATTATTTTTCGGAGTATGTTTTTATCACATAATGCACTATTATGCGGTCACACCAGTGGTAGAGAAGTCTTGGACGCCAAAAAGATATGTCACAGTAGACATGAAGATAAACGCAAGAGGAGGCAACAAATGAAGACAAAATCCAGCGACCATATACTATCGACAAAAAGCAACACTTACGTGTTGTGTGAAGAAGCAATCCAGTATTGACTTAAAGGTTGGGTCATGTCTTGGTAAACCTGTTTGTGAGCTTCGTTAAAGACACTGTTTGCCTTTGAAAATAAGTAATCTAACAACTGAAAAAAAGGAAACTACATCAACAGACTGAATGGATAGGAGATACAAACGCAAACAATAGTAATATTAATTCTAACAGCAACAATTACGGTAACGGATGAGTTAACAATACAGGAGACCATGATACTGTATTAAACATGATACTGTATGATACTGTATTAACTCTTTCCCGGCGGTAGCTCAACCTTTGACGAGTAAAATAGTCCAACGTTAGCCAGAGTAAAATAATAGAAGTTTTATCACAGTGGGAAAAGAGTTAAAGAATATATTAGTAGAGATCATATCATGAAAACTTTTGGCCATTAGTAGCCCAAACTTACCTCACTAAAACTAAAGTAAGGTTCAGGCTTTCGGCCCTCTCCCAGATAGTGTGTAATGTGATGCCTCACATTATCCCAATTCTTGGCAAACGACTCCTAAAATTTACAGCAAACGTATCATGAGCGAGCAGGAAGTGAGGTAATAACCTTAGGTACGTATTTAAATATATCAAATGATAGCATATAGTTATTGATTGCATATAGTTATCAACAAGCAAAGTATTACATAGGTACATATGTAAATGTATTAACTAAAAAAGTATCGAGTCCACAGGGATCGGAGGCGAGTTTTGATCCAACTTAAGTGCACGAGATAATCTCGCGATAACTTAACGCTAATCCATCAGAGGATGCGCAGTGTTTCAATTCTATTTCAGAATCATCCTCAGAGATATACATGAACAGAAATTTTTCATGACGACCTGACACTACCGAAGTCAATTGAAAAACGTTGACTCGAGTGGGATTTGAGCTCGCACCTTCGGGATACCGGTCCGCCGCTCTTTCTGTTCATGTATATCTCTGAGAATAATTCTGAAAGAGAATTGAAACACTGCACACCCTCTCATGGATAAGCGTTAAGTTATCGCGAGAATATCTTGTGCACTTAAGTTGGATTAAACTCGCCTCCAATCCCTGTGGACTCGATAGCTCAACAGGTAGAGCGGTGGACCGGTATCCTAATAGAATATAGTCATCAAAAATCACTATTGTAACACCATTTCAATAACTATTAAGTAGTAATTACAGTTGTGGCACTCATTCATAATTCATCAAGAAATACAAAAGAAATAGCTGCCTAATTTACATGAAGTTTTCCTTTGACTTGCTTGGCTCATACGGTTTGTACTTTCTAACTAATTTTTAAATAAACGTATAAAAGAGTTCGTTTGTGAAGCGGTTTAAAAAATTGTAGTACGTACTTTATCGGCTCTAAAACACCGAACAGTTGTTTCGTGTTTCAAATTTGTTAAAGCATTGCGGTTCGCTTGTCAAACACTATTTACAATTATCATAGAATTAAGCTTGAAAACTGCTTGAAAACTGGAATTTGGCTTGATATCTTTACCATCTTAATTTTCGTCTTTCAATGTGACTCCGATCCAATGCTTAATCGGACGGAATTGAAAGTACCCTAGGAACTACGACTTATTCACTCCTTTTGCTTTGAATAAAAATTCTGTCGTAAGAACACGTTTCTATTGATACATCCACAGTGTTTTTTGGGGTTTTATTTTTTTTTAACTCAGCTCATACTCCATGTTCACGACCCTAAAAGAATATCAAATACTGCAACATGACATAATTTTACAAACCTTTTGCTCCATTATCAGAAAGTTTCTAAAATGTTTTAAATGTACATTTTTTCTAAACAAAAATAACACAAAAAAATGCATAGATTATTATGCACATATACTCATATGAAATTCATAAAGAATTCATGAGTAAAATACAAATTAGGAAAGTCATAACCGTGTCGTGTCTTGATATGTGATAAAGATACATGTGACTTTATACGTGAAGAAGTTCAAATTTTTCGGCTTACGAAAGATAAATTTCCAAACTTTCTTCACGAATTAGCGTATTACGAGGTTCATTTTATATAAGACATTTAAAAAACTCGCAGTTCATGCTTTATCGGATCTAAAACACTCGGCTATCGCCTCGTGTTTTAAATCCCGATAAAGCACTCTGTTTGACCTTAAAATATTACACTTATATACCCTTATACATGTCATATCCACATAATGGTCTCAAGGGTTTACTATGAAACACAACTTTCATGAATGAGACTTTACAGTTGCTCACCTGTCTTTGGAAAGTGTGTAAAAGTACTGTCCAACCTGTACGACATGAAATAAAAAATATATATATATTGAGCTCACTAATACAGCCAACATTTCTTATATTAAATTATTAATTTATAATGTGTTTTTTGACTGCAAAGAAATTTCATATTGTACTTGCCGTTTGATGATTCATGATGGTTTCATAAAAACGTTTGAACTCATTAAAATCGATTTGTCCATTGTTATTTGTGTCAATTTTCTAAAATTTAAAACAAATAAACTTTTTGCATTTTATTTCACCTTCTTTTGGTTATTCCCCAAAACAAAAGAAACATTTTTATCTGTAACGTTTACTTTCCATGAAGGGGTAGATTGTATATTTGGAACTTTAAGCATTAAATCCTGGTATTTCTGGAAAATACAATATCATTTTTAATTAGCTAGTAATTGTAATAAGATTACATTAATTCAAACAATAATACATTATTCCATTAAGGAATAAGGGCAGACTTTAGTATTTTACTTTGGCCAATGGCAGATGATTTACTAGTTGCAGGGAAGTGCCCTGGGTGTTAAAAGGTTAAACCACTATCTTGAAGGGAAATTATAGTAATGTTGCTACTTTTAATACTGGAGTTTGGATACAATAAATACATGATTGCAACTATATAGTATAGTACTTCAACTGTACAAACCCCTTAACTAACCTATTCTGCAACATATCATTACACCTGTATACAGATATATATTGTTTTGTGGGAAATTTTACCATTTTGGGTCTATAATTATTTTAAGAGGTTACCATAGTTTTAGTCTTTGGTTCATGACTGACCAAAAATAATCAACAGCACTGTAATATTGCTGGTGAATTTATATAACAACATGTATTTATCAGTCTATAGTTTTGAAACAATCAAAGCATGTTGGCACCTTTGCTATTGAATGGTATCTATTCTGCTAAGATACAACATGAAAAGATTGATGAACAAAAACAGGAGACATTGCCATATGGAATATACAGCACATACATAATTATGACTACTAAGTACAATGATAATGTGAGTGGGAGAAACTAGTTGATAACATATAATTGTAGTCATTTTAATACACTGGTAACAAATGTAACAGTGAACATACCAACAGCATTTAGGGAGAAGGTGCTCCATATTTTGAAAAG
The DNA here is from genome assembly GCA_030142905.1 of Heliopora coerulea. Classification (NCBI taxonomy): domain Eukaryota; kingdom Metazoa; phylum Cnidaria; class Anthozoa; order Scleralcyonacea; family Helioporidae; genus Heliopora; species Heliopora coerulea. The sequence goes on along the minus strand of JASJOG010000011.1, from coordinate 2,568,928 downwards.
GTCTGTTCTTACCTCGTATATTGCAGTCATTTCTGCAACACTCATTTTGTGGTTACTTCTGAATAAAAACTGTTTCAGTTCCTTCATTGTAATCCTGTGGAAAAAGTACCTTTACTTAGTATAAAATTATTAATATTCAGCACATTGTACATTGCATTATTGAAGCACAATGTATTCTGTAATACTGTAGCAGAATAACTTTTTGTAGTGTGCATTTTTAAGGAAGGAAGCCAACACTGCTTATTTCAGAATTAATTTTTTTGGCCATGTAAAGTAGTGTACATAAGGGATGTAGGTATGTTTGAATAGTAGAATGACTGTTCAGGAAAATGTTATTTGCAGAGGGGAGGGATGGGTTGTTGAGTTAACTTGGACCAATAAGTGCCAGTGGCATAATGGACTATGATCAGGGTTAGAGCAACTCCTAAGGGCCCCCAACACTAAGGGGCCCCCAATGAATCTGTAAAGACAATTGAGATTAAAGTCTTGAAATATATGTCTATACTAAGGGGGGTGATGGGGGCCCCCCAAACAAAAATCTCCTAAGGGACCCTGGTAGTTCCATTATGCCATTGATAAGTGCAAACATATGATGTACGTGTAGTATGCATGGATTGCATGGTATCATGTGTACCTGTAATATCTACTGTTTGTGTGGTGTAGCACATGGAGGGTATCTGTGGCTGGTGGTATCTGTATGTCACTGTGACATAGAGGTAGCACCATACGCAGATACACTCCATGTACAAGAGGTGTGTCATGTGTGATTAGTGTAAAATAACGTGACTAAGGGTTTCTTCAATATGTTTGGTGTACTGATGAGACTTAGTGTTTCTTTAACTGAGCATCACTCAACCAATGATGCAGAAAGGCTTTTGGGCACCTATGTATAATGTAACTTAAAAAGAGAATGTCACATTTTCATGCCAAAATGTATACGAATATCACACCAAATTTAGCTACTATAATCGTTCTTACCTTAATGTAAACAACACTAATGAAAACCTGTTCCATGCCAATGTCAAATTTAAATGCTTGCCTGGCTCATGCCACAAGTTTTCATTTAACTAATTGTTGTCACCTCAGTGCTTCATCATCTAATCATATCAGACCAAACTCACAACATTGATTTTAAAACAAAGAACCCCAAAACTTTGGCATTAGATTTAGAACATGATTTGATTGATAGGGTCCAAACTGAGATGATAAGATGGGTTATTAAGAGAAAGCAAACTACATGCTCAATAAAAAACCCCCAAAAAACCCCAATACTTCATGAATTCATACCCATTTTTATTACTTGGAGCCAGACTGTTCCATTCTGTTAGAAGCCACCTGAATAGCAGAATAACAAATCAACCATTATCTCTGTCAGATAGTTGGTAATGCAACAAAATGTTCAACTAAATATTGTAGCAAAAACAACTTGGAAGCTTTTTATTATTTTACCTGCGTACAACAACTGGATGTACAACATACTTATTTCTCAGGTGGTGGAAAGCCTGCACCCAGTAACTGCACTCTTTGGGATTTTGAGCTTAGAATAGTAACAGTGAAGGTTGCAAATTTAGTTAAAAAAATTAGTATATAGTGTTCAGACCACATGCACATGGATTACCATGTGCATGTGGTCTGAACTTTAACATACATTACTTTAACATGCAGATTACTTACTGTGGATTACTTTAATGCACAGGGTTCATCCCTGTGTTGAGTACGATGGTCTGGCATTAGCCAGTGTAAAATTCTACAGTGCACCTTTGCCCTGTGATGGGTCAACATCAAATTAGCATGCTAAAACACTGCCAAAATTACACAGTCTAGCATAAACTAGATGCTAATGCTGTCTGTTTCAGTTTCTTTAGTATCAGTAAACAGGACCCTTCGGCCAGGGACAAACTATTGCACCCATGTATACATCATGTGTTTTTTTTTTAGTTGATAAGGTTGTCATTGCAGATGTGTTCTTAAACTGCAACTGCACTTACTGGTACAACATTTTTGACATGGTACTATCTATAAGCTTCTAATAAAGTAAATGTTTTGTTTCATTTGACTCTACTAAGCACTACAGGTTTTCTCTAAGTTCTTTGGTTTCTTCTTGTAGTAACACTGGATATGTAAGGGGTCCCTTATTGTACCTTTATGGAGATCATATTACTGGTAGCTATCTGATAAGGGTTATGTAGTTTAAATGCACATTACCTACCATATTTAACTTAACTTTATAGTATCTCTTATTAATCTTTAAACTTACTTAGGTAATAAAATGGGAATTTGATTTTCTACCAGAGAACCAATTTGACAACATTGTGGCCATGGTAAACTACCCATTTAATCAAGAACAAAAGAAAACACAATACATACCAATGCAACTTATAGTTTTCAATTTAAAGCTGGTGCCGTAAAAGATTACCAGGCAACAACTTGAGTCAATTTTTTTCAGATAATCAGCATTCTTTTCAAAATCCTTGGATGAGATGCTTTGTCGAACCTCTTTTATATCTTGGATTTTCACTGTGAACAATAAAAAAATAATGGGTATCTTGCCTTGCTCAAGTTGGATTGCTTGTATTTGTGACCAAACAGTATTGTTATTTAACCCATTAAGAGGTAGATACAGTACATGTATCCTACACTGCTGAATAAAATCATCTGATATAAACCAGAACAAAATTTCAAGATACAACTTTAGCCCTTAATGGGTTAATTACCTTCCTCATTTGATAAGAAATTGAATATTTTGAGACCGACTCACTGTGATATCTAGTCAAGAACACTCAATACCATCACATTCACAGGTTATACAAAAGTCTAAACATTCTCCTGTAGTTCATCATTTCTATTAAATTATTGGTATCCTCCATAACAAATCAAGATTTAGGATTCACACCAATGCACCCTTGAAGTTCAGATTTTGGAGTGGGAACACTGCACACCCACCAGTCCACACCTAAACTTTTAGGAGCAATACCTAGACAAACAAAGATTTACCTTAGAGCTTTAAGTGCTAAATCCACTCATGTGTCATATTTTGTGCGCACAACTTTATTTTTAGTCACATCGTTGACTAATTTAGTTTTAATTTGAGGGCGTCATAAGTGGAATACACGAAGTTTCACCATGGGCAAACATTTGAGCTCATTTTTGAGAATGCTGAACTTCTTCATGAAGAGCTTAGATTCTTTGTCTGCTTGGCAACCCAAATATTCAAAGATAAGTTGTTTTGTGAAGGCAAATTAATAAGTTTTGAAAGAGGACTCGAAATGGTTCTAAAGTTCAAATTAATTGGATCGTATCATCACTTGGTTAACTATAAAATACAGCATCTGGATCCCTTCTGCCTAATATGTTGGCATGGATTTAAACGGGTTCATCAAAATGTCACTTTGGTTAAAAGATGATGGCGTCATTTTACTTCTTAATCAGATGATGGAGCCACAAAGTGTCGATCAAAACGGTGTAACCATAAAATTAGTTTTTTAAAATTTAATTTAGACTTTCAAAACAGGAAGTATATATGATTGCACTCAGTTAGGAAGTTAAAATCGACAGAAATATCCTCACAAAAATCAGTTCGAAGCCATACCTGTAAATGTTTTTACAGCGTTTGCCAAGCACATCAATAAATGTGCAGGAGCGTTTAGGGAACGGTACCGAAGGAAGTATATTATGAAACCCTGACGTTTCAAAATATACTTCCTTTGCGTGACGCGGACGAACCCAAAAAGAGCTTTTACAACTTTGTAATTTGAATATATTTTGAAAATATTTTGAATTTTTAAGGTTTGAATAAAGAAGAAATCCTTGTCTCAGGCACAGAATAATTTACGCAGTTCCTCCAGAAGTGACACAAAATACTAGATTATATCCGAGAACTTACCCATGCCTTCTTCTTGACCAGGTGTTCGCCACCAACATAATTGAAGTTCGTTTAGTTTTAGACTAAAAATTCTATTTTCTGGTTTGCGTTTGCCTGACGGAAAGAACCTTGTCATTGTGGTTCCTTCTCGCAAAGCAGCCAAAACCATATTTATGCTGGAGGAATTACGCTCCTGTAAATGTCGACTAGGGACTACATGGCTAATATCCGCCATAATACCAGCAACAAGCCTTCAGGAAATGAAGAGCTAGCCGAAATGATCTGTAGTCTTACGATGTACAGGAAGATAAAACTCAACAAATAATGCATTCATCAATCTCCCATATCTGTCCCTTGTCCAGTTCACGGTTTCGGGTTCATGCTTCCTGCTGATATAGTTGCACACCTTTCAACTTCAATTCAATTCAAAATAAGCTCATCACATTGACTTCTCTGAACTCTTCTGATTGCAATTCCTTCGTCTCATTTTACTGTTGACATTGGTTGACACTTAATTGCGAGCTATGATAGCGGATAGTGGGCCCCACATTGTTCGGAAGTGTTATTGATTGGCCTGAGCTATGATTGTTCGACTGAAATTTAAATTCCGCATGCTTTACTCAGGGTCTGGTTTCTGATATATGACTTTGTACAGCTTTTTCCCGCTAGTTGTAAACGAAATATCACCAAGCTAACTGTCATCGTTAGGATAAATTCTGTCAACTGATTTACCCTGATCGTAATTAACCCAAACAGTGAAATTCTAATGAGTCAAAAGTCATGGAAAAGCGTGAAGGAATATGGGAACTAAATTCCTGCGGAAGTTTTTCGTAACTGTTTTCACGGAAACTACATCAAAGTCACGTCAATTATTCTTATATGGCTAAGTCTACGTGTTTTTTTCTTAACTACGGTAGATGCTGCCACACTCCAATCACTTGAGGTCAATGTCTCTGAAGTCCGCAAATATCGTTTGCCAACGACTTACGAAAAAGCGATGACATTTCGGGAGCTGTGAACGGGTTCAGAAACATTGCCTCGAAGCCTTGGAATTATAACCACTGACCTCTTTATAACGTTATACAAAGGTTAGTGGTTATAACCGAGTCCGAAATTGATGTAGGGCCTTGTAAGCGATAAGTAGGCGTTAGGATTAGAGTCAGCTGAAGTTTGGATTAGTGTCAATGAGCTTCATCTGTCGGGTGTCTGGACCGTTCGGGCCAATCATGAGCGTACTACGAAATTTTAATCTTCAACAACTTGATAAAGCGAAATCACGAGCGAAATAAACCGGAAGCAAACCATCTTATTCCCATTATTATTAAATTATACAAAAAGCTTCCCAGCTGACCATTTCAATAAGTAGAAGTAAACATGACCAGCCCACTTCTTTAAAATTAAAAAAAAAAAAAACACAATCCGCTAACATGCAAACATCTCACAAAATCCAAGATTCGGATTACAAACAAGATGGCAACGATTGATGGTACGAGTTAATGGACAAGACGGGAAAATCTTGAGTTTACAAGATGTTCCTATTTTATATATCGTGATATTATTGATATTGATATAGCATCAGTACATCTTAGGGCCTGTTTACATGATCCCGGTCAGCCGGAACACGCCGGGCACCCGCGATCTCGGGTCTGTCTACAACCTCTCGATATTTTTAATTTGCTTTTATATGGAGAACTATGTAACGTCCAAGTTAACCGGGACTTCCCGACTAACCGGGATCCCGGTTAAAGCAACCGGGACCCTGGCAAGGCGGGATGAATTTTCGTCCGTATAAACGGAAAAAAGTTGGGATATCCCGATCAACCGGGATAAAATGGACTGAACTGCGCACGTTATAAAAAATTGAAAATGACGTCCGGAGCACAGGAAAAGCATTTGAAGCAACCAAAATTGTGACAAAAACGTCACTTTGCGTTTTGATATACACTGCACAAGAAAACAGAATCCTATATACCTGAAATAATATGTTGAATAAAATAATATGAACTATTAACAGGAAAATCACTTTTCGGCCTCCATTTTGTACAGTTTCTCGCGCTTTTAGCTCTTTACTGATAAAATGCATTTTCTTTCTTTTTAAATAAATAAAATAAAAATAAATTGCACATGAACCCGGAACAAAATTCATCCCGGTTGACGGGCATGTCCCGGTTTGCCGAGGGGGTATGCTCCCCCAGAAAATTTTGAAATCTTGATGTCTTAAAACACGATTTCTAGCAATCCGAGAAGACAATTCCTGTCAAAAATGTTTGGTAAATTGATCGTCATTTGCCCTTGTTTTGTGTATCTATCAAATCAGTTTCAATAAAGGATTTTGCTCGTTAACAAGAAACAAACGAAAAGTTCGACGTTTGAACTAGGGCTTACTTGTTCTTGGCGTGAACTTAACTCTGTAATTCACGGCAAGTCCGCAACCATTTTGAACAATACATCAGTTAGGCTCCTTCACAAACATTCTCCTTAAAACGAAATATACAACGTCTACAAAGTTGGCTAAAATGGCACGGCGATTCTTATGTCATCACTTAAACTTTAACCTTTTATGCCTTTAACTGGAAAAAAAAAAAAAAAATATTTATATATAAAACGTCGGTAACATAAACCTTGCTCTGCAACGGGACAGACCGAGGACTCTCTTTCAGGCATGTCGATTGATCCTCAGGGCCTCTTCATCGTAAAATTTGAAAGAATTTTTGCTCCTAAAAAGGCCAGCTCCCGAGATTGGATTTAGAAGATACAATTTTCGGATTCAAACGGCTAAATACCAGTTTACTAGCCTTAACGAAGTCAAAGGTCGGTTGCATTCAAGCGCTTGACATCCAGAAAGACAAAGATATGGCAGCCATGTTAAAAGTTACAATAGTAACCAATAAGATTCTCCTGTTAAAATATTAATCAACATGGCTGCTATGACGTTATTAGCAACCAACAATAAGGACCGATTCATATGCACGCGAAACAACCATAAATAGACGTTGATTTTTCAGTAATGTCAATAAGATAATCCGGATGCAGTAAATTAGACACTGAAGCGATTTCGTTTGTTAATGGCAGGTGTAATAAAAACTGAATCCATGAACAAAGATCGATTGCGTCTTGTTCTCTAGTTTCTGCACTGCTGGAGGTGTTTGTGTGAGTTTGACGGTCAATCTTCCTTCACGATGACACTATACACAATTACGTACAGGGGACACTGGCATGGTGGATCTCGTCACACGTCCGTGATCGTCGAGGGATTGATTTTATTTTTCGCCGCATGCCTGAAATACATGAAAAATATATTATAAAATTAGCAAGGATCAGGGTTAGGCTTAGTAGCAGCAATAACGTTAGATGACAGATGAACGTTCGACAAGCTCTAACCTCAGAAGAACGACTTCTGAGCCCCAGACGGGGATTGAACCCGCAACCCTTTGATGACCGGTGAGGCGCTCTGACCATTGAGCTACCGAGACTCAGATGGCGAGCTAAGGTACAGATTCGACATATGGTGCTCCCTGAGCAGTATCCACGGTTTGTTAATAGTGTCATAGTGATATTAATACTGATAGTGATATTATAAGAAAAAGCATGTATAAGTAAATCTGGAACTGTGAATACTTTAATCAACCTTAATACATTAGACTGGCCATGGAATGTATCAAAAAACACATACCATATATTCACTGACCGTTGAGGTGGGAATAAAACGAAGATACAATGGTCTTGATATGTTTACATGTTGATAGGTTTTGTGCCATAATTTTTGCAATTTGCTGTATATATATATGTGTATATATATATATATATATATATATATATAATATACATATACATATATATTGGAAACGTGGGAACTTGGAGATATCTTAGATAACAGATGAAAGTTTGTTATGCCTCAGAAAAAGTATCATAGGGAAGTAGGGAGGGAAGGAAGGAAGGGAAGGGAAGGAAGGAAGGGAAGGGAAGGAAGGGAAGAAAAGGAAGGAAGGGAAGAAAAGGAAGGGAGGGAAGGGAAGGAAGGGAAGAAAAGGAAGGAAGGAAGGAAGGGATGGAAGGAAGGAAGGAAGGAAGGAAGGAAGGGAAGGGAAGGAAGGGAAGGAAGGGAAGGAAGGGAAGGAAGGGAAGGAAGGGAAGGAAGGGAAGGAAGGGAAGGAAGGGAAGGAAAGGAAGGAAGGGAAGGAAGGGAAGGAAGGGAAGGAAGGGAAGGAAGGGAAGGAAGGAAGGGAAGGAAGGAAAGGAAGGAAAGGAAGGAAAGGAAGGAAAGGAAGGAAGGGAAGAAAGGGAAGGAACGAAGGAAGGGAAGAAAGGAAGGAAGGAAGGAAGGAAGGAAGGAAGGAAGGAAGGAAGGAAGGAAGGGTGAAAAAGAGTACGGCAAGGGGGAACTGAGAGTTCAATAGGATGCTTAATCTCGACCATAGCAATGACCGTGTTTGACTGAATCGACAAAAAAATTTCCCCTCAACTGACCTTGCACCTCTTTCCTGAATCAACTGTTGAAGTTCGTTTTGTGTTTCACGGAACTGGGCATCCAAACGATGCATTTTATTTATTCGATCTTCCATCGGCAATCCCAAAGTCCCACCGCTCGCTCGTGTGATTTCCGCTGCTTCTTCTTGCATCTGCGTCGAGATCACGTCAATTCTGTCCCTAAGTTCGTGGATTGAAGCGTACAGGTTTTCATCATCACCCTACGAAGACACACGGCGTTTACAATACATCTGCTCACATTATCTGATTTAATATGATTTAATGTGATTTAATATGATTTAATATTTCTGCGACAGTCATACCTTTGCGTTGCATATGTCCAAATGGATTAACAGAGAAGTCTGTTCATATTCCTCACTGTACGCATTTTTTAAAGGCACGGACCGATAACCTTGAAGAAACAAAGCACCAAAGTTTGTGAGTCCACTTAGGTGATTGACCTTTTCTCTTTTTGCAAACGGCTTTTTGAGGCAACTTGTCTCCAATTGAGTAAAATCGTCTGGCGTTAGCCTGAGTAAAATACACCTTTTGCTGTTCATTACCAGAAAACATAGTATCATTAACGCCAACCTCAAACTCACTATCCTAAAAATACATTCATTTTATTCAATTGACAATCATGTATAGCTGAATGGTGTTAATGGTCGTCTGTTGGCGCTATAGAATGCCCTTTGATGTAAATGGTTGCGTAACTACACTAATGAATGTCGATTGAATAAAATGAATGTATTTTTGCGTTAATGAGTTTGAGGTTCGTGTTAGTGAGAGTATATTTTGTGGTAATGAACAGCAAAAGGTGTAAGACGACTGATCCTTCCCGAAAAGAAATAGGTTATGACTTCCTTTTCTAGTAAATAAAACATATGACATACTCTACAAGTCAAAAACATCGATATTCTAAGAATATCAAACCAGTAACATGATTATAAAGAGATTTGTACGAATTCACAGAACAGTCTCCCTGTGCGGTTTCACTCCTCGGCAATTTCTGACCACACACCTTTACAATATTTTTTTTCAAATTACCTTGCTTTAAGCTACAGAGTGGATAGACAGCCTGGGCTATAAAGTTAGGATCTCCAAACATGTCTTCATCGTACACAGCGAAACGAATGTATGCCAGTGGAGGGCAAATGACGTCAAATTCGATTGAGTCGCTCCAAACTGGATTTAATCCATTCATAGCTGCCCAAAGAGAAATGAGGCGTTGAAGAATGCTACAACAATATACGTGTACAAACATAAATGGATACGTCACCGTTAATGTATTTGTACATATACTGAGAAACATGAACACACACGAGGCACACGCGACACTTGCGCAGGCGTGCATACCTACCTACATACATACCGAACAATATACCCACGCACCTACTTTCATGCAAACATACTTACATAAATACATGCAGACTAATCTACAAACACATATACACGCATACATACATACTTTCATCTACACACAAACATAAAAGCGTATAGACATATCTCATGCACATACTGAATTGACAACCAAGATTTACGCGCCGAAAGTGTGGATACAGATATAAATTAAATAGCTAATGCAAAGTCGTGTTTATGCGATCAGAGTAGGGATAATTTCACGATATTTTTGCCCGACTCATTCTGCCACATAACTCATGGGACATTAAACATAGCAAAAGCGTGAAGTTATTTACATTTAGTTCCTGTTTTATATTTGAAGTTGTCAAAGTTAGCTCCTATAACTTCCACCTCGACGAAGGGTGAGCTGATACCTCGGCCAATCTTTGGCAAGTGTCTTGCCCCAATAAACTGAAAATGTAAAGGAAAAGATTTAAGTACAAAGGACGTAGGTTCAGTTTTATGCCATGACTATTCCGCTATATTTAAGATGATTTGTATCTTTTCGGTGTTGATACCTGAACACGTTTCTACAACATTTGGAACGATTGGTTATACTGTACTAAGAAATATGCCATAACCCCTAGGCATGTCGAGATTCTAATATTAGTCGGGGAAAAAGCGTTTTGTGGAAGGGTGATTCCAGGGGGAGGGATAACGCCTTAGGAGTAGAAAGGGAGTCCGACAACTGGGAAAAGATTGGGCGATAAGGAAAAAGGCTACACGCACGTTTTGTTTTCAAGTTGTCATGGTTATGCTTGCTTGAATTATCTATATGCGGCATTATGCGATAACTGTTTACTTCGTTTTAATAAAATTTAAGGGCGGTGTACTGCCGAATTTTTTCCACTCCGTTGAAGCGCTTTTGCTCGGAACGAAAGTAAGTTCTTTGACACCACCATTAAACTTTCATGCAGATCGTCTTCGCAATACACTTCCTTAACAGCAACGTACTTTTAACCTACTGCTTATTTTATTACCGTTAAGCTTATAGTCCACGGAGTCACCCCTCGCACAACAGCCTTATCATATGGATCAAAATCTTCCATTCTTGCGCAGTCAGGCTTTAACACGAAACCGCAACTACAAGAACAAATAGAAAGTCTCCAAAGCGTCCTTAAATTGGTTTGTTTCCAGAAAAATACGGCTACGAATATTCTCTCAATCGCAGTCAAATCCGGACTTACCAGCCATTATCTAGGAATTTCCCATGGTTTACTTGCATCGATCGATCTACATGTAAATTGAAGAAAACTTATGAAATAAGCTGACACCGAAAATATCAAACACGAAGCTGAGGCGGAGAGACCCAGAGAGAAAGAGAGAAAGATATACAGAAAGACTGACAGAGACAAAGACAGACAGACACACACACACACAGAGACTGAGAACAGCTAATTTGCAATCAGTAAGGTCAGGATGACTTTGTAAGGAAGTCGAAATGTTACCGTTTTATATCCGTCTAGTTTTTCAAAACTCAAGTCTTGAGTTTACAAGATGTCAATTTTCGGAGTTTGTTTCCTAAAGCTTGATTTCCACTATGTAGAATTTTCCTCACACACAAAATTTTCATATCGCTTTTTCTTATCAGTTCCACTTGAAAGCCCGTACATCAAAGAGAAAAATTCGTGCGTGCGGAAAACACCACCTAGTGCAATTCAAGCCTTACTTTAACTTGGATTGAATGACTTTGGGCCAGTAATTTCACGGTTCTTTTGTCCCTAAATCATCAGGACACGTAGAGCTGTATTGGGACCTTCAGTCTCACCTGGTGTTTGATAATTCAAAGCGCACATTTGGACCCCAGCATTCCACATTGGCGTAGGATCATAATTGGATGAGTCTACCCGAGTACCTCTGGGGTAAACTCGGCTGAACTGATGTAAGTGGTACGTGCTCAAAGTGAAGGAAAAACAGCTTTAAATGGAAGAAGAACAGGAACAAGACAAATAAAAACAGAAAAAAAATCATCAAACAAACTGTAACACACATAAGTAACTTCATCTCCTCAACACCAACGCCAACACCAACACCAAGGCCAGCACCAACACCAACACAAACACAAACACCAAGGCCAACACCAACACCAAGGCCAGCACCAACACCAACACCAACACCAACACCAAGGCCAGCACCAACACCAACACCAGCACCAACACCAACACCAGCACCAACACCAACACCAGCACCAACACCAACACCAGCACCAACACCAACACCAGCACCAACACCAACACAAACACCAAGGCCAGCACCAACACCAACACCAACACCAACACCAAGGCCAGCACCAACACCAACACCAGCACCAACACCAACACCAACACCAACACCACCAGCACCGACACTGATACCGACACCAACACCGACACCGACACCAACACCGACACCAACACCAACACCACCACCACCGACACCAACACCACCACCACCACCACCACCACCACCACCACCACCACCACCACCACCACCACCACCACCACCAACACCGACACCAACACCAACACCGACACCGACACAAACACCGACACCAACACCACCACCACCACCACCAACACAAACACCGACACCAACACCAACACCGACACCAACACCAACACCGACACCAACACCAACACCAACACCAACACCAACACCAACACCGACACCGACACCAACACAAACACCGACACCGACACCAACACCACCACCACCACCACCACCACCAACACAAACACCGACACCAACACCGACACCGACACCGACACAAACACCGACACAAACACCGACACCAACACCACCACCACCAACACAAACACCGACACCAACACCAACACCGACACCGACACCACCACCAACACCATCAACACCAACACCAACACCAACACCAACACCAACACCGACACCACCACCAACACAAACACCGACACCAACACAAACACCGACACCGACACCAACACCAACACCAACACCACCAACACAAACACCGACACCAACACCAACACCGACACCGACACCAACACCAACACCGACACCGACACCGACACCGACACCAACACCAACACCGACACCAGCACCAGGACCAACACCAACACCAACACCAGCACCGACACCAATACCAATACCAGCACAAACACCAGCATCAACACTGACACCAACACCAACAACACCATCACCAACATCGAGAAGGATATTGTACAAATTTTGCCGCATTTCTTGAATTAGTGAATTTTTCTACTTTGGTCTCGGGAAAAGATGACATTTCACAATGCCTCCCAGTCTCTGGAAAATAAAACAATACCATTACTAAACACAACACTTACTTATCCACCTACACAAAAAAATTTCACCTTTTAAACCCCAGGCAACTACATGCAACACATCCAACAAAAATACATTCAAATTTAAACTTACTCTCAAAATCAAACGGCACTGTTTGGCAATAAATAACCAGATCGGATAACGTCTTGTCTATTTTGTTTTCCCTAATGGCCATCCGAATCTTTTCCTCTCTGTCGTTAGCTAGAACCATGGCATCTTTGATGCAATGGACCCATGTTGTCATGTCCTAAATCAGGACAAACATTACAGAGTTTGTTAGTAATTTAGTCAGTTTACTTTATGAGATGGAAATTTGCCAAACCTTCGAATTTAGCAACTAAAAAGTTTACTTTCGTCTACATGGCTTACCTCGACACCTTCAGCAGCCACCTCTAATGGAGGCTGGTCATTTGATATGATAGAGAATATAAACTTCTGCCCACCACGAGGAGGTAACGGTTCTAATAAACGTTTATTATACAGTAAATGAATGACTATACGTTACACTTATTTACTGGTAAATTTAACTTTCAATACTGAGACAAGTGTCGGGCACTGAACTCTTCAACGCCTGAATTTTTTTCTTTTGCTCTTGGTACTCATTGTTTTTCTCTTCTTCTCTCATCTGTATTTTTATTCTGATGTCCTATGTATACGACACTGGCCTTTAAAGGATTAAGGGCAAAGTATTTTTGACAAACTTATAGGCTTTTTTCCCCAACACCACACGACTCTTACCTACGGTACAGCCCCTAATGTCCATAGATCCTTTTTGTAAATCACCCAACACTCTATTAGCCTCCTGATCCTGTAGGACAATAATCTTACTGTTAATAAAATCTGTTCAAATATGACAAATCAAGGCAAAGCCAAGCCATGTAAAAACAGCAAGGACTGGTGGCCTGTGTTATCAAATACCAACCTCTCCTCCGGGCGTCTCTGGTTCAACCATCACATTTATCTCTTCACAAAAATTGGCCGGGAACCAGGCTCCGTGGAAATCCCCAAAGTCACCCCGCCACCTTAAATGGCAAACAAATTCCATAGCCAACGTTCCGGATGAGTACTTTTTATCAAGGATTTACCGTTAGTTAACACAAGGTTATGCTGAATGTTGGCTTTCATGCAATTCAAATAAAGCAGCATCTCTTGAACTTAACGAGTTCCGAGGCGTAAGATTGAACAACGAAAATAAAACTCAAGAATAACAAATATGCACACCTTCGCTAAAAATAAACTTGGGAAAACAATCTAACAGAAGTGGTCTAACTTACCATCCCCCGTCTTCCTTGATTACATTCGTTATAAATGCTCCTTTACAGAACGACATTTCGTCTGTACTTTGGGCCTGGTAGTCCCAGAGTGCTCGGCACGCAGGCTAGGCAAGATAAAAAAAGTCGTTTCACAACCGCAAATTTCACCTTCGCTGTCACCTTTAACATCATTAACAGTATCACTGTCATCATGATCATAATTATCATTATCATCATGATAACCCGAATCAACATTACCATAATTACCACCATCATCTTCGTCGTCATCAAAACCAGATCCATCATAATCATCACCATCACCCTTATCATTACCACCATAATCTACATCACCATCATCATCACCACAACGAGATCCACCAAAATCATGATCATTATTAACCTCATCATCTTTGCCATAATTACCATCATCACCACTATCACTATCACCATCAGCTTCATCATGATCATGATCATCATCCTGGTCATCATCCGAACCTTCACCCTCTCCATTACCATTATCATCACAATCACCAATAACACTAACACGGTGTTCAATATCACCACTACAATCACCAATGTCATCGCCTCTCTGCATGCATCATTACTATTAATCCCCCTAGTTTCTGACTAGAATCAACATTGCTATATTATAACAAAGCCAACACATATTCTAATCTTACTTTTGTGGCAAATTGAGGATCCAAGTACAACTCCGAGTTGTTGTCCACGGCGCTGTGATCCGGCATCTAAACGGACGACGAGTTATCAGCACACTATTACCACTCAACAGTACACCGTTTTAAGGTTCATTTTTGGTAAGTTCACTTTTAAATAAACTGAATGTGCCCTTTAGCATTAATATTGGAAGAAATGGCCAAAGTAGATTCGTACTTTAACAAGTCAAACAAACAGTTCACCATAACCAAACATTTACATCGGAACTAGCTAATTTTTCCATTTTTGTTTGGTTTGTGAAATCCCTTTCGTCATCCTTCAGGTTATACTGAAACCAGTGGCATCCCAAAATCGGATTTCTTAGGAAAACATACAGCATACCAAATACACCTTTTGCTGTTCATTACCAGAAATTATACTATCATTAACGCCAATCTCAAACCCATTAACGCAAAAATACATTCATTTTATTCAATCGACATTCATTAGCATAGCATAGATACGCAACCATTTGCATCGAAGGGTATTCCATAGCGCCAACAGACGACCATTAACACCATTCTACCATACATTAGGGTTAATAAAATTTCAACTAGGCAAATTATTTCTCTTGCGTAATTGCAATTTTATTATCTCTAATGTATAGTAGAATGGTGTTAATAGTCGTCTGTTGGCGCTATGGAATGCCCTTTGATGCAAATGGTTGCGTATGTACGCTAATGAATGTCGATGGAATAAAACGAAAGTATTTTTGCGTTAATGAGTTTGAGTTTGACGTTAATGAAAGCATTTTTTCTGGTAATGAACAGCAAAAGGTGTAATAGACTCGATCACATAAATAACTTACTATTCCAATCCGCCGTAATACCTAAATACAGAAAAGAAAAACAAAGCGCTGTTAAAGCCAAAGATCCAGTCAAATCTTCAAGTAATACTTAAGACTACAGTCAGGTCAGGTAGTAGGTCAGGTAGTAGGTCAGGTAGCGGGTGATTGAATGAGTGCGTGAGTGTATAGGTGCATGGTTGAGTGGGTACGTGGCCACGTAAGCAGGGGGATGGGTGAGTATGTGGGTAGGTAGGTGAGGTGAGAGATGGTAGGTGGGTGGGTGGATGGGTGAGTCAATGAGTAGGGAGAGGATTTGGGTGGATAAGTGGTAAAGCAGCATAGGTAGGTGGGTGGATGAGCGGTACGGTAGGTGAATGTTATGTTGAACAATGGAGTGGATGGGTAAGGGGATTGTTAAGTAAGCAGCACAACAGTCGCACTAACGGGAGTCAGAACTATATTGCTACTCACTTCTTCATTGATAGGATGCTTCAATTTCATTTTTCTATATAACGGATGCTTTTCATAAAATTCTACGAGTTCAACAAGGCTCTCAAACTGAGCCGTGCCAATTGTGTACAATCTTCCTTCTCGGAAAATCTTACAATGTTTGATTTTTCCTTCGGCTCTAAAAGAGGCAAAATAAATTAAATTAAATAATTTGGTAAAACGATAATGGGAAGAGAATTCACTAGGTCGTACCTAAACGAAATTGCGTATTCGGATTCAGTTTTCTTTCTCACCAAGAAAGATCCATCACTAGGGGCTCTTTTTAACATATTTTCGGCTTCAGGCCGCTGTAAGTTAGCGTGGAACCACCTGCGATGACAATGAAATTGATCAAGAAACACACAACATGGTGTACCGAACAAAAATCAAAAACTCACATTTACAACTACGTTCTACTTACTCCTTCTCAAGATGTGCATTTGGCTGTGTGAAAAAAAGAGAGGGCATATAAACTTTGTTTCATATCGATATTCTTACAAGCCATAGCTCTTTAAAAACGTCTAGCATTCGCTCGACTTCTGTCTTTAACTCTTTTCTCTAACGGTGGGTCTTTTATCATTTTACTTTGGCTAACACTAGACGGTTTTACTTCCCAAAGAAGGATCAAAAGGGTTTTCGGTAAGATTTGAAACTATAGGGACGCAAGACCAAAGCAATGGACAAATAAGTAATATATCAATAATTATGTCATAATTTCACGTTGACGTAAGGGACATATTCGGCCAAACAAACGGACGTTGCGTCCGGCATCCAACTTTGAACAAAAACCCGGGGACCTCTGGAACAGGAAAGAGTTAATCAATTTAATACACATGTACAGAAGCAAATACTTAAACCAACAAACAAAAAAACAAAACAAGTCCCTGTCCTGTTCACTAACAAGCAGAAGTAATATCATTTCTGGCGTCCAGGTAATGGCTGGACTAGAACACAGTCACAGACCGACACCATTTTTTCGGAATTTTGAAAACAAATACAAAGTTTGAATGGACTAACCTGCGGGATAGGTTCTGTCAAAGTAATTTCAAACTGCGGGGTCCGTAGAGGACGTGTTTGGTAATAGTTAATTAAACTGTAAAGGCTATCAAACGCCACTTGTTCTACGAGATAATACTTTGCTTGGCCATTTTCCTGTTTCGATTTAATCCTGCAGTGCTGGACTTCACCATTTCTCCTGAAAATTTAAGATTTAAGAGAGATTTCTGAGATTTAAGGTTTGAACTCAGGTTTACACTCTTGCACACTGTAGGTCCATTAATCAAGCCTAAACATAGGGGTAGGCATTAAGACGAACGCAATTTTATGAATACGAAACAAAGTGAAGGTAAATGTAAGCCCATAGGTGACGTCAACAAAGAAGCAAGGTATAGCACGAGCTGCTGCAGCACTGGGTGCACTAAAACATTGTTCACGGGGTGCACTAAAATATTGTTCACGGAGTGCATTAAAATATTGTTCACGGAGTGCACTAAAATATTGTTCACGAAGTGCACTAAAATATTGTTCACGGAGTGCACTAAAATATTGTTCACGGAGTGCACTAAAACATTGTTCACGGAGTGCACTAAAATATTGTTCACGGAGTGCACTAAAATATTGTTCACGGGGTGCACTAAAATATTGTTCACGGGGTGCACTAAAATATTGTTCACGGGGTGCACTAAAATATTGTTCACGGGGTGCACTAAAATATTGTTCACGGGGTGCACTAAAATATTGTTCACGGAGTGCACTAAAATATTGTTCACGGAGTGCACTAAAATATTGTTCACAGAGTGCACTAAAATATTGTTCACGGAGTGCACTAAAATATTGTTCACGGGGTGCACTAAAATATTGTTCACGGGGTGCACTAAAATATTGTTCACGGGGTGCACTAAAATATTGTTCACGGGGTGCACTAAAATATTGTTCACGGGGTGCACTAAAACATTGTTCACGGGGTGCACTGAAATATTGTTCACGGGGTGCACTAAAATATTGTTCACGGGGTGCACTAAAACATTGTTCACGGGGTGCACTAAAATATTGTTCACGGGGTGCACTGAAATGTTGTTCACGGGGTGCACTAAAACATTGTTCACGGGGTGCAGCACAATATTGTTCACGCTTTTCAACAACCATGAACAAGTTGTGCAAGTGTTATGCCAGCTGTAATTTGGATACCGCCTTAGGTAATGAAAAAGTAGTGTTCGCACAAGTGCAGGTGTTCGTCACCAAGTCTGAACAGATCTAAAGTCAATTATAGACCCACCAAAATGTTATGCTGAAGTCGCCCACAAATGCTTGGGATTCTCGAACAAGAAATGAACCATTGCCTTTGTTGTACTGCTGGAGGAGCTTGGAGGAGGCCCCACGGTCGATTCGTTGATGGAACCACCTAGAGAAATAAGCGGATGAACTCAGTTTTCAGAATTATCTCCACCTTGACCACGTGCTTTGGGTTGCTGACGCCTGACCTGATATTTCACCCGAAAGGCTGTAAAATACATATAGCAACAGATCACATACCGTTCTCCGTAATGCAGTTCATCTTTTGACGACTGAAACATAGAAACAAGGTTGATAGTTCAATGAGATAAGAGGCCCAAACTACCGTCGACATCTGGCTGCCTTTTAGGATATCTCTATGACAAATTTATATTCACATAAAGTAGCTTGTCGGATTCGTGGTGTTTGTAAAATTCCTACAATACACGCGCACACTCTTTACCTCTGACCCCAAGGATGCTTCCCATGACAAGTCGTCGTCTTCATCCTCATCGTTCTTCCTCTGTTCCCCAGTCCAGAAAAGCATGTTTCTTGACAGTACAAAAAAATGCCGATTCCAAACCTAGACAACAATCATACAAAGATATCTCAGTTACAGTCAGAGCAACAACAACAGCAGCACCCACAACCATAACTACCATCATTATTATCACCACCTAAACTACAATTACCATCACCACAATTATCTGTATCATCACTATCATCACCATTACAACCACCATTAATATCACCATAACCATCACCATTTTAATCACCACCACACCACCAGCAGGAGTGAAAATACCGACAACATTAACAACTATCCCAAATCACCTTGTCTATGTCGTCTTCCAGGTATAAGATTCCATTTTTTGTTGAGTTGCTAAGCTCGTCCTCCATAACTAGACGTAAATCACAGAAAACTTGAGTGTTACTTGCTATGTGTTTACCATATGACATCCACTGTGCATGTGAAGGTATCTATACTGTACAATTCAGCTTCAGGTCAGAATACATGTGGCCTCAACCAGGCACACACTGTATATCACACTGAAATCTTGAACAAAATATATGAATTTCATGTTATATTTTCAAAAACCTGATCATGGTAAGCAGGACTACATCGCCAAATGCATCAGAATACGTTCTGAGCAACAGCACTTTCAAATGTGCAACGAAGTTATGACCTGTGGTAAAAAACTAGTAAAAATAATTACATGTGAAGTCCTTTTCTGTATTTGGTACGTAGTCATTGGGATCACTTGGGAGTTTCTTGTGCTGCAATTGAAATAGAAAAAGACAAATGTCATAAAAATGAAGATTATTTTCCAAATACTCCTTATGGTCTTGGAGAAGTATAGTATTTTGAACATTACTGTTTCTCAACAAAACCAACTACACAATTTATATGTACACATTACACATTTTTACAAATGCATCGTTTATCATCCACTTTTTCAATGTGTGAAATATAATCTGTACATGGTCGTACTAAAAGAATTGCGACGAATGAATGTGCAGGTACTCCTCGTTTGACGACGTAGTTCCGTTCCTACAACCCCGTCGGTAAGCGAATTCATCGCTAAGTCAATGCTCCTCTTGGCCGACATCTCTGCATATATTTTGCGTGGTCGAAAAATATAAAATGTCTTTGTATATTTGCATACAAACTACTTAGTACTGTACTGGCTATTTTACACTTCTGTTTTTATTACATTTTACCTTTTGGATTGCATCATATACAGTACTTTCATGGTAAAGTGCCAATTTCAAGCGTTTCAAAGCTAGGCTAGGTTTCGAGCTTTCGTATAGTCCAAATTTTAGAATTAGAGTAATAAACTAAGGCGACTGGTGGTTAAGTTAAAGTGTAAGCGAGGAAGGAAACCTGCTACTGGGACGAGAGAGATTGTCGGTAAACGAAAAATAATGAATGTCGTAACGTTCGTCGTAACTCTGAGTTGTCGTTAACCGAGCACGTCGTTAAGTGAGGAGTACCTGTACTTTAAACCATTGTTGAGTTTCATAGTTTAACTATCTTTATTCACATGGATTCTTTGCTAGGCCATAATTCTTATCACTAAGTGATTTGTAAAATGCCCAGATGCCAGGAATACTTTTCATATTGCCATAAGTGTCATTCCATTCAACTCATTTACCTTAATTAAAATTTTATATTTTAATTGTTCAGGTGACGGTAACTTTTCTTCATTGGAATCGAGTGGGTAACTCAGTAGATTATCTACAAAAAAAAAAAGACATCCATTGCATCCAGATCACAGGTATAAAAACCTTTGGTAACACTTAAATATGAAACTTACCACCAAAAACATCTATGAATGTATTAGCCATTACTTTTTGTTGTGACAAGTTACAGTGGTTTTCAATGGATAAAATGAGAGGATAACTTTGAGTTAAAAGAAAAAAAAGTAACACATGTGAGCCAGGAAAGTGCAAATATCAAGAACCTGATAGTCCAGATACTCTTTGGATATAAAATGAGGTACATGTAGATTATGAACAGCATTAGCTAAGTAAAGTCTTCCTTATTGCAATGGTGACTTACTCAGACACTACAAAAGCGTTATCTCGGATGGCTTTAACCACGTCTACAAACTTGATTTTGGATGTCAAAGTAAAGCCATGGTATATCACTGGTTGGTTGTCAGGACCATCCCAGCAATCCACTAAAATGCAAAGTTAAATTTTTAGCTGATTTACATTAAAGCCAAAGTTCCCCTTTTGGGGAACAGTGGGAGAAATTTATCAGTAAAAGTGATGGTTTAGTAGACCTTCTCCAGTTATAGACTCATCAGGAGGGGATCAAAGTTTAGTGATAAAGACAATGACAAATACAGCTCCAGATTTTAACTGTCAGGACACAAAGTAAAGAAGTACAATATGTTTTGGTTCTTATTCCAACCATCACTTATCAGTAAGAAAAATGCCTGTTGGTTTTGCATAGTTACAAAAGTCGATACTGTATAAGTGATAAAAATTAATTTATAGATCTTCTATGAAGTAAATTAACAAACAAATGACTAGAAAAGGAAACAATGGGATAGAAGATAACTGATGGCTTAGTCTAAGACAATCCTGAAGAAGTAATAAGCTCTCATGAACAGAAGATCAAGCTCACTATCTGACACCCATTGTCCTTTCATGATTTCAGTGTTATTGATAGAACTGGTGGTGGATTCATCTCCTGATCTTTTTAGGAACAGATTAAATTAGCCAAGCTAGTCCAGCTTGCCAGAATGACTTGAGTCAGGAAAACCTTTCTGTAGTTATGGAGGATATTTAAAACTAACTTTAGGTTTTGTTTGCAGCCAAACTAAATCAGTCTTGTGTTTCAGATTCACCTTACTGTACTTTACAGTTGTATTAACATCTTAATGAAATCAAATCTGTCTGGCTATCTTCAATCCTGGTGCATCCTTTTCTATATGTATTTGTGCTTCTGTTAGTTTATTATTCTTTTCATATTTATATTACTTACTACACTATGACATGATAGTATCAAACTATAAAAACCAATTACATACACTCAATGCAGCGACAACCCATTCTCAAGCATCGTACATATGCTTCCACAGATGACTCACTGGAAAACTGATCTCCTGTTAAGTATCTGGTGAGTAAAAATGAAAAACATAAATAATAGGTACAGGTATGCTACACTCTGGGATTTTTTACTGACAGCCATATTACGTATCCCAAAGACATGTTGTACATACGTGTTATGAGAAGAAGCTATCCAGTAGTGGCTTAATGGTTTAGTCATGTCTTGGTACACTTCAAGATGAGCTTCATTTAAAACACAGTTCCCACGAGAGAATAAATAGTTCACAAACTTTGAGAGAAAATAATAGTGAGACATAAAACACAGAATGTTCTCTGAAAAGCAATAAGACAAGCTAGGATTATGAAGAAAGAAAAGGCTCTTAGCAAGCTTTGTTAATGAGTTGATAGGCTAGATTTGCACAAAGGATAATTATTCAGTAACAGCTAATTAGCTTAGATAAAAACTGCACTGGGAAGGTTTCTTTTTGGAACATCAAGTTCATAAAAAGAAGAGTATATACAAATCTGATGAGTTTCCCTTGCTATGAAATGGAATTCTCATATTATTATTGAGAGAGAGGGCATATCCATAGTACCATATATGTTTGGCCATTGAGCAATTCAACTGTTACTGCTCCAATAGCACACTTCCTAAATCTTACAAAATATTTCATTCCATTTTGACTCATTGCTGCTTTAACGTCCATATTTTTTTCTTTTGTTCTTTGTTTTCCCTTTGTTTTTCCTTTTTCCTCTCACTGGTTCTTTAGTTCTTAGTTGTCTGATATATACTGGGTGCTAGGCAGTTAAGGGTTAATAACTTAATATTACAACAGAATTAGTGGCACACATGAATAAATAACTTTTGAAAAATGGTAGCAATTTAATAAAACTTTTGTCCAATGGACAACCCAGTTTCATTGATCTTTAAAACATTAATGCAAAACACATGGACCATATTAATATCAAACTTACTTCAGACATAGTAAAATAAGGTTCTGGAGTTCTTTCAATTCCTAAACACTTTGCCATATAATCCTTCACCTTGTTCAAGTCCTGGGCAATTGTCTCCTAGGAAAAAAAAAGACATACATGGCAATGGCCTCTGTGTGTCTTTGACCTCCAGAGGCAATCAAATATATCAACTTCAATCAATCACTCATTAATTCAACAAAAGAGTAAATACACAAAGAAGCATACTTTCTGTTCTTCTAGAAGAAATTTCTGAAATCGCTCCAATGGTATATGATTCCTAAAAGACAGGGAAAACCAATGGTTTTTTAACTAATTACCAAGAACCTAGGCTAAAATCACTATAGTTGATTCTTAAGCATAATAATGAAAAAACAAAAAAACAAAAAAACAAAACAAAAAGCTCAAAAAAAACCCAGATTTC
Organism: Heliopora coerulea; assembly: GCA_030142905.1. NCBI lineage: Eukaryota > Metazoa > Cnidaria > Anthozoa > Scleralcyonacea > Helioporidae > Heliopora > Heliopora coerulea. Next base: position 2,545,427 of record JASJOG010000011.1, on the reverse strand, counting down.
AATTGCATTTAACTTTACCTGTCAGTTGTAAAACAATAGAAATTCTGGGCAATCTGAAAAAAAAAATATCAAGTCATTTACAGTACAGTAGTAACAACATTACAGCAATGCTAAAAATACATTTATTTTTTAACTATTCTAGGAGGATAGTTTATCTACCTGATAAATTACCTACCCTGAGCTCAAATCTGATAACCCAGTCAAGACTACATTATTATATGTAAAGTTGCCTTACTTCTACTAAAAGTGAAGACTTGCCTAATTGTAGCCAATGACTAATTAGTTACATAAATTTTCATACTTTAATTTTAAATTAATTTATAGTCATGGCAGGATGGCAAGCCCAGGGAATGTACTAACCCAATAGAAAATTTACAAATTGCAGGTTGGCAGAGTACTGCTTAAATAGAGGTTTGTAAAGAGGCTAAACTAAAATTATGAAATAAAACAAAACAGATGGTAATAAGCAGTCATTATCTGACTCCAATTAAGAGCTCTTTCCAGTAAATGTACAGGCTTTAGTATTGCTTATCCAGACAAAAAGAGCTCTTATATATCACACAATAATTGACTCACCTCACGCTGATTCATAATCAATTCATATAGGTAGCGGAAACCATCAAAATTAATGTGGCCAACTTTTTTCACATCTATTTCCTGTAAAGTCAATTAAAGACCAGTAACAGGTGACCAATAATAGTAATAATAAAAGAATGAAGTTATTTTAATTGTACTGTAATTAGATTTTTTTTAGGGTAATATATTTTTGTTACACTAACAGGTAGTTCATTCATTTTACATATCATGTTACATTCAACTCATTAATATTTTGAACATTCAGTCTTTTTCAATTAATTGAACTTAATGTTTATGAATATAAAAACAAAGCTAAAACTAAGAGTATTCCTATGAGTAGTATCACTTACAAGTTTTTGTCAATTATCTACTTTTTAGTTTCAAATATTGCAGTAAGATCTGATGAAACCATGCAACATTTAAAATCCAAATTACACTTCAAGATTGGCTGTTCTATAAACCATCAATAAAATATAAAATTACCTGAAATAGTTCCCGGACACGAGAATTGCTAATCTTTATGTTTGCTCTTTGTAAAAATTGCTTCATATCTCTCATTGATATCCTTCAAAGTAAAATAACAATAACTAATAAAAATACTAAGACATCTACTATAAGTCAAGAGAAATTTAAAGTTGATTACCACCACTATTTAATTTTGATGTTCTTAAAAATCTCTAATGTGGATCAATAATGAGATGATACAGCACCAAAACTTATAATTACTACAGTATGTAGGCTGAAACAGTGGCGTAGCCAGAGAATCTGTGATGCTGGGGCCTGGGAAGCATTCTTATTAGGCAGATCTAGGGGCATGCTCCCCCAAAAAATATTTGAATTCTTGGGTCTCTGAAAGGCTATTTCTTGCATTATGAGGGCGCTATCCCCGTTTTTTAGGCTGCGGCACCAAGCTGGATTCAAAGGCTTCAATCGTAAAGATCCTCCAAATTACTTTTAAAACCACAAGATATCTCATTAATGAGAACAAATTGTGCAAATTTTTAGCATGGGAAAAAAGTTGTGCAAAGAAATTTCATTCGTGGACCAAACTTAAAGGACTGATATCAAATTATTCAAAAATTTGTCATGTACTTTTCAGTTGAATATGCCAAATACATTTTGGGAAACACCCACGTTCGTAGCTGACACCCGGGCCTGGGCCTGGGTAGGCCCAGGTCTGGCTACACCACTGGCCTGGAAAAAATTAATACCAATGTACAAGTTTTCAATAATGTACGAGTACTATAATATACAGTCATTGTTTAACATGCATGGCTCTAATGCTTCATAATACTATTTGGCTGTGACTCATGCCTACTGAACTTATCTGTGGACGATCAATCTATTTTCCACGTAATCCCAACCCGTAAACCTAATCCAAAACCTAAACCTAAACTTGAGTAAAAAAAAGTGAATCAAAAAGGTAAGGAAAATAAATAATGAAATAATGGCCAGTATGAATATGCCCAAAATGTGAATCATCCATGTGCCAACCATGAGCTCAAACTATTAGGCCAAATTATTCAATTATCCACCATGGCACAAATAACAGTCAGATCCCTGGTAACTTTCCGACAAGACAAGCAAAATCCTGGTTTGACAAACAAAGAAAGATGTGAATGGCCACCAAATATATAAGCAATTCTTTCACAGCTAAGAAAAACCATTTTAATGACCAGTAACTATTGTGTAAACCAGTCACAATGTCTAGTAGTGCTTTGAGACCTTATTTTGCACTGCACATAGTCAGGCACATATGGACAATAATCATTTTTTTTAGTCCATACAATGGGCACATACTAGGTAAATACATTTTAAAAGCATTTATGGCAAGCACAACCACCCAAATTACCTCTATGACCAGCAAAAAAGCCTCTAAGAACAGACAAATGATCTCTACAACAAGTCAAAGAATCTCTACGATCTGTCAATGACCTCTTTGACCTGTTACAATACAGACACCTCTAGAACCAGAAAAGTGACTCCTATGACCACAAAAATAATTCCTATGACCACAAAAATAATTCCTATAACCACAAAAATAACCCCTATGGCCAGAAAAATAACCATTATTGCCAAACAAATAACATCTGTGACTAGTCAAACAACCTCTATCAGATAACCCTTACAACAAGTTAAATAACCTCTACAAATAATTATCAGAGCATTCTGAAAACATCACCAGCAGAAGAAGTTAAATTATTAAACAAACAGCAAAAAATCAACTTTTTTTACTCTTTTCTGTTTCCAGGGGTTAAGCTATTCCACTCTTTCAACAGCCACCTTTTCAAAGAAAATAAAAGAAAAAAATAAAACTTAATTTTATGCTTATGTTTCAGAAACTTATACTATTCATAACTGAATAATTGGTAAGGTACATAAAACAACCAAGGGACCCATTTTTGAAAAATTAGACATCAAATACGGTTGTACAATTTCTTATATTAGGGCCAATAATTGTAAACTTTTGCATGCCAGAAAGTGAAAGAACTCTTTAGTTTAGAATCTATTCTAAGGTTTAGAATCCACTCTAAACTACGTTTAGAATAAATTTCTGGTGGATGATTTAACATAAACAGACAACATTCATAAGAAACAAATACGTACCGAGTAAGACAATCATTTGCATAGATACGTCGAGTCGTATAATTATCGAGTATCGCATTCTAATTTTGACCATCAACAAACCTGTAAATTAAGCTTGGCTGGGCAACGTAAGGATTTTCATACATCAAGAAAATAAGTCCCTTAACCCAATATTCGCGTTCTTTGTGATTCTGAGCTGCAAATTCGGAGAAAGAATAAATAAGAGCAGACAGCCAAACCAACCCTAGGGCGGCAATATGCAATTACAGATCAAACGTCTGTAATTTAAGTGCTTTGAGATACACGAAAGTGTAATTAAGTTTTCTCTTATGGTAGATCTCTACAACGAAATGAAGACAAACTTCGCGCACACGAACACTTCCAAGCCATAGTGATTGCAGCTAATGCAATACTTATCATGACTTTTGAGTGGATGCTTAAACTTACCGACGCAACTCAAAGTCTTGAGCTTAAACTCCATTCCATAAAAGATCACCAGACAGCAATTCGGATCAAGCCTTCGCAAGTAATCTGGACTTCTTTCAAAGTCCTTACTGCTTATGCCCCGTCTAACTTCCTTTATTTCCCGAATGTCCACTATAAAGTATCAAGAGTGACTGCATGACAACCGTATGACCTGGGGGAAGTCTTTGATACACAGGTAGAAACAACATTACGTTTGATAATGGCTAGCAAACCAATAGCTCTAAGTGACTGCAGATGCTTACCGACTCCTTCTTCGCGGCCCGGATAACGCCACCATGCTATCTGAAATTCATCGAGTTTTAAAAGAAAAATTCTCGTCTCTGGCCGTTTATTAGATGCATAAAATCTGGTCATTGTGGTACCCTCCTTCAAGGAAGTAACGATTGTTCCCATCTCTGCGAATTCAGGTTCTGATCCCGCCATGGTAGCAACGACAAGGATGATGAAACTTTTCTCCGTAACAAAGACACGATTTACACTATTAGCGACAAGCTTATCCGAATTCGTTCATGGTTGGTGTACAGTATGGAGTATTCAACTTTTCCTCAACATCTTTAAGAGATAAGTGCAACTAAGACAATTCAATGAACTCTGCCGGAAGACGAAGGTCGAAGTGATTCACACGTGACCGGAATCGCTCGAAGAAATAAACTTGCTATATTTACTTGTAAGTATAAATAATTATTCCACTCAACAGCTTGTTCGTTTGCCAAAATTGTAAGTAAAGAATTATAAACATTCATGACTAAAACATGTTTGCTTGTGTAACAAATTGTAACACTTGTGCGACATTTTTGTTCAAATTTATAACAATGTTACAACAGTGTGGGTTTTTGATCAAAACTGCAAAGCCTTTACGGATATCAAAATAAGACATTCGCAAAATGTTTCAATTAACTAAATAAAAATTTGAATAAAGAGTAAGTATCAAGATTTTTTTATAATTTTATCATTATGATAATTTACACAGCTTGTAAAATTGTTTGTATATGTGTGCATGTGCTTACTCTTGGTATTACATCTGGGCCATCTGGGCATAAGATAAAAAACCCTTATCATACCACTTCATCCAAATATGTACTTGTAAATTACAATCTGTGCAATTTTCAGAATGTATACAAAGCATTTTGTTTAAAAAATACAGAAATTTGGCAGTCTCTTTAAGCATTCATGTCAGTGAATCCTTCTTTTATCTAAGCTTTTTATGGAAATGAAAAAAGAAACTATTTAAGGTCCCAATGGAAAAGTACCACTAAATATTGTTTGACTGAATTTTGATTGTAAAAATTTTATAACCTCCACAGATTCCACTTTCCAAAATGTATGATATGTATGCATTTCCAACCATTGTCTACATTCCATCTGGACAAGTCTTCTTTTACCTGGTTTTAGTCAGACTTATGCCAGACAATTTTACTTTCCCAAGAGACGTCTCATCTGCTGCACACTGGTTAATCCAAACTTGTGGCGGACTGACGTAAGACCCCTCAAGGAAATCTAACACCATGATCACTTTCTACCCCTCCCCAATATACACAATATTTTCAGTTCCTTCACCCGACCGTGCGATCCACGACGAACCTAAACATCTCAGTTGACCTTTCCCAAACTGCCTTGGCTAAAGACGGAAGTGCAACTCTTATTATGAAACAATAACACCACTGGATCTTGTTTTGAACTACAGTTGAAACAAATGGTACTTTATCCGCTGAGCAAAATGGGACACCAATCGCCCTGAAATACTTATTACTAACAAAAACCTGGTGGAAATATTCGGAGACTCAAGGGACTAGGAATAACTTGCACTCTGCTAGTTCTGTTGATTTAAAAGACAGTGGACGTCGTTGTTGAAAAGATTGTGTACTTTGGACGATATGCAACATAAAGAATCTCTGGGTATTGTAAAACTAGCTGTCGAGCCACCGAAGTCGAGTGTAGCGATGTTATTGCCATCATTTTTACACTTCGATCAGGTAGAACTAATGGATATTCTCTCAATAATTTGCTTTTAGTGAAACTGTGCCTAAAAACAAGAAACTTGATTTTAATTCCGATCGTTTTTCTAAGTTTACACGATATTTTTGTCCATTTAGAACCGTAAACTTCAAGATATAATAGAAGAGTTATGTAAAGGGTGAGTCACCGATAACAGTTTCCATGGCTTTAAGATGCCAAGGGTTTAATGTCGTTAAACCATGACCTTGTTCATTCAGTGATGTGTTTTAGAGACGTCGGTGTTGGAGTGACTAGATTAAGTCCTTTGTTTGTTTTGTCTTCATTGTAGCATTATGGCACCATTCGATCCACGTTGTAAACAGATCTAATAGTCCTTCTTTTTCTGACATGAATTGCGACGTTTAGGAGTTCGACTTTCAATTAGCAAGTGAAAAGTCACATATTGCACATATATCTGAAAATGTAATCCTCCGGACAGGTGACTTAGAAGTGTTCAGCTGACGTTTTTGAGTCGTGATAGAATCGTTCCAGATTGGTTCAAGCAATCTGGTTGACTCATCATTAATTTTACCTACAGGAGGTTGGATAGGTGTCCATGGAAGCCCACCTCTATAGTAAATTTACCAAGTGAATGTTTCACTTGTAGCAAGCCAGTTACTTAATCTGTCATCTATACCTGCAGAACAGCATGACAAGAGAAGCGCAAGTTGATTATGAATGTCAATTTACGAAAATTTACAGAAGCATTGTCAAGGTGATGTCATGTGGAATGATGTCAAAGTGATGTGCTGGGGCAACAAAATTTTCGTTCAAAATTGTTAACGAATGAGATGTTACATGCATCAGGTTTAGTTGCAATATTACATTAATACTTCCTGTTGCCATAACACTGTAAATAAAATGGCTTGCTACACCTTGGATTTTCATGGATTAAGACAAGTAGTCCCTTAACCCAACATTTGTTCTCTTTGTTTCCATGAGGTTCAAACAAACTAGAAGCACTCTGGACCAGTTTTACCAGATAGAAACTATACACAACTAAACCATTAGGATGCAATGTATCATAGCATGCTATAATTTGTTTAGGTGGAACCTTGCCAATCCAGAGCAATATTCTTTGAAGTATTCTGATAGCAATCTTTTTATTACTGAGAAGGTTAGTTAAATTGCACTGATTAACTAATTAAAGTCTTAAGAATGTATCTGTTGGTATTATACAGATTCATGGTGAAGAGACAATATCTAATTACAACTGGACAATTCTCACAGCTCATTTTACATCTTTTCAAGAACAAAAGATATACTGATGATTTTTGTAATTGATAACTTTAACTTCACCAAGAGCAGAACATTTGTCAAGAATACCTATAATTTCAAAAGTTTCAAATATTAAAATCATCTCTCCTGATTTAAATTTCTGTAATCTGCAATCATTGGAAAAATTATTTGGGAAGGTCCTTCAGGAAAATGTCAATAGTTTTGTAAAGATTTCTTTTACATATTATGGTGGGGGACCTTTTAGGTGATTGCATCAGTCACAACAGAACTTAGAGGGACAAAACTAGTCATTAAAGGTTACCATATTTTTATCATATCTTTATCGTATCCTTTTCAACAATATATTAGGTTAACATGATGATTATCATAGTATTAAGTGGCCTTCTTTAAAGAGCATATTTTTCTTTTAGAATCGCCATGGTATTACAAATGGATGTGTTTTAAAGCTTGCCATTGCTCCTGTAAGTTAATGCTAAATTCTACAGTTTGGCAGTTAGTCAAGTGTAATTGTTATTAAAGATCATTAAAGAACTGAGAAAACTTGAAATTTCAGGCCAAACTGGCTCGGGAGTTATATGAAGACATAAAGTCTGGCAACAGTGAGACAGGCAAACATGCCTTGTTAAGACTGGCATCTGCTTCTGAGGTAATGTTAAATATTTATCCCTCATTATAAGTCAATTAATGTTTTGTTTTGTTTTTTTTGCTTCCATTTCAATTTTGAAAAGTGATACTTGTACACAGACACTTTAGTCTTCTTGCCAACAATTCGTTAGTGCTAGGTCACTTGATGCAAATTGCTGTTTTAATGCTCTGTACTTGTAAAGTAAATCATTTGAACCATACTGTATAGCATGGTTAGACATTTGTTGAGGTTGATCATCTAGTTTAGTGACTGATGTTTCAACAGCTGAGCAAAGGTCATCTTGTCAGTCAAGGGATAAGTGTTTAACAAGTTTGTCAGTTCATGTGCATAGTTTGTACTTACCATGGCACCCACCCACCCATGAAGTAGAAACCAGACACACAAGTAGGTGAACCTGGAGAACACTACTCTCTTGATGATCAATATCAATCAGTACCATTCATGTGCTTGCAATCCATATCTCACAACCAAGTGAACAATACCAAGGATTGTCAAGTACAACATTACTTTAACAGCTGAACATTCATGCCATCTGTCTTGTTTATTGAGAGCTTTTTCGAAAGAGTTCTCAGTTAACTGTATGTCCACTCAAAGTGCTTGGCTGTAGTGCTCAGTTGTCAATAATGATTTTAAATATCAATTTGTTTTGAACTGAAGGATCCAACTTTTGCTCAGGAGTTTATTGTGCTGGATGGTCTACGAACACTGCTTTATATGGTTGAAGGAGGAACAGAGTATGTAGACATTTTTTACAGGCAAATGAGATTGCTAAGTGAAACTAATAGAAAAAATTAATATTATTTTCCAATAAACTAACAGACATTTACTTAGGTTTATTGTTAGATTTTTACCAATTTTTTTTAAAAACTTCTACATGTTGATGTATATCCACATGATTGAGACTTACTGACACTGAGAAAACATCTGGCAAAATGCATGAATTTCCCGAACCATGAAAGAATTAAACTACTGGTTGGTACAGATTGCTATATTATTCACTTGCCTCTTCATTCTTAGCTCCAGTGAATTGAGGGCACATGTGTTAACAGCATTTCAAGAACTCATGGAACATGGGATTGTAACATGGGATCTCATCAACAATGTGTTTGTGAAAAAGGTACATTTTATTATTGACACTATAATTTCTAAAAGGTCAAAACAAACAATTGGGAACAGCAGGTGAAGTCAGTCATGTTAAAATTCATTATAATATACATTTAACTAAGATGTATGATTATTCTAGGAAATTTTACAATGAGGGCTCTTAAACATGAACTTTATTGTGTGCCTTGCTAAATTATATAACTTAGTCTGGTTGTTGCTTCCCAAAAATAAAATAATGACAAAATCTTACAATCAGAATTCACCCTCAGTTAGTAAAGTGACAAGTCTGATTGCCATAACTGTAGACATACCTTTAGATTTAACTTGGCTATTAAAAATTGGTTAGTAAGGGCCATGTAGTGATTACTGTTAATTGCTCTTTACAGCTGTGCAGTTTTGTGAGTACAACAACCTTAACAGACCCAGCAGTATTACAAAGATCTTTATCAATATTGGAGTCAATTGTTCACAACAGGTACTGTGACAGCAAAAAAGTCCACTTCTTTGACTTATACTGTGATATAATATGAAATAATTGCACTGAAGTTAAACATTCTATTTTTAGCCCAAATTTTTATACAGTGGTTGTGAAAGATGTCACAATTGACAGTTTAATTTACCATCTTCACAAGTAAGTGTATGCAATTGTGATGAATATATCATGCTTAACCTATTTTTACTGGAATTTTTTAAGCAGGAAGTTGTATCAGTAAAGATCCCAGGGGTCTTGACTGAAAGAAAGCAAATTGGAGTTTGGAATGTATTAATAAAGAGTTAGAGCATTAACAGAGAAAAAGATGTGGGCCTTTCCTAGCATTGTAGACCTTAGATACCATGCTGTAAAATCTCAAAACACAAAAATTAATTATCTTGCTTACTGATATAATGAGTAAAGTCACACCAATCCCCAATAAGTCTTAAGTGTGGGGAGGCAATGCTATATACAAATTTAATTACTTTATCTGTACTATGATGTCACATCAGTTCAAATGTTAAGTAACATGTTGGTCATCTAAGATAATAAAGCAAATGGTTTGAATCAATGAAAATCAGTACATGTTGAAGGAAAGACTTCAACCTTGAAGATGACTACCACTGAGGCCATTGAAATTTCAGTCACCAACAGTCTTTCTCAAGACTATCCTAACTTGGATGATCTACCTTCAACAACACATACTTCTAAGATAAATTGCAGGAAAAAAATTCTTTGTCAATAGTCACTGTCTTATTATTGTTGTTGCTGTTGTTGTTTTAGTGTCAATGAGGATGTAAAAATTAACACCATTTCACTTATTAATGCAATAATCATGAAAACTCCACCTGATCGCAGGAAGGTAAATTGTGTGAAGAGCTCTGTAAAATTCAAACAACATGAATTATTGATAGTTGTTGACTGGTTAACTGTATGTGATTATTAATTTCACACTGCAGCATAGTGTTTGAACTTTTTTATCCAAAACCTGAAGTTTGAAAATACATCTGCAAGCTTTTCTATTTTATTCTTTATCCTTTAGCACCTGGCAAGTGAGATACTGTCTGTTGGGGTTAGAAATGTTCTCTTAACAGTAAGTCATATTAATTAATAAGCTCACTAACCATTTCACACACAGGCAAGCCTTTATAATTTCAATCTGGCTAACATAAGACAACTTCATTGGTTGAAAGAGGACATCTAGTTAATGGTTAAAGCAAAAGTTAACATGAGCAAGAAAATTAATGGAAATAAAATGAAACAAAATAGAGAAGGGATGAAGGGAGGAGTACAGAGGAAGGCAAGGCACATGTAAAAGTGAAAAAAAAAACATGCCAGATGGATTGGGAGGAAAGAAAGAAAGGGATGAGAAGGAAAAGGAAGTAAGTGAAGCAAAAAAATCAAACAAATGTTTGACTGGAATGTATTGTTGGTTTTCATCACAGTATGAGAGCCAATCTAAATCTGTCCTACCTCTGCTTTTCAGATTATTATCCGTAATCCGAAAGGTATGTCAACTGAAATGGCACATCAGTTGTACATCTACCAAGCCCTAACATTTAACTTTCTGCAAGGCAGAATGAATATGATCATGAAAGAGGATGATCATGTAAGTATTTTGTCAGTTATTTCATGATTAGCTGAGTTTCTCCAATAAGCGCTTTCGAGAATCTTTAATCTTTCAGTAATACTGTATGCAATCAATTCTCATATTACTTGTAGCAGGTAGTGAAGGAAAATGATGATGATCCAGTCTGTTACTGCTGCCATTATCTTCATACATTTTTCAACACTACAAAACCTCTGCCTGTTTAACTTGAGTTAAATTTATTAGTAACCAATCCTGCTCTAGTTACCAGAATTGCCACTTGTAACTTGACAATTGCTTTCAGGCTAGTGCCTGTCAAAGAAACAACTTTGACCATTGACTCATTTTCTGTTGATTAGGCAGAAAAAGAAAAAATTGAAAGCCTTAGAAAGGCTGTATTTGAGTCAAACATTGTACATTTTGATGTACAACTCAGAACAACAAAAGACTACCGAAAGCTTGGTTTTGAGGTAACTCTTTTGCATTGAAATTTACCATTGTAATTAATATAACTGCACATTTTGATGCACAACTCAGAAGATCCAAAGACTACCAAAAGCTTGATTTCAACCTAACTCTTTTATAATAAAATCTACCATAAAGTAGGAAACAAATATGGTGCCAACCACCAATAAATGAAAAGGACAGAGGCAGGTGGGCATTTCGGGCTGAGCCATGAGACACACCCTTTTCATTTTCAGGAAGCCCCCCTTTTTACCATTCTCTATCAAAACATAACACCAATAAATTCTTAAAAAAACAAAACACATCAAACCATAAGAGATACAGTAGAGGTAATATAAGGACCTCACTAAAAACCTCCCCTGCCCTCTTAACATTTTCTTCTCAGATTTGAATTAATTTGAAAATCAACTATTTATGGAAGATTTCAAATTCACAGGCTTATTACATTGGATTTAATAATTGACTGACTTTATAATTTGTATTTTTATCATTTTATGACCATCATAACAGGATCCTTTAACCACCACCACTATTGTGTCTGGAACGACAATGAATTTGACTCATGTTACTCTCATGATAGTTGTGAAACCAGATTCTTGCCTTACCCAATTTTTGGATTTTTCTTAGAACCCCATAAAGCTCTCGGAAAACTTCCGCGAAACGCCTCCTGGACTCTTACCTCTTGACTGTATGATATATTTCAGTAAACATTACCCTGATTCATATATCAAGGTAATCATGTATTCTGCCAAAAATAAAATTTTTCCTTTTGTTAAATTTTGCTTTGCGACCCCCGAAGTGAAGTTGTTTTAGTCCTTTGCTATTTCTTTACTTTTTCTTTCTCAGTTTTTCGAACCTCATTTTCCCCTTGTACTCTTTTCTTCTTTTGGTTTTCATTCTCTTCCTTCCAATTAAGGTGGTTCTCGAGAATATGGGCCGAGGTGATGGGCATGAATGTCCGTTTGGTAAATCAAGCGTCGCCTTGGTTAAACTATTATGCAAACTACTAAAGATAGGTGAAACGCGTAAGTGATAATTACCTTTATCCAATTGCCAAAATGCAGAATTCTTTCTAAGATCACAAGGAATCATAAATAGTTTAGTCAGTAAATCAGCTGGTATTTCATTCTACTCTTGTTGAACACGATATGCTAAATTTATTTTCATCTTCTTTTCAGCTGATGAGACGTCGTCGCAATATTATCCAATATTTTTTACAACCGAATCACCTTTCCAGGAGCTGTATTGTATCTGTATACAATTAGTCGGCAAAACGTGGAAAGAGATGAGGGCCAAGTCCGAGGATTTCAGTCGCGTACGTTGTAACTCTGTAAACACATTTTCATAGTTTTCCTGAACCTCGCGTTGGGGGTTCCACAGTATTTTCTTCCACTTCGCGTCATTTTGTCTCATTTCACCATTTCACTCAGGCTACGTCCACACGTACACGTTTTCAAATTTATGCGTTTTCATTTAACTAAAAACCCGTCAAAATTGTGTCCACACGAGGGTTTTTGTGTCGTATTTGCCTGTCCACACGACGACACTGAAAACGATGGGAGTGTTAAGTAAATCATGTCTGGTCAATCAAGATCACTGATCTTGATGGTGGTCTTCATGTTAGAGAACTGGATCCCGCACTGTTTTCAAGTCTCCACTTTCAAAGATGTTTTCGAAAGTCTCCGCTCTGGGTGGAAATGACTGCACCCACTCATCGTTTAAGTGTGTACGGAAGGCTAAAACGGATAACAAATTATGCGTTTTCCTACGAAACCGCATACGTGTGGATGGCGCCTCAATTTTACCTTGCCTATATTAATTCCCCTGATTGTAGCGTACTGACTTCTACACTTTTCTGCGTCGCATCTCATCATTTAACTCTGCCATGCATCATCTTTATTTACATCTCACGCGTAACTACAGTTAAACTTCTCCACAATTCAACTTCTTGCACTTATGGAGCGCTACACCCTACTCATCTGCCATTCATTATTATAAACACAATTAGTCTTACTCCAACAAGTCAGCGTGTATTCCATTTTCGATTTTCGTTTCGCTTTGTAGGTTATGGGCGTAGTAGAAAAGCAAATCAAGGAGTCACTGAAGGAAAAACAACCAACATTAGAGCTTTTTAAAGTAATGTAATCCTTATCCAGTAAATGGAAATTCTTTCAGTGGTAATGGCGGAACTGTTAAGCAGCTTAATGTTCTACCAACCCACAATCTTCCTGCCAGATATACTCAATTTCTCCAGCTTTATCCTAAGTTCCAACCAATCTAAACTCATACAAGTCGGAAAGATGTTGTATTCCTTTGGTATGAGGAAGGGCTTTCACCTATACCCGTGCATTTCATTCCTCCGTTCGTTTCATCAATTCGGGCTGTGTGTTCTGGGCCAGGTTGCTCCTACAGCGAATAGGTTAATCCTAGATTAATGAAAGTTTGGTGCACAAAAGTTGAAATTTTTCACGAGAGGCTTTGAGAGAATTCAAAAACATTTATGTCGTGAAATTTGAACGTGAGTGTTGAGCGCTGGACGAAGATACACCGTACATAACTACAGATGAACTGGTTAAGCTGGATTAGCCGTAGCCGTCCTTTCAACAACAGGCTGTTGGTTTCCAAAGTATTGAGATGAGATCAGGCAATCGTTCAAAAACACACTCTTTCCGTTGTCCTGCTTTCCCTGAGGTTCAAATTCATGACCATTGGTTTATGGGGTGCTTGTGGTAGCGCACGTACCTCACCCGTTTGTCAAAGGTTAAGATTCCGGCTCCGTGCAGTTGTCAGACTAAAGTTGCCTCAGTCACATTTGAGAAGAGTGTTGTCCAGCTTGACTCTACTAAACACTGCAAACTATCCCAGGTTTTCCGGTTTCCTCCAGTCGTAACACTAGACCCACGAGGGATGGACCTTGCTGTACCTCTAGGAGCGAAAGCCTGGTTGGCTGATAGGGTTATCCAGAATAAATACAATTAAGAAGTGATGAATCTGGTTGTCAGTAACGCAAGAGTTTCAAAGTGAAATTGAAAAGTGGCGGTTTTAATGGTGTTATTACCACGAAGACATTTCAAAGATGAACTTAGTCTTCACACCTCTCCCTTTTGTTTCGGTATTAAAACAAGTTAAGATTGTAAAGTTCGACCGTGCAAATATGGAAAGGTTGATGCTGCGTTTCAATAGCGATAAAGCTTTATTTGCCATGGAAGTGTCTACCTTTCTTTCAAATGAATACTGGAGTTAAAAGGGTTTATTCTGTATAATAAACAATCTAGGGACTTAATCCTATCGGCGATTTTCAAGTGCAAGCACGTCAACAGAAGGACAGCTTTCAAACGTTTTCACCAATTTATTAAATCCTTACTGAAACTTAATCCGTAAGGTTAACTGGATATGACTAGGTGAAATGTCAATTTCCAGTCCAGGTCTCAAAAGCTTTTACTTAGTTTAGTTTGTTGCTCGCTTGGAGCAGAATTAAACGATCCTGGCTTGTTTAATGTGCACAATTCATAGCAAACTTTTCCCGTTTTTCTACTAAGTAAAAATCTAGGATGTTTGAAACCTTTAAAAAAAAAAAAAAACAAAAAAAAAAACAATTCTTTAATCTGACTCGGATTTGTTATGGCGTGTCCAGATGGTTCGGAGGGCAAAACACAGTTTAAAAATGTTTCTTTTCTTTTATTCCAGCAATATATATACAACCTTAAAGTGGACAAGATCATTGTGATGATTACAGGGAGTGGATCGGGTATAGATCTGAAGGCGAAGCCAGTTGCGTAAGTAAACTAGGACAGAATTATTCTTCTTTTATTTAAGACAGTACATCAAACACTTACTTGTTGTACGGTTATGTAGCTTATATAGTTTATTCACTAACACTTAAGACAGGGTGCAATGAGGAACTTGCAGAGTGCAGCACTGCTTCGTTTTGTGTAAAAAGTACGAACAGCAATATCCTAAAAATGGTTGATAAAAATACAAGACGGGAATAGTCTCGTCAATCTGTAAAATGAGACAGTTTGTTTGATTTTGTGAGGGCCAACGTGACTCATTGAATTTGCACAAATATTGCATATCAATCAATAACATAACTTTTCTGTTTACCAAAAAAAATCCTTGGTATTAAACTTCAGTTGGTCCTTCCAATTTGTCTTAAAATTGTTTGAAGTGTTGAAGTATTAAGTGCATTGTGTAACCCACGGATACATACAGGTTATCGAAATGTGTTTTGTGTATTGGGTCTTTCGAATTAGCTGTAAGTGTTTTTGTAGTAATTTGTACTGCTTCGTCTATTTTGTTGCATTCGTTATGTCAGTGTTTCTTTGCGCGTTGTATTTATGGATATGTTGTTTTTCGTGTATTCCTCCCTTAGCCATTTACGAGAAAGAATTATGCCTGACTTAATTGAGCTAGTGAAGAATCAGGTACGACATAATAACAGAATCTTATCATACATCAACTCAGGAGTTTCTGCATGTTTCTCTTCCTCACTTGGGTTGGAATTAGGAAATTACCGCGAGTAATTAAGTCAAACAGCGCCGTGCTGTAGTGCGCATGCTATAAGGCCGATAGCGACTAAGTATAAGAAGTTGTGCAAGCGACAACTCTATTCTCAAAAGGTGACTTGGCATCAACTTTCCCCCTTGACATTTTCGCGCCAGCCAATATTGGCCTAATGACTCAAAGAATTACATCGCCCGCGTGGAAATCAGTATTTTTTTTAACTTTTACGAAGCTAAAATTGTTCGCCTCCGTTTCGTGCTTTTCTCAAGTTTCACAACATCCCGCGTGTCCACACCACAGTATACAAACGTGGAAAACCATTATATATTTCTGCATTTTAAGAGGGCTGAAGTCATGTAACTTGATAATGTAAGTAGCCGATTGATGGCTAACTTGCCACATGAGAAATGGGAATTAAGCAGAAAAACTCTCTTGCATCGGGGTAAGCAAAGTTTCCAAGAAAATTTACGATCGTCATTTGGAGCTTCTGTTTCTGTGCAGCGAATTTCTCAGAAAGAACTACACTCGTCACAGCCGTTTGTGAACAAAAATTGTAAGTAAATGCTTGTGTACAATGCTCTGAGAAATATCACCAGGCCGAGCACTACCGCCACACGTGCTACGTTTACGCCGCAATTTAAGCTGAAAAATGGCTCCTTTTGAAGTGGCAGTTTCCTTCTTTTCAGAGACTGCAGCTTCTGATGGACGGCACCATGTTCGAGAAACATCTAAAGAAAAAAACGAAAGGTTCGCTTCCTGGAAAAAATGTGAAAGCTTTTTTTCTTTGAGTTTTCTTTGAGATAATTCTGCCATTTTGGCTTACACCTTTGTTTTATTTTTCAGAAAGCAAATATTGGTATTGTAGATTATCGCAGAATCGTAGATTTTTGCATTATGGTAACTGTGAAGAAGGGACAAAGCCAAACGCAGATGCACTGCCAAGTAAATGTAAGCGTTTTGCTCTTTGTCAATACTGCAGCGATAAAATCGATGCACTTTATATGTACCATCAACAAAGATAAGTTAGTTTTTTTTTGTAACAGCTTGAAGTGTCGTCCACTTGAGCCACTGTTTGCATTTTACTGGTTTTTAAATATTTCAATATTCAGTAATGATGAGAAAAGCTTCATTTATACTGAGCAACTAAGAGTCGTAAAGACAAGAATTCAAGAACACGTAAGACCAGTAAATAACTACAAGAGCTCAAAAATAGCCCAACGTGCAAATGAGCAGAACCACAATATGGACTTTTAAAGCGCAATGATTGTCAAAGAAGCCATAAATTATCACAAAATATTCCTCAAAGCGTGGCACGCCCGTAAGAATCCAATTTCAGGCAAGGATCCCACTAACATTTTGGAGATCTACAAATCACTCTCCTAGTCCACTTAATGGTGAAATAAGATCATATATATGTAAAAACTATATTGTATAAATACTATTTTGAAATGACTTTAATACAATTTCTTCACGTAATCGACATGCATTTCCCATCTAAGTTTTGTCCATGTAAATACAGAGTACCAGGATATCCTCGGTGCATTCTTGTACGTAACAGATCTAAGTGGTCTGCCAGATGGTAACAGACAATTAATTTATGTCGTCAAGTCACTGAAGTCTCCTTCCTCCAAGCAATAAACAATGACAGATTCCATTATAGGAATACATCCTGTCTCACATGCTATCGCTTATTTCCTTTTTCGCTGTTTTTTTTTCAGTCGCCCTCTCTGAAGTTCAGGACCTAAAAACAGGCGCCGAATGTCCGCACACGCAAGACGCGGGAAAAGTGAAGAAGGTGGTTGGCTCACGGTGATAGACGCCACAATATCGCACGGTTTTTTGACAAAGTTTATTTAGTACCAACTGTCAAGCGACAAACATTTTTTCTTTTTTACTTTTTCAGGGCGCTGTACAACTTGCATTTTCGCTTATGATGAAAGATAAGGAGCCATTGAATTTTGTTGCCCCTAATAAAGAAACGGTTAGTTCTGTAAAAAAGCACTTCTTGGCTGTTACGTGAATTAAACCTTCTCAATTAGATGTACTGAACTGAAAGCTCTTCCTAAATCATTTATCGAACGAGAGCTAGTTATGAAATTTATATTATAATAGCAATGAGAGTGAAGAAATTGTGCTTTTCCGTTACTATAGTTTGACCTTTGGGTGGACGGCTTGAGTGTTCTTCTTGGAAAAAAGGTAAATATCAAGTGATATAGGCTACATGTAGCTCTGTATGTGTGTATGTATATATATATATATATATATATATATATATATATATATATATGTTATGTAAACAACTAGAATGTACGTTGTTTCTTTGAAATTTTTGACTTTCAGACACGCGTCAAAGCGTTTATGACTATAAAACGATGAAAAGCTAGGTCATGATAATTTACAAAAGTAACGAAAATGCCCATTGTCACGTGCTACACAAAATGAAGTTTATTTCTTAAATAGTAGACCGCGATTCACGAAATTTTCTTCCCCAACATAGACCTTGGGGACGCTCTGAGAGGCCTCTAAAAGTCGAAAGCTTTCAGATCTATCGTCCGTAAACCTCCCGCTGAAACTGACAGCCAAAACGCTGTGAATATCATGGTCATGTTTGGCAGCGCTTTTTGATGTAGACTCATGACAATGGTACACATGAAGTTAAATGGCAAACACTCATTTAAACATTTCCTTACTTTTCCCCCATACAGATGCAGTCACAAACCTGGAAAAGCGATCTAAACAATTTAGTTGAAATGGAGATGAAACTCCGCCTTCTCGACTTGGAAGATGTAAAAATTCCCGAAGAAGCGCCTCTTATTCCACCTGAACCGCCTGGATATCAATTCAGATACAATTTCAACTGATCATTTGAGGATTATATAGAAGAATCACGAGATAGGTGTATGGGCGTTTTAGCCTGAATTTGACTAGGGGAAATTGCTTCAAACTGATCTAGATAAACTGGAGTTACCCCCAGAAGTTCGCTTTAAATTATACCAGAGAAGACCGTACACTTTCCGCAGAACTAATGCACTTAGCACTTAATGCGTTGAACTTTAACTTCGAGATGCCTGAGGTTTTACAGTGAAGACGACGTAAGAGAGTAGAGCAGGCTTAGCGTCATGGCAAGCAAAGACCAGTTCTCACGAGGAAGCACGATACCAAGCCCTTTGCGGGCTTCTCACTTATTCAGAGTACACAAGGAGATGGGAAAAAATGTTCTCCTTTTGTAAGGGAGGGTGTGCGACTGCTTGAACGTGGAGTTAAGGACGGAGAATTAACTAGAAGCTTCGTACTGACTAGGTCTGATTTCGTAGGTCCCTACACTGGTAACTTTCCCCACATGCTGCTCGGATTGTTTGAATTATGTCTCGATTTGCCATTCCAGTGTGACTTGTGCAGGATGTTACTAATCAGTCAAACCTCAACATCCCAAAAAGGAAGTGAGCGATGGGAGGGTTGTAAAGGTCGATCTTTCATAACTTAGATCTTCTGAATCACGGCATTTGTCCCGAGCGTAGCCTGCGCTGCGCTGCACACAAGCGTCGGCACCGCGGGCTATCCATCCGGGGCACGGTCATCTTAGCCGAACCAGGCCTCACCTGGGTTGCTGAGGTGTCAATTCTGCAGCCTGGCTCCACGTGAGGGTTAGTCCGTTTAATTAAGGTTAAAAATGGTGCGCGCTAGGACGTAACCAATGAGGGCAGGCATCCGTGCGGGACTGGAAAATGAAGTATTTTATTTACCTGATAACTTCTTCATTTTCCAGTCCCAGTCTCCACATGGTTACCTGACTTCGGTGGTTACGCCCCAGTGCGCACCGTTAAAAATCCAAAATGAGCCCGTCTAACCTGGATCCCAGCAGTGCTCGACACAAATCCCGCTTCACCGGGCTGGCCCGGTAACCTTTGTGAATACAGGGTTTTAAAAAACTTGGATAAAGGTCAAATGTTACAAAATTGTCATTTTCCTTCTTGTTGTTGCTAAGACTGTACTTCATATTCTTTGACGTGGATCAGTGGTCTTAAAAAGCCATTAACCTGGTTTTCTACGCGCGAACAGCGCAAAGAAAATCCGAAATTTGTGACAAAATGACTGTTGAGCCTCGTTTTTACGTTGAGGTTACTCTCAGGTTCACGCGCTGTTTTCATAGATAGATTCCACTTCTGTGTTTGAAAATCTAGTGAGATTTCGACTTCTATCATTTGAAAACCACCAGTATCAAGCTTCATAAGTTGAAATAAGCTTACGGCTCGCCAGTACGACGTCACAGGTTCTGAATTTATGATTCATGTACCTCTGCATTGAATAGTTAACCAGATTTCAAATCCTTTGAAGCATTTCTTTGACTCGTTCTCGGTAATATAAGCCTCAAAAGAAAGTACCTCAGAAACCGTCGCATCTGACCTTTAATACCTGCGCTTCCAAAATGCGTTGGAGACAATATTTCGACCATAGGCACCGGTGGGATACAAAATTTTAACAATCGTTAATTTATTTATATGTATGTACACTGAGAGGTCTCTATTTTTCCAAGGAACAAGTAGTCATTTTTATGCAAAACTATTGCAGACACGTATTTTGTTATGTAAAATAAATTATCGAAGTATGTGCTGTCTTGCTCATTAACCCTTGATGTTGAAAGCAAAAATTGTCACCTTGGTCAATTTCTTTTTCGTTTACCCTGTTCACCTCTCGTTCTATTTTCCCCCTTCTCTTTCCTAATGTCTCCGTTTTCTTTTCCTTCTCTCACTCTGTTGGTGCTGCCATGTTATAATTTCCTAAGCTATAGCGTTCTATCCATCCATTAGCTACACATCTTGAAATCTTCACACTTCTCTCGCAATTCTCCCTCCTTTCTGGATGCGCTATTGGTGGACCGCGGCAAGCCAAGCCACTCATCCCATTTGAGTCCAATATTACAACGTACAATTCAGTAATTGCGTCACTATTTTGATGTCTGGGATTGCGAGCTGTCCTTAAGCGCTAGTAGAAACCAACATATATAATAATTTAACCAGCGCAATTCATTACCCAAGGTATTGAGAGAAATGAAAAGATTGAAAAATGAATGGAAACAAAAAACCAAAGCAAGCAGTAGGTCAAGGACCTCATTTTACCACGTGGCAGTTAAAATGAGGGGGAAATGATTATGTACCTGGTGTCAAATACGTGTATCTCAACAGATACTACTCGGGAGTTTAGATCTCTTAAGATTTAAAATGGGATTGTAATGCAGTACCAGTCGCTGAATGCCATTTTGAGTGACAATTCCTTCCCCCTTAACTTCACAATGTCGCTCACGCCACGCGCTCCACTAGTTAAAAACAATGCGATGTCCTCTATGGTAGCAAATTCACATTTCATTTACTATCCGCGTAAAATTTGGCAAGTTTTGTCGGTCGTGTTAAGACGCTTACCCGAAGTAAGTCAGCGAGGCAAAAATGCATGGACAGGTCTGCCCGTTAAAATAACGTACTTTGTGAATGCGGCGTCAAGGTTTTATTTAAAACTACATAAAGTTCCCTAAAACGAACACATTTTGCCTAGTGTGCATGTTTGAAATGCAGCAAAATCGTAGGCCAACGAACTGTATAGAATCACAGAAAACTCCTCTTCCAAAGTACTAAGGTCTCGTTTGAACGCTTAGCAAATTACTAAACGAACGTTGTCTTTGTGAACGTCTAACCCACTACGAGCTCACTCGCCTTGACAAAAATGTATTCCAACTTTCAAAACAATCAAAGTGATATATTAATGCCTGTAATTATAGTTGTGTATATCGTTAACGTCTTAATTTCTAATGATAGTCTAAACCTGAGAAAACTCTCCCCAATTCCCTTCCCCAACGTGCGAAATGAATACTGAATTAAAGACCCAAATGTCTAATGGTCTACATACGTATAATTTTTCCCTCAAGCCAAACCATATAAAAGCTTACGTCGTTGCGAATAGATGGAGAAGTCCTTTTGCGAACGAAATTATTTCTGTTCCTCCCAATTTCGATTCTCCGTAAACACGATCTACAAAGGTTATAGGTACCTGAAAATGAAACAAATAAACGTGGTAGGCAAAAAAAACGACTACTTTTTCTGTCGGTTAACATTTTCAGTTTTTGGTTTCGGTAGATTCTAGTCATTTCATTCCCTTTCCTTGGTAATTTCTCATATAATTGAAGGCATTTTTGGTACCAAATTTTATTTTTACTTTTCCGTGTTCTGACCATTTATATTTTAATTATACTCAATTAAATTTTTAAATTTTGCAATCAAATATAAAATTCAGTGGATTGTCATACCTCTCCAATTGAATACCCTAGTTGTCGAGCACGAACAATCATCTCCATTTGAAACACAAATCCTTTGGACTGGCAGGAATTGACAAGATTAGACAGAACGTTTTTCTTGTAAAGTCTAGAAAAATGTAAACAAAGCTTGTCATCAGGAAAGATTCTGGATATTTAAACCTTGGTTTGCATAAAGTGGTCAAAGTCTTGCCTAAACACATTGAGTCAGCACAATAATTCTGTTTCCAAGGCAAAAATGAGTGTATGGATTTTGGTGATGATTTTGCTCACAGGAGTTAACTTTTCCACATCTCTCATAGTTTACACTAAGAATTATTTACCTTACAGTGCCTTCATCTATACTGGATAACCCTATCAACTTGCTAAGCTGTTCTCCCTAGAGGTCCAGTAAGGGCCACCCCTCATGGGTCCAGTGTTACTACAGGAGGTAACCAGAGTACCCAGAGAAAACCTGCGATACTTGGTAGATGTCAAACTGGACAACGCTATCCTCACATGTGACCATGGTAACTTTAATCAGATAACTGCACAGAACCGGAATTGAACCTTAGTGGTGAGAGACACGTGCACTACCACTGTCCCACCAGCACCCTACACAAACATTATCCAAATATTTAAATGTGCCATACCTAAAACTCCCAGTCAGATCTGACACGCCAGGCTGCAACAAAACCTGTGTGATGTAATTGGCAACACGACTAACGAAAAACAAAGAACAGAAATTAATAAGACAGGCACATCCCAGAGTGTTATTTCACTCCTGGTTTGCTCATGGCAGCAACCCTTAAGCCTGGTTAACACCAATAAAGCAAGCACAAGAACAGAGTCAAAACAAAAGTTTTAAAAGACAAGGCAGGTAGTCCTAAGGAATATTGCAAGCATACACTCTAGCATAAGACATAACACAAGCACAACCACAAGCATAAGACCTAGGCTACATAGAAAATGACAGTTCTTTAGTCTTGTTCTTGTGGTTGCTGTACCTTGGTTCACTCATGCTGCTCTCAAAATTCAGGAAATAGCATTTCAAAGTATTAAAAAAAAATAAACAACCCTCAGGGGCTGTATACCCCTGGGCCCCTCTATAGATAGGGTGTGTCCCCCCAATAATTAGTTCGTTCCTATGCCTCTGTTATCTACACGCCAACCTGGTTATACTTGTTCCAACTTTGCATGCATGTTGGCAACAGAGTGACAGATTACTCATGGGTCAATCATAGGAGGTGGGTTAGCCCTTGAAACACTTTAAACTAAAACTCAAGTCATCAGACATTCAGTCTGATGACTCTACCATATACATTTCAAGGCCAGCCCTAGAAATGTCAATGAGAGTTGAAAGAAATTCACCACCTCAAATGACGATTGCTATGCAACACAATTCATGGTGTAAGAAGACATCATCAATAGTACAATTGGTAGTGTTAGAAAACATTGAAATGTCAACAGAAATTGTTCCAGCATAGTGTTAATAGATAAGGTTTACCTGATGAGTTTCCTTCTCAAGTCCCAGCCATAGACACCTCCACTTCCAACATAGCGTGTGCCAGATACTAAGTCATAATCACCTTCCTTCTGTTTTCTGTGACAAGATGAAATTACATAATATTAAAATATGGTAATATTATTCTAATATATAATACTATGTAACAAAGGTAAAAATATATAAAATAATATGATATAATAATTTATATAATGTAATAATAATTATAATAAAATAATAATACCTATAAATAATGTATATAAAAAATAATAGGTAGAAATATAGTAATAATATTAAAAATATTTAAGTAATACTGATATATAACATTAGTATAATTACACAAGTGATTATCGAAAGTCCCCTATTGGACCCAATTTTGATGTTCAGTATCTCCTCCAAATCAAGTGCCAAACAATTGGAATCAACACCAAACAGCATGATGTGGGAGCCTCTGCTGACATGATTGGGGGAACTTTTAAAGAATTACAGAAACCCCATTTTGCAAAAAGGGGACCACAAGAGCCATGTGGTCTTCCCTTTGCTAATAGGCAGAATTTCAACATGCAGATATCTCCTGCAAATCCAATGCCAAACAATTGGAATCAACACCAAACAGTAGGATTTGGGAGCTTCTGGCCTTTGCTGACATTATCTGAGAAGTTTTAAAGAGTTGCAGAAATCTTGTTTTGCAAAGGTGGGACCACATAAGCCATGTGCTCCCACCTTGGCTATTGAGCCAAATTTTGATGTGTGGATATCTCATGCAAATCAAGTGCCAAACAATTGGAATCAATGGCAAACAGCAGCATTTTTTAGTGTTTTACCTTTGCTGACATTATTAAGGAAGGTTCAAAGAGTTAGGGAAACCTCAATTTGCAAAATGGGGACCACATGAGGCATGTGGTTCACCATTTTGCTATTGGGCTGAATTTCAATGTTCAGATATCTCCTTCAAATCAAATGCCAAACAATCAGAATCAACACAAAGCAGTGGGATTTGGGAGCATCTGTTATGTTCAAGAAGTGAATATAACAGATTTACAATTTCAACTTGTTAATCAGAGTTTATTGCCTAGGATAACAGTGAAATCAGAGCCAAATTATGAAAAAATAAAAAATTAAAAGAATTGCTTTGCTTTTTGAAATCACATGTCAAAAATCAAAACCAAACTAGCACATACAATTTCATCCTTGTACTTTAAGTTTAAAGAGATTTTAAGGATTTTTCAGTAGTCTGGAATTCTGTAATCACCATTAGAAAAAATTAAAAGCTGAAAAAAATGAATAAAAAATTAATATAAAAACCTGATAAAATCTTGAATGAACTTTGGCTGAAAAAGAATATAAAAAGGAAGAAATTTAAGCACTGGTTTACTAAAAGATTAAAAAACATGTGGTAATTAAAAAGTAGGTTTTTCCTATGAACCTCCATGACTAAAAATTATAAGATGCCCTAAGTAAAGCAACTGGGAAAAAAAGTTCTGGTGGGAAGTTGACAGCAACTTCAGCATGTGCTAAAATGTTTATGTGATGTACCAAACAGCAATAATGAATGGTACTGTAGAAATAACACAGGCCACTTTTTATTCACTATAATACATGCTTATGACATCAGGTTCCACATCCAGATCCCATATGTTTGGATCTTGGGCTGCAATTTTGCAGGATAAAATAAAATATAAATTATCCTTACATGATGAGATAAATCAGCATCCATTATTATAATATAATTTCCTGTTGAATGCATTAGACCATGAATATATGCAGTTCCTACATGAAACAAGGGGAAAATGAAATAAAAGCTGTGAACAAAACTGTTGTTTGTTTAATGACTATACAATTGACAACAAAGGGGGAGAGAAGTTGACAGTTTGAGTTATCAAATAAAATCAATGAAATGACAAGCCAACTTCAAAATAGTCAGCCAAAGGATAAAATACAGTAATACATGCTATAGAATTCAACATCTTCCACTTTATGTTATTATAAACTTTGTGTTACCAGTAATTAAATGTTAGCAATTTTTTTGCTGCACAAGGATATCGTGTTAATTACCATAAATCCTATCAATTGGCATTCTTTGGCTGCAGCAGTCTTGTTGTCTCCACAGTTGCATACAGTAAAATTAGTCAAGTAACTAAATGCCATAAATCACAGTTGCACTATTTTATAATCCACAGTACTATATTACAATGTACTCTTACACAACTTTGGGCTTTCAGTTTTAAAATGTTGTAAATTAACCACACACACCCAAATTTCATCATTACTCCTTCTACAAAGATTATTACATTGCCTTATCTCACCTAAACCAAGTTTTCGGGGTCTTGGTCTCAAAACCTAAAGAAGGTAAACAATAAATAATAACAATAAATCATTATAACCATTAACATGTCATACATTGCTTTTTCCTCAAATATTTTTTTCTTAAATCTCAGTCTTGAGTCTCAAATAACAGTCTTAGTTTCTTATTCTCACAAAACTAGCACAGAAAAGTCAAACTTCTCTTTTCACTGCCCAAGGAATCATATATTTGTTGCCCTCGTTCTTTTATTCTCACTTCCTTTAATGCTGCTGCTTATTTGCAGATCTAGGCAAGGCTAAGGCAGCCACTGATTTTGTAAATATGTTTATATACTGCATACAAGGTATGTATCTTTGTAAGTATGTATAGTTTCCTCTTACTTTGCACATTACACACATCGATTTCTCATGTGAAACACACTTATAGAAACTTAGCACATCAAAGGTTTAATTAACCCATTAAGGGGCAAGTATCCCAGTCTGCTGATTTAAAATTGGCTGGCATTGGCTGGAATAAAATTCTTAAGAATGCCCTTGACCATAACCCTTTCCCTGAACAAACTTTCTTCTTGACAAGTAAAAGTGTCTCACATTAGCCAGAGTAAAATAATAGAAGACTGATCATGTTAGAAATGAGTTGAGATAGTTTCAATAAAATGGAACTGGCACCAAAAAGGATAAATAAGTTAAAATACTGAAATAGATTGTTATTCAATGTTAAATTCAAGTCATTCCTACAGTCAAACTTACTATTTTGTCACTTCCATAAATATTTTGCAATTGTTTTGCAGCATCTAAGGTTCCATCAGGACTTCCATCATCAATTATGATCACTTCAAAGTTGTAATTACTAACAAGACAAATTTTAATACTCGCATCAGATACTTATTCTAGTGTTTGTAACTTAATACCCCTTCCCTCCCTTGGTATGTAATTATGCATGCATGCATAAAAAAAGAGGAAAATAAACAAGAAAGAAACCAACATGGAGTTTGTGGTTTCTTAGGCTGAATCCGGCTATAAATCTGGTTGAATTCGTGTCATCTGTTGACAATTTATAACATGATTGGGTCCTAATACAGTACACTAATGTCTGACAATTTCAGCTGTTACTGTACTTATCCACAGACAGGTTGGCCATTAGCGACGAATCTTTCCAGTGCATTCTCAAACACCAAACAAAACAAAAGCTAGTAATTCTATGCTCAATAATAACTGATTTGCCAACCAAAATTAGTGTTGCTACACAAAACTGAATCTACCATAAAATAAACTGAGAAACACACGAAAAATGGAGTACGACATTTGAGTTTAAATATCGGTTGACGTGTCAACACCACCGAGTCACTGACCAACGTAGAAAAATTTCAATCACCAGGAAAAAATTACCACAAACATACATTTCGCCTTTTAGAGTAATACACTGAACAACTGGCTGTAACAAATTAAACTTAACCGAACAGCTAACCATTAGCTTTAGTAGAAATCTTCCCAAACCTCGACACCGAAAACTTGACCTCACAAGCTGTTGAATTCTTTGCTCAAAAACATTCCTCCAAAAGACCTACCTTTCTGAAAAGGACTTTACAATTAACCATATAATCAAAGGTAAGTTCTCCTTTTCGTTATATGTAGGAAGAAGAATCGAATATTTATCACCTGCGTCAGCCATCTTTGTTTTGTATGGTTACAAGTGATGGTTACTGGTCACCAGGCTACCACCGATGTAGTGAACTCGTCTGGAGTACGGTGGATTAAAATGATTAAATATTCAGACAAATCCTGACGGTCAACTAGGGCGATAAAAATAAGCGCAATTTCTCGAAACAAAATTTACCTTTATTAGCCCATGGGCTTCTCCGTAATATCTACAAAATTTCTATCACAGTAGCCAGAAATGTATTGGTTTGCCCATATCATGGCGGCCATGTTGGTAAACTTTAGCAAAGAATTTCATTCACTTTTGTATGATCTTTCGAACCTCAAGGAATTGCTAAGCATCATTTGTGAACTGGCAAACTAAAAAGGTCTGGTAACGGTACCTAACGTTGACGCGCACTCCGCAAGGTGCAGAACTGGAATTTAAAAACAATATTGGCACTACGTAGGTGGGCCAGTTGCACAGCTTTTGCACACATTTTTTTAGTGGTGGCTTGGGATATTCCATCGCACTCTAACAGATGACAGTTGTCATGATCATTAATTTACAGGTATGAAATTGATGGCTGAGTTCGACGTTTAGTTCCAAATACATGGCACACCTGGACAACATTTTCTACAAACTAAGTGCTTGGAGTAAATTTGTGGTGTCAATTAAGTTACTGCACAATTTGTGAACATACGTGTGGGGGTTAGGACCCCTAGACCTGCCACAGCACTCCAGATACTGTTTCGATTCTCTTCACATTGTCACATTTCATTAGAATTTTAAGCAGTTGAATTGGCTCAATTACTACCTTCACTCCATTCATTCAGATTTCCTGATGTGCAGAAATTATCAATATTTTGGAATCTACATTTGACATACCACAGCAATACCTCTATATGTACATCCCTAGATTGATTTTCCTCATTAGAGTCTTGACTGACTTACAATTGAGGCAAATACCAAGTTTTAATGTGGGCTAATCTTCAAAGGACTGTCACAGAGAGTACTCTACTGTAATCCCCAAAAGGACGAGGGATTACACTGTATTTGATTCGTCTCTTAGTTTCTACCTCATGCAAAGCAAGTTTAAACTGTATCTAGTCTTCACTTCAAGACAAAGGGTTGCACAAACATTTCAAAAATGCAACATGTCAAGAATTTTATTAACTTTTATTTCATAAAAATTTAACATCACAATGCCACAATACAGGATACATCATGAAATTAAAATGAACAAATGAGACTATTTGTCACATTACCCAGCAGAAGTTGTTCTCAATAGATCAACTGCACAGCTATCCAACTGGGCCAAATCAGTTTTTTCCATCCATCCTTTCTTAGGAATTTGAATGGGAGATATGCCTGGAAAACTTATGCCTATCTTACAATTTATTTTGTCATGCCACAATAGACTAGCCCCCAGTGACTATCATTTGAAATAAATTTCAATTACATGTAAATCAAATGAATGCCTGGCAACCCCTTAGCTTTCAACTACAATTCTAATCTACCCCATTTGCATCCAATTTTGCTGTTTTGATTTTGTTTTGTCAACAGTTTCTCTCACTGAAATTGATTTTGGTAATTTCTCACCCTTTAAACCACTAAGGACACACTCAACTCCTGTTTACCCAGCCAAAGGAGACTTCTGGATAGGTCTTCCAGCAAGGTCAGATTTCACTCAACAAATTTTCCCAGTTCCAACATGAACAAAATAAATAGTTGAGAACTTTCAACTTTTTCCATGTGGTAAAGAACTAACTGGACATGAATTTATCCAGCAGATAATTTTCCAGAATTCAAACTGGTGCAAAGTTAGCAGTTGACCCATTAACAGGTAAGGCTCCCCAATCTGCTGTATAAATTATCTGTAACAAATTGCCTTTGGTGGGTTGAAGTACCACCATGATGGAAAAAATTATCAATCCACTCTTCAACTCATTTTAAAATACTTTTGAAACAGGGAAAGACATCATGCCAATCCATTTCATAGCTGAATACCATAATCTTCAATTCACTCAGGTAATTATAGGAAACATGCAGTCAGTAATTAACCAACTACCTACTCAAAGGTTTGGGTGGAGGATGGGAAACTACAGGCTCTAAGACTAACTTCAAGCAGCCCTGGAGATCTATCACAAGTGATGTATGGTACTACAGTAGATGTACTTTCAGTGTTCACTTTGTATAAACAAAGGGACTGGCTATAATAGGCTTCTACCTCCCAAGGCAAGCTACTATCATGAATATATAGATAAACCATTAAACCTTTGCTTGAGCTAATTAGGAACTACAGTAAATATTTTGTTCATGTGGAATCCAAATCTTGCAGTGCTGGTGATGACTTGATATTTCCACAGGCAAAGTCACTGACAATTTCAATTACCCATACTAGGAACAGACAGATAAATCCAATACAGCCTGGACTGCTGACAGCCTGAACAAATTAGCTCATCTTTTGCAAGAATTAACCTATTCCCCCTTCAACAGCCTTCCTCTGAGAAGTGAAATCATTTGTCATATAAAAAGCAGTGCAAATTTGAAACTACATGTAGAATTTTTAAAGCCCACAGCATTTCAAGCTGTCAGGTTTATCTTAGTTTTAAGTACATCACTAGAATGCAATTTTCAACTGAATTTTTCTCAGCTGAGCTCCAGGCTACTGGTCCAAAAGAGCAGTATATTATGGGTAACACCCAACAGTAGTTTGGAAATTTTCACATAAATTCTCAGCTGTTTTGTTTTTCATAAAGATCTACACACAATTCTTAGCTGGTACATTTTTTCCTTTAAGATCTAGTGACAAATATAACTTTTCTTGAATGCAGTTCATTAACAATAACAACCACCACACCAAGAAGTACACATTGGTGGTCAGCAAGATGATATCTTCCCACCAACAAATAAACTTGTAGCTGATCTTAACCAATTCGGAATTAACAAAAGAGAGTGACTAATGAATAACCCAGGGGGGATTGCAAGTTTAAATAACACTTTGAAACCATTTAATAATCTCTGCTAATACTCCTTTTGTTATTACCTCCTGTTGCAAGATTACTAGAGCAGACATTTCATTGAAGCAAAGTCCTTTGGTGTGAACCATCATCAGGTCATGACAGTAACCTTTTCAGGGCATGGAAGAAAAATGCTTATTGTCAATTAGTGTCACATAAGAATGGGTACTAAACCTCCCAAACCAGTTTGCAAACAATAGTTTTGATAACTCAGCAACATACCATTCTACATTATTCATTTGGTCATTTGCAAATACACAGTGTAATCCAGAAATCACAAAGTTTTGCACTTTAATTACAAAACTGGAAAACCCAGTGTATTTCAAGTAATTACAACTTAATGCATAAGTTGTTTGGTAAAATATCAAAATTTATTGACTGATGATGGTATTGTAAAAGCATGGTAAAGTTACCAAGGCTACTTCAGATGTTTGCAAAGAGGTTTTGACTGCTGTACACTAAATAATGTTACACGATTTGTATCTCAATCTCCATCTGGTCACTTACAAATTTCCATAAAAAAACAGTATCTGAACTACAAATGCAAACACATGAGCTACAGAGCAGTTTACTGCATCTTATGCTAAACTTACAGCATCTTATGCAAAACTCACTTCACCTCAAGGCTTATTTATCAAGGGGCATGCTAAAACATGAGAAATCCTTTCTTAAATTTTAATTCCACTTAGAGGTTAAACTTTGCCATGTTTTTGTTCAACCAGAAAATTTTACCCAACAACACTTTTTTTATCACAGTAAACAGGACAAACTCTTCTAAGTAAAAAAATCTTATTCCTGCTTGACAGTAATACAGCCAAATATGAACAAACTAATTATGGTGAGTACAATGGTGAAAATATGACATACTAACCCCCCCACTAGGTTGGCTAACCTCCATATGAACTAGCCATATATGCTGTATTATGGCAAAAATACTTCCAGCACTTAAGTGTGCAGTTCTTGCAGCCTTTTACATAAAGATAAGAGACTTTGGGGGATCCTCATTATACTCTGAACTCTTGGGACAACAGACAACTGATGAATCAATCAGGCAAAACAGATACTAAGTTCTCATATTTATGCAGAGTGGAGCAATCAAGGACAACTTGGACACGGCACTACATTTCACCACCCAATTTACTTACTTTTCAATCATTACCAGCTAATTGAAGTGTAATAATGAGCAATCATATTTTTTAAAACAGAATTTTGTTAATTATGCAGCAATAATTTTATTTGATTATACAGAAATGTTGCAAAGATTTTGTGAGAAATTGTTGAAAAAGTTATCTTTATCTAAAGAACATCGGAAAAGCATGCATATGAACAACTTTCCATGAGATACAAATCGAAACATTACTAACATGTACATGCAGTCAGAGGAAGTTGATACGATATTTACCGTTTAGATCTCAGATCTTCGTAAACTGTCACAACAGTTCTCCACATTCCTGAAAAGGAAAAAGAAAGCTCTTCGAGTGGAGACATACTGAATTTACACAATTATATCAATGGTATAAGAACGAAAGACTCTGTGTTTTTCAATCATATTCTTTTTAAAACCAGATCTAACAATTCATCCCTTCCTTCCTGCTAAATAGTAATCACTGTTTTACCAGTAAAAATCTTCTCCACTCTGTCTGAACCCTACATTTCTCTTCAGTAAGAAACAACTTATGAGCTAAAATAAAATCTATGGTATGTAATTACATATTTTTCAAATTCTTTTTTTTTTCCTGTTTTTCTTTAGAAATTTGTTGTTATTATTGTAAAACAGAAAAATGTGATCAGCCAATATTGACTTAACAATTTTGCAACTAAAGCTATATACAAAGCAGTGGGAATACCGACAATTTAAAAAATAGATGCTGGGACTTCCAGGTTGAACAACAAATCCTGAGATTCAATCTTCTGCCTTCTTGCTGCATTTATGGCAAAACTCAAGGGAGACCTTGTTTTCCTTCACATGAAGACATACTCCCCCTGATCCACCTTTTCGACGCTTTTTATTATTAGCAGTCTCCTGATTAGATTTCTGAAATTCCTGAGAAGTACACCCCCTTTTCCGAG
Source organism: Heliopora coerulea (assembly GCA_030142905.1). Taxonomy (NCBI): domain Eukaryota; kingdom Metazoa; phylum Cnidaria; class Anthozoa; order Scleralcyonacea; family Helioporidae; genus Heliopora; species Heliopora coerulea. The sequence goes on along the minus strand of JASJOG010000011.1, from coordinate 2,512,947 downwards.
AACGGCGGGTGCATACTGTGTTCTCTTTCTGACTCTCGGAATCCGCCTGCGTTGGTTGCCTAGAGGAACAGAAAGAAGTAGACAATGAAATCCCAGGCGTCACAGAGACCCTTTCTAACAGCTTGGACAACATGCTTTGGTTTGCGACAATACTGTTCAAATAGTCCACTTCCTCTTGTAGTTCATTCACTCTTCGTTCCAATCTTAACGATTTTCCGGTCAACGCTGTCTTTTCCAGTCGGAGTTGTGCGACTTCTTTTTCCAGCCCATGCAAGTAAATTTTCTTGTTCTTTCGGTTTTCCCTCGCCTTTTCTGCATTCCTTTTTCGTTCTTCAGCGATCGTTAGTTTAGAAGTCACGGTCTTCCCTGTCCCTGACATGGAAGTCAGCGGGAGAGATCGAGGAACCTCAGGTGTTTTATCGTTACCGCCATTGCCTTCCCGGATATTCAGTTCGAGGCAAGGCTCGTCGTCTAGCAATAAATTCAGGAGGTCATCACCCTCTCTCCCGAATTCGTTCACCAAATCGCAGGCAAAAGAATCAATTCCACTGTCACTGCTAAGCGTTGGTGAAAGACAAAGCGACTTTGCCATAGACAGTTCCTGATTTTTCTCAACAGATTCAACAGCATCATCCCCTCTCTCCTTTGTCATACAGTAATCGTGATCATGGATAACCTTTTCCTCACTGTTTTCCATTACAGATATCAAAATAATTCCAACCAAAGACCAGAAAAGAACCAAATTCACTTCTACTCCCTAAATACTGAAACAGAGAACGTCAACCGAACGTACATTTTTGTGGCACGAGATATTACACCATGTCATTACACCTCGTGATCTATATTCTCCAATCATATCTCTAGTTAAGATAAAAATAGATTACGGTTAATTACGGATATTTACGTGAGTTAACGAAGGTAAATCCCGGAGGTAAACAAATATGGCGCTCGTTTGCTCGAATATAATCAGTAGGATAGTTCCACTAATGTTGCGGAGAAAGCTACTATTAGCCGTACATTATGGTACAGGAGGTGAAAATGAAGGACCGGATGACAATTATGTGAACAACGAGCAGCGAAATTCAAGTGAAGAAAGATATAGGTATTTGAGTTGGTAAGGGAGGGGGGGTAGGAAGAAGACAACTTTCTCATATTTTAACAATTCAAAATCGCCTTTACTACTTTGTATTTACACATATAATTTTAAAGTTCGTTTAAATATTTAGTGTTAGAGGTACCAATGAAACAACGGATTAATAAGGGCATCCCTTTGTAAAAACATTTGAAATTTTGATAATTATTTATGAACCCTGAACTTGCTGAGGTCTTCAATCTTGAAAACAATTAACCCTCAGACAGTCACGATTGCATACCGGGTAATGAGCTAAAATTCATAGAATTATTACATATACCATGGCATTTAAAAGTTAAGTTTACCTTTGTAGCCTTCAATCTTAACCTTGGCCAGGTCTAAGAATTCACTTGCTTCTCACCCACTAGCAAGTCTCCTTGACTACATTTGTACTCACAAGAGGAGGCCTGATAAACTAAGTCTGTAGGTGGTTGTATGTACTTGATTACTTAGCTGTTTAAAACCACTTCACTATATAAGTCATTTACTGGGCCAAACCCAAGGAAAGATCCTTACTTCTCTCATGCAGGAAATCACTCTGAATCTATCACTGACATGCCGACCATCAACCTCTTTTAATGACAAATATCTTGAACAGAAGATTTATTAATGGTTTGTAAGACAGAGATAATTGGTGGCTGTAGCTGCCCTGATGTCATGTGCAAACTACTAACTGAATAATCTTTGGAAACAACCACTGAATTTCAACAAATTATAAACCAAATGCTCTTTTACAGGTTTATGATTATCAATTGATACATTATCCAACTGCATTGATCCTCAATCAATTGCTTTGTATAATGACATGAAATCTGTACATTTGATTACTATTATCCTGTCAAACCTAGAAAAAGCCCAGTAGCAGATCCTTTCTATGGGGCATCACAAGAAGCTTTTCCTGAAGAAATATCAAGGATTTTGATGGCTCCTATTAAAGAAGATGACATTGAGATTAAGCCTGATGGTATGAGCAAGAAACATAATGTACAAATGTATTTCAAGAATGTTGATTCAGTTTGGTTATTTCACTTTTTATGCATAGTGCCCATTTTGAGTTAAGTTGAAAATGTAATTGTTGAGGAACCTGCATCTATAGTTGGTGCCACTTACGGATTGAACCTTCAATCTTTGGCAAATAGTAGCACCTGGGACTATAACTGTCAGTTTCATGCCAGACTTGTTGTAAGGAGTATAATACCCGGAATACAATAATTATATGGGAACATAATAACTGAACATGCTCACATAATATTATCTTATTTATTTGAAGGTCTTCTCTATCTACCAGAGATTAAATATCGACGCATTTTGAATGAATCTTTTGGGCCAGGTGGCTGGGCATTGTTGCCAAGGGGTGAATCCCTACAATTTCAGGTTTGTTAAGTTTTGGGAACTTCTAGAAAACCTTTGTCTTGAAAAGTTGAGATTCTAATTTTAAACCAGGAACCAGTTGCTCAAGGAGTGGTTTCTTAGACCTAGGGTTAATGGAAAAGCAGTAAAAACAGAAAAATGCTCAAAGGATACTAATTCTGAAAGCCAAATCAACTTACTTTTCATAGGCTTGTATTAGTAGCCATAGACAATTTCTGATCGAGGTACTTTTGAGATGTTTCTAACATTATTATTATTATTATTGTTATTAATATTAATAATAAAGGCATGTGGGGCTGTCTCAAGGTACAGGTTTGCCCTTTTGTTAATGAAAAAGTTAAACTAATTACAAAGCATTAGATGGGTAATGCTTCCTGCCTGAAATAAATTTACTTGGAGCAAAATAGTGGATCGGTCCCTGGTAATGGCCGCCTAACGCCTTTCCCTGAATCATGTCTGAATTGGCTAATTGGATTTTTTTTTCTAATTTAATATGAAGTCCAATGCAAAATCTTAAATTTCATATAAAAATGAGATTACTCTGCGGTTTGAACTAAACCTTATTTAAAAGCAGAAGGAAAAACAAAATTTTGAGATGGCCAATTGAAAGAACTGGTCTGGATTTTGAGTTATACCGAGACTTTTGTGTCGGAAACCAATTCTCCGAAACACAATCTCGATCAGGCATATTGCCAACTTTTCAAGATTTTTGTGTTGGGAATTAATACCTCGTTCATTCCAAATTCATAACAGGTTTTAAAATAAATCCGTTCTTACAGTACAAGTTTTGGCAGTTAGCCAAAATAAAACTTTGCTACATCAGACCTTGGAAGTACGGGTAGTCTTAGCTCTGTGTAGTAACTTGAGGTGGCTGCTGAAAAATTTCAAATAAGTGTCGCAAAACGCTGTCTAATGAAACATGTTTCTCCGATCGAGTACATGTCTGACGCTTAAGTCTCAGAAACTTTGATGAGATGCATAGTCATTGAGACTTAGTCTTGAAAACCTTAGAGACCCCTGACTTCGAGTTCTCGTATTTTATAAGTCTTATTATAGGCCAACGAATGGGATAATATTACTGATATTATCGACACGGTAAGTCTCGGAGACTTACTGAGAAGGATCGAAGTAACGACTTGGTTTCTGACGCTTAAGTCTTGAAACATTGATGACCTGCATGGAGATTTCGTGTAGGACACCTGGTCTTTGACTTCAAAATCTCGGAACTTTCGAAGCATTACCCGCAAATCGCCTTAACACGGAGCCTAAAATAAACGTAAATAATATTGATAATTCTAAGAAATTACTGGTTTCCGGCGAACGAATATCATCGTCATCACTTACCCGGGAAAATGCCAAACTTAACTTCTGTATCACGTCCTTAATAAGTTGAAGTCAGTACTGAGAGTTAACCATCCCTGGTTTAGAATATTTTAATCAATTTTAATAATATGCTTAGGAAAAACAATCGACTATTTTGCGCTTTGAGCAATTTAAGAATTTTCCTTCGTTTGTGAAATGAGTAAACTTTGTATGATCTTCATTTTAGAATGAAAAAGACAAAAGCCAGTTAATAACTAGAGAATATGCTCTCTTCTGCTGTGGCCGTTACGTTTCACAAGCTGTCGGGGAACATACCTTTTATGGCCAAGGCAATATGGTTTACGGAAAGGCCATGGAGGCAGCCAAATCGAATGCCTTAGTCCGATGTTGCAAAGATCTGGGGATAGCCAGTGAATTGTGGGATCCAAAAGTAAGTGAGGGGGATGAAGATTTTCAAACTTCGTTTTAAGGATGAAAATTTGGGACAAAAAGCATTATATTTAGCTGACTTCGAGCCCATTTATTGTCCAAGCAACGAGGCCAACATGATAGTAGGTGATTCCTCAGGAATTCTTCCATGAATAAAAAATTCGAATTACCTTCATGGAACGCACAACAAAAAAGCTTCCTGTTCCTGCTAGATTGTCTAAACTACCCAGGAAAGAGTTCTTAATAAAAAGCGAGACTTTCACAGAGGAAATCTTCTAATGATTTAATTTGATTTTGCTTAATTTTTTTTCCAGTTTGTGATGGAATGGAAAGAACGATATTCCAAAACGGTTTGGTGTGAACATGCTTTTACAGCGGAGAAAAGAAAGTTATGGCATAGAAATGACCGAGATTCTTCAAAAGCGATCCCTTACCCATGGAAAACAATTTCAGGAAACAGTCCTAAATAGTGAAAGAAGGCAGACGTTGAGTTTGAGATAAATAGGTAAAATATAACTGATTCAACAGCAGTATTTTAAAGTTATGCAAATGGAAGTAAGTATTTTTTTTTTTATTGCAACGGAACTGCATTGTCAATAATGCGCGCGATATCACGTCTGGAGGTACCAAGTGATGTAACAAATTTTTTCGTGTCTGCCCCAGAAATGGTGAAGATGCTGGGCGATGGGTTTTCTGTTGATGGGTAAACCAGGAGGACGTTTGAACTTTGAGTTTTCGCATTTTTTTAATGCTACATGGCGAGATGGACTCTGCTCCCATGCAGGAGGCAACTGCCAAGGTGGCAAAAAGGCCTGAGTACGAAAATGGCAGCTAATCCACGGGCAAATTCTGATCGGGATAATTAAACAAAGGACGGATTGTGGAGAAATTTTGCCATTTTAAGAACAGTGTATAGAGCTGCGGCCTGGGTTGTAAAATGTAGGCATTTTTCGAGGGAACTGAGCGCTGCAAAGGCATTGTGCCACGATAAATAAAAATTGTTAATAAACAAATTAGCTTTTCACGAAATTTTGTTTTTTATCACAACAGCAGCCTTTTACAGATTTTAGCCAGGTAATTCAAAACTTGATCCTTTAGATGCACACGGAATTGCTGTATTCATCCACCTAAGTATGACATACGATAATTTTAAAGATGTGGCTCGTCTTTCTTGAAAATCTGGCCAGATTGTTCAGCCCGATACGCCGTTTCTCTCGTAACTCACAAGACATCCAGATTTACAAGGAGATAATGTCTTCGTGGAATTTAGCTTCAAAGATGATCCATATATCGAAAGCTATACTTCAGGCTGAAGTTGGGGGTGGGGAACTGAAACTGTTCATTACAGGCTGTTTTTCAGTAAATGGAATCAACTCTGGGTGAAACACTTTTGTGTGTCCTAATAATACAATTGAAGGCCCGACCAGGGCCGATTACGAAAGGAGTAACTCTTATGACTCCGGCTGGCAACCGAACCCGCCATCCAGGAAATTGTAGTGCTCTGCAAACTGAGCGACGAAAGTGGTTGCCGAGAGCATCCATGGTGACTAGTTCTTTATTTTATGTCAGTGTAATTGCCAATATAGGTTAAGGGTATATTCAAGGATCAGTTTTACTCCACATGACTTCAAGTAATTAATTATCTACGGTAAAAATATTGGAAAAATGTCTCCAATGCTACCCTTGAAAACTCATCATATCATTCACAATTTTTAGTACACCAAGTTAATCTTCGCAGACGACTTCGTTTTTGTTGTCGACGAAAGTTTCAGCGAAATAAACAGCTTATTGCTTCATTTGAATACTTTTTCAATATATTTTGCAACATGCAACTTAAAGACAATTTCCTTCGATTAGCTACGTTATATATATTGTAGTCGTGTTACCCAGGCGTAATGTATCCGTGGGCAACCATGATGATCTTGGGGTAGTACCAAAACGTCGAGTAACATTTTGGTTTGATTTTTCGGACAGCTTTGAAACAAACATCAAGACGCTGAAAAAATTGATCTCCGAATGTCGCTATATCACCTGAATTCTAATCCTGAAATTGATTCATTAAGCCAAATTCCAAGAAAGATGGAAGGTGATCACGTCACTTGAAGTGTGAAGATATGTTTAAAAATTGTTCAAACTATATTGGAATAACGCTTAAGTAGCTTGGCTCTCATCTTGAACTCGATTTGATTTGCTTCGAAGTTCTTTGTCATCCGAGAAAGCCGCCAGTGGAACTACTTGAAAAACCAACCACTCGTGTGACGAGTGTACCTAATTTAAATTCTACATCACACAAATAACGTTGCTAATTACAGAGGAAAAACCCACATCGTTTGCATAAGTTGCTGTTACGAGATAAATGATTTATTGTAGGAAATCCAAGTTTGGGGTTTGTTGCTTTGCTGACGTCGTAGAGAGCACGGATTTTGCTCATTTTTTGTTCCCTTCGCCTATTAGCTTTTCACAGGCTATAGCCGTTTGGAATTGTCGTTTTTTGCACACGAGATGTGTTGGTATTTCACTGATGCAGATAATATAAACTGTCGAGAAGAATTATGCGCAAACTAAGGGGAAGTCCATGCACGCAAGGGGTCTTTTACTTCTCATTAGTAAGTATACAGTTTAAATAAGTATTTATACCTACTTATGCAGAACCTGCTGTAGTTCGTTTCGTCTACGTGTTTTCAATTACGGTCCAGAATGTACTGCCACCAATATAGAGGTCTGGGTTGGTGTAATGCCTCGTTAAGATGTTAAACTGTAGCGTCGCTATTAAAACCTTTTTCACTTCGAATTTCTTGGTACGAGAAATGACTAGATTTCTTCGAAAAAGAAACAGATTTCTTGGCACGACAAACCTTGTATCCCCACGGCAAAGAGTTAAAAGTGCATGAAAAACGTAACCGACAAAGTTCAGTGAGAGTTTCCTGTCGCTGTTTGTGTGACTATAAGATAGGGCTCTATGTGACTTCTTATGAGTTGTCAGTAATTACTTGAATTATCGACATCATTTCTGATTTATTTCAATCTTTGGGTCAGGCGGTATTTGGGTCGCACTGCAAGAACACCGTAGCCGACCACTATAACTGTAAACACGATGTTTTAATCACTCGGTGACATAAAAACTCATTCAGTAAGATGGCTGTGTGTGGGCACCCAAATTAGCAACCACTGGAAGGAGAATAACCAGCTGGGGTAATTGGTATACTATTTGCCAGCCCGGGATATTCTGCAGGTAGAGATGAAAGGAAGATCACTTTTGTGTTTAATGTTAGACGATCGTTGAAACAGAGTGATGGCAATTTCACAGTCCACAGACTCGTGTATAAATTTCACCAAAGCCGGTCGAAAACGTTCACCTTACATAGGCCGCAGTTATCTTAGCCTTTGTGACGACTACATAACGTATACATAAGTTTTAGTTTATGTAATAGCGACTAAGTTCTAACAAGATAAGCGGGGGAAAGAGGTCATCAGCCAAACTACAGCCAAGCGATCATCAAGAAGCCGGAAACTGTCAGTTCAGAAAAGTGTATAATTCTTTTAGTTCTTTTCGCCCTGACAATTCGTTGACGCGTCAATCTGTTGTCTCTACCGGGTGGTATTGAATTGTTTGCGTATCTTATTAATGACATTTTATTTCTGATAAAAAGCATGCACAGTTTACAGCTGCATCTATGACTAACATCACACTTACGGTAACCCCTTGTCGTGACAATGAAACTCTTACTTTGAATGGAATTGGCGAATGGTGGTGATCGCATGCTTATAAATACAAAAGACTTACTTAAGTCCCTGTCTGAACATTGGTCTAAGTGAAATACAGTGCTACTGAAATAGACAGGAACATTTAACAACGGTCTCTTTAAAAGAAACCATCTTATAAGTAAATCGTTATTATTATTATCATTATAATAATAATTATATATGATAATCGGTATTATTAGTTCAAGATCATCTCGATTTTCTTCGATGTACCGCGATTCTTAAATTCACTAAGTAACCTCTAGTTAATGTTAATTAGTTAATGTCCCTGGGTTAATATACATTATCCCTGGGACATTAACTAGTCGTCCCGCTGTGCAATAACCCAGCAATAAATCGAACAATGAAATCCTCTGTGATAAGGCAAACGTCAACCTCGGCACTAATCTATACTTATACTTATTATATGTATTATTATTATTATATGTATTATTATTATTATTATTATTATTATTATTGATAAATAAACAGTCCGCTGTAGCCAAAATTTAAAGATGCATGTACCAAGTTTTGCGATCTTGCAAAACATAAGCGTCAGACTCTAATCTGTCTGAGCTATTTCCTGACATTTTTCTGGTCACACTTTCAGATTTTTCTATTATCAATTTTTTAAGTTGTTCCACGTGCTTTATCAATCTTCCCGTCCCTTAATGTTACGACACCATTCACGTTAACTGATCGTGAAGGGCCTTCGTTCGTTACATTAGTATCCTGTTCTCTCACTCTCTGGCAGCGTACTTTCTTTAAGCTTCTTCTAAGGCGACGTAATACGGAATGATTTTTAACGACTAGTAATGCAGATTATTTCGTACAGTAGATGACACGTGTCATTTTATTGGGCAAACAATTTGCATTTCGAATCATCGTTATGACTATCTCAATTAAAAATCACCTCATGAAACCTCACCTTGGCGGACCTTTATCCATGAAACCACTGGTCCATTAGCACAAACATGGACAGTTTGCACGAGCTCAATATCAAACCCTCGCAGACAGTTTGAGTTAACGAAAATACCTTTTACTCAACGTAATATCCCTGTCTCTTAAATAGGGAGGAGACATGTACCCGACTCCCCTACAGATTTACACCCACATGATGAACCACTTATTCTTGAGAGATACTAGTGTTTCGTTTGACAAATTGCTGTGCAATTTCTTTCACTTTTCTCTTTAATCATGTTCCCACTTTTTAAATAACACTTTTTCTTATATAAGTAATATGTGCTGCTCTTTTCTTATCGACTTTGATTTGCGCTCAAACTCCAAAAGTTGACTAGGCCATCAACTGACGCGGAGTATTTTCCCGTCTATCATAAACCCCTGTTTGGTTTTAGCTTGCTATTGAGTGGTGGTCGTATCTGAATTTGCTGATGGTATTCTTTCGGGCAATAAGTCTACGGTTTATTGATGCAATTAATCACAACCTAACATTGCTAACATACCTCCGGCATAAACAGCCACGAGACGACAGTTCAAAAGCTGCCGTTGCGATTACGATAATCCTGGAATTGATCTGGATTAGCAAAAGTGCCAAAGGATAATCCAGTTCGAGTTGTTGAACATTCAGTTATAGCTAGTGGCGTCGTTCGCTTTCTGTGGCTCATGACAAAAAAAGTTCCGTAGGTATCACTGAACAGTCGAATCAATGCACAACTTCCACTAACGGTGAAATTGTAATCCCGCGTTCTTATTCGACCCATGCGCTAAACCGGCAGCTATCGCTGAACAATCTTCGCAATTCAAAACTTTATGGACCATGGCGTCCGCTTAGTATTTTACAGTGGATAACGCAAGAAAATTTAAATTGCCAAGGGTAGATTTACCGTCTTGAAAGGGTCACACAAGGTGGCCTAAAATGCACAGCAACAAGCTGTCTTTCAGGGGGAGTAGTCTAACATTTTCTGCAAAGGAGTCAGTGACACGTGAAGACAATGCAAGATTTGTCTTATGTGGGCTCAAGGACAACTTCGCTGAACTTGTCAGATTTCAAACTATTTGAAGCGCTCATCACAATCATTTTAACCTTGGTGTTATAACAGACTTTCGACAAGATGGTTTTAAGGCAATATATATTGCGTTGAATCAATGCACTCACAACACCATTGCAACTCTTTCCAGGTATATCACTTAAACAAGGTTCCGTGGTCCGCGACGCAAGCTATAGTTAGCTGAAGTTGAAAATTGCGGAGTTGTTTAGTTATTGCAAATGTTAAGACAAACAGCTCGAGTACTGTTATATTCAGAATGGAGTCTACGAGTTTAGGTTTGTGGTGGATAAAAACTAAAGTTTCACGAAACCTCTGATTAAGACAGAAGACTACGAAGTTTCCGTCAAAAATAAATTGGTCTAATTGATTGTACGAAAAATTAAGAGCAATCTTTTTCATAACGGACTGTAGCACAGCAGACTGACGATTGTTCTTTATCACAACGATCAACAGACTGATGATTGTCTGATTATCTTTAATATGAAGAGGTTTTGGTTAGGAGAAGTTTGGTGATAATGTGGTCAAGATATTGACGTGATCGATGGTGGTACGAAATTACGGCCCACCCGATTCCCACGCGTCATTGCGTGCTGATCCAGATGTCCAATTATGGCGGAAAGAGAACTGATAGGGAGTTAGCTCATTCACTTGACGAAAGAAAACTGTTCGGCTCCGAAACTCAGAATTTATTCAGGGCTTGCCTTGCTGGAACATTTATGCAATGACGGCAGAGGTAAGAGTGTGAAATTCATGCCTTGCTTCGTCAACAGATGCTTTTGATTCCCTGGAATGAAGTAGCTAATTTTGTTTATTCTTATTTAATGTACTTTTGCTTTTTGCCCTTTGTCGTGTTTTGGTTGGGGAGATGATCGAACACTTGTTTGAGTAAACTATTATTTAGGATATTGTGTGATCTCGATCAGCTTTTAGAAAACTTTGAATACTTATTGTCCGTTTTATGGGTATCAATGTGTTATGCATATATTTACAACATAACTTGGGATCATCGAGCTTTTAACGTTTGTCATCCTATTGTTGTTCGCTGGAATAGACCTTCCCTGAAGCGAATTAAAATGTCTGATTTTATTCAATTAAGGAATGCTTTCTCCATTGCATTTAAAAATAATTAGCTCTCGTTCTGTTTCGTTAATATTCGGTTTTCTGTTGATTTGCTCCGAAGGGAAATGATAGTTGTCTGCGGTCAGACCTTCGGAAATTCATATCCGTCAAAGTTGGAAATTTTCTCACAGTGAACCGGAGCTCGTTCATTCAGATATTGAACGTGTAAAATTTTGATTCAGTCAACGTCAACAAATTAAAGAAAAATACTGTATAATTTAACTGGGAAATTTTGCCCAGAGGTTCGAGTTCGATTGATAACTCCGATGTTCAGATCGTAATCGAGGAATTTATGTGGACATAATTTTTTGTTTGCACCTCTCTTCGTTCTAAAGAAAAGCTTGAAATTGTTTTATTCGTTTGATTGCGCGATAACCCCTAGTTTGCTCATGAACCAGTAATTTTATATAGTGTTTAAACGTAGTGTACGGTTTGCAAAGAATTTCGGTTAATGGTTTATGTACGTTGTCAAACTGTAAGTCTTCGGTGTTTGTTTTATGGGGATGTCGGCACCGTGTTTACACTGACCGGCTTTGCTCATTTTAAAAACGGTTGTCCGTATAGGAAATACAGCAGTTTCAAAGCGCTGTTTCTTCTGTAATTTGCCATTATCATCATATTTTGGTTGCCAGCATACTAGACAATATGACTATTTATTTGGACGTGTAGACAAAGTCGTAGATCGCTTCTCTAGGTGACATTAAAGCTTCGTCATTCTGTATGAGATCAGGGGAAATAATATTCAAGAAAATATCATCACAGTAGAACATCAGTACATTTTCATGTGATGTATATCAGTTAACACACCAATAACTATCAATTACACATGTCAAGGTCACTGGTATTTTGAGGTGACAGCTATGATCACAATGGTTGTTATAAAATAATATATTAAGATAGTTGTTGCACTATTGTGGGACCATCATGATTGTAGTTGTACTATTGGGATAAGACTGTGATGGCAGATGGGAGTTTGTCACATGTAATTCTGTGCATGGATGACACAAACACACTTGTGATGTTTGTGTTTATAAGAATGCTTTTCAACAAGACTTTGGTTGCATTATTTACATGTGAATGAAGGGAGACAGTTTCTGAGAGGACAGGGTATACAAAAGATGGGTTATTCAATTGCAGAAAGAAGTACTATTGAAATTGTGATAAATAATGAACTGTTGGCAACTGGTATTAAGAAGTTGCTGGATATTATGAATACTATAAACCAATAAATCCCTACCTAAAGAAAAAACTCCATATTGAAGTACCATACATCTCTAATATAGTCTTAGCCTACTGGCTGTAGTGGCAATAAATTGGATAAATTTCCCACATTGTCACTGTCAGAAGTGACACTGGAGTCCCATAATACCAAATACCATTTAATTTTGACACTTAAATTGTTTGTTAAAACCAGGCCATTCTTCTGTTAAATTAATTTCTATGTATAATGTTCATCACCCAAATAGGAATGTGCATTAAGTAGGATCATGTCCTTATTCAAACAGAAACCAAAATATTTACATTTTTAGTTACAGTCTACATACTATTAATATTTAAATCAAAATCTAAAAATGTGAGGCATTTTTATGAATCACTTAAAAAACTCTAAGTATTCATGAGGAAAATACAAAGGAAAATCATAACTGTGTCGTGTCTTTATATGTGATAAAAACACGTGTGACTTTTCTCCTCCAAATTTCTTGGCTTCAAAAACATTAATTTTCAAACTATCTTCACGAATTGGCATATTAAGGGGTTTGTTTTTAAGCCATTCAAAAAACTTGCAGTATGTGCTTTATTGGTTCTAAAACACTCAGCTATCACCTCATGTTTTATATCCAGTAAAGCACTCCTGCTCATCTTTAAAACATTACTCAATAATTTGGATTAACTGTGGTTTTACAGGACCAAGATGAACAGTGGAAAGCTGTCCTTGAAGGTTCTATGTTTGAGGATCATTTTGATGAATTACAGAAAATTTGCCAAGAGGCCTATGGGGGTAATTCAGAACTTTTTGACAATGAATTTCTCAGACCCATGTGTTTGCTATTACAAGAATTGAAAACTGGTGCAGAGGTATGTGTTTTATCAAACTTTTATGTATATTTTCTTAGTTTAAGTGATAAAGTGCTATCATTTGAATCTTTAATGATTTCATTATATATATATATATATATAATCTTGTTTTTCATTATCCATTTGGATATCCAGAATGATGTTTTTGTGCTATTATTCCTCCAGCCTCTGGGTATTCCCTTTGCTGAGTGAAATAATGTGGGATTAGCCAATATGTAATAATTACTGGTACCAAAGGGTTACCTTTGTGGAAGAAATGGTTAAAAAAAGAAAGTTTGGGTGAGGCAGAAATCACTAGAATTGAAATTAAAGATGATTATATTTGGTATTGTCATGAATCAAGAAATTGAGCTGAACCTTTAGCCACATTGTTCTGCCCTATCCAGCTCTCTCTTATTCAATAAACTGATCAATTTTTAACCAAAGCAACTGAATTTGGAGACAAGTAGAATGACTTAGACACAGACTCATGAGGAATGTTTGTATTTGTAAGATACTGAAATATATTGAGATTATTTTGACATTTGACAATAACCTTATAGTTTATTACTTTTCATATGTAAAGTTATAAACTGTGATAAACCTAATCTTTTTGTTCTATCTAAAACATTGTCTCAAAAATTTAGTATAATATTTTCTCAAAATTTGAATTTCAAATGCTCAATTAGAAAAGTGATGAAACTGAATAAAAATTGAAATTACTGCATTGAAAAACTCTACAGGGCCTTGTTGAAAATTGATGGTTTGCCTATTGCCTTTTTATGTTTTAATTCTTGTGATATCCAGCCTATCACAAAATTTGTTGTATAACTTGATGAACATGTACCAGTCTTTGTCACTGGCAAATTCTAATGGTTAAAAACCTTGAGGATATGTGGAATAGTCTCATTGTTTCACCTTGTTTATGCTGGCAAAATTTTAGTGATTTCTAAATGTAAATAAACATAAACAAGTTGAGCAAATGTTCCATGTCAGATACAGCATATGTTAAACATCTGAAAATCTGCTCACATGTTTTTAAGATACATGAAACAAATTAAAATTGACTATTAGGTCACTCAAAGAACTCACTGGGTTCTATTTGACTTGTGTCACCACTACATCAGAATTATTCACTGCTTTTCTTCAACCACAGGATCATTTTGTTTTATAAATTTCAATTATATATGTGTATATTAATCTCCAGGAGTTTTTTACTACCATTGGAAAATCAGAAGAGTCTTGGTTGCCTTGTTATGAAAGATTTGTCACATCTGTGATTCATTTGTCTCGTCTGGACACCCAGCTACACAAAGGAGACTTCTACTTTCATCTCAATTTTGGATCACCTGGAGAGATCATCCTCAAGTACTATAATTCTGGTGAAGTGGCATCTCGGCCTTTGGCTAAAAGTGAATATGTGAACCTGTGGGCTGAGAACTGGACAGAACGAATGTCTCATGGACTCAAGCAGCGTTTTCTTTTTATGAACTGTGTTGTTAAAAGCCATGCTGGTCGTAGCTTGGAAAGACGGCCATGGAGGTACCTGATGGCCTTTGGTACGGCAAGCAATAAAGGAAAGGATGGCAAAGAGCAGAATGGAGAACTTAGCCCACGTGACAGCTCTAGTAGTTCATTTAGCCTTTTTTGTGATCTCAGTTCAAAACCAATGAGTGCACTTGATGTCAATTTTGAAGTTTTGCACAGTAAAGTAATTTATATGCCAGGTGAGTATGCTACATTACAGTAACCTGTCAACCCTTGATAGGCCACATCTAGTAAATACTGCAGAATCATCAGACTGGCATTAGACAGAATGAAATGTTATAGGGTTCTATGGAGATTGATGGATTGACATACAGCTATACCCAGGGCTATCTAGCTTTATTATTGCCAGACTGGAGTGAAATTGCATAGCATCAAGCCAATGTCAAATACCAGAAGTAAGAGTTTGATCTATGATCCACAAAAAAGTTTCAAAATCCCTTGCTCTTTGGAATCACTATTCCTGAATTTCAAGAACACTTTCAAGTAATCACAGTATGCTGTAGTAAATTTCATCATTTCTCTAAGGCTTATAAAATGTTGTATATACTGTGCAAGCAAACTGCAATATCCACCATCTACCAGTAAACCAAGCTTCAGGTTTTGGATTTAATTTCACTGACAACTGGTTTTTGATCTCTAAAGTCAACCAATCTTAACCTGGCACAAGTGAAAATTACTTATCAGGGAAATATTATTTTAGGGACAAAGGACAGTAGGGGAGCTCCAGTGATATTCATTGATGCTGGAATGGATGAATGGCAGATGCCTGATTTTAATAGTGAAGAAATTGCAAGAGTTTGCTTGTATTTTTATCAAATTCCCAGGTATGTTATTGACACAATCAACTTCCTATTGACTGGAGTGTTCAAGTTTAAAAATCTAGAAATGGGCAGTGCTGAAGAGAAAATTATGGAGTTTGATCCTGAGGTGTACTGTATTTGTTAAGGCCAAAGATGTGTGATGCTTAGGCTGTATTCAAAGTCTTAAACATCAAAAAGATATGAACCAGATATGACTGGCCAATTTTTAGATCAAAAGCTTTTGATGAAAGTAAATGTAGTAATGAGAGGCTTCTGTAGTCATTTCCTCTGTTTTTGGCTGCTAACAATCATTGTGCATTTTTAATAAAAGAATGAACAAAATAGTCTTGAGTAAACAGAATATAGAAAAACATACTTGAGGGAAACATATGTCACCAAGATGGTTCTCAAGGAGCACAGCATGAAGGGCTGGTGCCTAACCTATAAAAGTTCTATGACAATCGCATTTTATCATCTTGATCCTGATGTTCATAAGTGGATTTTGCTTGTAATCGGATTTGTCTTCATGATTGCTGAATGGGTGAGAATTGGGAAAAAAGACGATCTGGAATGTTCATCCAACAAAAATCCGTGGAAAGTGGACGACAGGCCCAGACGGGAGTGGTGGACTTTAGGAACGCCCATGATGGTCTGCTATAAAAGCACGTACGCGCACGCTTAACAGTCAGGCACGCTATTTAAAAGCCTGGGTTTTTTTGTTTTTGTTTGTTTTTTAATTTTCACGAAAGCAACTTTTCCGCATGTCTGACTGTGATTTGAAATTGCTGGTATGAGGTGCTGGCGAGTTTACGGCGATTACTCGGCGGCTTTATAGGCTATTTTTTTAAAGATGCTCGAATTTCTTTGCGATTTTCTGGAGGTATCTGACCTGAAGTATGTTTCAGGCGACACCTAACCTGCTGTCATCATCTCTTTATTCGGGGAAAAGCAATACGACAAACTTTTTCTTTTTTTTTTTTATGAAACCACTGCAAAATGTGCAGCCGAAATCGCAGGAGCAGTCTCGCAAATAGGATTGAAATTGGTCGTTGATAAAAATTCCAGGAAAATTGCAATGCAAATCGCGCAAAAATGGGAAGTGTAGACGGGCCTTATAACTGCTTCTCGCGTTAAAAAGGTGCAAACCCTCGACTAAAATAATGGAAAATACATGCTACGTATATCTAAAAGTTATTGAGACTTATACCAGAAAATTAGAGAACGATAAAACCTTGGATACACTTTTAAGCAAGTGCGACAAAGTGCGCGTATTGTTATAAACACCGTTTTCCACCGGGAAAATTTTATCGCATGAGTCCACATTTTTTTGTATAAATTGAATAGATTTTACGTGTGCTTCCAGCCTAAAGCCCGTGAGACAAAAAAATTTCATCGCGCGAAAAGATCGTCGTGTATAGAACAGGCTTAGGAACGAATATTTATCTAGTCTGACCCGACAATTAAAGCAAAATTAAACATTTCCTTCGTTGACAACTGAGATCTGTTGATTTTGCTTTTCAGAAGCGTAATTTCGAAACTTGGTTTATCGGTATTGATTGACGCAAGGAACGATGCTCACAAGAGGACCACTTTACACATTATTGGCGAGGCCTTGGTATATTTTGAGGTATTCCGCTGTTAGACGAATACGGAACATCGCTTGATAATAATCTTAAGTAATTTTAGTTAATTCTAAGATTGCGTACATCTCCAAGTACTCATAACATGTGTAACAAGAACACTGTATGTTACTTACTGAATGGTTAAAAATTCCTGTTATTGTTAAAATGTTTGCGTCGTAATCGATAAAATAATCATGGTTGATTTTCTAAAGGAAAAGTCGTGCAAATAGTGCAGCAGGAAATGTATTTGAGCAATGAACACGGGCATTGATGCCGCTTTACATTAATTTTTCCAGTTGCATTCTGTATCTTGTCATTAGCGAGTGGCACCAGTTCGAAATTCTGTTTTATATTGGATGGATTGGATGTTTAGAGTTTTTATGTTGCTGTTGTGTCAAAGAAAGGTCGAAAATCCTCGCAAACACCCGTGTAGAGATAAACTGGTCTTATCTTTATCAATATAAATAACCACTGTTACATGAACTTCCGTAAATGATTGCGTGAAAACGCATCACGTTGATCGCATTACATCCAACAGAGTATAAAGTCGATGCATGGATATCACATTTCATACGTGTTAAGGTGGACAAGTATTTACATTTCATACAAAAAAGAAGTTTATTATAACAAGTAGCGCATCATTTTGTCAGAATGCAGCTGTTGATTTAGCTGACCGTCGCTATTGAGTCGCCCAAAAGTCCGACTTTTTTTTCACCTTGTCAAATCATCAGATGGAACGTCACACGTAACTGTAAGCCTACCAATGTTTGCCTTGAAAATACATCCTGTGTGGACATACATTCATTTCAAGATCACTCCCAACAATAAACATGCAAAATTTTGCTGAGGCATGCAGAAACATAGAGCGGTGTGAGGTTTATCAAGAGTAAAGGTCACTGTAAGGGTTATGCGGCAACCAGTTTACTACATGAATGAAAGGAACTAGATTGAAGTATAAACCAATCCAGACAGCGTGTCTCCATGACGTTTACTTTTGATGTTATCTTTGTGAGGAAGTATGATTGATTTTTATGGTGAGACCGCGGATAAAGTCTGACATGAAAAGCCTGAGTATTTCTGAGTTCACAAACATCGTTGCCGACTGGAATTTCGTGTGGGGGCAGTGACAGTCCTTGAACGACAACACACATAACCTGATACATATGGTAGCTATGTATTCGTAATTCTAGGCGTAGCACTGTCGTTAATTGTGAAACTTGAATAAAGATCATTGATTTCTATTATTTTACAGTTTAGATACCATGTGTTGTTTAACATGAACACTAAATAAACACTCGTTAGTGAAAGCTTAGTTTAGTCATTCCAACCTCACTGAGCTTAGGAATTGTAAACTATTTATCAACTGTCATACGGTTGCCTGGCTGCTTGATAGACTGTTTTGTCTTTTCAAAGTCTATGTTCTTCTATGTTACTTGCGCCAGCTAGTCTATGCTGAAGTGTGACTGGATTATGAGTTAGGAAACTGTCTTGATGCCGAACAATGGGCCAGAGCTAAAATATGTTACAAAAGTTGATTTGTTTTATTATATTCATTGAATTGCATTTTATTGTATTATAGTGTAGAGTAGTGGATTGGACTGGATAATATTCAGGGAACTTGATTTTAATCATTCCTCAACATATAGTTGTGTAAGGTATATTAGCCTAACTAAGGAACATGCAAGATACAACGTGGAAGAGTTATGAATTTCGCTCTATGATCTGACTTTCCGCTTGCTTAGTTGTGTTTGGTCTTTCAGCCAAATTTTTGTTGTTGACGGTGTCGCCTTAAGCGAATAAAATGAAAAGGTGTGGAAAGCAGTGAAAGGATTAATAGCTATTTAATTATCCATTCAATAGTTACGAATGTTGGTGAAAACCTAACAATATATTAGCGAAACAGACTCACCGATTTATTTACGGGCGTGTTTCCATCAGTTGTTGTAAAAGACTCTACTGTTCAAGAAACATATTTTGAGCACTTTGCGAAAATTATCGGTGATATAAATATTGGTATTAATAAGATTTTTGTTTGTTTAGGAGATGCGTCCTGGTAGTATCCATGTAGCTTATGTTCTTGGCAGGAAGGACTCGTATTTACTGATGTTTAGCGCAAATAAACTGAAGGAACACCTAAAGTTTCAGGTACTGTTTCTGCGTAGTAAGTTTTGGTCGTGAATATAACATCGACGTACTTAATAACATAACGAACTAATTATTTTACCAGTAAAATAATTGAAATCTGTTAATGGTATTTAGTGTTGTAGGCGAACTCCGTCACTAAAAGAAAGCCTTGTTTTTGCTTTTCGTTTGACAGTTTAAATTATTGTCGTCCCTTGATGAGCTGGCCAGTTCCATTAACATCGACCAAATTCCAGTATCATTTGGTGGGAAATTTGAGTATGACCATGATGCCTGGATTCAGTTTAGACTGGTAAAATTCAATAGTTTAATACGTTGAAAACATTGAAAATTTTTCACAATTTGATAGATTTTGTTTATATATGTTTAATCTGTGTAGTGTAATGGGTGTGACAAAAACATGATTATCTGAAATGTTTCTCTGAAAGCGTCTGGGGTCTTGTTGCACTAAACACTGATAGGTGCTAGCTAAAGGACAGTGCTATCCATGCTTCGAGCAACTGCCGAATAGTGGATTACGCACCAGCGTTAGCTATCCATATAAGTAATAACATGGTTCCAAGTGCAATTTGGAGAATACACGAGAGACCTTGCTGGTACCATACATGAAAAAAGTAATACAGCGACAAAAAAAATGTAAATCAATACAAACTGTTGTCACCTTTTTTCCTGCTCTTTGTTACCTTGAAATTGCACTGCACTCAGCCAATCATAATTGGGAAATTCTTTCCATTTATATTATCAAGTAGATTAAAATTAAGCTCGACACTTCAAAGTATCTATAGAACTGCACACTCACTAAGACTTATGGACCACATAAGCAGTCTTGGTGTTAGTGATTGACCGATCATGCCACAATCGGAAATTACCGATTACCGATTGTTCCAAGCCATAATCGGTCCGATTCCGATTCCGATTATCAAAACGAGTCCAATGACGTCATTCATTCTGCACGCAAACCTGGCGTAAACAACTTTAAATGGCTTCCTTGGCCAAAAACTTGTAAGAAAACACAATTCCTTCACATGGTAAAATAATTTTTAACCCACTGCTAAGTTAGTAGCTTTGCATAAGAGACTTGCACACGCTTCAACTTGTTAGTAGGAGAAATAGCAAAATACTTTTAACAGGTTTTTGTTTTTTTTTAAAAAGTAATTTTCTGGCCAGACTCACTGACACCTTGTCATCTGGCGCGACACTAGCAATCAATAACAACAGCACAGCTAGAGCATTCAGTGTTCCAGTGCTAGCCGACGTGCAACTTGCAGACGTTTTGAAAAGACTTGGATAAAGCAAACAACAAATCTTTATTTCCGGTTGTGTTGAGCAGTGAAGGAAATATTTCCTACTCACACAATAGTATCTTAAATACCAATTTGTATTTATTTAAAAGAAAGCCATTCATCTAGAAATCTGTCGAAGAATTTTCAGTAGACATCTGAAGGTTGCTCAAGCCGAACTTACGATCAACATCCGATTATTTTTGTAATTTTATCTATTTCACATTGCATTATAAGATTGTGTAAGTGACAGACTGGTGATAGGCAAATACGCGCGCGCGTCTCGCTGCTTACCGTAGAAGAAACTGATGAAAACGATGCCAATTTGGCAACTTCTGAAGAGTTGTTTTATTTCCATATTAATCGGTTATAATCGGGAAATGCAGGAACTTTAACCGATTCCGATTGTCTACCGATAACGCAACAATCGGTCCGATTCCGATTCCGATTCCGATTATCGGTCAATCACTACTTGGTGTGATAAACCTGGTCCCTTAACTTTACAGTTGAGATAAACCTAATTCCTGTAGTTTATAGCGAAGTTATTTCAGGAATACGTGGTTAATTTGTCGTACAGTAAAGGCTGAAAGTTACTGTTTTGTTTTTCAGAAACAAGAGCCGTTTATGGCCGGTTGTCGAAGTGCCACAAAGTTGGCGCTATCTGCTATTGATGACCTTGGCATTGGAAAGTGTGGAGATACTGTCGAGGAATGCCAAAGACTACTTGAGGAGCATCAGCAAAAAGTTGCAGCGTTGTTCTCGGATAGTAGGCTGTCAGCCTTACAGCTGGAAGGGGAACAGTTAGTCGCTAATCTTAAGCAGAACGATTCCACGGGGAAAACGCCGGACTGGAAAGATACTATGGAAATTGTGTCTAAATTATATTTTAAAATGAATCAAGTTTTTTCAAAACTTGATGTTCTTTGTAGAAAAAGGAAGCGTGAATTAGAAGACTGCCTACAATTAAAGTGCTTTCAGGAGGAATATGCCAAGGTAATTAATCAAATGAGAAATTATAATATTGCAGTGTAATCTGATTGTGCAAGTGGACATGTCAACGGACTATTTCAACGGAGAAGAAGGGTCAGCCTTGACCTTCCCGTATCAGAGGTGGTCCTTCGTGCACGAGTACATTGCAATATTTGAGTTAACCTATGAAGTAACAGAATTAAATTATGACAACTATTTTTCCTGGTTTAAAGCCTTGGTAATGGTGCAGAGGAGTTGTGCTAATGCTACTTGTGTTCATTTTTAGGTTCTCAACTGGATTGAAAATGATGGATCAAAGTACTTGGAGAATCCTATGGAACTTGCAGAGTCCCACAGTCATGCTATGAGCCAACACAATGGACTTGAAAAATTCATTACACTGGCAAAGGTAAAGAATTGGAGAAACCAAAAAAGAAAATCAGACTTGGCGTTATTCTATTCTGTATTTAACCACATCAGTCCCCGATAGTTCTCATCCTGGATTGGAAATTGGAATGCCGGCTTAAATATAGAGAATCCCCTAGTCGGACTGGCTTGTAAAATGATAAAAACTGTGGTCAGCCTGCTTAATGCTGAAGACCTTAAATTTAAAAAACGACACCGGAAGGTCCGAAATTGATTTTGAAAAAGGAAAATAATAGATTTATTTTTAAAAAAATGGAAATTTTGGAAATTAACCACGAAAGATGAAGGCTAGAAAAGTAGGAAACTAGAATTAAAACACGAATGCCCAAAAATACACCGCGATAATATTTACGCACATTGCTTGCTTTACGGCTGTTTACTTTCTCGGTTGGTAAGTAATTGCAACTTGGAAATGCTTGAATCTCGTGAACATCGAAGCCTGAACTAACTCATTGCTACATTACCTGGCCTGATTTTTGGAAGTTGATCGTCCAGGTTAGTGTAGTCTTGAGAAAGACTGTTGGTGACGTTTCGACAGCCTTGGCGGCGGTCATCTTCAGAGTCAAAAGGAGAGTAAATGTTAGGTTTGCCTGTATTTCTATCTGGTTCGTGCGTCACAAGTGGGCGGTCGTATTAGTCATGGAGGAGTGATAGTTTGTGAGAAGCAATGGGTATGGTTGTGTAGACGTTAATTATCAGTTTGTCGAAGTGTTAGTCTATTGGTTGTTCAAAATTTGTGAATTAGTCGTTTTGTAAGGTCCCGGTAATTGTTGTGATCGGTTTAATGGTTCTTGTTCTAAGTTCGTATACCAGCTTTCTAGTGTGAGTCGCTGTTTGTAGTTGGTGCTGTAAATAATGCATTTTGCCGATTCCCAGTCAATGTTGTGTTTCGTTTGTCGGTGGTGTTCGGCAATGTGGTTGGTTTTGTCTCCGTTTTTTGTCGCTCGTTTGTGTTCTGAGTCGTATATTTAAGTTTCTGCTAGTCTCGCCTATATAAGTGGCTTGGCAGCCGGAGCAATTAATTTTGTAAACTGCACCTTGTCTTTCGTGTGGTTGTTCTCTGTCCTTGACGTTAGTCAGTACATGTCGTAAAGTTGTGATCGGTTTGTGCGCTACTCGTATGTTGTATGGTCGTAAGATACGCGAGATAATCTCGGGCGTACCTTTTATGTAGGGTATCGTTGCTGTAGTTGTCGTCGGACTGTTGTTTTCGTCGCGTTCATTGTCTTTGTAAGTGTTAAGTTTGATGAAGTCAGAGTTATAGTTGTTTTTGTGGAAAACGCGTTGTAAGTAGTCATTTTCTTGGCGTAGAGCGTCGGGTGAATACTGTTTACCAGTATTCCGCTTCAACTGGCACTAGAATGCACCAAAACTGCCATCAACGAATTTACTGACGTACTTCCTTTACCTATAGGAGACAAAATGGAACTACTGGAACTTTGCCTCACATCAACTTATTTTTAATACAACGGTAAACACTACAAACAGTTACATGGCACAGCAATGGGCTCACCCGTTTCTGTTGTGGTTGCTGAAATTGTGATGCAATCCATAGAGAAACGAGCTCTTGCAACTTACAAACACACGTTACCTTTTTGGTTTCGTTACGTTGACGACACGATTACTGCACAACCCGAAGACGAGATTGACGAGTTTCACAACCACATTAACGAACAGAACAATCACATACAATTTACCAAAGAGATTGAAGGAGACGGACCTGTTCCTTTCCTAGACTGTTTGGTAAGTCGTGACAATAACAAACTACAGACCACTGTCTACAGGAAACCAACGCATACTGACAGGCTACTGGACCAATCATCATACAATCCAACCACCATCAAAACATTGACGAGACGCGCGCAACTCATTTGTGACTCACCCGACGCTCTACGCCAAGAAAATGACTACTTACAACGCGTTTTCCACAAAAACAACTATAACTCTGACTTCATCAAACTTAACACTTACAAAGACAATGAACGCGACGAAAACAACAGTCCGACAACAACTACAGCAACGATACCCTACATAAAAGGTACGCCCGAGATTATCTCGCGTATCTTACGACCATACAACATACGAGTAGCGCACAAACCGATCACAACTTTACGACATGTACTGACTAACGTCAAGGACAGAGAACAACCACACGAAAGACAAGGTGCAGTTTACAAAATTAATTGCTCCGACTGCCAAGCCACTTATATAGGCGAGACTAGCAGAAACTTAAATATACGACTCACAGAACACAAACGAGCGACAAAAAACGGAGACAAAACCAACCACATTGCCGAACACCACCGACAAACGAAACACAACATTGACTGGGAATCGGTAAAATGCATTACTTACAGCACCAACTACAAACAGCGACTCACACTAGAAAGCTGGTATACGAACTTAGAACAAGAACCATTAAACCGATCACAACAATTACCGGGACCTTACAAACGACTAATTCACAAATTCAAACGTGCGAACAACCAATAGACTAACACTTCGACAAACTGATAATTAACGCCTACACAACCACATCCAGTGCTTCTTACAAACTATCACACCTCCATGACTAATACGACCGCCCACTTATGACGCACGAGCCAGATACAAATACAGGCGAACCTGACATTTACTCTCCTTTTGACTCTGAAGATGACCGCTGCTAAGGCTGTCGAAACGTCAGTCACTTCCACCAACGGTCTTTCTCAAGACGACACTAACCTGGACGATCAACTTCCTCAAACATGTCACGATTCTCCCAGGTTCAAACCATTTACTTTATTACCTGGCCTGGTAATCATTATAGTGACATAAAGTCGTCTCTTAATATCAACCATCGTTCCATTTTAGGTTTATATCATGCAAGCAAACGATTTACTTGAAGACGGTAGCAGCCTCTTCCAGTCAGGATGCGAGGAAGGAATTAGCATCAAAGAAATGTGTAAAGTTCTGAAATGTCAACTGGATAAATTTACAAGAAAACTAGAAGAAAGACGACTTGCTCTCGTGGCGTGCATAGAATTTCATCAACTGGTTAGACAGGTATTTGGACAGGAGCTTGTTTTATGAGATAAAGGTAGCATAGGTAACTGGGGGATGTCGTGAACTTAGAATCTCTGTTAGTAAAGATATATTGACCAATATAAATATATGTATATGTATGTGTATATCTATCCATCTAGACAGACAGGTGGACAGATAGGATAGGATAGATATAGGTAGTCGCTTCTGCAGCCCTTCTTATGTCGTCTCGCAACACTTGTCCGCAGGAACGGCAGCTTACCTTACCACAACAATCTTTTTCACGTTTGTTCATCTTGCCCAGTAGCTATTTTCTGTTCCTGGAAGTACTTGAAGAGGTTCTCGAGTTCTGAGAACCAAGTGGGAAAGGAATGTTGCAGTGAGGTAAGCAGCCTTTTGTGGAGAGGAGGGTTGCGCGACGATACAAAGCACAGCTGAAGGGAGACGAAGATGTACGAACTCTGATTTCAATCAAAATGTATTTTAGTGCTCGAATTGGAGTATTCACGCGCTTAAACACATGGCGTTGATGAACATGGAGGCATCAAACACTTCGCGTGGAGTGGCTTCTCTGAAAGAAAACATGGAAGGGTTTCTTCAAGAGTTTCCCATGTGGTCGGAGGAAAAACTAAGCAAGATGAAGGAGTTGAGTTTCACACTGAGCCACCAAGAGTTGCAGAACCAGGCAGAGAAGTGCCTGTCTGAGTACAAGGAAGTGGAAGACATGTTTGTCAGGCGTCAAGAAACGCTCCAAAGAGCGGCTGTTAGGGTACAGGTGAGTGGGAACAAGGAGATTCTTTTGTGAAAGTTCGACTAACATGGCCGCCATGACGTCACGTGCAAGCCGCCTATTCTGAACCTTTTTTCGATCGAAAACGTCTTCCCTTGACGAGTAAAATTGTCTGGCGTTTGCCAGAGTAAACTTAAAAAGTTAAACATCGCTTGTTCGTGATCGACGGACATACACCAGAAGTCAAATTATCGTTTTTTCTTACTTAAATGACGTCAAATTGAGAGCTTTCCCTTCCATGGCAAAGAGCGGAAATGCTGCACCTACATTTCATCCAAGAAAAGAGCAAAAACTGCATCTGCTGGGCCTTTGGACATCTAAAATCACCATATCCTCTAAAACCGAGGGGAGAACAAACAGACGTGAAAGTTTTCTGCGTTGCGTTGGGAACACATAGTAAAATTCCTAACACATAGTAAAAACCAAAAGATTTTGGCTACTAATTAGTATGCCGAAAATCGGATACAGAATACTAATTAGAATTATGAACTTTTCCCTTCGATTTCCTCCGTTAAAACTTACTGAAACTTCAAATAACCGGTATACATAGCCATTTAAATGTATTCGTATTTTAAGAAAGATACAACATTCGCGTCCGATCTGTATGGGATTGCTTATGGTTTGCTACCAGAAAGTCGAAAACAGTCGTAACTTTATACTTTTTACGTTAAATTTCCTTTAACTGTCTTTTAGATTCCTGGCGCGGTCACAAACGGTCTAAGTGAGGGTTCTTCGTCAACCTCCACCTCTAACTCTACGTCAGGGGTTCAGGAAGATGATCCCGAGTTAGACAGCGATGACGACGAAAGCGAGAAGTTGGATCTACCAGAAGAAGTCCCGCTTTCATCCAGCAAGAGGAGTGGAACACACGAAACTGAAGAACAGCAAAATTTATTCTATAATTTAAAAGAGGTAGGGTTCACTTGTCGTTTGCAAACTGAGTCAGGAATCAGGATTCATAAAACAAAACGAGAATATGATTAATTTTTTTAGGAGCATAAGTTTTACAAGTTTAAAGTCGATTTTCTCTTAAAATATAGTTTAGTTTGTCAAACTTTATCAAACGCTCATTAGGATTCTTTCTCTTGCATTTAAGTGAAGGAAAGTCGAATAGAAGATTCGGCGTATAGTCTCTTTTTGTCAAATCATCTCAGCATTTAGAAGTCGAAGGAAAATTGCCTTCTGGTGTTTGACGAATCAGATGAAAGTGGGAATTCACTTAATTTTAATGAGACGCAAACGATAATTTTAAACCCAACTTATAAAGCTATTTTTCTGTTCTTAGACATCTGGAGAGCTTGATGAGCAGACCTATCAAGAGTTATCACCAAAAGCTAAGGAGTGAGAAACTTTGCATTCGTTACATCAGATAAGCAGAAAAATGCGAAATGAAACTGCAAAACGAACCGAAAGCTTTTCTTTTAATGTGATACTTATTTTCCTTGCGGAACACAAAGTTCGAAGTTTAATACATGCCAAAGGGTACAGAGTGCAATCAGATCGAGAAAACAACAGATTTTCGTCGATGATCGTCGGAAATTCGTCAAACACAAACTGCAGAAAAACCATTTTTGAGCACCAGACGGGGATCGAACTTGCAACACTCAGTGACAGGTAAGACCAAGACTCAGATGGCGAACTTAGGTGGAACCTCGGCATATCCTTCCTATACGTTAGGCAGGATATGCTTGTAATGATGGTTCAGAAATCGTTTTTCTGAGGTTTGGGCTTGACGAACGTCTAACAATCATCTATCATCTATGAATATCTCCAAGCTCTCAATTTCAAAACAGCGGTTCAAATGGACAGATTTTTGCGAAAAAAGCAAGGACTGTTATTATTTCGCAATTGGCACACAAAATAGAGAAGGACTATATTGAAGTTAAAGTTCGAACCGGTGGTTTAATTTTAACACTTTTAATTCCCCAATACCATTTATTTCCAGAAAGTTGAAGTATATCGTAGGGGAGATGGTGGATACTGAACGAGACTATGTGAAATCGCTGGACTACATCATTCAGGTAACTGAAACAGCAGTACAAAAATTATGTCACAGTGTGTCACATTGGCTAGAAAGTGACATAGGGTGGGCAGTGAAGGAGACATGACAGAGAAGATAGTGCGGGACAATAGATGACGTTGGTTGGGTTATTTGCAATTATTTAACTTGACGAACAAAAGTCTTCGTGAGAAAACGATAGACAAAATTTAGTATGTCATCGTTGTTACTATTTATAACATTAAATTCTTAGAATTATGTGAAGCAAATGGACAGTGAGGATTTACCAGCATCTTTACGAGGGAAGAAGAACTTAATTTTTGGAAACATTGAGAGGTTATATGATTTCCATCAGCGGTAAGATTTTCTTAATGGAAGTTTATTATTCCTATCTATCTTATTCGACAATATTTGAACAAGGTCTGTGATATACCTGATTACTTGCTATTGTTAATTAGGAAAACCTACTCACAGTCTATTACCAATGCTACAATCTAATTGATTACGAAACTCAATATCTGGTAGTGGATAGGTATCGATGAGCGGCCAGTGACGCACTTAGGCCATGTTTTTCAGTCAAAAACAATGCTTTCTCTGGATGGTTTCACCCTCTTCGACTTTCACCTCAGAATCTGTGAGCAAATAATCTAAAACTTCAGTTCTTGCTTTTTTAGTTATTTTTCACAAGAGCTAGAAAGATGCGTGGAAAGACCTTTTCAAATTGGCAATTGTTTTTTGAAATGGGTAAGTAATCGGGCCCGTAAGTAATGGAATGGAGTTGTTGGGGATGGATTTTTTACTGTGTCCACCAGAATGTGGACACAGTAGAAAATGGGAAAGGCAAAGTTGTGGAATTGTAAAGGAACTCGATGCAGGTTTTTATGTCGTAGTCTTACAGTGAGCTAGATTTCTCATACATTGTTAGTTAAAATACTTCACTTCATGTTTTTCAGGAACGACAATTTTTCTTGTACGCTTTGTACAATAAAAACAAACCGATTTCAGACGAACTTCTCCGAGACCATGGGAGCGCGTATTTCAGGGTACGACACGTTCTTACATAAATTGCTGGGATTTCTGTTGAAGTATCCAGTTTTACAATTTTTATTTGCTTTCTTGAGGCAGTATTGTTAATAACGGGTTGCTTATTTCACGCACTGAAGAATCACACAAGTTGTCTCAGCCTTATTGCTTGAACAATGTTGAAACAACATCAAAAATGGACATCATTCATGTACCAATGACACTTATCCCCATTGTTCTGTTCAATAACGTCGTTCAATATTGCGCAGCACTGGTGAAACAACGTCTCATGTTCACGGATGCTGGAACAAGGGAAAGTGCATCAAGAAAACAATGATGTTTCCTATTGTTAACGTGGTTGGTCAACATTGTGAACGGGTTTTCAATACTTTGTCAACATGTCTGTATAACATTGTTGAAAGCATTTGTTCATGGTGTGTACTGTAGCGTTGTATAGGCCTGTTAACAACCGTGAACTAATTGAGCATTTTTATGAGTGCAATTTAATGTTCGATTAGTCTTGACTGTTGTAGTCGTTTACCTTCGTTGTTCTCGAAATGCACTGAAAACAACATTGCTTAATTTCGTTTGCTTAGAGGAGGCAAGAGCAGCTACATGACAAACTAGATCTTTGCAGCTATCTAATAAAACCAGTCCAACGGATTGGAAAATATGCTTTGTTATTGAGGGTAAGAAGGCATTTTCCTTTTCTCTAAGGCAACTTTAGATATCCAACATTGTTTTATACCGAAAGTTTTCCTTTATTCCCCAGGATATGATTAAAGTGATTGAGGTGGACTCATCGTGCACAGTCCAGTTACGGGTTAGTGTGAACGTAATCGTTGACACTCACAATCTTGTCTTTTGTCCTGCACTTTGCTGCAAACGTAATCTTGGTCATTGATCTTTACAATACCTATTCACAATCTTAACGTTTATCTTGCATTTTGGTGTATTTCGCGAAGATCTTGTTTGATTTTTAGCATGCACAAGAAATGGTGAAGTCACAGCTCAGACATGGAAACGATCTTCTCGCCATGGACTCCATAAAGGAATGCGACGTAAGTTCTACTCCTTTGCTGTAGAGTTTCTCCGTGGAAATCATGATAACCCACGTTGTTAACTTTTTCCCGGAGGGATAAGACTTGCACTATTTTACTCGTAGGGAAGAAGTTATGATCGGCTCAATTAAGAAGCTTGCGAACCAACTCTCTTCAATTAATATCACTACGATTACTATTGTTTACCAAGGCGCCGTTTTTGTCTGTTTTTTTAGGTAAATGTCAAGGAGCAAGGGCGACTTTTACGGCAGGTAATAATAGTGGACAGTAATAGTCTGCTATTATCCATTAATGAATGCCACCAACTTTTCTTGACAATTTTTCGGAAATATTTGTGGTCTTCCAGACCAATGAACTGTGGTTTTGATAACAACTCAATGATTACCCGATAAGTCCAACGACCCCCAAGAATCCAAAGAAAACATCCCGTGTTAGAACATCGGTTTAATATTTCTTCTACAATGAGTGTATTATTATTCGAAATATTTTTTGTTCACTTAGAACGACTTTATTGTATGGCAAAGCAAGAAGAAACGCTATCGACGGGTCTTCCTTTTTGAGGACTTGGTGCTGTTCAGTAAAACCAGGAAGCAAGCAAGTGGAGCCGATATCTTTATTTACAAAAGTTGCCTCAAGGTTGGTTTCTTGAAAACCACATTGCACAGTTTGATCTGTACATTGTTCGCCATTGCTGAGTCGAACGTAAAAGTGGCAATTGAACTCTGTTAGACACTCATTCAGCATGTTGCACTATGCTAAATTCTTATGAACGTTTTATCTTTTTAGCGTTTTCCAGAGGTTTTTACAGCTGTCAAACGATATGCTAAAACTGTTTCATCAGTCAAAACAACAGTTTGGTATAAAAGCGAGTAATATTTCGGAGAAAGGTCTACTAGGGAAGAAGATTATCATCAACAGTGTATGCTAGATAAGTCCTTTTAATATATTTGATGTGTCTTCTGTTACCACAGACTGCCGACATTGGTTTAACAGAATCCCTTGGCGAAAGCGGCTTAAGGTTCGAACTGTGGTTTAGAAGACGACGAAATGCCAAAGATACAGTTATTCTTCAGGTTGGATTTAGTTTACTTCATTGTTTCATTTGAGCTACCTGACCGTGCTCTCCCGCACAAACGTACGTGGTACCAGTGGTGCCAGTTTATATTTCCCATTAACCACTAAGTTTACTCTGCTCTTTACCGTTCAACATGCTCTCACCTTATTCTAACGATGCCCCCACCTGTTCTTACTGCATGTCTCAGTTATATTCCTCGTTAACCACTGTATTTACTCTACTCTTCACTGCTCAACATGCACTCACTTTATTCTAACGATGCCCCACCTCTGCTCCAAAATCCTGGAATTGGTCGATGATCGCTTTAATACTTTTGATGTGCTCTTGTCCGCCAGGCTAAAAACATGGAAACCAAGACCTCGTGGGTGATTGAAATTACTCGATTACTCTGGAGACAAGCAGTTAGAAATAGAGGTATAACTTTTGGAAGAACGATTGTTTAGGTTATTTGTTTTTCCTGGGGATGGTAAATAGGCACCAGTCTGTGGAACTTGGTTGGTAGGTTGATATGGTTTAGAATGTGACCTTCATTTATCAGAAGAAATACGTATTGAATCATGTGAAATGAGTTTACTATAAGGGAAAGTAAATTTTCGACTGGTAAAATCATACATTTTAAGACACGGCCGGAACCAGTTTGCAAAAAGTACAACTACTGGAAGTCCACCGAGGTTAAACCCTGTGAATCTAGTGCAGTGCTCTGCAAACTGACTTGCGAAAATGTTCGGTCTTCTTGGACCTAGGCCCTCGTTATCACAACTCTAACGAGCTGCAAAACTATCTACCAAACCTCTACGCAACCCTTTCACAACCTGCTGGTCATTAGACAAGCTTACATTAACGATCGATTTCCTGTTTATTTCATGAAATTATTCCATTGTATGACTTCCTATCTGTTGTTTATTTCTAGAATACGGTTTGGCCGAGGCTGCCACCGGCATTAGCGTTGGTAGCCAGCCCGGGGAACAAGTGCCGACGACGAGATCTCCGGCGTTCGATGAGTCGCTCTTCAGTCCTACCACAAGCGTGTCTGTGATTTCAGCAAGTAGTCCATTCTCAAGTCCTTATTCAAGTCCATTACTGAACAAAAGACGACTTAGCCGCATTCGACCGACCACGTTAGGAATGAAACGAAACATTGAGGAAACTGTCAGACAACCGACTTCAACCACGGAGGCGGATGCCGGGCCGAAAGCGCCAGCTTTAGAAGAGCGCGTTTCTAGCGTGAATGAACCTATCGTTGAAGAACCAAACACTGAATTACGCCCGGTGACGAGGAAGTCGAAATCATATCCCTCCGACTTAGTGCGTACACGCGACGAATTGCTTTTCGAAAGAAGGCCATCGCTTAAGCAAAGGTTTTTTGGGGGACTGGGACGATCAAAAAGCGAGGAAAGTGAGACTAAGACACCCTATGATTCATCGCAAGAAAATGACAATTTACTTTCAAAGGAAATTAAATCAAAAAGACGGTCATTTATGGAGCGACTTACAAGTTCCAGACCTCTCAGTGCGGCTGAGATACCGGCTAATAATGTACAGCAAAATTTACACAGAACTAAATCTGATGGTAGTACGAGGCAACAATGTTTAACCAGGAGCGCCACCGAATCCGCGGCACCACAAGCGTTACTTACGAATGATTCTCCATCAAACGCTTCGTATCACACCATGGTGAGTATCTTAATTTTACACTTAGGTAAAGTTGTTAGCAAACTCCGAACTGTCAAGTCTAGGAGGAACTGATGACGTGAGTGAAGTAAGTAGCAGCGTTCCTCGCCAGGGTGTTTCTTTAGAGTGCTCCGCCCAACCAAGTAACCGGGAACATCCAAAGGTTTGCGAGAAAATGGCGGGGAACAACTTTCCCGGGGCACGTGGTTGCGACGTCGAACTCGATTTTTTCTGGTACGACACTTGTCAATGATTGGGTGTGAAAACAAATCAAGAACGGCCAACATGGAAGACTCTGTCAGTTTCAGGCTCATTAGGTCAACTGACGATTACTGAAGACTCAAACTGTTAACCAGTTGACCGCGTAGGAGCCTGGATATCCTGGTACAGGATATCGCGAGAGTTCAGCGGGTTTCAATTTGCCTTAGCTTAATGACACGGCTGTCAAGCGCTTGCCCATCCGTAAGTGCCTGAAGTTTTTGTTTTTACCTGGGCCTATACGTTTCCCGTTTTCGCTCAAAAGATGTCCCGAAAAGTGCGACATAATGTCAACCATGTCAGATGTCGTTAGAAATAGATCCTCAGTCACGAAGTAACCAATCACGGGCTGGCCACCTCCTCGGAGAAGTGTGCTTAGTCCTCGGCTGTTCATAGGACAATTCAAAGTTTCCCGCGGGATGAACGTGGAATCGGATAATGCCTGACCTTTGGCACCGGTGTTTATCATGCTTTGAATCCTAGATATATTAACACATTTCTCTGTTTTGTTTGCAGGTTTGACGTAGGAACTGGCAAGTTATTCAGAGCAAATAGATGCGAAACTTTGTACTATATTAGTATTAATTTAACTTACAATTATCGATTGGGAATAAATGTACATTAAATGACATCAGCTAGGAAAGTAAAAATAAAGCAAGCCTTCCGTGTTCTTTCATGCCGTTATCAGTTTTGTGATAACACAAGAGGAATGTAGACCTCGGTCTAGTGATTCCGAAAGTTCTTTAGAAACTGTAATGTAAAATATTTTTAAATAAAATTATGATGAGTTATTGAATTTGCAGTCATTATAGCGAGTTTTTTTTTTTTATATTTTACACACAATTATAGTCCAACAGTTGGATATGATATTTAACTTAACGTTTAGCATTGAACACGATCATTAGACATGGTAAGAAATGTAATAAAAGGTCCATTTGTCGATGAAACTTGCTTAACAGCATGAATGACGCTTTCAGTAAATTATTCGATCTCCCGTTCGAATGAATAAGGCAACATTAGCTTAAGTTATCGCCTTAAAAGCAGGCGAAGAAACGAGCCACTGACATACCAAAATTTCCACCTTTTATTTTAAGCATGGTATAAATTAACCATCCCAGCATAGGAAGAACCATGGATTGAGTCTTTCTACTTTATGTCTTAAAGAGCATATGTATGTAGCTTGATTACAAGTGCCATGAATGTGTTACACTGAGCAAAGCAAATTAATTGGTCAACACCACTTCAAAGTCCTTCGTCATACTAAACTTCGCTTACACGTACCTTGGCATAATCTTCGTTTTGTAACCACGACTTCAGGCTAGAAACAGCCCGTTCTTTCTGACGTTACATGAAGCCAGTTTCACAATTAAACTTTCGACACCATTCATGGACCATAAGCTCAGACCACATCCAACAGTTTCTTTGATGAACAGGTAGTTCTTTTTGTTTCTGGCAATGATGCAATTTTCCCTGAAACTATTAATTCCACGAGGGTCAACATCTCATATCCTCACAGTTTCTTGGTCATGATTCCTTAAACATGTTCACATGTGTGCTGGACTTCGCCTTCGTACGAGATCTGATTATTTGCATAATGACGAACAGCTGAGCGCTGGTTTTTCTTCCCCTCAACCCAAGGGAATTAAAATAATAAAGTTAAAAACACCACCTCTAAGGAATGTGCGGAAATAATACAAGCAACCTGTATGCCCGTCCACAACTGGTTGACAGAACTGAGGTTAAGCCAAGGTAAACTTCCGAACGTTTTTTGTACAACATTGGCAGACATTTGTTGATTTAACAATGTTAGTTTAATGGGAGTTTGTTTTCGGTCAAACATTCCGCCCAAAGTAAGACGAAGCGGTTTGTTTTGCCGCTTTATGACCCAACAATATCAGCCATTGTTGAACGATAATGTTGAATGTTCAGTCCCGGCTATAAGCATCAGGATTATGAAAAAGTCAATACCATAAATGATTAGTGGAAACCTTTGTATCATCTTTCTAGAACAAATGAATCTACCAAGAATTGAAATTTTCTCTCGCATTTTTTAACACTATCAACACTAAATTGGACAAACTTACGAATGTCGGAACCGAACCGTCTAAGTTACATACATGAAAAAATACGTTTGTGTCGTTTACGTTAACAATTTGGAGATAGTCCCGTCCTTGTTTCCTCAAAGTATCGAATAAATCACTGAGAAAAGCTGAAAAGAATTCTTGTGTTGTTGGCGCTGGCGAAACTGCTCACTTTCACATGAAAATGGCGAAGGCGAAAAAACTCGTGGTCACGTGACGATTTCTCCTTCCGCGTTAGCTTTAAACGTAGTGCCTAGTTACGCTTGATATCCAAAATGCCCGATGGTTAGACAAGCAATAAGTGTTCTTATAACGCCATGCTTTAGTTGTATTTTTTTTTTTTTGTTTTTTTGTGAGCACAAAAACTCGGTCAAAAAAAACTCTAACAGACGGGGTTCAACTTTCAGAACTGATTTATAACATTCTACAATAGCTTTCATGTGTATTATCAATTGGTGAGATAGCATGGTTTAGCGTGCTGTTTGGAAAAACACGCACCAGTGAGTTTTTGTAAGACCTCAGATAGCACTGAGTTTTTCCAAGTTCCACGAGAAACCATGCTATTATTACTGTACGCAACAAACCCTCGCCCACCCTTTCAATGTACCTCTCGAGAATCCAAGTAACATTGAAAATTTTTCAAAATTGTCAAAAAGACAAATCGTCCTTACTACACCTTTTGCTGTTCATTACCAGAAAATATACTATCATAATATCATTAACACCAACCTCAAACTCATTAACGCAAAAATACATTCATTTTATTCAATCGACATTCACAAGCGTAGATACGCAACCATTTGCATTGAAGGGCATTCTATAGCTTAGTTTAGTTTTTAGTTTAAGTCTTTATTTAAAGAGGGTAGCACATTAACATCATTTCTACTATACATTAGGGATAATAAAATTTCAATTAGGCAAGATATTTCACTTGTGTCAGTCACCAAGCGTGTAAAAGGACTAGGCTTGGGTAAATTCTGCCGGCAGAAAACTGCCTTTCGAGCAGAATTCTCGAAAATTAGCGACACGGAATAAAAACTAACAAACAAATAAATATTGACAACTGTTCTTAAAGAAATCCTGGCATTTGGGTAGGCAAGGGGATGCGGAGTTGCTCAATACTGGATTATCCCGGCCATAAACATTGAACACCTTGTTATGAATGTTAAACTTTATTGCCGTTTTAAAAGGTTACACTTGAAAATAAGTTTTTCACTAAATAAATAATATAGTTTTAAGTAACACATTTAGCGTACTTTTTCTGTTTGCCTGATTTGCGAGCAGAATTTGAGCAGAATTTTGAGCAGAATTTGCGATTTCTACGAGCAGTGCCAGCAGGCAGAATTTACCCAAGCCTAAAAAAGACTCCACGCACGTCGAGATTAGTACCCCGTAGTGAAACGACGTGAAACGCCATTTTGGATTTTACAGCGTCATTGCTATGACAACAGTGTAGGAAACGTTCTTATAGTTGGGAAATCCTGTGTACCACTCGAAAACTGTCGTTGGCGGAGTTTTTGAAGCGAAAAGGTAATAATTTCATGTCCTACATACAATGTGTACAGCATCCATCGTCAACTGCCGTTATCCACCTTCAACTTCCATTACCCTCTGTAAATGTCCATGATCCACCATCTTACCATTAGGAAAAGCTGTTCAACCAACAGTTCCCAGAAGTGTAACAAATATAATATGGTCTCTTAAAAAAAAGATGAAATTCTTGTAGCCTAACCATATTTGGCCATTAAATGACCATCCAGACAACTGTGATGTCTGATCATTATTTTGTGCCCTGAATACTTTGAAATATTTACACCACAGAGAACACAGTGTGTACTGGGAATTGAATCCAGTAACTCTTCAGTTCCAACAAGGACACACTTTGGTGTTGTTTTGGTATGTCATCCTCAAAAGGGTATAGAAACGCCGAAAATAATTTGCCAATTCATTTTTTTGGCAGGTAAAACTTCCACAGTTTTGCTAAATGATATATGAACATAGACAAAATATTTTGGTTTTGTTTTAGTATGTCATCCTCAAAAGGGTATAGAAATGCTAAAAATAATCTGCCAATTTCACTAATATCTTGGTTTTGTTTTAGTATGTCATCCTCAAAAGGGTATAGAAATGCTAAAAATAATCTGCCAATTTCACTAATATCTTGGCTAAATGATATATATGAACATAGACAAAATATTTTGGCTTTGTTTTAGTATGTCATCCTCAAAAGGGTATAGAAATGCCAAAAATAATCTACCAATTTCACTAATATCTTGGCTAAATGATATATATGAACATAGACAAAATATTTTGGTTTTGTTTTAGTATGTCATCCTCAAAAGGGTATAAAAATGCTGAAAATAATCTGCCAATTCATTGTTTTTGGCAGGCAAAACTTCCAGTTTTGTTAAATGATATATGAACATAGACAGAATATTTTGGTTTTGTTTTAGTATGTCATTCTCAAAAGGGTATAGAAATGCCAAAAATAATCTGCCAATTTCACTAATATCTTGGCTAAATGATATATATATATATATATATGAACATAGATAAAATATTTCGGTTTTGTTTTAGTATGTCATCCTTAAAAGGGTATAGAAATTCAAAAAATAATCTGCCAATTTCATTGTTCTTGGCAGACATGACCCCTAGTTTTGCAGCATGATATGAATGTATATAATTATGGTGTTTGGCATAATTATTGTGTTGTTTTGGTTATTATATCCTCAGAAGAGATAAAATATACCAAAAATTCCATGCAACCCACAAATTACCAGAAAATTCACCCAGATTTGTTTCTCTGTATTTTATTTCTCTTCAAGAGTTTAATTCTAACTATATACAACAAATACTGTATATTATATTTTACTATTAGTTAGGTCATAAAAACTACCAGAAGTCTAAAGGTGCCTGTATACCTCTGATAGCCCTGAATTAATTTAATTACATGAATCAGAACTATATTACTTTTTTTAAAAAATGAAACAGAAATAGAATGACACACAAGTTTTTTTTTTTTGGTTTATTTTTTCTTTTACTAGCAAATAATTTACATAATTGTATAGTAATATACACATGGACATAAGAACAAGTAATTGGAAATGATTCTTCAAGTAAAAAAAAACCCAATTTTTTTCAAATTTATTTATTGAAATTGTCATGAATTAATGAAATAATTTAATTACCAGTACTAATATTATTGTAGATCACCTGCTCCTAATCAAATGCCTTATTGTATCAAGTGCGTAGATGATGAAACATACTAGCAACTATGTATAAATGACCGAACGCCCTAGCAAAAGCTGCAATTTATCTACTAATCCTCAGGAACCATCAACATGTTTTGCTTTGTAGTGACAATGTAAAACAAGTCTCAGGATCAAGGATAAGTTTGATTTTTTTTAAATGTTTAGGTAATACATGATTGTATACCTATGGGGATGGGAAGGACACACCCACAACTAGCTACCTATTAAGTTATGTTTAAGCTACCGAAGATCATCTCATGAATTAAGCCACCATGTAAAGTTCTGTAGCTCCCTTCACATGAAAGCAAAACTCATAGGGATGATCTACCATCCTGGTGGCCTGCCAACAAAATTACAAGGAACACTTTCCAAGCACATCACCAGGAAATGAATCCCATTTCCTTCAGTAACTTGGCCAGTTTAGTTCCTGTTACCCTAAACAATTATTAAACCCTGTCTATCTGATGAAGTTTCCAGCCTGCTCTCTAAGAAAAATGCATTAAGAACACACCTGGAATCCAAATGAGATGATCGACGACCAATTCCACGAGTTGCGGTAGATCTCCAAAGTTAGGATGGACAGAGCCACACACACAACAATTACAGTAAATTAACTTTAATTTCTTAAAAATATACTATCACTTTGCATAAATATCTTAATTATCACTTATTCAAATCGAAATATTCAGAAATTTGCAGTTTAGTTCTTGCCAGTCAACCATTTTGTACTGGCCAATTAAGAGTTTTCTTTCCCTACTTAGTACATCCCGAAATAAACGAGATTTTCTACTTGCACACCTATGACCACAGAGAAATGCTTGGCAATTTGTTCACAAGTCAGCATCTAGTTGCAAATGATTGGCATGTATTTGAAACATCTGTATTGATGCATTTTGATCTCCAGACAGCACCAAAATTATCACCACCATCACATAGTTTAATTGAACTTTTCATAAAAGACTTTCTTTTTTTTTTTCTTTGCAATTGCTGCAGCAGAGCATCAAAACAAGTTTGCTTATGCACATCATCAAAATAGCTTAACGAAGAATATGAACCTTAAATTAAGCTTCAATTTCTTAATTTTTCCATTTAGTCATATATAAATTAAATAAGTAGATCAATTGTCTTCACCAGAAGACAACCTACCCTGAAGATTGTTATCCAGCGAAGGACGAATTCCACCAAGTCTGTTGATTTCCACCAGGAGATGATGGGTACAATTATACCCAGTTACCTATCCCAAGAAAAGGTATACCAATTATGGAAGGAGTTCAGATTCCATCACATATCTGGTATAACTTTTCTTGTCCTGCCTGACTGCTCTACCCTAGCCATTCTACTCTAAACCATCAGGCCTTAAATATTTTGCCACCAGGATTCTAACCTTTTGATTTCACTTTGACCTTTTGATTCCACTTTGCTTGTCATAAAATGTTGTAAGTATCAATCCCAAGCTCCAGCTGCATCCATTAGATGTGAAATTATATCCCCTGGATCCATAATCCAAATAAAATTTAATCCAATAAGTAGATGTCCTGTATTATCCAGTAATCCATGATAAACATACAAGGTGCTCCCCATAACAGTTGCCAGTAAGTAGATGTCCTTTATTATCCAGTAATCCATGATAAATATACAGGGTTCTCCCATAACAGTTGCCAGTTTTGATATTAATAACTGCAGTACATTGCAGGGTTTCAGGTTTGTTTGTTGTTTTTTTTTCCTTAAGTTGATTCAAACACATATTGTCACGTTATGACCTCCCTAGCTGAGCAGACATGCATCATTTAGGATTAAGTCTCCTTCACAATAAAATTATCCAAACAACTTCATCCTCATGGTCAATCCAAAAGGTATATTGATGAATTAATTGCTCAATTATTGGAATATAAATCTCAATAACCAGATTAGAGAATTTTTGCATACAAGAAGCACAAACAGTAAATCTGTTGGTTCACTTATTAGAACACAACAATATTGAAGATATTTGGGCTAACTAGCCACGTGATATATATTCTTTTCTAAAATTGCTGAACTTAATCATTTCAAACTCAATGCTCTTTTGGACAATAACAACAGCCTTTATTTACCATGTGCTGACGAAAAAACCAGGTTCATGAAAGCTCAAGTTATCAACAGTTACTCTCAATTTTGATCATTTCAGCACTGGTATGAAATCATAGGCCTTTTGTTTTACTGGGTAGAACCCATGCAGGATTCTAGAGCCAATGATAGTGTTTCCTAATTTTGAAGTAATTCAGAAGGCCTGGCACCTAATTATTTGATGTAAGAAAACATGAATGCCTTTCTTCAGTTTGTAGAATAAATCTTACTAAAGTCATTTGAATTATGAAAAAGTCATGATGGAAGATTTAAAAATTCTCTTTTCATCAGAAAGTTGCTGTCATCAAAATATTTGGTAGTATTAAATTTTTAGGGAGAACCCTGATTCTTGACATCTCAATGCAGATATCCCTAAACATAACAAAAGATTAAGTTAACACCCAGCACCCTTTTTTGCATTTGTTGGTATGATAATATTATCTGTTCAACATGTACCAACATCTGCTCTACTGTAAAGTAATGTTTCTAACAGTTATAATGATATTCCAAGATGCATATCTTAAGTAAAATGTGTAGAAATTTACCAATTCAATGAAACAGTATGTTGTTTAATAACTACCAGTATAATAACTTGCTACTTGCCTGCATTCCAATGAAGTATGTTTACCAGGTGAGTTGTCATTGATTAGCTTTATTTTTTGTCATATTCAAAACCTAAAACAAAACAAAAATCACAATCAGTGGAGTGTTCCCCTTGACTTTTATCCCTTTTTATAGTTTTGGGAATTCTAATGATGATCCGGCATTGTTCTGGTCATTAAACCTATTAAGAAAAGAAGAAAAAAATACAATTAGTTATGTTTTCTCAATCAGTTCTTGA
Organism: Heliopora coerulea; assembly: GCA_030142905.1. NCBI lineage: Eukaryota > Metazoa > Cnidaria > Anthozoa > Scleralcyonacea > Helioporidae > Heliopora > Heliopora coerulea. The sequence goes on along the minus strand of JASJOG010000011.1, from coordinate 2,471,804 downwards.
AAGGTTTACATTTTGAAAAGCCTTAAAGTTGAAAGAGATACATTTACTACTTCAGATACAACAATAATCACTTTTCTCAATTCACAAAGTTATATTGTTATTTGATGTAGATGATAGGACTAAACAAACTTAAATTTGTCAAGATCACTTCAGAATTGTAACAAAATCTAACCTCAATCCTCACCTTATTACCCTAATAGTATCTGCATTGAGAAGGCATTTTTTCAGTTTTGTTCACCTTTTATATCACTATGATTATTTTTGCAAAATGGCTAATTTTAGAATTTCACCAACAATAATTAGATTTATCTAAAGAATATAAACATCAACCACCATGTGATTAATATAATTCAGAATTTGGCATGAACAAATTCATGCAGTAGAATTCTAATAGTTGTCATAACCACCATGCCCAAGAAAAACACACTGTAGGTGAATCAATATAATTTTTATACACAGTGGAATTATTTTATAATTGAGCATGTCATACAAGAACAGTTAAATCAAGATCCCAAAACACAAACTTTAATTCTTTTTATTTGTTCATTTCAAATCGACAACTATTAACAGAAACAGGAAATAAAAATTGTTCACTATGCATACACAATTGAACAGATTCAAACCATTTGTTTTGCTTATTTTTATTTCACCATGACCAACACTTAGCTATTTACGAGGGTCATCATTGAATTGTTTAACATGAAAGAATGCTGCCTGGCATTATGCAAAATGTGATCACCAATATGCAAACTTTAAGTGATTTCTGAATATTCATCTAATTTACCATCATCATTCAAAAGAGGAAAATTATATGGTACAACAAATGACATCAACTAGACTAACTTTATTTTAAAACAGTGGACACTCGACTCCTTACACAATAAGGACCAATGTTTTAACTTGTGCTAAGAACACGAGATGAACAACAACTGAGAAACTTTCATTTTTATTGGTCAGATATTTCTAAATTTTTAACTAATTTACAGTGTTCAAAATAGAGAAGAAAAGGCTGGTTAATCGTGTTTCACGCTCACAATGAAGGAAAAATTTTTTTGTAAAATCATGCACAACTTATTTACAACTTAGTACAGAGAATATGCTGGAAAGGTAAGAGGTAAGGAGTTTTCATTTGAGGATAAATATTAAATTTGTCTTGTCATTAAATAATTTGGAATAAATTAGCTTGGATGTTCATAGATGGTCATAAATAAGATTCTGGGCTCTGTATATCAGGTGTGTATTTATGATTTTAGTGAATTATCAAAATGCATCAGAGTAAATAACAGTCTGGAATTCAGACCAGGAATCATTAAAGATACATGTTCCAAAATTGGTATTTCATTGTTAATTTAAGAGAATTGTAGCATGAGCAAAGGTTTAACCACTCCACATTCAGTGTATTAAAGAGAAACGTTTTTCCTTTGCATTTTGTTATACCACTTTCAGAGCAACTTGTTCACAAACAGTTCATTCACTTGTTAATTTCACAGGCTAATTTCACAGGCAGTTTTGCATGTAGAAAACATCCTGGTAATAGTGTAGAATGATTTATATTCTGCATTTTTGTTTTTGTTTACAAAGAATTTCCATTGTACTGATTCATACCTATATAAACATGCTCCTCTTCTACGGTGATATTATTGTAATTTACTTTAGGAAATTATATGGGAGATATTGCAGTCATATGTGCAAATGTTCAAGAAATTTGGTTTGCTTGTGTTTGCTGTATGGTCACTTTAGTACTAGTAGGCACATGTGAAATGAAAATTGATGTTTCTTTATATGATTTCTTTAAGGATATGATTCTACTCATAGTAATTTACTGGTGTTATAATATTTTTGTGCATTTGCCATACAAATTATTTTACTTGAATGCAGATTGGAAGACATGGAACAAATATAGAAAAAACTACACAAGACAACAATTTTTCCAAGTTTATTTATTGAAATTGTCACAAGTTAATGTAATAATTTAATTACCAGTACTGATATTATTGTAGATCACCTGCTCCTAACCAAATACCTTATGTGAAGTGCCTAGATGAAATATCTTAGCAACTATGTATAAATGACCGAACGCCCTAGCAAAAGCTGCAATTTATCTACTAATCCTCAGGAACCATCAACATGTTTTGCTTTGTAGTGACAATGTAAAACAAGTCTCAGGATCAAGGATAAGTTTGATTTTTTTTAAATGTTTAGGTAATACATGATTGTATACCTATGGGGATGGGAAGGACACACCCACAACTAGCTACATATTAAGTTATGTTTAAGCTACCGAAGATCATCTCATGAATTAAGCCACCATATAAAGTTCTGTAGCTCCCTTCACATGAAAGCAAAACTCATAGGGATGATCTACCATCCTGGTGGCCTGCCAACAAAATTACAAGGAACACTTTCCAAGCACATCACCAGGAAATGAATCCCATTTCCTTCAGTAACTTGGCCAGTTTAGTTCCTGTTACCCTAAACAATTATTAAACCCTGTCTATCTGATGAAGTTTCCAGCCTGCTCTCTAAGAAAAATGCATTAAGAACGCACCTGGAATCCAAATGAGATGATCGACGACCAATTCCACGAGTTGCGGTAGATCTCCAAAGTTAGGATGGACAGAGCCACACACACAACAATTACAGTAAATTAACTTTAATTTCTTAAAAATATACTATCACTTTGCATAAATATCTTAATTATCACTTATTCAAATCGAAATATTCAGAAATTTGCAGTTTAGTTCTTGCCAGTCAACCATTTTGTACTGGCCAATTAAGAGTTTTCTTTCCCTACTTAGTACATCCCGAAATAAACGAGATTTTCTACTTGCACACCTATGACCACAGAGAAATGCTTGGCAATTTGTTCACAAGTCAGCATCTAGTTGCAAATGATTGGTGTGTACTTCAAAAACAATTGTATTCATGCATTTTGATCTCCAGACAGCACCAAAATTATCACCACCATCACATAGTTTAATTGAACTTTTCATAAAAGGCTTTTTTTTTTCTTTGCACTTCCTGCTGCAGAGCGTCAAAACAAGTTTGCTTATGCACATCATCAAAATAGCTTAATGAAGAATATGAACCTTAAATTAAGCTTCAATTTCTTAATTTTTCCATTTAGTCATATATAAATTAAATAAGTAGATCAATTGTCTTCACCAGAAGACAACCTACCCTGAAGATTGTTATCCAGCGAAGGACGAATTCCACCAAGTCTGTTGATTTCCACCAGGAGATGATGGGTACAATTATACCCAGTTACCTATCCCAAGAAAAGGTATACCAGTTATGGAAGGAGTTTAGATTCCATCACATATCTGGTATAACTTTTCTTGTCCTGCCTGACTGCTCTACCCTAGCCATTCTACTCTAAACCATCAGGCCTTAAATATTTTGCCACCAGGATTCTAACCTTTTGATTTCACTTTGATCTTTTGATTCCACTTTGCTTGTCATAAAATGTTGTAAGTATCAATCCCAAGCTCCAGCTGCATCCATTAGATGTAAAAATATATCCTTGGATCCATAATCCAAATAAAATTTAATCCAATAAGTAGATGTCCTTTATTATCCAGTAATCCATGATAAATAGACAAGGTTGTCCTATAAAAAAGTTGCCAGTAAGTAGATGTCCTTTATTATCCAGTAATCCATGATAAATATACAGGGTTCTCCCATAACAGTTGCCAGTTTTGATATTAATAACTGCAGTACATTGCAGAGTTTCAGGTTTGTTTTGTTGTTTGTTTGTCTTTGTTTTTGTTTTGTTTTTTTGTTTTATTTTTTGCTTTAAGTTGATCCAAACACATATGGTCATGTTGTTACTTCCCTAGTTGAGGAAACATGCATCATTTTGGATTAAGTCTAATGACACCAACACAGCTAGTGAAAACATATAAACTTAGAGTAAATAGCTATGAGATGACCAAGTATGAGGATACACAACACCTAATGCAAGGATTAAATCACCACAAACTGTTCTGTCCTAAACTGCCAGAGGAGGAATTTCACCAGCAGCTGGTGGAAGAACCAACCTATTGCAAATAGTACTATCTGGACTTAATCCTGCCATTAAAAAGCTCAAAAATAAGAATGAAATTTACATTAAGATATTTAATAGACCAGGTTGTTATTCTAGATTACAAAGTGCTGATGACTTATGCATGAGGTGTCAAGCAAAGGGGCAAAGTGAATTGGCCATTTTCAGTTAACTCCTCATCTTGGTGCTTCATTCACAGGTTATCAGAACTTTGTTGCCTAAAATAAGAACCTAATCAACTGAATATCAAAACAGTAATTTTATTCTTATTGATGCATATTTAGCTGAAGTATTTTTCTCTAAGTATCTGTCCTCCAACTTAGACTGCTAAGCACCAGTGTCACCAACAGCTGGTGGAAGCATTAAGCAATTGCAAATAGTTCTATGTGGATTTAATCCATTAAGAAAGTTTAAAAATACAAAATCCACATTAAGATATTTAGTTGGCCAGGTTCTCATTCTTGATCACAAGGTGCTGATGACTTATGGACAAAGTGCCAAGCTAAGGGGCAAAGTGAATAAGCCATTTCCACTTCACCCCTCACCTTAACACTTTATTCACAGGTCATCAACACTTTGTAGCCTAAAATAAGAACCTGGTCTACTAAATATCAAAATAATGATTTTCTTTCTTACTTTAATATTCAATATTTGATTTAGACTGCAAACAGTACAATAAATATTTTGTCTTTTACTATAATATTGAGTGGTTAGCAATTTAGACTGCATTTAGTAAAATAACTATTTGCATAAATTCAGCTGTTGATTATCCCATTAATATGAACCACAGATAGAAAAATAGATATTGCTTTGAACTTTCAATATTCAATATTTATTGATTTAGACTGCATACAGTATATACAATTAATATTGTCTCTTACCGTATTGCTGAATGGTTATTGGATTTAGACTGCATTCAGTACAATCAATATTGCAACTAATTTCAATACTCAATGGTTATTGATTTAGACTTTTACATACCTTCAACTGTTTATTATTTTGTTTATTCAAATGACAGATGGTAAAATAAAGATTGCCACAAATTTTAGTATTTAATATTTATTGATTTAGACTGCATACAGTACAACAACCATTTGAATAAATTCAATGGTACTGTGGTTATTCACTCAACCCACAAATACAATAAAAATTGTCCAAAAGAAATATTGAACATTTATTGATTTAGACTGTAAACAGTACAGTAAATATTATGCCCACCAGGGCCACCAACAGCTGGTGAAGGGGTCAGGCCACTGCTATTTTTTGTTGTATGGGAAACTATCAAGCACAAGCATCACCAACTACTGATGAAGGGATTGACTAATAAAAAGAAAAAGATTACTTTCTATCGAAATCTATGAAAAAAAAAAGAAAAATCTAAAAATCAGTGTAATTTGGGAGAACCCTTTTTACTTTCATTCAAACATGAAGCTAGTCCACCTAAAAATGAGGTTAAATATTGTGTTAATACCACTAGCATTGCGAAGAGAGATTATGCCGGATATTGAATCAGAATTACGGAGATTTATTCATGACAGTAGAATCAGTAAATTAACGCTATTCCCCTGGCTATCAGGAGCAAAAATCCCGTAAAATCCCAAGGCGCCAAAATGTCCGGCACTTAGATCATCCAGTCGAACTGTTTTTAATTCCGTAAACTTTGCTTCCGCCTTGTTGTTTTAGAATACGAGGCACGAGTGACCAAAATCTGGCGACAAATTCTCAAAATCCAGCCGTTAGAAATGTTCAAGCTTCCTTTTTGCCTCGAAGGTCAAAAATTTTAATGAAGTGCAAATAGGTTTGCAGTAAAATTGGAAGCGTTGTCTTGTTTTCACACATTGTCAGCCCAGTTGACATTACCTGCCCAAGCGGCTTCAGAATTCGACGTGGCAAGAAATTTTGAACGGAAAAACAAATAAAACTCGCTGTAATGAAAACTTGTCTTTTTGTTCAAAAATGCCTTCGCACCGTAAGACAAACGCCATAACCGGAGTAAACATTGCACTTCGTCGTACCGAACAGCTATGTACAGAACACACGTGGAAAGAAAACTTCGAACTTCAAGCCAGAAATTTCTCGCAAAAGTTTCAAAAATTTATGAAAATTGCTTCAAGACCGTTCAAAAGCTATTCCTAACGCTTTTCGCCGGCAGTTTACCTTCTGTGTACTGAACAGCTATACATGAAAGAGTTCTCACGTGCACGAAAGTTCGCTTCAGGCAGCCTAGAAATTGTTCGGGAAAATTTTCGCCAAATTCATGAAAATACCTCTAAAAGGGTCAAAACCACTTCCTTATCTCTTTTTCCATTTGTTTGCTCGAAAAAGAAGCGAAGCTAAGCGGGAGACGAACAGGCAGTGCAAAATTCGTGGCGTGTTCTCGTTAAAACGACTCACAAGAGATTTGGCCGAAGACAAAATGTCCAAGCTTCCTTTCTGTGTCGAAGGTCAAAAATTTTAATGAAGTGCAAATAGGTTTGCTGGTTTGCGGTAAAACTGGAAGCATTGTCTTGTTTTCACACATTGTTTGTCAGCCCATTTGACGTTACCGGCCCGAGCGGCTTCAGAATTCGACTTGGCAAGAAATTTTGAACGGAAAACAAATGAAATGTCTCGCTGTAACGGAAACTTGTCTTTTTGTTCAAAAATGCCTTCGCACATGTAAAATAAACGCCATAACCAGCGCAAACATTGTACTTTGTCATACCTAACTGGCGTAACAGCTATGTACAGAATACACATGGAAAGGAAACCTCGAACTTCAAACCAGGAATTTCTCGCAAAAGTTTCACACAAATTTATGAAAATTGCTTTAAGACCGTTCAAAAGCTATTCCTAACGCTTTTCGCCGGCAGTTTACCTTCTGTGTATTGAACAGGTATACATGGAAGAGCTCTCACGTGTACGAAAGTTTGGCTGCTGCCCAGAAATTTGTCGGAAAAATTCCCCAAATTCATCAAAATACCTCTAAAATGGTCAAAAGTACTTCCTTATCTCTTTTTCCTTTTGTTTGCTCGAAGAAGAAACGAAGCTAAGCGGGAGACAAATCGGCAATGCAAAATTCGTGGTGTATTCTCGTTAAAACAACTCACGAGAGATTCGGCCAAAGACAAAAGATTTAAACGAGAAATACAAGGTGAAATATGCATACCTTTCCAAACCGCGAGGAAGGCTTCCGACCAAATATCTTTGCTTTAAATTGGTACCGAAGAAGAATTTCGCTCGCTTCTCGTGGAGGCACAAGCCCACTTTGATAAAACACCGTCTTCGTCCTCCAAAATCGCGCACTTGAATGGAAGCGTGGTCAAATTATCAAGGCTTAAACGGTTGTTGGCGCGACTTGGTTTCGTATTTCTATTGGCTAAAAATTTGAATAGGATGCAAGTAATTGGTTCTTTTTGGCAGCTTTTGATTGGTGTATATGCAGACCAAAGTTATCCTCCACTTCGAAGATGGTCTTCGTTTTAAAAAAATGTCCTTCTAAGTTGGATAAAACTGTTTGATAAATTGATTTCTCTTAAGAACTAAACCCTTTCGAGGCTAGACGGATTATTTCCTCTAAGGTTAACACTGACAAAAACACTGTACTTGGCCGGAAAAAAAAATTTCTGACCTTTTTGGAAGACTGCCACTCAGCTGAATGTAACTTCTCAGCAAGTTTTCTACCATATATTTCCGTTTATTTCAATATTTACAGCGTTATTGTTGTTGTATTTTGTAAGCCCAAGTTATATTTCTAAAAGATCTTCAAAAACTAAGCGAAAATACGAAAAAAACCCTGTAAAAACGACTCAACTCATTTGAGATAGATTATCCAAAAATAACCCCAAAACAAAAAAAAAGCACAACCACACAAGGTACTTGTTGGCTACATTGCAGTTCACCAGACAGATTGCTTATGAAAATACAAATTGCTGAAAGGAAATAAATTTAAAGTATTTCGTACCTTAATATAAATAGTGACGACGAACCTCATCACTTTAATGAAACACAGATATCGCCAAGTTGTACAGACAGAAGCGATGGACTATTGCTGCATTTCGTTTCAATATAAGATACATAATCCAAATAAATCAACTTGAAAAAATAGCTCTGCCGCACTTACTACATATATTGATAGAATTCATAAAATCTGATGATCATGAGATAATGTTAATATTTTCGAAGCTTGATTGACACGAGGGATCTGAAGTAAAGGGGCGGACCTATGCGAAGACACCCTCATTGCTCGTTTTCATATCGAAAGGAAAACTGGTGCTAACAGTAAATTCCGGACAGTTTATCGAACTACGAGCTTTTTAAATAACTTATAAAACGAACCTCTTAACCCGTTCTTAACCACAATTACATATGCATGTCAACCAAATTCTTTATAGAAGGGCACGCTTTAACGTCCCATCAGTAAACAAATGATTAATATGCTAATTTGCGATGAAAAATTTGAAAATTTTATCAAGCCAAAAACTTTGAGGAGGAAAGTAAGCGTGTTGTGATCAACCTTAAAGACACAAGACAGGATGATTTTTCTTAGTATTTTCCTCTTGAATTATGAATGTGTTTTAAAAATATGGCTAATAATCCATCTAGTTCTGCGTTATCATTCCCTTACTGGAGTTAGCTTAAGATCTGACAGCATGTCATCAAAGCAGTGATATTCCGAATGCTCAAGAAGAACCATTTCGTATTTGAGTTCCAGGATTCTGTGGGAAGTAAAAATGAGACAAGTGAAATAAAAAAAAACCACTGGTACTGTGCCGGTACTGCCTGATTTTACACAACATACCTTCCAATGGTACCATCAAGCACATGACGAATAACACGTCTCTTCTGAGGATGTACGATTTACAGGAAATAACGTAATAAGAATTAGTAGAAACTTAGTAGAGTACTATTGCAATTGCTGCACTCTGATTGCCTACGCTACTCGCTATCTATTCGTCGTTAAATAGCGAGAAGCGAAAATGGCTTCTGCCTCTTGTTTTTGTGAAGTTTCTGAAAACGAAATAGAATGCTTATTTGAAAGTGCCATCCCAGAGAAAACGAAAAATGTTCTTTGCAAAGTGTGTTTCTACTAAAACAATTAGATTATGAGCTCGAGATTTCTATGAGGTGATAGTTGACGAGGGCTTCGCCCTCGTCAACTATCACCCCAGAAATCTCGAGCTCATAATCTAATTAATTAGTTAAAGATGTTTATCCCATTAACAGGAAAAGGTATTCTTGATTATCTTCCTGTGGCTAACACTAGATATTTTAGTCTCCACAGGGACAAGCCCCAGGTGTTTGAGGGTCAAACGCTGTCTCCTTCATTCAATCTGGCAAATGCTTGATGACTTAACTCATGATTACTAAAAAGTTAAAATTTATCCCATTTACTCTTTCTATAATAGAGGTGACGCATTGGTGTTATATTCTTGCTCACTCCAGGTAATTTTACTGTACAATGGCTGATCTCCCCTTAGGAAGGAGTTGAATCAGACAATTTTGTTTGGACATAAATATTGCATGGGCTGAGCTAGTGCAATCTAGAAATCAATAGTTGCAAACTAAGTTAAGGTGGCTTAAAAACAACTTCAGTGAAGTTTTTATTTGTTTTATAAAATAACCAAGGTTTTCTTAACTTTTCATGATGTCATTCATGTCTCTGTACTCTAATACAACATGAAAATGATGTCAACCATGTCTCTATACACTGAGAGAAAATGAGGCTTGTCCAATCAGAGCATGCATAGGACGTGTGTTATTTTATAAATATACATACAAACATCAACACTGCAAAAACTTTTCTCCCTAGTCACCATGTGTGTAAAAGGACTCCACACACATTGAAATTAGTACCCTTGCATGATGGGTGAGGGGATTAAACAGACATGCTATAAATCCCAAGATTATTGCTTCGTCTGGGTCACTATATAAGAAAAATTGAACAGTCACTTCATTGCATTAACAGGTTTCCCAGTAGTGCAACAGATGTGCATTATTTACAAGTGAAGAAGAATCTCTGATAGTTTGCTGAACTCATAGATCCAAAACAGTAATCCCAGGTTACGGCACTTTTATTAAATCTCATTTCATCGACAAAATCCCTCTACAAGAGGTCTATCAGAAGTTCAAGTGGATTTGTTCCATGTTACATGTATCTGAAATGCAGAAAGATTGCACTATAATTCTTATAATAGCACTCCAGCATAATAATTTTCCAAAACTAGCATTGTTCTTAGTGAACTCCCACCATCACATGTGGTGAATAAACTGGGAGTTGTTACAGTTGAGCCAATGTTAATTACTTTACTACTTGGAGTGGTCTGTAGCTACAGTTGAAACCAGAAAATATCTGAGGAATCGCACAAGTTTTTAACAGTATGGAACCTAGGGTCACCCCCAAAAAAATCTTGGGCCACCTCAACTGGTATATTAACTCCCTAAAAACACCCTAGGCAACCCCAACTGGTACACTGTTATCTTTAAGCACTGTCAAATAAGTCATTTCAACAATTTCAGCTGTATAAGTAGACATACCAAAGTGCTCAAGATGCATGCCAAAAACTTGCACTAAATGTTATCTCTTCAAAAATTTACTTAGGCCAATCAAGACGAATAATCTGTGATGAAGCCTACCCCCCCCCCCCCTCTAGAACTGTCCACATAAATCAGTCTTAATCAGCTCTTGAACAAAAGACCACTGAGCTGTAATTGTGATACTGTTAAGGTGACCATCAACAACACTCAGGAACGATTTTCTCTGATAAACTGTAAAACTTGCTGAGCCTCGAGAAGGTCAGTGTGCAAGAAATACTTCTTCTCTTTGGCTTGGAAAGTTGTAAACGCCGTAGGTTCCTTCGCTAACCGTATTTCGTCCAACGAAAATTCCGTTTCTTTTCGCCTGGCAAGCAAATTCATCGTCTCCACGGTGAACATCTCCGTCGCAGCGTTGTAAAACATGCGGTGTACGTATACCTTGGTGACCCAGTGCAGTAGAAAAGTTGTGGAGGTCCCAGCTAAAATTATTGTTGCTCCGATGGCGAACTTTCCCGCTAATGGAACGGTTTGTTTGCCATATATCATAAGAATTGGAGTAGCTACCATTGTGGCAAGCGCTGTAGATAAGGAAAATACCTTAACAAGTTGGACAGAACGAGATAAAGGACCCTCGTAAACCAACTGCCGGCTGCTCTGCACATCTGTCGAGTGATTGCGGGCACTCGTGGCCCTTGAAATACATCGAGTAAAAAGTGTTTTCGTCGAAGGAAAGCTTAAATAGCGCGGCCCATTTACCGTATTGTTTCTGTTCGTTGACAACAAGTAAACTTTACGGGAAATCCAAGGCCGTTGATAAGAATACGACCGACGAATTCTACCATGAACAGCTCCTCTCAGCATCGTGCGGTTGATTGACGCTAGAGGATTGTGACATTAACACGGATGCCGCTGGGTTAATAGTCAATGGGCCCTGATCACAAGAATACCAAGACAGGGCGAGGTTTGCCTCGCCACCCTGCTTCAAACTTTTGTACTGTGCCTGTATGTTAGGTACAGGTCACTGGTGAGGGTATTCCGTACCCATTTTATGTCGGAATGTCGTATGTTGATAACATTTTCGTGATTTTATTAAAAATAAACCTCATCCAAGACCGAGCCAATCTCTCTAACCTTAACCCTAACCCTAATTCGACCCCAACCCCTACATCAATCTTAACTCAAAAGCTTCAAATCAGTGTTTAACATCATAACATGAAAAAAGTGCATTCTAACTTTCCCTTGAGCAAGCCTATTAGCTGGGGCTTATAAGAGGGGTTGTACGTCAATCAAGTTTTATTACTTGAGGATTGAGAAGATGATTCAAATCCTTGACATGCAGACTTTCCTGAACATTGTGAGGCCCCAGACATTAAGAAGTTGTCAGGGGTTAAAAATGGCCATTGCAATGTCTTCCACTTTGGACTAATGTTACCTTCTACAATGGTTATAATAAATCATTTAATATCTGGATTTAATTAAAGAAAGTTACATTTCATATTATATACTAAGAAAGGCTGTAGAGTAAAGCTCTTTAAATAGAATGACTCAGTTTACAGTGAAACCTTTATTTTCCAATAACACAATTGACTAATTTAATATAATGCCTAATTAAATAAACATAAAGTTGTTTGAAACTGGCCTTTTGAGATTACAGGGCAATGCAAGTTTTGACTGGCCATTCTTTTTCTGAACTGCAACTGACATTAGTCTGCACTGATTTGCAGCCAGTTTGAGCATGTTCAAGATTGTAGGCAAGTCAACTCTTTTTTTTTGACTGACAAATTAATTTGTCACATAATTACACAATATCCAGCCTATCTGTGCATAACTAGGTGATATGACTCATGACTGATCATATTATAAGTACAGAATGATTTACTACTTTGGGGGAGTGGGGTGGTATGATCATTATTTGCCACTTTGGTGAGGTATGACCCAAATGGCTCCACCCTGGATGTACCAGTGAAGTGGATGTAAGTTCACTTGCAGGGCCTTGTGATGTCCTTTGGCCAATTATGTTAGTTTTCACGTTGCATGCTTCCCCATGATCTTACCAATGGAATGGTTATTGATAACTAGTCCAGATTTAACACAATTGGTGCATGGATTGTAACCATTCCAGAGGTATATCTGAAGGAAGCATAAAGTGCGAAATATGAGCAGAACTGTGCTAAGCCTACTTAACCTAGAGCCAGCAGAATATCTAAAACCCTATCATCGTTTCTTAAATAATTATAAACATACAAAAAATGACACCAGCTACCTTGTGAATGAAATAAAAACCCCTTTCATGGAATTAGTGACAATTGTCGCGGAGCTAGTGACCATTTTGAGCATTCATCATTCCATTGGTCGCCACACTCGGCGCGCGAGGTATTCTGTGATTCTTACAGAAGTCGGCTATCCTCACACAAGCCTCCTGGGCGATGTTCTCTGGACACGTCAAAACCACGCGGAAGAAGTTCGGACACTCAAAACACTGGAAACAAAAAAAATGACATTCGGTTCGCTGTAATCACCTTTAAAGACAGTACATGGTTGTTACACCTTTTGCTGTTCATTACCGGAAAATATACTATCACTAACGTCAATCTGAAACTCATTAACGCAAAAATACATTCATTTTATTCAATCGACATTCACTAACGTAGATACGCAAGCATTTGCATTAAAGGGCATTCCATAGCGCCAACAGACGACCGTTAACCCCATTCTACTATACATTAGGGATAATAAAACTTCAATTACGTAAGAGAAACATCTTGCCTAATTAACATTCTATTATCCCTAATGTATGATAGAATGGTGTTAATGGTCGTTTGTTGGTGCTAAAGAATGCCCTTCGATGTAAATGGTTGGGTATCTACATTAATGAACGTCAATTGAATAAAACGAATGTAGTTTTGCGTTAATGAGTTTGAGGATGGCGTTAATGATAGTATACTTTCCAGTAATGAACGACAAAAGGTGTATTTTCCTTTGTATTTTCCTTTGTATTTTCCTCATGAATTATTAACGAGTTTTTGGAATATCAGTCAATTACTCGAAACCGTACATCATCTGGGATCTGGGCACATTTTAATTTAAGATCTCAAATTGGCATATATGACCTCAGTGGCCCCGGTACTTCTCGCTTTCGTTCAAATCACCTGCTATTTCTCCGAATTAGAATATGATCTTCGTCATCTTCCTCATCACTTACTTTTGCCGGCAAACAAAACACGGATTTTTCCGAGAGAAGACGTTGGGTAAATTCGACATCGTTCTTGATATTTCTCAATCTGTCAATGTTCACACCAACCTAATGATAGAAACATCGAAATAAATTGTCATACCTCATTTGTTCATTGTGAAAGTTAACTAGCCAAGCATTTCTGCTGTTTCGTGACAGTTTTGCCTGTACTTGTAATTAACTTGACGCCATTTGTGCTTCACTGACGGCCTGTATTTCCCGGCTTGCGAAAAAGGGGATAGTACACCTACCGAACCAACTTCGTTCGACATTACAACATGCTTCGTTCCATAATTCTTTTTGAAAGAATGAATTTACCTCTACGTTTTCATTCACTTTTGGTTATTCTTTTTGACTAGCCAAAAATAAACAGACGTGAAACTTCTCCTGAACTCCGCTGCAAAACGATAAAGTTTGGCAATCTCGTGTTTGTCTGTCCCCGTCGAAAAGCCATAATTGATCTCTGTTGATTCGGTTACAGAAACGATCACACCAACCCTGACCTTAACCTGAAGTAACTTGAAACATTGGGAATTCGCCCAATCAACTGATCCCACTTCGGGTTGTGTAAGATCGGGTAGAGTTCGGGTTGAGTTCTTACACTTCAAATCTACTTACCAGCATGTACATGGAACCATAAGGCTTGACAGGATAAAGCTCAGGAACACGAGATAAGGTGTTGTAAAATATATCCGATACTTTCTATGAAGGTATGAAGGAAGAACTTTAGTAAAAAGTGTGCAAAGATTCAGATGAGGTAGCTGTTCAAACTACACATACTTTCATGAGAGTAAGTGTCTTCTCAAAAAAGTCAGGTTTGCACTCTTTCAGTATGACTGGTAAAGCGGCCTGGAGTGGAGCACATGGACCAAGAATTCTTTGGCAAAGACGTCGTAATCCGGCTTTGACCTGATAAAAAAAAATAGAAGTGGAAATTGGTATTTAAAGAAATGGTTAAAATCTTTAATAACAGACAAAGAAAATCGATGTTTTGTTCACGTGCATGTATATCAGTGGTTCACGTCCAAACTTGAAATTTCGCTCTGTTATGGAAAATTAAGGCGGAAAGAGAAGAATTCTCACCTCATGACCAAACGCTTCATTCCTGTCATGAATGACGACCCAACCTAATCTCCATCCAGGAACTAAAAACCTGAAGAAAGACAACGAGTCTGAAAATATGACGCAATAAAGATACCAACATCAGCCCTCGCACAAGCATTCACACCTCTACAATCAACGCCATCACCAATACTCACATTAACACCTGCACCAACACCGTCAATGCCAACACCAACACCATCAACACTAGCACTCACATCAACACCATCACCATCACCATCACCCACTCAAACAACACCAATACCTGAACACCTGCCCCAACACCTACCCCAACACCAGCGTCAGTGCCATCAACAACATTAACACCTACCCCACCCAAACCCCAACACCAATACTGACACCAACACCTACACTAATACCAGCATCAGTACCATCAACAACACCAACAACCACCCACTCAATCCGCAACACCAATACTCACACCAACACCTACACCAACACCATCAACACCAATACCAACATCATCAACACTTTCACCAACACCAGTACAAACATCAACATTAACACAGCACCAGAACCTACACTACTACCAACGGTAAATGTTTTCAGGGTTTTGTATCTGCGCAGTTCTCTGACTCTCAGTATTCTCAGCAAAGTTCCAGACACTATTATTGTAAATATATTGTAACCCTAAAATTCTATACCTTTTGGCTATTCCACCAATTGTCAGGACAGGCACTGTCTTTGATAATGGTCCTATACTGTAAAATTGTCTGTCTCGAAAGGTCTGTCACAAAGAGAACAGTAATACCAACGTAACCATGAACCCAATGAAATCCAACTTTTTTATCAAAACTTTTTTTACGTAATAAGTAGTGAATAAGCAGATTTTGGTCCTGACCTTCACGCACTTTGCAAAAGTCTGGATCAACAGAGTTTTTTCAATATTGGCCAACTAATCAAAGAAAATTAGACGGTAATAGGGGAATCTTTGAAACGTCACTGTTGCTAAAGCAACAGCCTGAACGCCTTATTTAGTTATAGACGTTAATTCATCCTTACGCGGGTTTTTCATGAATGACATTCACTTTTATTGCTCTTACAAATTGTTCACAAACTCGTTCTTGGGTCTCAAATTTACATCTTCCGTTTGTCAAGAAACTACACGGTGTAACCTTAAATACAAACACGAACGACTTAACGGTCAAACAGTTACCAATGATTGTCAAACTGTTGAAACGACCAAACTAAAAGAGGGCTAACGTAAGATCTAAGTTGACATGCTGACAACAAAGTTTTATAAAAGCTGACGAGCATAGAATGTTCAACCGCAGACGTTAAACGATTTTAATATTTTATCAAGCATACATCAGCTGGCATTGACATAAATCAGTGTTTTGTTAACCTTTTGCAATCTTGTCAGCTTTTATAGAACAATGCTTTCAGCTTGTCAACTAAGATATTTCGTCTGATGATCTTACGTTTGATTGTTTCAACGTTTTGGAAATTGTTGGCAATTGTTTTCCAACCGAATCTTTCATGTTTGTTTTTAAAGGTTGCTCCATGCAATTTCTAGAATAGTGGAAGATGTAAATATGAGACCCAAAAACAAGTAACTTAAAATACTAAATACTTACACAAAACGCATACACCTCATCCGATATAATAGGTAGTTGATGCTTCTCTGCAACTAAACAAAGGTTGAAAATAACATATTCAAGGATTACGAAGGATGGTTTACGAAGTGCAGGGAAGGACACCATCGTTACAACAGGAAAATTTTTGGGGTACTGAATATCTAAAGTAAACTTTGTATAAGATTACGTAACATTACCTTTTCTAAAAGAGCCAAGAACTGTGAGAGTGAAGTAGTTAAATACATTACTGTGGGGTCAAATTTCAATCACTTAAGCCTTAAGAAAACTGGATTGCTTCCCTTTGATTACTTTCCTTGCATCACATTTTCACTTATCAACTTCTCGGACCACGCAGGGGACGAGATTTGGAGTTGACCATGCATGCGAAAAAAAGTGGTGACTTGCACATTTAATCCCAATCCTTTGCATGCAATAAACGTTGTATCTTGACGAAATTTAGGAAGACGGGGGTTCGAAAAGACGAAAGTTAGTAGAAAAAGTTCTCACGTTCTTAATTGAGAGTAAAATATTAAACACTCTCCAACTGTTACTACAGCTAATTTAGGTTTGCAAAGCATTGTGGTTAAATGTCAGGCTGCCATTTTTTTTTCGCTGCTCTCAATTTCGAGATACGTACGACTGTTATTTATATTTACCGGCCAATATATCTTGAAGGTGTTCCTTGGTGTAAACAGACCCGCAAGGGTTTGAAGGATTCACCACGATTATCACCTTCGTTTGGTGATCAATAAGTGACTCCATGTGCTCCAAATCTGCTTCCCAACATCTTTCGGCCTAGAAACAAAAAGCCGTTTTTTATTTGGGCAATTGTGACCAGGTACAGTGAAAGTGCTGTTTTTCCTTGCTGTTTGAGCTGTGTTAAGCCATCGATAATCAGAAAACGTCCGAGTTCCTAACAGTACTCGAACTCACAAACTTCTGAATGCTAGCCAGACACCCTAACCATTGAGTCACCAATCAACCATTGAGAAGACTGTGGGTGTCTGGGAAGGAGTCACATTTGGAGCTGAAGAGCTTTTCTGAGTATCGAAAGCCTCACCGAACTTGAACGGCAAGAAATAATAACTCTTTACATTTTACAAAGTCATTTGTGGAAGTTTTGATGCACGAATAAATTCGATGGCAAAGGCTATAGTTTCAGGACATATATGAGGGAAAGACAAACAAAGGCAAACAAGTCGTACCACCATTTTTGTTTGCCTTGAAAAGAACTACATCTGCAAGCAGTGACAAAACGAAGCGTCAGCATCTTGCAATTACCGGAGTTAAAATCTTCTGAAATAACACAAATAAACTAAACAGACCAACGCCTGTCTCAATCTTTTATCGTTCATCTGATGTCAGAGATAGGTTGAGACGAATCAACATGTGAAGTGTCTTTATTAATGCTGGGAAGCCCCAAACTGCTGTCCCAAGAAGTCCAGGAAGGGACTCCCGTGTGACTATAGGAGAAAACCTGAGTGGCCGGAGAAAACCTCCGTTGCCTGGTAAACTCACATGGGACATTTCTCTTCTCACATGTAACGAAGGTAACTTTAATCAGAGGTGAGAGACACGAGTCCTACCATTGTGTATGGCATACATTGATAAACGCATTTTTCTTTTGCCAGTTAACTCACCATCAATTTGTAAGATCTTGTCTCAATGCCTTTCGAGCCAGACAGACATTTGTACAGGGAAAATCCGGGTCGTGGGATCAGAATGTTATCGCCTGGGTTGGTAAGCACATCAATCGCCAAGTCAATTGCACCAGAACAGCCGCTTGAAAGAACGACGTCCTTTTAAAGTAGAGAACGAGAATTATTAAGTATTGTTAGGGGAGAGATCGGGTGTCTTCTTATCCCAGAGGTCAAGTCGTTACTATTAAATTTCAAAGTGTATGAAAGCTGCTGTTTTTTATTTTATTAAACAACTGAGAACAGTAAGATCGAATGCTGTCCTTTTGATAGGCAATTTGTTCTAATAACTCTACCATGTATGTATTTCGGGCGGAAAACCCGAGGGATTCGAATGCCCTCCTGCCCCACCCTGTCAACACCCAAGGATGTTGATAACCTACGTAGACCATGTGACTCTGGCAGTTCAATGTCGTGAGTATCTCATCCATGGTCAGAAACTAACAGGTTTGCTTTTTGACTGGGAGTCAAAAGTGTTTTCTAAGTTTACACTCTTGAGAACAAACATACACACGTTTATTCTGCTTATTTCTGAGAGTAGTCAAGCAATCAAAGCTATTCAGGACTAACCGTAATGGTTTCCACAGTAAACCGTAGTAAGACTGATGCCTACCTCAGAACTGACAGACGTTTTTGGTGTCGAACAATATCTGGCAACTGCTTCACGAGCTTTGAGACATCCTAATAAAAGACAGATGTTGGAATGACCATCATATTATCTATCATGCTTTTATTCAATAGCTAACGAGGTAACTGATCGAATTCAATAGTTGTTGGACGTGATTGACTGACTAGCAATATCTTGGCCAATGACTACCGGACTCTGCATTGTCCTGACCCAAAAAGGGACCAGAGCAAATGCATTATGCATATCTCGTCAGTTACACTGCTCCACTCTTCTCCTACGGTCGGTACTCTTTTGTACCAAATACAAGTGCCGCCTTGATTATAAGTGCCGGTGGGAAATTTTCTCTAAAATTAATAAGCGTGCCGGTCTTAATACCCGTGCTGCCGGGTACATTAAGTAATTATTAATAGTAGTGCCAGCACTTAAAATTGTCAGTACTGAAAATTGGTATAATTAATTAATTCTAATTTACTGCTTGTGGTTTCATAATTTTTTATTTAATAGTTTCTATCTTACTAGTTTTCTCCATCTCTTCTTAGTTTCTATAAGGTTGATTAGCATGTTTATTAAATACAGTATAAATTATATAATTGAAATCGGAGAAAAATAATATCACAGTATAAACCTGATTGTACGAGCCATATGTTTTATATGAATTCTCGGCTATTTGGACTTTTACGTGTTTACGTTAGATTCGGCGCGTTAATTCTAATACAGTATTAAGCTCCTAAATATGAAATCCCGGATTCCAATTCCTTCATGTATGGATGTTGTTTGTATGACGTGCCCTTGGAAAAAATGTTCTTGCCGGATATGATTTAATCGTGCCGAGGAGAAAATTCCTTGACAAATAATAAGCGTGCCGTACTGAATAAGCCTCGTACCGGGGGGAAAACAGAAGAAAATAATTTAAGCGTGCTGGGACTTGTATTTGGTACACAAGAGTAACCGGGAACACGCTTCGATTTCGCTAAATATTGTTCAACGCTGCTGTTTTGTTTGAGTACGGCTCCAAACCCGATGTCTGAAGCGATGCATTCGCAGTACTGTCTTATAAAGGATACGGCATATAGTATATGATTTTTCAGTCCTATCGGATTCATAAGAGGAGTGATTTCCTTCCAAATTCACACACCATTCACGAAGTGTTTTGTGTTGGATCTGTGGATCACTGCGTAGTAGGAAAACTGAAGACCCTATCCTATACTAAATGTAATCCGTTGCGCAAGCAATCCCATATACTGTAGTATAATTAGGGTCTTATTCACTACACCCTACCGTGTGCTAGATGATAACCATTGTCTTCTCCAGACTTGATTTTATCACAAAATGCTTCAACACAACGCTCATTTGGAGGTAGATTACCAAACACAGTTGGATCTCCTGCGAAAGATAAAAGTACATTAAATTCAGTGCAAACGTCACTCCTAAATTGTCCTGAGTCACGTACGTATGGAAGGTCACTGAGACCTACCATCACGCCACAATCATCCAAGCAAGTACGCCACTAATAGCACCTTGGTGTGAGCATTTCATAAAAAGCTTTTGACATTCGAGTATTACTTTTGATGTTTCCCCTAATACAGTCCAACCCTCCCTGAGCGACCACCTCCATTAGGCGACCACATTCTATTAGGCGACCACATTCTATTAAGCGACCACTTTGTGATTAACCATTTGTTTTGTGAGGCAAACACTGAAAATAATACTACTATTAGGCGACCAGCCACTCTATTTTCGCTTAAGCGACCACGACCACTTTTAGCCCGGATAATTCCTAAATGACGAAACAAAGTTCAAGTTGTTGACATCCGATCCGGTCAAAGCTACCCTAAACCAAGAGAACAAGCTCCGAAATTTCCTCAAAGAATTAAAAAGAGAGAACGCTATCACCGATGAACAGTTTGGTATTTTCCTTTGTTTTTTACTTCCTTTGAACGATCATGCGGGTGGATTAATGGATTGATAGACTAATAATGTTACGCATTTCGATCATATTTCTAGTGATGATCATAGGTGATGATAGCTCTTACAGGGCAAACTTTGCCGTACTGTTGAAAGCGAGGGTCTTATCGCGTTTGAGTTGACTGCCTTAAAAGTAGTCCGTGCCGTTTTATAGACACGTGAAAGCGTTCATGCTTAACTTCATTTACGTTCATGATCTGATCTAATTTATGAAGCGCTGCTTCCACTTTGTCAGTTGTATACAGTGCAGTTCATTATTATGTGCCTAATTGAATTAACCAAATACACCGGTGCACGTGCATTCTCTAGTTTGTTGAGACTGTGATCTATGATGGATGTAGATATGAACCGTTCTTCACAGTGTATCAACTGGGATCTGGGATTCTGTGATGACGTTTTCTATTAAGCGACCACTTTTTCATGCAGCATGGGTGGTCGTTTAATGGACGTTCAACTGTGTTTGGTTACCAGCTCACCATAAGTAGTACGGGATACGGCGAACTGCCATATCATGGAAGTGTGATGCATCATGCTCCTTATACGTCGTTGAGTGATAGCTCGCGGCCTTCCGGCAGTTAAAAGATATTTGGTGTCACACGAAAAGATCACAGTATTTGAGTGATCATGTACGAAACTAAAAAGGTAAAATAAATTGCAGTCAAGGAAGCACTACTAAATTTGGTCCCCAGCCCCCCAGTCTCAATCCGGCCCAGAGTGAAACTATCGTCTGCGATCACAGCTGCGGCCAAAAGCGAAACATTGGTGTGTAACGTTCATAAGGACTTCTTCACCGGAACGGAAGGAATACATGATCAACTTTAACAGTATTATCAATAATCACCACCACTCGACGTTTTCCTCGTTCACTACAGGAATGGTTTTACCTTAATCCTGTTGCAACGACAATCAAGTACGTACTCCTACAGCGCCATTCTCACAAAAATATAGAGAGGAACATTTTCGAAAAACGTCATCTTGTTGGCTTGATATTCAAGTTATGAACAAGACAAGACAGAAAGAAGGTTGCGGAGATACTTCGACTCTATTACAAAATCATTGTCAATGATTTTGATGGTCAAATATCACTGCAACTTTGTCTCTGTCTTGTCTTGTTCATAAATTGAATATCAAGCTAACAAGATGACGTTTTTCGGATTACATTTTCCAGCCCTCTTATAGTTCTCGTCGCTCGTGCTCACGTCATTTACTTACCAACAGTCAGCTTAATCAGCTCATAATTTGGATTGGTGACAATCTTCATTGAGTCAACAACATCTCTTATCGGATTAAAGGTGTTCTCCGCCGCTTTGGAAACTTGAACGACCCAGCGCTTACGTTTAGAGGACACATAATCTATGAAAGGCAAAGAGACGAGAAAAAAATTAAATCAAAACTCTAATATTTAGTCTTTCTTCAAGAAAAACAGTGCTGTAATATATGGTAAGAAGTTAAAAGTTGATAACTGCCGTAACTGATCTCAAAGAATGTCAACGTTTCGAGCAAAGGCCCTTCGTCAGGAAAGAAACGTGTTCTGGATATTTTGATATTCTTTGAGATCAGTTACAGCAGTTATCAATCAACCTTTTAACTTTTTACCTTATCACTGTCTGTGCAGTCTTCTGTTCTTACATATGTAATATATGGTATCCGTATCTTGCACGGATATCTGAAAAAAAGTAGTTGTCGCTCAAAGTTTCACTTTGTTATGTAAAGGGGTCGAAAAGCGAAACGATGATCACTTAGTGTTGGATGCTAACCAAAGCTGATTTAATTCCATTTTAAGTATTGAATCGAAAGGAAATTCAAAAGTTTTACGAACTGTCTGAACCAAAATAGCGATTTACATTACATCATGTTTGACAAATAAACAAGCCTGATTAATGGAATGCCTTTATCGTAGTGTGACTCCATCGCAAACCATCACACACAATACGTATAAGACAGAAATAATTCTTTGTTCATGAACTGTTAGCGGCGATCTGCAACAAGACGAGAACGTTACGAAACAAGTATTTTCCATTTACGTTAATAGTTTGCGACGATTTGCGATCCAGCCGTCGCAAACTACTAACTATTGTCTACGATGAACTTACTACCATATGGAAATTAAGCTTTATAGAGTATGTATAAGTTAACATAGCGTCACAGCGACTTAATCAGACTTCTTACTCTCACAACCAATGGCATATTTGGGGTGACGTGCCACCATTTGAGGCTGTGCTTTCATTGGTATCCCAGAATTTCTAATTTTCAATTTGAAAAAGGAAATACAGTGTAAAATGCATTCGATGCTTTGTCCATAGAACATTTCTCTTATTTCCTAATTCAAACAAAGAAGTCGGAAGTATTAGGTTAACAAGCGTACTCTAAATCGATTTCGTTTCCACCAATTTGAATCACGCCATCATACACGCCATCCGAAACAGTAAGGAGAATTTACGCTTTCGTGAGAGCAAAAAGTGGTGCTATTTCTGCTATTTTATAAAGGTAACAGAAAACACTTCTATGTTCCCATCGAGTTGTACAAACACTTGAGATGGTGAAAATGTACCCTCCCATGGGCTCATGTTCGCACAGCCATATTTCACTTTCTCCCAGACGTGCATGCGAATGTGGCCGCAATTACTAAATAGCATAGACGATGGTGAGATTTTAAAATTTAAAGCATCGGGGAATGTTGAAGATGTCAATTAGGGTAAGCTTTAAAGGCCTGTTTAAAAGTGCGATTTTGTACGTTGCAATTGTCATGCTGTTGTATGCAACCAACCCAGGACAGTCTATGCAACAAGATATCTACTTACGATACGCTGCAATTTGTCCTCTATGCTCTCATCTGTCTAACGCATACTCCAAGATGCCAATCGCAAGTGTAAGCAGCCCTTTAGAGAGAAAGTAACGACTGGATACGTCTAGTATTGCGCTTTTACTAACCTACATCTTCATCGGTTTTTCTCACAAACTTTGCCATCTTGAGATACTGTCTGGACCATTCAGCATAACCTGGCGCAATATTGGGAACAACGTTGTGCTTTGTGTCTAAGCCGTGTGTATCATCACCGCGTCGCATTGACCGGTTAAACACAAAGACATTTCTGCTGTAAAATTTGCATGTCATGCAAGGCTTGAGCGCTAACAGGTTAACGAATGAGAAGTAGTTAACGAGTCCTTAACTCACTTAAACATCGCGAAATCGGATATAAATTACAAAGAATCATCTCTCCTAAGGGTCCCCGAATACTGTGTGGTTAAGGTACCTGCCATTTAGAAACGAGCCACACCGGTTGCTACCTGTGGTGACGTGCACATGAGTAGGAACAGTAGAGGGACAAAACCCAGATTTTTTTCTAGAATTTGTCGCAACTTTAGACCTACTGGAAGGTTTACAGATTTTTGTTATGGACAGTTGCTCACGTCACCACTGCCCTGTCAATGTCGAATCAATCTACGGGGTTTCTTCAGTATCAAAATGTACCCTGTTGTAAAATTTATCTCGTTTCCAGCATACAAGTTCTGAAAGAAAAGACTAATACTGCCGTTATCAATTTGAACACCCTGTTGGTGTATCTTTAAAATGCAAACTACCACAATGTTTGGAGTATTTTGCATGTGTCAACATGCTCGTAGTTTGCTTATATCAGTAATAAGAAGGCGAGAATGGTCCAAAACGTTTGGTATCTCGAAATTCCTCAGAAGCTTTTCAAAACCTTTGGCCTAAAAATGACCGGAATTCGTTCATAAGTCGCCTGCTATCTGCTGTACGTTTCAAATAGATGGAAACGCACAAGCTAGACTTTCCCTTCCAGGATTGTCGCGGCTGATAGGTCTTTGATGTTTTGACGAATTAACTGCATTTGTCCGAAGAGCTAATTTAGTCCTCAGGTTTCGTTCAAGCAAATTTAAATTAACATATTAGCATGAGAATACAGTTGCGTGCTGTGACAGAAAGCGCCTTCAATTCACTCAGATTGTGGAGACTCCCACCTCTACGTTTGTCGTGAACTTAAGCTTAAAAACCATCTATGTTACCTCTACTAAAAAACTTATCTGAAGAAATAACTTCCTCTGTGATGTACAATGCTTACATGTCTTTTTTTCAGAGACTCTATTGCGCCAGCCCCCCCCCTTTTCGTGACGAATTGCTTCGAATTCTATCAGCATTAAATACATTTGGAGGTTTATTCCCGAATTTTTTCCCTAATGCGTTATTATTCCCATATAATTTAATACCCTTTTGCAGGCTGTCCAACGTAAGGACCTCGTCAAATCGGAATTTTACAAGGGAGGGGGACTGGGAGTATGCTCTCTCAGAAAATTTCGAATTCTTGATGTCTTAAAGAACAAGATCTTTAGCAATCCCAGACGACATTTTCTGTCAAAAATGTTCAGTAAATTGATCGTCGTTTGCCCTTGTTTTTTCATAAAAAACGCTACTGTAATGAAATGATGCTGTAATGAGTGACATTTTCATCAAGAAGTTTGCGAAATTGGTATTAGAGACTTATTTAAAGGCAAACAGTCTAATGTATATCCTGTTCACCACTGGTGCCATTTCTTAACCGGGTCTCCAAAGGATATCTATACTATTAGAATTTGACGAAAATATCTTCCTAGGCTTCTTGTTCCTTGAACGAGATGTCAAAATCTGGATTTTTCGTATCCCGACGGCATATTGGTCGGAATTCGGGATTTTTAAGCAAAATCGGGATAATCCTGACGAAATCGGGATGGTCGGACAGTCTGCTTTTGAGTTTTTGGAAAATATGACTTGAAAAGTGATGAGTCAACTCCCGAGGGGCTTCTATCTGGCTTGACTATCAGTCAAGTAGTCAGCTTGTAAAACTTGAAACGGTGTCTTCTTGTCAAAATATTTTATGGAATTTCTCTTTATTCGTTAAGTAGCTCGTTTCAACATAAATGGCAAATAGCTTTGTTAAGAATTTACATTTACAGAACACGGGAAAAATCCGAACAAAGCTCGGTATTGATGGATCTAAACAATTCGTTGAGATCGTTTATGTTGAACCAATAACTGTGATAATGGCCAAAAACGTTTAAAAACGTGCCCACTTTGTCGTATGACATTTATAAATCAGTCATATGAGGCAAGAAACATACGGAGAATCTTCATGTTTACCAAAGCTCGTTTCAGTTTACTACGAGAGAACGAAAAGCATTTTTGATGACGCAACAGAGGCGTCGATCCATTAGAAATTTCTGTCGATGTGGAAATAGGATCCGAAATTTCATGAACTGAACACCATTGTGTACTACTTCACGCAGAATTGTGCATATTATTCATAGGCTTACCTTCACTCATTGTTTCGTAGTTCCAACCACTAGACGTTTCCCCAACGAAAGGTCTGAAGATGGCGAATTATTTCTGACACCACATTCAACCTCGAAGCCGGAGGAGCGTACCTGCCTTCGCCTAGCCCACGGACCTGCCCCCAAAATCTCTTCGATTAGCCAATCAGAAGTTCAATAGGCTTCATGTGGTTTCCACAACGTAAACACCAAACACCACCTGACGCCATGGAATTAAGCATGTGTACTGATTTTAATACCAGAAGTTTCGAAAACAGAAGACCGGGGGGATTAAAGCTGTTACTCCTTTACTCGCTAAATTGTTATCAGGAGTAGCTCAAGCAATAAAATATTTAAATGTTCTTCTGTATCGCGATAAGTTAATTCCCGAAAAGAAATATTGTCTTACAGGGTTAAAACCTCTCAAAAGCAAATTTGGGAAATGAGTGGCGCGCAGGTAAAGCGATTGTCGACCGATGGCGTTGAATGAACTAGTTACTTCAAGATTTAGATTATCCAGCAAGCAATAGACTCATAAAATGGGAGATGTGTTCAAATGTCGCATATATGTGTGATGCAATTAATTATTCAAATTAACTGAAAGCTTTTCACTTTCCGGCCGTCAGCAGAATTACTGATATTTAAAACGGTGTCGTTTGTCGACGTGGCTTCTTTCTTGAACTCCATTCCCCAACCGAGGTATTAAATCAAATCCGCGAAGCTTCACCACCGATGACAAATGTTGCAGGATTTGATCCAAAGGTAATATAAGTACGCGAAAGAATCCAAACCAAGAACGATTCCAGGATAAAAAAAATACGGCCAAAATCAACCTCACACGATAAAATCACGCGTGGTCAGATTTAACTAAAAGACTGGCACACATGACACGTTAATAATTAATTATTAATGGCTCATTTGGTAGCTTACAACGGAGTTAGCCCTGCTCATATAATCAGCGTTGTAATGACTCGCCGGAGTACCGCACACAGCCCAACACCCACGTCAACTTTTTGTTGGTCAACAGTTTCAATGGTCGCAAAATTTAACTGACTGATAATTTGAGTTAGGCATAATCCAGCTGTGGGGTCTATGGGCAATTTACATTTCCTTTAGCGGGGTCAAGTGATCATGACACCTTTTCATCACAGACAAAGGGGAACAAAAACAGTGACAGTATTGAGAGAAAAAAATGGGTACCAGGCAACCGCGCGGCTAGGGGAGAGGCAATTTCCTTGCCGGCTTTCGCACTCAACAAGGAATGTGAAACTTCACACTTCGAGTCTGAGCAATAAAAATTGGTACGAAAAAATCGAGCTAAAATTTTGAGGAAGAGAAATGCATAAAATGACAGAGTTTCGCATAAATCACTTCGAATTTACAAATACTGAACAAAACAATTCAAATTTACTTTCAGTATCAAAGCAATGTTTCACGCTGGCATACTGGACCTGGTTGCGCTAGACATGATGCATTGTTGGAGTACGGGAAAACAGCGACTCTCAACAAGCCATCTGAAGTTGACTGAAGTTTACGGGTGGAACAGAACTATTTTCTTAGAACAATGAGAACGGTGAAATTGAACTGGGGGGGGATGTGTGGGAAGACTAAAAGATATTTTGTTTTTGTGATTCGTTGATTAAAGTTTAAAACAAAGATATGTCTTTTGTAAACGCCTTCCTATCCAAGTCAATTTTAGCCCCAATCCAGATACTGATGCTAAAGTAATTTTAATAATTTCATTTTATCACCTTAGGTACGGACCAAAATCAAAAATACATTAAAGAAGATTCTCCAAATTAAAAGTTGAAAAGATAGCAATTACATATTGCTTTCCAAAAAAGATGCGTCATGAAGACATGCTTTTATACATTCCAGCTGCAATAATCCCAACACTGACGGCCACAGGAATAAACCAAGACAGCCAGATACTAGCGAAGAAAAAAAACCCCTTAAATAATTGCAACTTGTATCAACTGACGCACTTCATCAAATGACTCAATCTTCCTTCATGTCCTGTGTCGTGGAGACGAGTGACCCCCTCAACTGATTGACCCCAGGTCATCTAAAACTCGGCCACCCAGTTACAAACGGAGTTCTTAGGGGTAACAATCCTAAATTTGTCCGAGGACTCCAAATCCCAAAGAATTTCCAGTGACTTCCATCAGGACTAAATGACCCATGCAACCAACAATGTTAGGGTTGGGGTTAGGGTTAGAGTTGGGATTAGGGTTAGATTTAGAGTTAGGGTTACAGTTAGGGTTAGATTTAGAGTCAGGGTTAGATTTAGGATTAAGGTCTTGATTAGGTGTCGGTTTAAGGTCACTCATCCCTATGATAAGCTTGTTTTATTCTTTCCTTTTCAGATTGGTTTTCAGTCCGAAAGGTTGCGCATACTCGATAAACGGTTAAAGGCTGTGTGTAAATTTGATAGGTTTCTCATTAGTTAAAGTCAAAAGCCTATGAGACAAAAGGAAAACTCACTTCATGTGATAAAATTCACCTAGTGGAAAACAGCCTTAACGGGCAAAGTCAAATTCCCGTTGGGCGGGAAAACGTAAAATGTTCTTGGCGTACCCTTCGCTCAGCTTTCTTGAAAAGTTAAATCTACAAAGAATATGGTGAAATCCTCCTTTGCTTACTTTTTGACGACTATTCGAACTAAATGAGCACTGAAACATTGAACTTTACTATTTAGACAGTTCTCAAACTAATAGGTCACGAGGAAAGCATAATGGAAAATCATAAACCACGGTCAAACACAGTACCTCGTATTTGATCACGTGGTTTGATATGTTACATCGTCAAGTGACTGAATTCACTGTCTTGTCATGAGTACAACCAAGGTACACAACTTGACAGGTTTCGAAACGAAAATTCTCGTTTTAATTTTTGTTTCTTAAAACCAATTATTTTGTCCACGTTTTCTTGAAGAACCAAATAAATCACTGAGAAAGATAGTAAAAATTCTCGCGTCTATTGCATACGTTCAACTGCTCATTCTCAACGAACAAATGTGAAAAAGTGGTCACGTCGCAATGTCAAAAAAACCTTGACCAGCCGACAACTTCAAAAAATATGGAAGAAAGTAAATTCCGAAAAACAAGGTCATCTTTCAACTTAAGATTTAAGTTAGCAACAGATGAAATGGTGATACTTCGATTTTATTGGAAAATCATCTTCAGACCAAGTAAGCTGACATAAGAGAACCTATATAAACCTTAGGTTCTCTTATGTCAGCTCCCTTGTTCTGAAGATGACTTTGCAATAAAATCGAAATATCACCATTTCACAGTTTTCATCTTTTGTTAACTTAAATCTTAAGTTGAAAGATGACCTTGTTTTTCGGAATTTGCTTCGCAATGTCAAATATGCCATTTGCCGTAAACGCTCTCTAGAAGCCTGAAGAAAGTTAACCTTATGAAAATGACTTTATTTAACAATATTTTAATGCAGATGGGGTCAACCCAAACTTTTTTTCGAGTGTGGATGTTGGCCAGTCCTCCAACTAGTCCAAATCAAAGTTTTTGAGTACAATAATGTCTTTTTCTTTTCATGGTTTGCACACGAATGATCAAAAGAAATCCAAATTCGACGACTCTGACGTATCATTCTATAGTACGTCTTCACAAAGAATTCCCCAAAAGTGCGTTTCCTGAAACTGAAATGGGCGCAACCACTGGATGCTTCCCCCGGGGTATCCCATCCGGGGCCAACCCATCCGTGTGTCCCATTCTTCTGCACGTACTTCTGTGTTACATTGTCAGTGCCACAGGAAGAGATTCCAATTCCTTGGGTAGCAACCACATTTTATGTCTAGTAACTATTCTTGAATCTTTGGTTGCACGGGCAACCAAAATTTCAAAGGTGTAGCACAGAGTTCAATGGAGCTTCAATTAATTTGTGATGCATCTGTGTTAAATAATAACTGTCCATGAAATCATAAAATAAACTGAGCAAAAACTTCTTGGAAAGAAATTTTTAAATTATACATGTACATATCTACCATTACAGGTTTCCCCATACCTTAGGAAATTAACATTGTCTCAGTACATTCATAAAACTCTCCTACTAGTGTATTTACAGGGGATTATGGTTCCATGATCTCCTCCTCACGTGCTGTTTTGCATAAGAAATTTATGTGTATATTAGGTTGATACACTGATTATTACTTATTTGAAGGAATCTTCCCAGTTGAATGAGTCACAAAAGTTAACCCAGACCAACATGGTGTCCATTAACTGGCCTTTCAGCCCTTGTGAACTTCAAGAACAAACTGAAGAATGGGAAAACTCTTAAGGTCAACTTTTATAAACTAAAATGCCAAACGTTCAAATAAGGGGTTTCTTCAGAACTTCATTTCTTCATGGACCCTTCAACTCTTTTGTCAAAAGTTGGCTCTAACTGAAAATTTGTATTTTGGTCACAATTTTTTCCCCCCCCAATAAGTTCATGAAAACTCAATAACACCTACTGTATAATTCCACTTACCTTTTTGAGTTTTCCTCAGATGTGTCTTCATCATCCTCAAATAAAAATTGGTCAAAAAAAGTGACATAAGCTTGTTTGCTTCAATGAAAAAATGAATCTATTAAACAGCTGAATTTATCTATACTGCACTACAGCTTTGCTAGATTGAAAGTCTCAAATCCCAATCAAGGTTCATTCATTTAATTGTTTATGCTAAATGCATTGTGATTCTGATGCAATAGAACTTTCTTTTATAAAAAACTAAATGTTTCATTCACCAGTGGCTGATTCAAGAGGAGTGTATTTCAAACTGGTACATATGAATCGCAGTATTTGGTGACGTGCAAAAATGTAAAATCCAATCATTGTTTTATGCCAGTTCTTAAGGATCAATTCATATCATGCCTTTATGCAACCAGGCAAAGAGACTTCTGAACTCATCACTGTTTGGTGTTCTAAAATGAATGGAACCTCCCTCATAGAATTTCTTATCAGTATGTAAGTTTATGGCTCATTTAAAAACTGTCTACACATAGTTCTTCAGCTGTACTGGTTTATAGCAAGCAGATGAACTACCATATTTCCCAGCATATAAGTTGATTTTCTAGGACCCAAAATTGATGTCTAAAAGTCCACCTCAACTTATACGAAGGGTCATGAAATTGAGCAAAATTATAGATCAGATATACTAGTCCCAGTCCTCTTGAAGACAAAGAAACAGCTGACCCTTTCGATGACCGCATCACCACGGAACAATTTCATGAACTTTTTGATCAGTCTGATGATAGCGACGAAGAGTTTGAGGGATTTTGATGCACAGACATTTTAATATCCAATATTTATTCATCTACAAGACTAGTATACTAAAATATTTCACGTAAAGTAAATTGTAAGTAGCTTTAGTAAATACTGGTACTGTATGTGTAGTTTTTCTATATGAAAATAAGCTCTTAATGATTAAAAAAAATATGCTTTAAAAGATTTGTCAAGTTATTGACGTTTCTGCGAACACTATTCTGTCTCTAGTAACTACTTAATTTGACAGACTCGACTTATACATGGGGTATTGTATTTTGGTCAAAAAATAAGGGGTCGACTTATATCCCGGGTCAACTTGTATGCCGGGAAATACGGTATATGGTGCACAAAACAAATCCAGTGAAACATTGAAAACTTTGTTAGAACATTTACAATTGTTCACCTTTAGTATTAAACTAATTTCATGACATAGGCTGAAAATCCTCATCTTGAAAATTCATGTAGAGGCAAATGGTAAGCTCAAGCTCTTGAATACTGATAAACTGGTTGATACTAAAATCGTAATTTGAATTGGGCTTATCCAAGCCAAAATGAGGTTTGTGACTGTTTGTATGGTATATGTTACGTATACCCTTTTCTCAGAAGGAGTGAGGGGATTAATAATGGATATATCTTCAGACTTCCGATTTTTGTTGAAAAATTTAACAATTCCTAAATGACAACTGATCACATATTACATACAAGTCAGAAAGACTATAGAATCACAAATGACATAAAAAGCAAAACTACTGTCAAAAATTATATTTTTAATTCTTGTTTTTTTAAAGTTGTTCATTTATTTATTTATTTTTTGGCAATTCTATTAGTCTATTTGTTTTGCATGTAATATATACTCAGTTGTCAGTAATATCTATTTCTTGTTGATAATGTTGTGAGATGCAACAAAATATTAGAATTAAACTTGTTTTAGCAATTCTTTGTTGAAAATAAAAATTCAAATTTTGTTGAAAAATTTAATTTCAAACACTAAAACACATCACATTAGGGTAATATGACATCACATCTAAAAAGCTCCATAAATACAATTCACCAAATGTATAATTATACTATATTTAAGCCTACCTTACGGAATTCCGGCTCTTTATCATCCTAAAATATCATAAAGAAAAAAAATACATAAATTACCACAAAGTATTTTTGTAATTTTACCTAAAGGTGACCCCAAGAGCAATTTAGCCTGGGTAGAATTATGGCCCATCAAATATTTCAGGAAAATTTTAGCCTTCTTTTGCTAATAAGAATTTGTAGACAATGACAACCAGAAAAACAAGCTCACTGGCTTGTAAATAAAACAGTAATGTATCACTGGTTACAAAAAGTTACTTAACAAATCAAAGGGCTAGAGCACACTTTAGAATGTTATTCTGGTTGATACCAAATCACTTCATTCAACAAAGTGGGGCATCTCCCTTTTCACAGGTTATTAGTTCATGCATTTCATAGCTTTTACCCTACCTACCACACTGTTTTCTTTTTCCTAAAGTTCGTTATGTGTATCTATTGTGTGTATTTATGTTATGTGTTAGGGTGCTGGTGGCACAGTGGTAATGCACATGTCTCTTATCACTGTGGTTAGGGTTCGATTCTGGCTCTGTGCAGTTATCTGATTAAAGTTACCTTTGTAACATTTGAGAAGAGTGTTGTCCAGTTTGACTCTACCAAGTATTGCAGGTTTTCTCTGGGTGCTCCAGTTTCCTCCTGTGGTAACACTGGACCCATGAGGGGTGGCCCTTATTGGACTTAGAGGGAGAACAGCTCAGGTAGCTTATACAGTTATCCAGTATAAATAAAAGTACCTTACCTTTATCTTTACCTGTATCTTATTTCTTCTCATAATATTATAGTTCAGATTTGATACCTTGTTTTGAGCCCGATAAGAGCTTGGGAATTATTTTCCAATAATATAAACATATGTTCTCACCTGCCATCACTTGTGTGAGAAAAGTAAACAAATTTTAATGGCTGCTACACAACCCTGCCACAACCCTACTTACCTCACGTAAATCTCCTATATAATAATCCTTCATGAGATCTCTTGCATCTTCTGAATGACCAACATCTTCAAAAGCTTCTGATGCAACTTGGCCTAAACATAAATTTATGATTAAATTGAGTAAAACTTTTAAAGAGACAATCGAGCAAATCAAGTTTAAATTAAATTGAATTGCTGCACCAAACTGGCAATCTAAAAGCAGAAAATATACAATTCACAAAAAAACACAAAGAATTCTCCTGGATGAAGAATTATAATAACTTGACCTTAAAATATCTTCAAGTTACCCTGTGAAATGGGTTCAAAACTTCAGCCACTTTTTCTTTCATTGCATTTCTTGGTTTTTCCAAATTTATAGAATTCTCGTCATTTATATTTAATATGAAAGCCCTTTTTCAGAGTCAAAAATCTCTTTATAAACATCAACAGAAGACTGAGCATTCTCCACTTTACAAAAATCTAATTCATTTGTGTGTGACATAAAACTGAAGTCTCTTCCTCCCACATAAACATTGTCTAAACTGATCTTTTGGTTTGTTTAAAATCAGTGGAGTGCACAATGGAGAGTAGCAAGTTCATGGACAACTATTTCATTCTGGCCAATGGCAAATTATTTTGTTCAGCAGTGAGGTGCCAGCAAGCTATCCATGAAGCAATGAGTCAATTTTGTGTATACTGTAGGAGGAAAAGCTGGGAAAAGGTGGTAAAACCCCAGAAAAGTTTAAACAACACTGTAATATTGAAATTTCGCCAAAGAAACAATCCAATGACACAGGTTAGAGAACATGAGTGATATTTGAGTTTCAAACTAATCATGGTTTACCTCCTTGTTCCAACAAAACCTCTTCACCACCAGGATGCTAAAATTCCAAAGGAAAGTATGGCAATCAACTTAAACACCTTAACAAATGATAAAACTGTTAAAATTAATCGGGCTCAAGCAACCAATGGGCAGATTACAAATGATTTCATGGTATACAACTTACTGGTACTTTAATAGCTAAACTGATCACATACTGTTGCAAGCGACCATTCACCTTTTGCTTCCCAAGCTCCAGACATACTTAGGAACGATTTTGGTGGAACTGTGGAATTTTATTTTCTTCTCTGTACAAAATTGATTTCACAATTTTGAGTACATCCGAGTTTTAAGAATTCCGGTCAAACAGTTGTTATGTAACACCCAACACTCCACGGACTTTGCCCTCAGTTAATTCAAAAGGGGGATAGTAATGTAGCTGTTCTATCTGATATGCATTATGCTGTAACGTTTCTCATTGCACAACAAAACAGCATTGTAATCGATATAAAATGTTTTATAAAATCCCCGACAGTGTAAAAAATACGACCCCTCTATCATCTCGCAAAAAGGAACTGTTGCGTCATTAAAGATTCGCACGCAGTCTAGGGACATCAATTCTAAGCTCTTGTGAACAAATAAGTTCCATGTTTTTTCAGCCAGAGTAATATGTATACCCACAGGACAATTTTGAAAAGTCTTTCACAAATTCGACTGGCGTGAGTACAGACTCAGATCAGCGCCAACTGGACCTTCAATTTCGGTATTTCCAAACTCAGGGTATTTTCAGACACTGATTTATTGGCATATTCCAAGATTTTCAGAGAATACTCTACCAAATCTGGCGACATATATCTTCCAATAAAGTTCTGAAAAGTGTCACATTTAAGCATTTCCTTACCTCGTCCAGAAATTTAGTAACGTCGTACACTTTGTTGTGTATTACAAGCCACAAAGATTTATTACTATCGTGTTTCTGTACATCCTGCAGGCTGTATATTTTTTTTTCTTCCTCAGTGCCAGACATGTTTGAAAATTACAACCAACAAACTGTCAATCGACAGTCAATCTCTTGTAATTTTTTGCGTTGGATATAAAGTCGGAGCTGATCGGTTGAGACAGTCTGTTCGATGAAATAGAGATAATAAAGTTCACTGCCACCGTGGTACGACTTGGTACGAGGTATCTCAATTAGAAAGGAGTCGGGGCGTGGGGAGGTGTTCGTAAATGCAACAGGATTATTCAATTTTCATTACTGTTACCACATAGCAATAGTACAAAACATACTAATTATGGGGATTTTAATAGTCTTCAGTGCTTTAAGGAGGTTTCATTAATTGGCACTCTATATATATTCCTGTATTTATTTATCTATTCCTGTATCTATTCCTTTTTAACCAATTGAGGGGCCATGTTGTGCTTCAGAATTAAATAGTAGCAAATGTCACATGATTTCATTGAGCAGAGTAAGGTGCCTGCCTCTTGATGGGTTAAACAGCTGATATCCAATGGCTACATGCAACAATATACTACAGTCTAGGTGAGGACAGTTTGTTTTAGCAGCTAACTAATTTCAGATATGGACTACTAATTTGAGGAGCATTGAGTCAATATGGTGACATTATCATAAAACTTAAGAATTAAAAACTCCCCAGTTTTCACTATGTTCTTGTACTGCATGTGTTCAGTCTGTTTCTGCTCTGATAACTCTAAATATTTTGGGCTAGCCAACTAACTCAATAACTTAAAAAGTTCATATTTTAAGTAGCTGCCACTAACTTTGCAAAATATACCACTCTAATTGAAAAAAACAATGCAGCCATAAAAATCACTACATTACCCTTGTTTCCTTAGAAGATTGTTTAAAATAATTCTGGATAAAATTCTGCACAGAATCTATTGACCAGTTCCCCCTATAAACCCATATGACCCCCTAAATAATTCAACTGACATTAATAATCCAATATATTAATTTAAGTATACCTTGGTGCATTAAAATACCAGGGGCTCCAAGTTTAAGTTCTAAAGGTTAGGAGTTATCCCTATCCCTATATTTGCAAGAAGAGATCATATGTTGCATTTGTTTGAGAGTCAAGGTTAAGTCTATCTAATTGGGGAAAGTCTCTCAAAAACATACAACAAATATGCTTCTGTACTTCATGGCATTTTAGCAGCCCCTATCCCTTTGGCTTTGATTTCATTTCAACTTCAGTCTAGCTTCATATATATATATATATATATATATATATATATATATATATAAATATATATATATATATATATGAAGTATATATGTATGTGTATATATATATATATACATACATACATACATACAGCAAATTGCAAAAATTATGGCACAAAATATATCAAAATATAAACATATCAAGACCATTGTATCTCCATTTTATTCTCACTTCAACGGTCAATGAGGATATGCTGTGTTTTTTGGTATATTCTTTGGTCAGCCTAATGTATTAAGGTTGATTAAAGTATTCATAGTTGCAGATTCACCTATACATGCTTTTTTTACGATACGTTTAGGTTTGCCAAAATGTATGCAATTTGCTGTATATATATATATATATATATATATATATATATATATATATATATATACATATATGAGTTTCACGTTGTTACTCAGAGTTTCACGTCTCATCAGTTGTCTGATGATCATCCAAAGAGACGTGAAACTCTGAGTAACAACCATGAATTTTAAGCTTATTCATTTCATTTGTCTGCTCTGTCTTACAAGATATTGAGCACTCTACATAAAGTTAATATAGAAACTGATTGTATTGTATATATAAATATATAAATATATAAATTTCCAGAATATATATATATATATATTCTGGAAATTTAGGCACTTTTCAAAAGAATTGTAAAGCTGCATGACAGTTTCCTACATTTCTTCAAAACAGACAAAATTAATTTCCTGGAAAATAGGAATGCTTGGAACCTCTGGTTTTAACCCAAATAAAAGAAGTAGCATGGTTAGACCTTATTCATAATGACAGCTGTTTAAAATATTTTCTTCTCATAAATAAACCTCATTGGTCACATCTTCATATTTTGCAATTTAAAAAAACTTTGCTTCTAAATTAGGTGAGTGGAGCTACCTTATTAAGATGCAGATAGAGGAATAGTTAAACTGATAGCCATTATGAATTTGGTCAACATGGCAGTTTTCAAAAATATTCATACATTGACATAACATTGAAGATCTTTAAACCAATCAAAGCTTTTCTAAATATCAAATTCTGCTTCAACTATTCCCAAGCATTTGTTATTTTGGTTAAATACTCGTCCAACAGCCACAAAGTAACCCTATGAAAAATGAGAAAATGAGAAATAAAAAAAAAGTATGTTTAACTGTTCAGTTTAGAGCACACATTTAATGAAATTTTCAAATAATTAGAAAATAAAGATCAGGATTGTAATACCAGCTTACCTTGGGAATATGGCTAGGGAAAACTTTTGACTTGTGGATGGAAATCAGTTGACCTTATAAAACAGAATGAAAAGGATGTAATACTTATTTCAGGGCAGTGTAGCTACATAAGGCTTCAAGGGGTTGAACCCTCCAAGATTTACAATTTAGAATACATTAAAAAATAATAAATTGTAATAATAATAATAAATAATAAATTACTGTATGCATAAGTGAATCCCTTCTCAATGTTTTACTGTCCCCTCTGACATATCAAGCTATTAAAGGCCTGAGCTTTATAATTATTTATTTAGAATCAGCCCAAAAAATGTCAGGTGCCTCACAGGTCTGAATAAAATCATTCCATGTTTGTTAGAATAGAAGAATAAATGGAATAAAGGCAAAATAAAATATTCTTACCCTTTTTCATAGGACATTTTATAACTGCTCTGATACCTGGATCATGACAAACATCAAATGTTTCATTATACAAGATTCTTTTGCGGTATGAAGCATATATGTTGGCTTTTGCATTTATCAAATCATCAGCTTAAATTAAAGAAACAAGAAAGACTATTATGAAATATGACTATAATCAATGACAATTAGCCCACTTGTTTCACAGTTACAGTAGCATTTGGACCATTTATTAAATGGCCCATTTAGGCTAACAGGACTATGACACCATCATATGACCATACACATGTTGTAAAAAACTAGCTTTGTCCCCCTTTTATTTAATAAGAATTCCTCTAATCTACTTACTTAAAGTAATATTTGCTACAAGTGTTGCAATTATTCTTTTTGTTCTTCCTTGATAACTCAAAATTGCTTTTCCAACCTTTAAACGTTCCTCACTTTTAGGATCTGTAAGATATAAGTATTTTAACCAATCTCAGTAGTGGATCTTCTACATACAAATTTAAAATACCCAATTTGCATTTAATTATTTAGTGTTGTATTGTGTTGTTAAAATTATCAATCCACATCTGCAACCTAACTTTCAAAAAATTCTTGGTTCCACCCCAGATCCTGCCAGAAATTACTTTAAACTTTTCTTAAATATACACCAAGGTTTTGAGTAGGGTGGAGTAAGGGGCCCATTTGCCCCTTCAACATTCTATTTTCCCCGGAAAATGAATGGATTGTAATTGTCGTTATGATACTTTGGTCATAAATGGGTCACATTCAACATTGGTGTTCTTACTACATAGTCATTTCAATATAAAAACACCAGCTTCCCCACAGTTTGAAAGTCAATTTAGCATGTTATTAACATGATGCTGAACTGCAGCATAATCCTATATCAAATGTTTTACAAATGCCTTGCAATTAAGTTTCATGATTATGTTTGAGTTGCTCTTTTGATGCCCATCTGAGAAAACTGTGCTGATGCCCATGGTATACACCCTCCAAAAAGTTCACAGATTTTCCATAGATATGAAAAGTTGTAAATGTGTGGAGATGCATGTAGTACTCTATATCACAGTTCATATAATTAGTCCCACCAGTCTAATAATCAGGCACAATCTGAAGAGATCTTCCTTACATTGTGGTGTGAAGTAAGATTTGAGATACAGCTACTACAAAAATGCTCAAATTCACTCGCTGATGACTTTAGCATCTCAAAATTTTCCACAGCCCATCCAGATTAGCTCTCCAGCCGCGGGAGTTCGCTACCTGTCAGGAATGTCTGTTTCTACCCTCTGATTAGTCTCTCACTAACTCTTCCCAGACTCACGTTGGTTAGTTACAATAGTTGGGACTGGGGTCTCTTAGTGGGATTGCTTCTCGAACCTTTAAAAGCAACAAGAGAAATGCCCGGGAAATTGCATAGCTTTCTCTGGGCTTGCAGCCAATTTAAGTTTTGATGAAAAACCTTCTCAAAACATCTGGCTTCGTTCCGGGGAGCGCAAAAAGTCACCCGAGAAATTAATGCAACGACACCCAAAGCGCACGGTTTTCATTCCCAGTTTTATTCTCTCCGAAAGCATTGTAGTGAACAGTTCATGTAAGTTCAACCGTGGCTGATTAGCACAAATAGTTTAGTTTCCAAATAAAATTCGGAATGCGCAGTTTCCACTGAGGTGCGCCCTAAACCTGGCCAACATGAAGTGCGAGCGCTTCCTGAGATCTTGGAAAAATTCGGCGAGCTTTTCGTTCGCGCGCGTTTTGCCAAGTGCATGCCCGCTGCGTCCCTGTCTGGTCGATTTGCATATTCTGTAAGTGTTCGCGATCAAGAACTCTCAAGCTATTAAAGAGCTGTGCAAAAGTCAAAGTATATCACCGAACGATTTCAATATTAATCAGTTATTCACGGAATATTGTCGAGCTAAAAAGCGAGGCATAACGAGATTTCAAGAGAAAATAAACCACGCGACGATTATGTGCGCTTCATGTATTGGGGAAGAAGGGTAGTTACACATCAAGTGACATTTAATACCGGTGACGCAACTATTTTATTTTTGTGTTTCATCTCGGTGAGGGATTGAATTCAAACATGCTAACTTCAGTGTTAAATTTTGAATTTTTTGTCAACTTCATTTAAATCGTCCATCGGTGAATTACAGAACGGTTTTACAACTAATTAACAGTGGCCAATACTAACCGCATCTGTCGTAGACATCTCCAATCGAAAGATAATTATTCTTCTTCACCCATCCGTCCCAATCAAAATTTGAACGCTTGCTCATCCCAGAGAAAGCTCTGTGCACTGACTTAATGTCTGTGAAATCCACTCTGAAATATTCTGTCGCGATGAATAACGATAAAATAATACACGGAAGGAGAATAAGGCACACGCGCTTCCTGAAGCCGATACTGGAAAAACGTGATTCCAAAAGAGTAAACATTGCGCACAATTTAAAACAATTTTGCCCTATGTCAAAAAAGACAAAATAGGTTCAGTATAAACCGTGGTAAAACCGGAAATCTATGATCTTCGCGTTAACACTCTCTTCTGAAACAAAGCGTATTCCCTAAAATTTTCTGTCGGTGGTGCGATGACAGTTGACAACAAATGTCCAACTGAGCAGCGATCTGCACCTTGTGCAAACAATTAGGAGGCAAATGTTAATCTCCTACTGCGCACCGCGGATTACACACGATCTGTCATGAGCACATGAAAGAATCATTGATAACATATTTTACAGGAACAAAGAAGTTCTTTCAAGAACGATAGACTGGTTGAGAAGTTAATTTGCAGAGTGCGTTCCGTCATAGTCAGTCGAAGCACGGTCATGAAACTGACCTACAGTTCTATCTTTTTGTTAACTTTTTTGCAGAATGACCATGCACAAAAACTATGTTTGGAATAAACAATCAATCAGCCAATAAAAATGATCGAGTTCAGTCCTGTCAACCGTGCCGTTTGAATGACCCCAAAAACTATCGTCATATTTGAATAAGGTATAATAGTCACGACAAGAAGATTCTAGTTTCATGCGCAAACTTTTGGAAAAATGAATTCCGAAGAGGAGCGGCGTAACTTGGGCATTTCCACTTGGGCATGATGATGGGGCAGGGACCATGATCCCCCTGAAATTCACGGGGAAGTAGTCTGACGAGTGACGAGAAAGGATTGAAGAGATTATTAAAAATATGCATGAGATTGATAATGGGTGAAAATAGACCCCACTGGCGTCCCTGCCATTGATTTCTCGCTACGGGCCTATGGGGGGGGTCTTGACGAGGGTTTTCGTAAATTATTCGGGGATTAACAAGTAGTACTGATCTGAGGGGGTGCACCACTTAAAAAATTACTTTACCAGTCTACGACTGATTAATGATTATTCGGGCAGAAATCGTAATTTTCATATTTATAGCAATGCCCGGGAAATAGTGCAAAATATCGCCAAATTCTTCTAGCCTTCTTTGTTTTTCATTTGTAACTGGTATGGTGATATTTCCCAAAATTTGCTTGGCATTACTATTCGTGTTTTCTGATGATTTTAAAAATTCACAGTTCGGAAAATTGACTTTATTGAAAATCGAAACTATTCTAGGCAATACTGGGTTGGGAAAAAGTTAAATTTAGTTGGCAACTAAGCCATTTGATTGGGCCGAGAGCAACAAGGGCAGATAATCTTTTAAGCCAATCAAGGCGTTTGTTTACTTCCGTGCGACAAGCCAATCAGGTTGCATTATTCACTTAATGGCTGCCGAAAATCACTGGGATGTGCATCTAATCATTTAAAGCCTTACGTGAACGTAGATTTTCCATTTTTATGTTCCAAACCTGTATTTCCCAGTAAAATACAATTTTTTCTTGGATTTCCTCGGACGGATTCGCGATTTATCGCCTATTACCCACGCAATCGACGTTCGAATTGCGGCTCACGCAATGCTCGCAACTGAGAGGGCACGTAGAGTCAGTCAACCTTCAATCGCCCTTGTTGTCGGATTGCCGTGGTATCAGAAACCTTCCGAACGTTTCGTTTGCTGATTGTTTTCTCGCTATTACAAGGTTTAATAAACGTCTGGCAGTTATCAACCTTTGAGCATTCCTTGTCCTCATGGTTTTTTACTTGACATATCATATCTTCTTCAGAATCTTCTAACATTTTCTGGCTGGGTGAATTCAAGGTAACTGTTGACTCATTACTAACTTGACTGCTAGTTTGACCAACCATGTCTGGTTCATTGATATCTGCTGAACTTATGGTACTTGTGCTATTAGGATCATGGGAAACATCCTCTGAACTACGCAGCAAAAACTTCAAGCTAAATGAGAGGAAAGGTATCATGCTAAGCAATGCAAATTTCAAGAACCTACAGTATAGCTCGAAGGATTGCCACCAGTTATCTGATTAGAAACAGAGGGGTTACTGTCTAGAATTAATATGCCTTACATTTTTATTGCAAGTCAAAGGTTGTTGTCAAATATCAGCAAATCATGCTTTATGAAACTTTAGCCATCGATTGGGGATTTTGGGACATAATATTAAAATTTCATATTTCTATACTTTTTTTTTGTTGCATTGATTCATACCTGTTTCTCTACCTTGCGTTTGATCGCTTCGCAGTTACTTGGAAGATAATTTCTGAAAACTCGAATTTTTAGGCATTGCTGAAGACAAGCTCTACAAACATGGTTTACACTTGGTGATTTTGCGCCAAATTCCTGCTTCATGAGACTGCAAAATGCGTTAGCTATTTCTGATAAACCATGTGCTTTGAGGTTGACGTTTCGCTGATCATCTTGACCTTTTGACCAACCATCATGAAGTGGATTATTGCAGATTTTCTTATATTTAGGCATTTTTAACTCGAAAATAACGAAAAGGTCAAACGAAAAACAAGAATACAATTAGTGATGTTATTTTTCTCGCCGTTTGTGGCCGAAAACCAACGAGCTTGGCGAAAAACAATGCCAGAGGCCAACCAAATCATTCAAGATAATCCATAAAATGTTGCTTTTTGAAAGTTTACTTTGTACTATTTTAATTTAACATAATCAAGTTCCATAGGCTTCATTCTCTTCTATACTTCAAGGCAGAATTCCCGCGTCTAGTAAAGAAGATAACTTACAAGCAAGAGAATTGATTTGTCTTGTTATAAACAAATTGAAGAAGAAAATATATGGTTATTGGTAATTTAATCAAGGTTTATTAGGTGTATATATGACACGAGATAAAAATGTTCAAAGGTTGATAACTGCCAGACGTTTATTAAACCTTGTAATAGCGAGAAAACAATCAGCAAACGAAACGTTCGGAAGGTTTCTGATACCACGGCAATCCGACAACAAGGGCGATTGAAGGTTGACTGACTCTACGTGCCCTCTCAGTTGCGAGCATTGCGTGAGCCGCAATTCGAACGTCGATTGCGTGGGTAATAGGCGATAAATCGCGAATCCGTCCGAGGAAATCCAAGAAAAAATTGTATTTTACTGGGAAATACAGGTTTGGAACATAAAAATGGAAAATCTACGTTCACGTAAGGCTTTAAATGATTAGATGCACATCCCAGTGATTTTCGGCAGCCATTAAGTGAATAATGCAACCTGATTGGCTTGTCGCACGGAAGTAAACAAACGCCTTGATTGGCTTAAAAGATTATCTGCCCTTGTTGC
This sequence comes from Heliopora coerulea, assembly GCA_030142905.1. NCBI lineage: Eukaryota > Metazoa > Cnidaria > Anthozoa > Scleralcyonacea > Helioporidae > Heliopora > Heliopora coerulea. The sequence continues at coordinate 2,428,131 of JASJOG010000011.1, read as the reverse complement.
CGAGAGCTGAAACTGAAAATGAACAGGATGCAAATTAGACTGGTTGCCTTTTAATATGTCAGTAATATCCGATTTCTCGAACTTCGTCTCCATGAATATGCCTCGGTATGAGGAATTGCGATAATTTGTCTTTCATTACAGTAGCATTTTGATAATAAAAAAAAAAAGCGCAAAATGAGGATTAATTTACCGAGCATTTAGAAATGGTGTTTCAAGACATCAAATAGGTATTTCAAATACCTATTTGGCTAGGTCCTTAGATTGGACAGTCTGTTTAAAGCTGGAACTGGCTTCGTAAAGACTGAAATGTAAAATATTCCTGGGGGAGCATGCTGCCAAAGGCTCCAAGGGTAAGCTGATTTTACATTTCTAGCCCTCCCCTAACTAAAATCCTGGGTGCGCCGTTGAGTATGTCACATTTTTACCCATTTTCGAATCCTGACCAACTGGGAATAAACGAATCGATGATCCCTTTGACTCTGCGATTTGAATTTATTTCCGTCGGTAAAATGAGGACTGGACAGTACACACACACACACACACACACACACACACACACACACACACACACTCAAAATGGTCACGGAACGCCTCTGAATACAAAAAATCATTTTGGTCTAGATCTGTTGAGTACTGGAAACGAAATAAGTCGTGGGCCACGTGGCCGGTAAGTGGACGGGAATGTACCAAACACGGAAGTGTTGACGTTTCAGGCTGTGAGACTTTGCTGGGACCTCGAAAAGACTGGGAGAAACCTAATCTTGACGTCAAAACACTCATTTTAGACGCCCGAAAACAAGACGGTCGTGGCTAGAAGGTATACATGAGGAGAATTAGAATTAGGATCGGGTTAGGATTGGAGTTAGGATCAGGGTTAGATGACTAGCCGTAGCCCTAACCTTATCCTAATCCTCATCCTCTTTCCCAGGTACACCTCGCCATGACTAAGACCTAAAAATGCCCAATTTTAGAACTATGACGTAGTGTTGATAATCACGTGACAACAACATTACGCAGGAAAAAGCTGGAGGGTCGCTTTCATTTTCCACCACTCTGAAATATTGCTGAATTCAGCTCGGTTTAACTTTAGATACACTTGATTAGTCGCCGAGGAAAATGAAGTGGACCTTTAAGGAAGAACACACCGTCGGTAAGGGTTTTGAGTTTACGTTTTTATTTGGTTTCTGCCGGCATCCATGCCGTTAAACTGAGCTTGTTTTTATTTCACTTCTAGACCAAAGACGCCAAGAGTCGGCTAAAATTCGTTCGAAATACCCAGATAGAATTCCGGTAGGGACAAAAAAAAAGCTTCCTTTATAAGCTCCTTTTAAAAAGTTTCATTAGTTGTTCAGTGTGTCTCTGAACTGGTTATTTATTCTGTTTCTTTGTGCTTTGTCTAGGTCGTTGTGGAGAAGGCCCCAAAGTCAACGATTCCGGATATTGACAAGAGAAAGTTCCTCGTTCCCAACGACCTGACAGGTTGGGTTGTGAACGACTTATTAACTATTTCAATGCTTTTACTTTGTCCTAGTTCGCAGGAAATCTTTATTACTTATTAAACTACTTCTGTTTTTGCTCGTAGTGGCCCAGTTCATGTATATCATCAGGAAAAGAATTCAGCTTGCTCCGGAGAAGGCCATGTTCCTGTTCGTAAACAAAGTTCTGCCAACAACCAGGTAGACCAGTGACTGCTTTGAAATCTGACAAATATTCTCAGCCGCAGGCCTTAAGCAGCTTGTTAAACAGAGCTCTTTCGGCCAAGCTACCCATTTTTAAGCGCAAAAGCTCGGTAAATGATCTCCTTTTTCCAAAGTGGCCGATCTAGCATAAATCAATACTCTGTCGAAAAATAACCCCGTTCCTCCGGAATATTATATGGATATCGACGATTTTCGGAATATGTCATAACCCGAGTACTTCAATGTACTTAAGGAGTTCAGGTTCCTATATCTCAGGATTCCACTGTTGTGACCTATGTCCCGATACAGATCCGAGAACTTTAACGAAGCGGTGATCGCGACTTACCCAGAACCGATCCACCAAGTATTGTGAAATTGACTACCGTTCATTATTGCGTGGCGTTTGTAAACTTTGTCAAAAGCTGTAAGGTCCACCTAGTGGCTGCACCTATTCAGGGCAGGTGGTCTGATGTTTTATTGAATGAACTGTGTTTTAATAGTTGCTGGATCACGGTGGTATCTTGGGCAACGACCGAATGGCAGTTGATTTTAAATAACCTTTCACGGGCCCAAATCAAGTTCGTTGACACTTTCGAATGCTTTTGGAATATTCTGAGCAAAGCTTACTCATTTAGTAGAATTTTTTTCGTACGTTCAGCAGTCAGAATAGCTGCCTAGGTTTGTCAGGTGACCAACACATGCTTTGTTCCGCAGCTGATGAACGAAGGTGCATTGTTTGGGTGTTGCTTTGGGAGTGTATGCTGTATGAAAAAGAACAAAGGAATGATCAAGTCTTAGTCACTTGTATCTCAACCCGATTCTGTTTAGGTTGTCATTGAATGAGAAAAAAGTTTAAAATCATGAGAAAATTGTACGATTAGATTCAGTTTTGCCCTTCTAGTTGAAATGTTAATGACATAAGGACAGGTAATTGCAGTTAATCCAGGACAGGTTAATCCATGTTGCATGTGGTTAGGTTAGTTACGAGACGTTTAGACTTTGAAGTAGAGTCCCCTAAATTAGAGCTAAATAGGATAGGATATTTCAACCTTTGCTCAGCAGTATTTAATTTTGTTGGGAATAAATGGAGGAGTAAGTTAAGAGAGTTTTCAAAGGCTTCCTCAGGTGTGTGCATTAGCAGAGTGCAGTTTTGTTATGTAATTAGGATCAATTAGCATTGGCATGAGCTCAAAATTTCTGAACAAACAATTCAACCTTTGCCATGAACTTTTGCTGCCAAACATTGCTCAGTTTTATTTTAGATATGGAAGTGTCTGTATAGTGAAATGTAATGTATGATGTATATTCCAGAGTAATATCAAACGTGACTATCCTCTATTAAATATTAATCACAGACATTAACTCATCAAAGGGCAAGGGCAAACTATGATTTTACTCTGGCTAATGCCAGATGATTGTTCTCATCAAGGGGATGAGCCCTTCCCCTTAATGAGTTAAACCACACAGTATGACAAAGGTAACATTGATGTGTTTGTGGTAGCTTGGTAATTATGTTCTTACGGTAATACACACGCTCTCAAGCTGTTCTCTCAGAAAAACTTTCTGAGTCCCTGACAGGAATCAAACCCATAACCTTCTGATCAGAGCGTCTCACTGGCAATCAGAAGGTTACGGGTTCAATTCCTGTCAGGGACTCAGAAAGTTTTTTTGAGAGAACAGCTCGAGAACGTGCATATTAAGAAAGGTAACATTGTTACAATAATTATGAGACTAGAAGAGCATAATGTCTACCCTCATTATAAAATTATGTTGCATAGAAGTAAAACTTTTGTGGTCACACTGACAGTGTTAGCAAGCCTTTAGTTTAGTTTTTTTTTAATTAAAACATGATTAAGCTGGGGGGTTTTTGTTGATTAAGCTGGGTTTGTTTAAGGGTTTTTATCCTTCAAAGAAACCTATCTAAACAAAAAAGCTTTTGAAAATCCTGCAAAGACTATGTGGTGTATACACAATACCTGAAATAGCTGGGATGGTGTATGCAATCCCTGAGAACGATTAATCCAAGAAGGAACACAATCTGAAAACATCTTTTTTACTTCACAAAACAAAAATTGTCACTTAACATTTCTCTATGGAAACCTTCTTTAATTGTGTTTTAAGACAGATGAATACCTTGTACGTTAGCTTTTAGCCAGATACTACATTCCTTAGGCCTTCTGCCCATCAGGATGTACCTGTCATCAAGGGTGGTGCCAGAGGGGGCTACAGCCCATCTGTCAGGGAACCTTAGCCCCCCTGTCAGGGAAAATTAGCCCCCCTGTCAGGGAAAATTAACCATCTATCAGGGAATTTTCACTGATAAACACACTTATATATTGCACAAACTATGAGAACTTGTTAATGATTTAGCCAAGAAAGATAATAGACTATTCTCTTTATGTTAAATCTAAAAGCAAACTGTTTCTAGTCAGAAGTTGAGATTCTTCTTGCAAAAAATAAGATGATGTTTTTGACCTTCAAGTAACAAAATTGCAAAGAGGGCGTGGTCATGCCTCCTTTGGTTTAGCCCCCCTGTTGGAGACGTTAGCCCCTGCATCAGGGAATTCCTGGTGCCACCACAACTTGGCATAAAGTCTCTGTTCTTGATGTTTATCCAATACAAGTATCATGGCATGTAAAAACATAATAGCTATAAGTTAGTCTTAAACCTAAACTGACCAATTTCATATTTGTGATGATCAAAGGAACTTGTCCACCTTCTGTAAGTAAATTGCAACAAATATTGCAATGGAAGTTTTACATGTATGGATGTTCCTTTGTTTTTTTTTTTTTTCCAGCTCAACCATGGGTACAATTTACGAAGAGCATAAGGATGAGGATGGTTTTTTGTATATAGCATATAGTGGTGAAAACACATTTGGTCAGTGAATGATGACATGGTCAAAATACGACTGGTGATTAACATTAATGGAACACCTCTTTGAAAAAATTTTGGTTTGGAATAGATGATGAAACAGTATAATGGTTTTATTCGATCCTAACAAGACTTCTGTAAATACATGTGTAAACTGAGTAACAGCTTAAGACAACACAGTTTTAAAGAAAGTATTGGTATTTTGTTGTTGTCCAATAACAGTGCATAAATTTGAAAGAAAATGGATTTATCTGTAGACTGCCTGGAACATCTGACATAGTACAATCAATCATCCAGGTGGCTTGTTGCACTCTTTTAAAGTATTTCAATTTTAGTTTTGGTACCATGTAATTTTCATTCTAAGGTATTGTAAAGTAAATGGTAAAACTGCATTTAGCATTATTCAATTTTTAAATCCTTAAAGCTGGGTTAAAGTAAGTTATTATGGCCCTTCAGATACAACAAACCTATGCTCACTGGGATGTCAGAGAAATGTGCCTGAATTAGTCAAATTTTGCCCTACTTCATCAAATTTTGCTTGCATTTAATGCCAACATGGTTGATTTTGTTTGAACATTCCAGTTTTTTTTCCAAACATTGTGTCAAACCTCTCATGCACCCAGTTGTAATGCCAGTCTACAGTATTAGAAAGATGGTAAAAACTATGAAGTTGGACACTGATCCAAACTTTCTTAAATTATTCTTTCAAATTAACTTTGCCACCTTAAATCATTACACCACTAATCTTTCAACGAGTGCAGGGCTAAAAATTGGTGGGATGTTAGTGGCAGAAAAGTAATACAATTTCAATTATTTTGATAACAAAGTGTGTTATTGTAGCAAAAGCTTTTTGTTGACTGTCTTGCTCCTGATACCCTGATTTGAAATGCTATGTGAATGAGGGTCAAGTAATGACTTCATTTGATATTACTAACACCTTTTCTATAAAAAACGAGGCATGCTTTTGTATTGACTTCCCAAATTAAGAACAAACAGGCAGTATGAGTTTGTCCGCATTTGGCCAAACCCGAATGAAAATTTAAAGATTAAATGTAATTTGATCAACAATAACTGAATGTAGTTTAAAGCAAATGATTTACTCTCAAGAAATACAGGATGCATTACTGAACACTCGTTAAGTGTCTAGTGGTTTTCAGTTACTTTAAACTGTAAATGAATTTGTTTGAGAAATTACTATTAAATGGTTCAAGTCCAGCACACCTTGACATGGACTTAACCCAAGTTCTGAGGAGCAAGAGAATATCTAAGTTAGGTTTGAGTGTTCTGACGTTTTTGAGTATCCAACTGAACTTCTCGATAATCCTAAACACGACCAGTTAGAAATACAGTAATCTCCACTTGGTATCAGTGAGTGCTACTTTTTTGAAAGAGAACAACAAATGATATTACAATATTATGCATGAAGTTTCAATTGACAGATAACTAAATAAACTGTTAAGTAAACATCTCCAACTCTGATGGCTTTGTCAACCAAGTCCAGAAAACATCAAATAATTGCTCTTTTGCTTTGTTGTATTTAGTAGCTTCATTCTTCAATTGTTTATATGTTTTTGGACTACTGCACACACTAAAACAGAATTAGGAACAAGAAGTTAAAATGAGATTAGTGCAAAATTACCAGTGCTCAATTGTTTTCCCTTGTTAAAGAAAAATCCAGAAATTGTATAATTCTCAATTTGTCAAGTAACAGTTGGCAAACTTGTAATAACACACCACTCGTTACAAATATGAAATAACATTACCTTAAAGTAGACCTATTGTTTGGCATGCCACATATTACTTTCTTAAACTCAGAAAACAGTTCTGCTTTGCAGATGCAAACCCTGTAAGAACAAGAACACTGCAGAAATGAAACTCCAGCTTTTGCTATTCACATCAGTCTTAGAATTAAAACTGTTCTCTATGAGATTTCTTCCCCCTGCAAAATAAAATTGATGGAATCTGCCAAAATAAAAATCAGAATAAGAAAATCAATAACCACTAACTTTGTCATCATTTTTACCACATAAAATTAATTTCATCATTTAGAATTTAACAACTATAATAATTCATACTTTGTTTGTACCTTCCCTTGGTTAACTTTTTGGTTGATAATTTGCATCATTGCTAATGGACTGACCTTGCTTTCTGTGATCCTTGGTTAGCCTTGGTGACTCCTTGTTTCAAACCATTTACTGAAATCTCATGAAAAGGTGGTTTGCTTACCCATATTATAGCTGAAACAAATTATTTTGAACAATATTTTAAGTTTGAATAATTCAGAGAACTTTGAAAACAGGTCATGCCAATACAGTAATTTTAGATTACTTTTGCAGAAAATCCAAAGCTAATTTTCCTCATTATGTTTGTATTCCAGGATAAGTTTAAGATGTTTTGGAATTAAGATAGAGAGAGATTCAAAACAGTAAATAATGAAGCTAAAATAAATTGTATTTATTACATTTCGTGTCATTAAGAAAGTTTGTTAGTAAACATAACAAAACCTCTTTCAAAAACTAAAATTCTAAGCTTTAAATATTTGTGTGTTTCTCAAAACCCTTGTTTATTGTGGTTTACTCATTTTTTTCACCCAAAATTTGATTGTCATCTTACTGCACAGGTAAACATTTGAAGGTGTATGTACCTGAAGGGGCTGGAACTAGTCTCTGTCCTTTTTTTACTTGATGGTGTTGTGCTCTAGCTTCTTCAGCTTTTCTCTTTGAATGTTCAAACTCAGCATCTGCTTGCAAAATCCTTGGTTGGGTAAGTGAATATCCAACAGGAAGTCCTTTCACATCACCAGCTCTAAGAACAAGAGCTCGTTTCACAGCTTGTTCACTGTAAGGACACTTTCCAATCACGAGTGAAGAAAAATATATGGGCTTGTCCAAAAAATGTGAAACAAGTGCTCCTTGACAGCCTAAGACACACCATTTCATCAGCTTATCACTACATGACATCGACATGGTAGGGTCCCCCCTTCCTGGCTTAGTACGTAACACAGCTAGACTGTGATACTTCATACCAGTCCCTCGGGAATCCTGAATCCCATTAGGGACACATTTTGCACCAGTTCTGTGAATATCTTGCACTTGAAAATCATTTTGACTCCCAATTTCATTTGTTGACACACAGTCCTCTGCTCTACCATGAACAAAATCTAGATGTGGTTTCCTTTTTACACCATAAATTTCTTTATATTGAGAGATTCTTGGTTTACTTGTCCCAGCTGCTTCTGCAGGTGAACAGTCTGATGTTACCTCATCCCCAGTTACTTCAAAACTATTTAATGTGGATTCTGTATTTGTTGTATCATCTTTGTTTTCTATTGATTCTTTGCAGGTAAATTTCTGGCAGGCATCTGAATCTGGGCCATCTAACTTTCGTTTTCTTTGATGGCTTCCTACAATCAGTGTTTCATCTTCACCTTTGGGGAATATTGATGCATCTCCACCTAATCACAAAATCAAACAGTTGTAATTTAAAATTTCATCCATGTTAATCCTTTAATGCCCAGGGCTCCTCCCTGTGCCAAGTAAAATTGTCTGGCACTAGCCAGAGTAAAATACAAATATGCACCCTTGCCTTTTAATGGGTTTAGCATAAAACAATTTTTAGATTAATTTTATTTTTGATGAATAAAAATACAGTTATAGAGTTAGAAGGCTTCCAAATTGCTAATATTTTGAAGAATTGTATATAACACATAAAAACTTATCACAACCAATTGTAGCATGTACAACAGTTCAATGTGTTCAAGTACATGTAACTTACATGGAGTATGTGAAGTGAATAGGTGAAAGGTGGTTCCATTTTTTAAAGAACATGTACAATTGGTATGTTGTTCTTCCACTTTGAATATACTTGCCTTTGAGCCATATGCCATTTGCAGTTGATAATAAAGATACCTTCAAGAAAAGCAGAAACTATGATTATATTGAAGAATTGCGATTTTAAAGATTCATATCAAGGGTCATTAATGAAACCCACAAATACCAACAATTTGTGGTGCACACAAAATTAATTAATAATATACAGTGTACATACCACAAATGTTTCTCAGTTGTATCAAAGTATTTTAGTTGAGTGGTAGCTACCTGAGAAAGCCTCTTCGAGCAATCACCTCAGCATGGCTATCATTTATAAGGTTCCCTTTGTTAATTTCATAAAAAATTTACATCAGTTCAATGCATCAGCAACTTTATAATAGGAACAAAACAATGTATTGAATGGGGTGTTGCAATTGAATCATTCCCAGTCACTGTACAACTGAAAAAAAAAAGAGTAGATGGAATGGGTGCTGTAATAAACCCTTTCCAACTATAGTATACCAGAGAACTGGTCAGTAAAATAGGCCTGTACAAAATATCCGTAGCCTGATGCATCAGTTAATTGATCATAAATATCAACCAGAATTTCAATTCTAAGCTTTTTAAACCTGCAGTCTTAATGATTACAACTATAAGCAATATAATTCCAATATTTACATATAATTATAGTTATAATTATGGTAGACTCTTCAAATCAAGTTTAAAGGCCATAAAGTCCATTTTCTAAAATCATCTTTTTTATCCAGGCTTGAATTACCAATTGGCTTTGATAATTGGTTGGTAACTATAAGATATTTCACTCACATCTCCCAGTGCAGGTATGCTGTTGAACACAATACACTTCTAATTTTTAACTTGTATTGATTTTGAGGATCATGAATTTTGGTCTTGCAGCAAGTAAATACCTCTTGGTGAAGTTTCAGAAATGACACCAAGTTGAATCAGGATTTTGCTATTATGTTTTTTAATCATACCTGATGGATTTAGCTGATTCCTTCCAAGACATTTTGATCCAGTGCCCAGTGATATCAACTCCATCCTATATTCTAATGAGATGCATTATCAGAGTACGGTACTTGAATCAAAACAAAAAGTGAAATGTGAGTTCTGTTAGGCAGGAACACCACAAGCAGTGACACAGATTAAATCCCTGAAGTCAACTCATAAGATGTCTTCAATAACTTTTATTCAGCAGCAAAAACTGGCCATGTTGCTAAGTGATAATATTACTCCAGTGTTAAGCATACCTTATAGTAGAACTGGTCCTTGTCTAGTTCCTTTCAGTAGTACAATTTGAGATTTTCTCTCAATTTCCTTGAGATGATTATTTACTAAAGCTTCACCCTTTCGAACCATCTATTTACAGAATTCACCATAGTTCCTTATACCCACCCTTTCCACACTTTTTATCTTTACCCAGCAATCAAACATTCTATTCAGTAGAAGTTATCACAACAAACCGTTTTAAGCAAACCCAGAATTATATTACCTAGCAAAACCAAATGAAAAATAGGTGGATCGGAAAAACGTTCGAACACATTACAGACGAATCTGGAATTCTATACCTTGTCCTTCTTGTTTCTCAAATACGCCAACAACAGCAGCTAACGTCGTCCATTCTCTTCCCGTTTCTGGTTTTCCTTTCTTTCCCAAGTGTTTATACTTCCCATAAACTATTGTGCTGATTTTATTCGCAAAAGCAGGATCCTCAAACCAAAACATTTTACCATATACCATCAAATCCACCACTCACTGCGACGTTTTATCTCCCAGAATACAGCGGTTTGAAGAGAGATACAGGGAAATGGGAACTAGAATTGCCTGTCACGTGCGTGACTGACCCGACGCAATGAGCCTTAAACAAAAGTTTGACGATAACTTGTAAAGACAACTTGGCCCAATTCTAATTCTAAAACAAATTCTAATCCTAATCGAAATTCTAATTCTAATGTAAATTCCAATTCTAATAGAAATTCTAATACAAATTCTAATTCTACTAAAAATTCTAATTCAAGTCGAAATTCTATTTCTAATACAAATTCTAATCCTAATATAAATCCTAATTCTCGAAGAAATTCTAATTTTAATAGAAAGAATAACCAGGATTTGCTAGGATAATTAGAATGACGAGGACTACTAGGATAACTAGAATAAGAAGTGACTAGGATAACAAGAATTACGAGGGTTATTGGGATAACTAGAAAAACGATGACTACAACAATAACAAGAATAGGCTAGGACAACGATGGTGAGTAGGGCAACGTTCGATCAAGTACACGACAAAAAATGTAAAGACATCCAATTTGGTAAGCGTTGGAGGAAGGATCGACCCATGATGCCCCAACATACCCTGACTGCACTATCAAGCTATTTTTATTTTAGTCACATTGATACCTGCAGTCAGCCTCTCTGGGAGTTGGTGCCGGACCTTGTCTTGTTAATCTAGATACGAAACTTACTCCCTTCTGCGAAGTGTACCAAAATCCGAAGGTTAAAGACTAAGAAAACTATACTATTATAAGTTGGTTTTGCGAACAGGCTTTCCTGAACATACAAAAATAATAATAATAATAATAATAACAATAAAAATAAAAGCAGCGTAAGATTTTTGAGCGTCAGAGATCGCACTCGAAGTCCTACTCGTCAAATATTGAGCTTCTCTTTAATCAATGTGAAGATATTTACTGGTATAATCACAAGTCATCAATCAGATATTACATCCATAAATTTCAGTTCTCATGCAAACTCCTGCTAAATACTTCTTGGGGTGAAACATTACATATCGAGCGCGTACTGGACTTGACAAATTGTTGATGACCGGTGTAATGTGGTCACAGTTTCCTGTAAATTCCTGTTGAGGAACGGAAAAAAAAAAGAATTGAGAGATACTAAGACATTTCTCATGAATGCTTGTTGCAGGCCTAGGGTTCGTTGGAAAGGGAGACGGAGTTGGAATTTGGAGACGGAGAGGCAGTTTATTTTCGTGAACATTATTGTGTACTTCAACACGCAACTTGTAAACAAACCAGTACGACGCATTTTCTGGGAAGGAAATTAATTACAGGTAAAGCGTTAATACATTGTGTTGGGAGGGGATTTTCCCGCACACAGCGATTCTGTCTGCAGCCATTAGTGCGAAGCATTGGCAAAGAGCCCCTTACCAACCTTGATAATGTCGTTCTCCTTGTATTTCTGCCACGTTGAACCATCCACACTGAAAGACAACTCGTACGATTTGACGTGTTCGTAGAAGCGGTCTCGACCTATGGACAGGAAAGGGAAGTATTAAGAACGAGTTTTAATCCGGAGGAAAATATTAAAGGCGTTCGATAACTGTTGCAATGCCACCACACTTCTACTACCACGGACATTCATTATATAGTTAACTAGAAGTGAGGTTTAAGTAATATCCGGAAAACTTTAAAGTATGTCTGAAGTTCAAAATGGGTGATCACGGTGCTAAACTGTGTTAGCGCATCTCTCGAAGTTACAACATAGTATTAAATACTTTCCTATCAACCCATCCATTTCATTGGACTTGCACCCAAGAAAGAAATCCGTATTCATACAATGAATATGAAATGCCGAATATGAAATGCAGAGTATGAAATATCGAAGTGCAGAATATCAATGCCGACAAAAAGATTATCCGCTTCATAAATCAAGCAAATCGTGTTAACTGCGAGTTCGGAAGTTTGTTGCTTTGTTAACATTTATTAAACAGGGTAAACAAAGTTGATGAGCTATTAATTTATTCGTTTATTGATTCGTTTTCAAACAAAACAACGTTCAGACAAACTTTATTCAAGGTGTTGGGTTTTGGAGCAGTAACTATCTGTTTCACAACAACAGCAGACTATGAATGCAACAAGCACCTTGGGTAGCCACAGCAGTCACTCGTCTAACCTTCCCCAAGTCAATCTTCAACCACTGGTTGCGGTAGTGACCATAATCCGCACACCAAGCTCCAATGCGTCTGTCCGTGTGGTCATCTCGCATGTAAAGTCGCGCATTTCTTGCACCAGCCACCCAACCACCACCTGAAACAAGAACCAATTTTGTTTCACATTCGTAATGAGGAGACATTCTAAGATGCTATGCATAGGCGTAGCGAGGGGGGGCAGGGGGTCATGGCCCCTCCAAACGTAAATTTGGTGGGTCTGACCCCCCATTTCATACTAGTATATTGTTCTGGATCTTGGCAACATACGTTTCTACAACCAAGGTTTTCTTGATGCAATATCGAACAAATACTTGCCATTTACTCAGTGATCCCAAATGATGCCACTTAGCGGTGAGCACCGATTTCACCATTAAAAAGCTCTAAAACCTCAGGGTATGCCACAGTTTTGCTCCCCTCCCTCCAATCAATTAACCCTAGCAACACCAATGATACCATGAATAAATCTCATTGAAGGTTCTCGAAGTGAAGCTTCGCGTGCGTCACACCGGGTTTTGCTGTGTTGCACTAAGCTGTGCTCCACTACGCAATCCTATACTACGCTGTGATTGATCAGTTCGTGTCAGGCATTTGAACGTGATGTGGCGATACTTTACCTGGTCTGAAGTCTGTTGAAGCTTGGAAAGCATTATCTGGAAGAGTACGGTCCCAACCCAAACCTAATGGCTCAGCACACGATCCTGAAGAAAGAAGCAAGAAGCAATATGAAGCCAGGGTAGAATAAGATGAGAGAAAGAATGAACGAAGAAAAACAAACGAACAGATTATGTGAGAAAGAAACAGATCTACCTGATGGCCTGGGTTGTGTTTCGTCGCAAATATCAGTTCGACGACAACTCTTCAAGCAATTCCTTTTAGCCCAGGCATCAGTTTTACAATATCCATTTGCCGCCCACTTGGGGCAGCGAGAGTCACGATCCACACACTTGATACCTGCGGGTAATATAATCAACAGAACTAGTATTACAATCATCTTCTCCACTATGATCGTATCTTCCTCATACACCATTAAAATCACCAACAACAATCACCATTATCTCGCCCCTAACAGTTTTCACTATTACTATCAATATATTGCCTCTTCACCATCCGCACAAGATCACTATCATCCACGTAGTTGCTACTTTCGACGCCATATCACCACGTTATCAATACCACTACAACCAAAACCTATCATTATGATCTCACAGGAGTTGCAGATTAACTAGTTCTTGTCACTTCTTCCGCTACATCATAACTGTATTCATTGACTTGATTCACTGCATTGCTACAGTTCGTGTCTCACACTATATTGTTGTATATCAGCTATTTTAGACGTTACCACATTCATCTTACCTCTGTATTTAGGCCTGCTGGGTGGATTAATCGTCGGTTTAGTGGGTGGATTCGTGGAATTCGTGGGTGGGTTAGTTTCTGATGTGGTAGGAGATGGCCGTCTTGTCGTTTGACGAGTAGTTGTTGGAGGAGATGGTGTTGAGGGACCTTAACCAAAACACCAGATCTAGTGAGGACTATCACTGCCAAACATTTCAATTTTCTTCTTTAAACTTCCTCATTGGGACTAATTACATGAGGAATTTCAGCCCGGGCTGAAATGTCAGCGCCGGCTCTTGAAAAAAATTCCTTAAATTCAACTCGCGATTACACGTGAAGTATTTCAGCATTGGCTGAGCTTTTGAAATTTCAGCACGCTTAGCCGAGCTAAAATTTTCCCTTCGGCTGAAATTAGTCCATGTAACAAGTTTACCAAAATTTTTTTAAATACTCTGGCAGAAGATTGAGTTTTAAATTGGTCGAAATTCCAGTGAACTCCGTTTCCTTTCCAGTGTTGCAATTTTGCTTCTATTGGGTGAGTTATATGACTGATATGACGTGAGTCCTACACTGAACACATATCTGATATTTTCAAATGATCTACAAAAAGAATTGATAAATTTGGGTGGAACTAATTAAATTGTTTCACTTAATTTTATAGCCTGGTTTCCATATCGTTGTATCTGTCGTATCTGTCGTATCTGTCGTATCTGTCGTATCTGTCGTTTCTGTCGTTTCTGTCGTTTCTGTCGTTTCTGTCGTATGAAACTAGCCCCCTGCAGCGCAAACACAACTCGATGCAACTCATACGACAGTTGTGTATCTTGGGTTTCCATTAAAGTTGTATCTGTCGTATCTGTCGCTTCTGCTACAACAACAGCCGAGGGGGGCTGGGTATATCAACATTAAATTAATCCGCTTCTTCAGCCGTCATATTAAACTTCTTGCCCAATGCTAGCCAGCAGTTATCTCTAACTTGTTTTTTCTTGTAATCTTTCGAAAATTTGTTGTAAAGGCATTTATAGCGCTGAAGTTCTTCCATGAAAGAAGCGACCGAGCATTCAATGTCACTTTCGACCTCCGCCGCCATGTTGAAAACAAAAGAGGTGCATTCTGGGACACATTTTTTGTTGCATTTGTCGTATGAGTTGCATGCGATGGTTTCCATTAACAAAATGCTGTCGTATCACGCCCATATCCTGTTGTATCTGTTGCAGGAGATAGAATCCATTCTATCTCATACAACAAGTTGTATCTGTCGTTTCTGTCGTATTGAGCGGTTGTACGGGAGGTTTCCATATAGTTGTATCTGTCGTATGAATTTTTTTCATACGACAGACACGACAGATACGACAGATACAACGATATGGAAACCAGCCTTATAGCAGTCCCGAGTCATACAAATATCACCGACTTCCCAACTTCGGCATACAGCTGAATTGAGAATCACGAAATTTCTGGCGGCCGAACTCTGAGAACCTTCAATGCTGGGTGTTCGTGTTGGTGTTCCGATATGCAATCTGCAAAACGTTGGCGAGTGCATGTACCAAAAAAGTTTACCGGAATTTTACCTGGATTGCAGACGCGGCAGCTAACCTTGCAGTGTCTCCACATGTACGAAGGATTGACGTAACATTGACGGTGGTTCGCCCAGACCTTGCAGTGGATGCTCTCATCAGCGCATGGTCCACAATTCCGACAGCTTTTCTTGCAAACTCTCAACAAAGGGTTTGCTGCTTTAACACAGTGGCCATCCTCGGCCCAGATTGGACATGTTTCGTGGTCGTCAACACAAGAGGCTGGGAGAAATAACACAGATCATTGCTGACTTACATTATACTGCAGAAAAAACGAGAAGTTAAAAGTGTCTCAGAAAGTTTAGGGCTTTCCCGAATTGCACTTGGCAATCCCGTTATTGCGATATCGTCAGAAAAACACGGATTTTTTCAAGAAAAAAGTTTTGTTTGAACTAATTCATTTGCACTTAATTTTATATCGTCTTCATCGCTAAGTCTGAAAAAGTTGATCAAGGATATAAGGCCAGAGATATGTCTTCGGGAACCTCCTACGAAGAAGGCTCTTGGCAGCATCACAAATTGAACTCTTTAAATCAGGTAATTACGTGGTATGGCAGAAAACAATGCTAGTGGAGGCCGAGCCACAAACAATATGCAGATAAATTAATGCCCTACCTCAATTTCCCAAATAGATATTTAATAAACACCCAAGCCAGGTGGCTTAACCCATAGTCAATTAATGGCTGCCAATAAATTGTTAGAAATTAAATTGATATATTTACCATCAGCTGATAGAGCCATTGGTGATCTTTGCAGCTGTCTTAATTTATCCATTCGTTTCCTTGCAACAACTACGCAACAGAAATGAATAACCTCTTAAACCGTTTTGTTGATGGATCGCAAACTCCTTGGATTCAGTCTGTCTGTATGTCTGCCTGCCTATTTGGCTGCCTTCTTGTCTGTCTGTCTGTCTGAATGCCTGCCTGTCAGAAGGCCTGCTTTCCAGCCAGCCAGTCAGGTAGCCTGCCTGCTTGTCTACCTACCAGTGTCTTCTGTTCTCTCTCACAATTTAATTATTGATTTCCTTTGCATTAAATAATAATAATAATAATTATTATTATTATTATTATTATTATTATAATAATAATGATGATGATGATAATAATAAGTTGGGCGAGTAAGGGCTGGCCGTGTGGGCGTTTCTTAAAATCCATGTTAATGGTAAAATTTCCTTTCCCCATAAGTTCCCTGAAATGTGCAATGTCTGTTGCGGCCTTACCTGGCGGGATGCTGGGAGCCTGTAGCAGGCTGAGACCCCTTCCACTGTCCTTAGTTGGGTGGTGTGCGAGTTGTAATATAATAATGATGATAACTATAATTGAACATTTTTGATGAAGTAAAAGTAACGTTATATCAACCTGAACATTTGTACATGATGTTTGCTTGCCTGGCGTCGGAGTCAGAAAGTTCCACGTACGGTTTTTTGCCATTTAACGGTCGCCTGGGAACAATAGTGTCTTTGTTCCAGTCCTTTGAGAAGGCGTTGAAAGGATAGTGCATGATGCTGCCGTAATCGTATGGTTCACCAACGCTGTCTACGGCCCCGTCAACGACCTTGTCGAAGTTATATTTCATTGCTAAAACGCATACAGGAATATATGAACACTGAGCTGATGCTGAATCATAGCGGGGTATAACAAGAGAGTTGAAGGAGATCCGCACGCATTTACGTATGAGATTATTATTTTTCATGTTTTATTATTTCGTCGCTGTGACGTAACTAGGATATTTCTTATAGGGGGACTCAATGGGTGCATTAGAAAATTTTTCTGGGGGGAGACATTTAATAGACATTCGACGGGGTGCATCTCGAACACTTAAGCATGTCATATTGACCACCTGCAGTTGTGGAAATGTTCTAATTTGATAGCGGTTGTCACCCAGGTCATGCGACTTTCACACTGGGATCGAGTAGAATTTACCATAAAAGGAACGTAAGATAGAGAAATGCAAAAACGCCTTCTTCCTAACATTCAATGATGTTCTCCCAGATAATCTGTATGTAGTAATCTCTGTCACGACGACTTTGTTCATGCCAGAAGCCGATCACGTGACCAAGTTCATGGACCATCACGTGTTTGTAGTCACAACCATCACCAATTGAAACTTGAGTTTTACGGCTTTGGTATCCGACATAGCTAGCCCAACATCTGAAATAGATCACCAATGTAGCCAAGCTTTAGATGAGGTAACGTAAACAAAATAATGAACCCGTAAACAAACTAATGAAGCCGTAAACAAACTAACGAACACGTAGACAAACTAACGAACACGTAGACAAACTAACGAACACGTAAATAAACTAACGAACACGTAAACAAACTAATGGACACGTAAACAAACTAATTAATACGTAAATAAACTGATCAACCCGTAATTAAACTAATGACACGTAAACAAACTGATAAATACGTAAACAAACTAATGAATACATAAACAAACAAACAAACAAGAGAACGAATAAAAGAAGAAATAAACGAAATAAACACCTCACTGAAGTAAAAGATACTTCTAATTTTAGGAAAACCTTTCCGGATACTTTTTTACTATTCGAAGCAAAACAACATCGCTTCTAACTAACGATTAGATTATGATCTCAAAATTTATATTCGAGAAGATAAACCATCTTCTCACCAAAGTCGGGAGAGGATGATCCAATTGACTTGTTTTGGTAGGAGCTAAAAGAAGCTTTTCCAGTTTACCATGAAAAAACTAGATATAAACGTTGTTTTTGGCCAATTATATCGTCATTATTGCATCACTGATCGCTTCTCGTTATCTATCGAGAATTAAGACATCGAGTAGCGTTGCCAAACTCATTGCCACATTTGTGTTAAACTACTGCTATGTTACTACTGCTTGCAGAAAAGCTTTTAAAAGCTTAAAATTGTGGATATTTTCTAAGTTGAATCTATAAGGTTGCTTGCTTACCCTCCAGCTCTAAAAAACTCCAGGTAATTTTTTTGGTCGGTTCTTTGAACAAAACGAATACAAGTTCTCTTCTCCCACTCGGCCATTGCTTCCTTTACGGATGAAATCACAGTTGGCATGTTGGCTAAATTAACAGATAGAATTAAGTGACATCAAAACGAAAAGGAGGAAACCAGATCGAGAAGCATGAAGAGCGCTTGCAAGGTATATTTATTGTCGTGGTTGTTGTTTTTCCCAACTATGTACTGTCAGCCTCTTATGGACACCTAGTTAATGAAATACCACATGAGTTCTCAAGGCTGCCAAAGTTTACCAACCGTACGTATCGCATTATACTTGGTCAACAAGAATTTAAATACAGTACAGTATGTATAGAATGTAAGGTAGAGTAAGTGCGAACTCTGGTGAGCGGTCTTTCTCTTTCTTAGCAGCTTAGGATTGGAACTCCCTTGATTTAGCTACTAGAACTGCTTCTACATTGTCTCGGTTCCGCAAATTGTATTTAAAAAAATCTTTTGCTAAATTGGGGGACTTATGAGATTTAAACGTAATTTAGTAATATAATCGTAATGATTTTGGTAATTTTATATTACATTGGGCCTAGACGAAAATTACTCTGTGTAAATCTAGTGACCCAATTCAAATAAAGTGTTTCATTCAATCAATCAATCAATCAATCAATCAATCAATCAATTAAATCAATCATAACATACAAGGTGTATTACACATATTCGTACGCATAGTAAACGGACTTACTGACACTGCAATCAAAAACGTATGGAATGATTGCACCAGGCCACCTTTCGCTCTCTCGACCGGAGGCAGCTCGCTCTGGTGGTCCATAAACATTTTTAAACAATTTCATATTCACTTTCTGTTTTTCCGTCAGTTTAAAGTCTCCCTCGACCAGACCGCTCTCAATTGGTGCTGGACTATATCTGGGATCTGGGGTGAAAAATAAAATTAGAGTCAGTAATGGTCCGTTAATATTGATCTCTTTTGTCCCATTAGAAAATTCCTCAAACTTCATAGCAAAAGGTGAATTGGATGGGTGATAATCAATGGAGTCCAAAAAATAGGGTCGCCAAATTGTGGTGTCGTACAATTTTTTTTTACACATAAAAAAATATAAAAACATTGCAAAGGTGATTACAATTCTATCCCACCTGAGTAGTGCAATACCGCCGGATCATTTTCTGATTATTTTCGTTATTTTTCAAGTTAGCAATTGAGGAAGGGTAGCCACAAGTTATGTTTACCCCTGGGCGACGATGGTGCAGCACACTAAACCAATGATTCGTTCCACATCTTTTCGTGTACCGCAAAGAACGTCTGGAGTGTGCCAAAGGTGGCAGGAACCACGGTCTTAGCACTCTCTTGCCCAGGTCTCCCTTTAGCGAGTAAACTCATACGGGGAGTAAAATTTTCCGGGATTAGCCAGAGTAAAATCTTTTAGCATTGACAGGAAAAAATGATGGAAAACCTATTAGGACAGAAAGGAGTCAAATGCTCACAGTTACAGGATCCTCGCTACTTTTGAGAGGAAATGAGCAGGGATTGCCAGTGTAAAATGGATTGGAAATTTGTAAGTTTGGCTCTTACCTTGTGATAAGTCAAATGGTCCTATACCAGCTTCAACAACATATACGAATAGAATTGTTGCGGCAGCAATAAACTCACACGGAAACATCTTTCAAAACCTAGTGTTCAAGAAAAAAGAAATCACGCCAACTCTGTATGAGATGGATGCCACAGTTACAGTTAATTTACACACTTTATTACAATTTATCAATGATTACTTTCCACTTCTTACTAAAAATGAAATTTTCTGTTTAAATCACTTTTTAAATTCTATGTTCGTTTAGCCCAATTGATTAAAGATACGCAAAATATGGACATTAAAAACTAGATTTCTTTTCTATTTTCACTGTGCCAAGGTTTCTGGGTTAAATATAATTTTTCTGCGCTATAGAACACCAACAACACACTTACCTTTCTCAAATCTTGTTCCCGTTTCGAATGAGGGATGGATGTGGTAGACATTCAAACAGGACGATCCCTTATTAATAGTATCTTCTTTATATCTTTTTCCACACAATATTGATTCATATGAACAAAGTTAATCTTCGACCAACAAAGCTGTCTCGGAAACTGTGTACACGTCAAGCTTGTAAATCGTTCGAAAATAAACACATATGGTTCTCTGAATTTGTGAAGAGGCGTGTTTTTGTTCCTGAGTGAGTCACTCATTTCTTGGGTGGAAACTTCTAAATCGGAGGTCCTCAGATCCCCACATTTTTTTTTGACAATTCCAGTACAAGAAATACGAGGAACGAGTTCTAATCATGCTCTTTTAGAAACTATTTTCCACTAATAAAATGGATGTAACAGAGGTTTTCTATTTCCTCAATGTAACACTAACAAATGTTGTATTTCGTGAAGTCTTATATTCGCAAAAGAATGCCCCTCTAGGACATTCCATTCCACTTTCTCCGTTTCCCGCATGAGTGACGAAGCCCGATGACGAACGATAACACTTGGCCATGGGAATACAATTATGTGTGGACTATTTTCTCTAACTTTGAATCATCATTTGAAGCGTCAATTTAACCTTCAGAATCGCCATAAGAACAATTACTCGAATAGTCTTTTGAACGAATGAGTACGTTCTTAGACCCGCATTTGTTAAGTTCTGTTTATGCTTTATTCACACTTGTCATAAGAATCCGGGAGTTTTCTGATTCCCGATCGTTGAGGATTCTTATGGGAAGATCAAGCTTCGTTTTAGAACCATCCAAGACGCTCGCCGATCTTATTGTAAGAATTCAGGATGATTACTTTGTCAAAGATAAATCCTGACGGTCGTCAACGATCAGAAATTTGGACCACTAGAGTTCACGGCTGTCCTAAGAATTGGATGGAACGTTAGAATCGGGCAGGGAAATGTTGCAGATCGTCGGGCGATTCATACAGCAAGTGTTAAACAGCCGCAAGTTTTCCTTCATAGGTGCACGGAAAAAATTTAGCATGAAATGCTTGCGTGAAACCGACAGCGTCCGATCCTAGGTATAAAAAATCGCCATTACACACTTCCATTTGCACGAACCTCTAAATAATTATGCTAAAACTATGTTTGAATGGCTATTTTTGTCCGCCGTTTGGTAGAAAGTTTCTCCAGCTCTCTAAACAGACCTCCCACGTCTTACGTTCACTTTGAGAACTTTAAGTACTGAATTTTTATTCCACAAATAATAAATCTAATAAATAAATTTCTAATTAATAAGACCCTACATTCTCTTAAGCACCTTAACTTGGTTCCTCCTAAGAATTCCTGTAGCTCCACTGCTACACCTGTGGTTCAAATTAAGTTCATCTTTTGTATCCTAAGGAAAACTACAAACTTCAAGGAAATATAAAGTCAAAAATAGTAACACGCATTTCGGCAGAAAAATCATCGACGCCGAATCATCTGCCAACGAAAAGCTGCCGAGGAAGCCTGTATCAATAATGAGTGCAAAAACCTTTTACAAATACAGATTTTGTCGCTTATTTTTGGTAAGCAGATGGACTACTTCGTGTTTGCTTTTCGGCAAAAAATGTTTCTTTGCCCACTTTGTTCAACATGACATATTGTCGAATTAAATTAAAATACTGAGACCCCAGATGATCAAATATTTATCACTCGAACGTGATGGTGGCTAAAAATGACCAAAGCCTCCTCGCGGTATTTCTTGCACGTCCGTTTTCCAATGTTTTTTATGAAAAATCCTTTCTATAAATGTGGCAAACGTACCGCGCTTGTAGTTTGCTTATCCATGCCGTACACCTATGCTCTTCCTAAAGCATTTGGCCAGAAGATTGTCTGGCTTATAGTCAACAAATCTAACCAAGCAGCTTTATCCTCATCCAGGACGTGGTGCAAGCCTGTCATGTCGATTCAAGCGGGACGTTTTTCAACGACTCCACGAATTCTCTATGTTTCAAGTGAACTTGTTCCCAGTGCCTCTGTTTGCAAACCTCCTTCAGCCAGCGGTTCAACCTGGGCCACAATTTCATGTCAACGGATTCTACCCACTCCAGTTGAAGGATGATCGTGGCGACATACATATCGGCCACGGTCAGCACGTCGCCGCAAATGAACGACGACCCCGGGAAGAAGTATTTCTTTTCAATCGCTTCCAGTACGTCGACCACTTTTCGCGTTGCTTTGCTGATGACGGCTTCGGTAGGTTCCGCACCCCCCGGGAGTCGAGACGCATCAAAAAATTGAGGATAGACGAAGTTGTAACCGATCACACTAGAGAAAGTACGGATATTACTGACGGGGTGGTGAATCGCTTAAATCGCTTGAAACTTTTACAAGATGGAAAATCCGTTGAGAATATGGAGTCTTTTTTCTTTTGACGGGAGCAGCGGGTAATTCTTGGTTTTCGGGGGAATTTTGTTTGGGATGTTTTTAGTCAGTTTTCAAAACTGAGCGACACATTAACGCACGACTTGAAATAGAAACAAGAGGAAGGGTGAATATAGTGGAAGATCAGCGTTCCCTGGTTGCAATTACTCATCGGTCACGACATGAAAAGAAAGCTAATCAAAAGCTGTTTTCCATGAAATCACAAGTCCATTGTTAACATTGCAAACGATTTACGATTGCCAATGCGTCGTCGTTTGCGAGTCGGTAACAGTCGACCGCGTCGGCCGAAAACGCAGGGAATCGGGAATCGAAAGCATGGAATTAGTTTTTTCGATCATTCTAAAAGGAAGGCCACTTCTAACACATAATAACGCGGCCATTTATATAATCCCGACGAAAAATCCCAATATAGTTTCACCCCTCAAAAGACGAATCGCATCAATTGACAAAATGTGCTTAAATAAATGAACATTATCTATTTCGAGGAAACTCAGAATCTGATTAGGGTTCGGATCAGGGTTAGGGTTAGTTTTAGGGTTAGGATTTGGGTTATATCCCCCCCGGTGATGTAAAACCTACGACTCATCCCATTTTCAAAATATCTTAAAAATATGCTGATCGCAAACTTGGAAAACAGCGTGTCGCATCGCCAAACTATCACAAACAATCCGTGAAGATTACTGACAGAAAATGCTCCACCTTCATTTATTGTCTGGTAAAGTCGACGCGATACGACTGACTAGTGTAATAAATCTACCTCTTATTCTTCAATGTGGATTTGAGCTCCACAGTGAAGTTTCGAGCGAAAACAAATGAAACAAACTTTACAACGGAAAGCAACATATACGTGCGAACTAGAGGCACTGACGACGGCCCTTGACACTATGAGTTCATTCAGCGTTGTAGTAAGAATTTCACCTCTAGTTTAATGTGTATTTCAATACCTGTGAAGTTCAGAAGCTGCCCAGTCTATGACCGCGTGAATCTTGGCATTCATTTGAGGATTGTCCACCCAGCCTTTCCGCGTTCGGGCGTACTTGGTTTCAAGGTAACGTAAGCAAGGTACACTAAAAATTACAAAAACCTAAATTTAAGTCTTTGAGCTTTTGACCCGTTCGCCCAGAACCTCAACAGGGCAAATTGTAAAAGGTGTTTACTTTTTGTATGCTGTTGGGTACAACCATCATTCCTGCGACTGGAATTAGTTGCATTTGCCTCAACAAAAATCGCTCAAAAACTTTTAATCAATACAACAATCAAAAGACGGACACGCCAGAGCATAAGACTGTCACTTTGGAAATTAAATGCGCAAACACTTGAGCTCTTTGTCGCATTGTCTCATGCCACATTTATCCAAAACGGGGTCTATGAAAATTTCTGGAAAAGTTAAGATTGGAAAAACCCGGCATACGTTAAAATTCAAGAGAACTCAGGCGGGTAATCCTTTCGTTGGCGAGAAACAATAGTCATAAATGACCTAACAACAGACGAAAGTAACACATCTGTGAAATACATCTCGCATCTGTTTTGTGTTTGTGTATGACCGACGAGAGGGTGGGTTAGGTAAATTACGTGGGTTGACCCAAAAAAATCTTTCGCTTCCTGATGAGTTTTAACGAGAGAATTCTCAACAATAGTAAGAACTGTACACGGGAAAAAAACTCATTATTTCTTGAAAATAAGACAAGGGCTCACCCTCCTGAAATACGTTGGTCACCATCTTCTAAAACGGGAAGACGCCGATGGTCCTCATCTTCAAGGACGTAGTTCGAACTACCGTCAGAAGTTCGCCCAAAGACATCCACGTCAACCAATTCGAATGGTATTTCGTTCTACAAGATTTAAAAACCCAACACGTTAAATTTAAACTGTGTCTGTGGTTTAATATCTACTCGTTGCTCTTCGAGGTAAACAACTGCCTATTCATTTACAGTTCCATCCCTGTTCAAAAATAATTGATTGAACTGAGCTGTCAAAGTTGACGTATTTTTTAACCCAGGGGACATTAGCAAGGGGATCGCCCAGTCGACAAAAAGTTGATGTCTAACGTGTCTTTCCACCGGTGTTACGAAAAACAGGTTATATTTTAATACTGCAAGTTGAGTAAGGAAGCGATTGTTTACAATTACAGTCGGCAAAGCGAAGGTAAACAAAAATTACGGAGACAGTACAAGGTCTAGTTGTGGCGAGTGCTAAAAATCTCTACTTACTTCAAGGAGATAGAGCCACACAACTCGACTGCAAGGTGAAACACGAACCAAATGCAGCTTTAAAGGTTTCATTATCGTAGTCAATGGTCTATTAAACAGTCTAAAATGACAAATGAACCGTCAAATCTCGTTGACAAGAAGATCAAAATGGCAGTGTGTTCACGCAACGTGATTCTGAATAATGTCGGGTGGCTAATCTCGCCGCGGCAATTACGGGGTTGAGGATTTGTTCGTCGATTCCATTAATCACATCTTCCTAAGATAACTTTTGTTTTCAAGTATTGGGCTTGACATTAATTCAATGAGAATGGCAAGTCTGATAGCGGAACAATGGTTCATAGGAGGAGAAAACTTAATTGACCTCGGTAATTGCTTTTCTTTTGGGAAGCCGAATGAAAAATTTCATTTCTCCCCCTGAATAGCCGTTGTTATGGTTACAGCGTAATCAAAATGGCCGCTTTGAACACTTCAAACTACATAGTCGGACTTCAAAGCGGAGAAGCTTGCCACAAAATAATCAAAATTTAAACACCGATTGTTGTCGACGGTATATTTTTGTCATTCTTGAGTATGTCAAGATCTCAGCTCCCGCCGGTTCCTGCGTAAGTATGAATGCTACTTACTGGTTTACTTACTTTCATGACGACTTCATTACTTATTTTCACATCTTTTCTACATTTGCCCTTTGAGTGCTATGAAAGTTTACGAATTAGAATTCGAAAAACAGCGTCCTTAGGATTTCTCCGGTGTCAAATCCCAACATCTGAGTGCTGTTTGTCTCTGGTCTAAACGCAACATCTGTACATTGGAGAAATATGGGACTATGTATCATTTGTATGTGGAGGATTTGTAGTGCATCAATGACCATTGTGATTCCAGTTTCTCGCCTTAAACTTTCAGATTCACCTTATAAAATATTCGAGTTAAAAGTAAATCTCAAGGAAGATGACGATGCAGTGGACGGTACACACAATAAACAGCGTTTAAGCATTGGGGATTGCCGTAGTTTGCTTAAACAAAGAGAAAACGAAATGAAGAATAAAATATCCGAAAATATTTCTTAAAAATTAGTTTGTAGCCATAAAATTATCGCCTAAATTTCAATCGGGGTATTCCTGATAACAGATGTACTTAATCGCATTATTTCAGATCGTTACAAATCGAGAACAAACCAGTTAAAACAAAAGGATATGATGGAAAGTCCCCCACGTTTTACTCTCTTTCATCCACTAACATCAGATACAACTTACCATCAGTAAGTTCTCTGCAACCTTCCATGGATACAAGGCCTGGTGCTTTGGAAATATGGCCAGCACATGCTGAAGGTCCCGAACCTCCACGTCTTGGTCCAGAACATCCACAAAAACATTTGCAGTTTTTGCCAAAAGGAAATTATAAACCAAAATTTTTAGGTCAGTTGGAAGGCTTTTTGAAAAATGAACTGAGAGCTTTAGGGTGCAGTGAAAGCAGGCCAAGTGAGAAAAGGCTTCAGGTAAAACTTTGCAGTAAACTTAAATTTATTTTACCAGGTATTTATTTGGTAGTTTTGTTAGCAATCAATCTATTGATAGAATATTTGGTTTTGAGTGTCCCTATATCATTTCTGGAATATACTATATCATAGCAAATCAGGTGTGGTTTCAAAATTTATCAAGAACTCTTTGATTCCCCCCCCCCCAAAAAAATTTTTTCTTGTGTGGCAAAATTGGAAACCATTCTCACAAGCACTTCCAGTTCAACTCACTAAGCTTAACATTAGGATTTCAGTATTTTTGCCTTTAATCATTAACACTAAGCAAATCTATTAATCTAGGCATTTCGTGAGGCATTTGAATATTTGATAGAAGACTTCAAGACCTATCGTCCCATTTTGTCTGCAATTAAAAATGAGTATGAAATGATGATTGTTCACCAAAGAGAAAAAATTAGAGAATTGGAACCTCTGAAGGTAAATAAGTCATGCTTTTTTTGAGTCACATAAATACATTCAATATTTTTTATATAATTGTAAATAATTTACCATAATAACGCTTCAGTGGTGCTTGTTCCATGTAGACAATGCTTGTTACCGTATCAGAACAATGTGAAAAGACACTTTTAGCAATGAAAGAGGAGGAAAAAGGAGGTACAGTGTCTATGTGTTCCATGAATTATATGAAATATAAAGTTGTAAGAAGCTCTATCATGTATTTGTGTACATATAATATATATAGAAATTGCTACTCCAAGTTTCGTGTGGATGGGATCTTCATATATTTTTTTGTGTATATATGTATATTTGTTTATATATATAATATGTATGTATGTACTGGTATGTGACATAAGTCCATGTATTATGTATGTATAGAGTTAAGAGATAAGTAAAAACTTCAGCAACTGGTCACAGAAGTATGACAATGTTTATTTGTCCAACCAAAGAATAGCTGGATAAAACCTGTATTCCTTTGCTCGGAAATTTAGATCTCCAAGAAATGAAGGAAGAAAATAAAAGGCTGATTGGAGTCATTAGTAATCTAAGGTATGTTTCAAATCAAAATCACATACAACTGAATTAAAGATTTATGTATTCAGCCATTTTGCTATGTATACTGGAGGAAGTATTCTTATTCTTTTGATTAGAGACAATGAACTGACCCTTAATACACAAGTTGAAAAGGTATATTATGAATATTGCTGGTACAGAACTATGTACTAAATGGTCTATGGACTAAATGAAGTAA
This sequence comes from Heliopora coerulea, assembly GCA_030142905.1. NCBI lineage: Eukaryota > Metazoa > Cnidaria > Anthozoa > Scleralcyonacea > Helioporidae > Heliopora > Heliopora coerulea. Next base: position 2,400,620 of record JASJOG010000011.1, on the reverse strand, counting down.
ACAATTTTAGAAATATTCATGTAACACATACTTACCCCTTACCCTATAATACCATGCTATGTTATACCAACATTATGCCATACTACACTGTCCTATATTATATTACACTACACTACATTATGGTACACTACACTATATTATACTATACTATACTGTACATTCTACTATACTATTCACAATTTGCTTCTCTGACTGCTTAAACTGAATCTAGCTTCAAGAAGAACTAGCAACTGAATATCTCAAGTACAGAAATGAATGTGATGCAAGGTACAATATCTTCATGAGTGATCTTTAAATTCTGGTAGCCTCAGAATGTTTCTTTTTGGGCAATCATCACCATTTTACAAAGCACCAGAAATTCCATCCTTTGGTAAACATTAAACTGTAAAAGTATCACCATTTCATAAAATTAGGGTACAACATTCAAACTTTGATATGCTTTCCTGGGAAATATTGTGGGTTTGTCAGGTGTTTTGTTTTTAATTCACTGACAGCTACTTTATAGAATGAAGGGGTATTATTGATCCTTTGGACCCCATTGCATCCCTTGTGATTACAATCCATATGATTACAGGTGTTACCATATGATATATCACAGCCACCACATTGGTGTTCCTTGACAAAAGAATCTTGATCATGTTCTTTTGTTAGGTATGCCAACATGCCAACCATGTAGTTTGTTATTGGAATATCTGGGAATTCTTTTTTTACCATTCATAAATATTTGTGAATTTCTTCTGTCATAGAAGTTGTAATAGAATGAAATCTGTTTAGTTTCTTAGAAAAGACTAATTATTTTCTAGGAAAATGCTTATTGCAGACATGAATGATCTTAGAGCCCAGCAAGAGGATGCCAGCAAAAATTCAATGTTGGAAACAGAAAATGCAGGTGGAAAAAAGGAAGATGCAACTTTCCTGAAGATAGCTTTAAAGTTAGTGGATTTCAATGCTAGATTTAGTGCATTTAGGTTTTTGATTATTGGAAGTGGTGAGGCTGGAGAGATGGTTGCTTTGCAAGAATGGTTGCTTGCAAGATTACTTCTCAGGGGTGGTAGCTTATTCAGGGCTATTGCCCATGGCAGATGGTTGTTAATGGTGCCTATGAGAGGTGGTGGGTTATTATAACTGGTTGCTCATGGGACATGGTTGCTTTGTAAAGATGGTTTTAGTAAAGGTGGTTAGTTGTCAGCTGTGCTGTAAGACTTGCTGGTTCATTTATTAATAGTTACAATTACATGGAGTAAAGAGGGAAAAATGGTTACAGTTGCAAAGATACTTTAATAAATTTTTAACCAGTTACAAAGTCACACTTCTTGAATATCAAGAACTAGCATATTTAGAGGAGGCCATGGTGCCATGTCTCCCCCACCTTAATGTGTTCCACTGCTTAAGAAATTTACTCAAATGTTAGATTCATGCATTTATTACTTATTACGAGGGATCTTCCCTCTTGAATTGGTCACAAAAATTAACCCAGACCAAGTTGGGCCAGTTACTTGGCCTTTCAGCTCTTTGTGGTTGGTTGTTGGCCCATTGTGGTTGGGCAATTACCCCCCTCCCTAAGGAAAATCCTGGCTAGGCCACTTTCATCAAGTCAACAGTTTACAGTGCTGTAGTAACTGAGACATAAAAAAACACAAGTTTAGTGGTGCTGATTTGATGGGGGGGGGGGGGCAATGGATGCAAATGTGCCAATGAGACAACCACCACCTGAATCCCCCCTGTAGAAGTGTGCTGTATGACTGTGATCATTCAAACTTGTTTTCATTTAAACTTATATTTTGCCTGAATTTACCCCAGAAAAGCGAGAGAAGACATTGTAGCCAAAAACCTGAAACTAGCTCAAATGGAAGCAGATTACGGAGATGTTGTACCAAGACGTGATTATGAGAAACTAAATGAAAGATTCCAGCTTTTGGAGAAAAACATTGAGAAACTAAAGAATGACCATAAAACATTAATGAAAGAACACAAGTAAGTTACACGTGAAAATAGGAAACGGAATATTTTTGGAGAGGGTGCAAAAACTCGGGGAGGGGTTGGGTTAGGCGTAAACTCCAAGAAGGTCAGTCGGCAGCATTCGATTGGTTAAACCTTGTGTGCGTGTGTGTGATTATTTCATAAGGGGACAACTCCATCTTAAACGCGCTTTTAGGTGAAGTATTATCGCAATAATAGCCGCAATTTTGTCGCACCACAAAATTGCGAGATAAAAAAAAGTGTAACGTCCCAAAGTCTCGAAACGTTTTTGTTGAGGCAATCTTCGTCGAGGAGTTGAAGTCCATTCTACTTTTGGGAATGTTTTAGGCCACAAAAAATTCCCAAGGTTGCGAGACTTGTTGCTTTTTCATACCGGTACCGTGTGAACGCAAGGCCTAACCGTAATAATTTCGTTACGATTTCATTTCGTACCGGTATCGTGTGAACGGAGTCTAAGGTTCCCTGACGTTAAACCACACAAGAGCCAGTTATGCTTAATGTGGAGAATTTGACATTCTGTGCTGGGTACATTCTTTAGAAAACTCCATAAACATGTTTTGTTTTGCAGCACTCTTTTGGAGGTTCAACGAAAAACAGATGAAGAACGCAAAGAATACGCCAGGGAGTGTGAAAACATGAAACGTTGCGCCACGCCCAGGTAAGCACCGCGAAGTTAATTTGTTTACATCACCAGAATGCTTAGCATTTCTTGGATTTGTGTGAGTCACCAACTCGTGAAAAAAAAAATTGTTGGTGTTCGTCCTGGGGTTCACATTTTAACTAACAAGGCAAAACCCTGCTTGGATAGAATCAAAGTAGACGGATTACAATGTGTTTGATCGCATTAGCGCAAGTTGTTTTAGACCTTGCAAAATATTTTGAAGTAGAGCCAATGAAATTAGCACTACGACCCTCCACAATTTGCCATCCAATTTCAGACAAACTGAAGATGTCCATTGTAATTAGAGTTCAGTGTTCCATGCTATAATCTGGCGTACAACTTAGTACAAAAAAAATGTTTTTTGCAAGTTTCACGAAAAACTCTAGTGTGTAACAGAGTCTTTGAGGGGAGGTCTTGGTTGACTGTTTCCGGGAACTCTTATCTGAGCGAGATTTCAACCAACTCCCGACCAATGAATCGCAGTTTGTCATGAACGAGAGGGTCAGCAACTTTCTCTCAAATTTTTAGACCGCAGTGGAATAAATGCGGTCGTTATGTCGAAGGTGGTGAAGAAAGATGGAACGAAATAGCAAATAACAAGAGCAGCGATGAACTGGTCGATGTTCTTCTGGCTGAAATGATAGGAACTGATATTGCAGTTATTCAAGCTGGAGTGGCAACTAATGAAGAGTATTTCGAAGGACAAGTGAGTACACACAGTACTTTCCCAAGCCGAAACCGTACTTTTTGAAATTCCAAGATTTTTCCACGGATGCGCGTTTGAAGAAAACTTGCTGGACCTAGCTCGTCGGCCCAGTAAATCTTATCATCATCATCATCATCATCATCACCATCATTACCATCATCACCATCACTATCATCATCATCAGTACCATCATCAAAAGTTACAATTGTTCTGGTGTTATTTTACCCAGGGCACTGGTGCCAACGTACCAAAGTATCTTCGCTTCGAAGGAAAAGTTCGTAACAGAAGAATAAGCAAAAGAGATGTGTTGTTACTGATTAAGGATGTGTGGCAAGAAAGAACTTCTACAAACGCACAGGTAATAAAACGCTCCGTCGTTTCCGATGCGCGCTGGCGCTTAGAATAATTCAGATGAATGCAAGGTCACTGTTTAACTAAAATGAATCATTCCCAAATTATAAATAATTATCATAAAAGGAGAAGGAAGTTTCGTACTTCTCGTAGTTTATTGCACGAATTCGAACTGATTTGAAAACCTACGACAGGGATAGAATTCTGTCCCAGCCACATGCCCCATCGTGCGAATAGTTCACACAACAAGTCTTAGCGACAAACTACTAGAAGAGCCAATCCCAGAGAGTCATATAATTTGCAACGAAATCTATAATCCTTCCCTTGGGGGATTATTTACTAAAACTAGTCAGTGGAATTGAGTAAGTTCCCGCGGCACATGTCCCTCATGTACGTGTCTAGAAAAAGGTACATGTTCATGCGACCTGACTCTTAGACATGGCGCGTCCTGTGTACCAACCTTAAAAGCGGTTCAAATCGTTTTTAATCATGTTTGCGTTTTGGTGTGAACAGCGTGTAACATTTACTACCTTAATGCATGGTTCGTTGATCCTTTCCTAGACGACAGTTCATACCTCAGTGTGAACGGATACTTAACGAGGGAAGTTAACATGCGTGAGGTACACCTCTGCAGTTCTGTTATAGAAGCCTTAGTGATAGGGAAATGGGTTTTCCAAGCTGTATTTTTTTTTTTAATCAAAGGACTCTCCTTTACTTTCTGTAGAAAGCTGACGTCGAACGTGAGTCGCTCTCCAACTTTTTGCATGGCTACCTCGATCGCCGTTTTGGAGCAGAAAATATGGTGTTTGAATGGGCGTACAATTTACAGAATGCATGTCAGCGGTATAAGTGTGATCCTAGAATTGGTTTGTTCTTTGGAATCCTAACTGGCGAAGTAAGATCTTAGCAGATTCCACGCATAGAAAACACGTCAGCCGTCCAAAGCGTATTTTATATTGCTTGTTCGCCATACAGAACTATTTTCCATTTAACGGATACATAAACAGTAATAGAAAAACAAGTAAATAGTAAAGTGCACAGGAAGGACCAGGTTATGAACTGTAACTAAGTTCCTTCCAATCACCTCGTCAATTCTGCCCTTCTTTCGTAAGGAAAGAACTTTCACCACCATTTTCAATTTCCTTTTTAGAGGTTTTAACATTTTCAGAGCTATATTTAGACCTAGCCGACTTGTGAAGTATGCTAATACTTCACCCTTGCATCTCCCAAAGCCAGGAACAACTAACAATACCGCACTTGCTTATTTCCCCCTAGATTGACGAAGCAGTTTATCACGACCAAAGGACATTATTAAAAAAGCTTTTTAATGGTTTGGCGAGGGCTGACCAAGAAGCTGGAAATAAGGTTCGTGATATCAAAATGTGAAATAAATTTTTTTTTGATAAGAGAGTGATTGAAATTTTTAATCACAAGACAATGTCGCATGCAAGAAGCGTAGCTTATGAACGCGACCGACATATGGTGCTTCATCCTCTTTAATCGTTCTTGTTAATTTATGGCGATAACGTCAATAGTTGTAACTGGATAATTTGTTAGTTACAATGTCTACCTGAATTACTCAAGTGAACGTGAGCATTCGCTGAATGTCATAATTGACTAAGCACTTTTGGTCGTTATTGTTTTCTTAGAGTATTTGACTGGTTGCTGAGTAAATCGGCTCAAATGCGCCCAAAATTTGCAAGACGAAAGCTTGGTGACCAAAAGAACCTCACACAGTTTTTCAGCCAAAAATCGTTCCGAGCTGCACATCACACAAAACTCAAATCCTTCAGATTTTCGAAAGGAAGATTCCCACATTAAGAGTTTAATTTGTGACCGGAGAAGAGATGTCTATGTTTGTATGATTGGTGAATAGTCGTTATATTAAGAATTTTAACACCAAGAAATCTCATGTAGTTGTGTAGAGTGTATATAGTCTTAAGCCATTTGGCAGTCTTGCAGGCACGAATGACACTGAGAGATGGTCATGCCTATAAATTGTTTCTGACATCCTCGTCATCACGAACAGGTAATAAAATTATTTGATATACGGCTGGAGATAAAATCATTTCATATACCTCTGGAGTGCATCGACAGAAGATCTCACTGATGCGAAAGAATGTCCAAAACCAGTCCTACACGTTGAGAATAAGGTAATCAATTGACGTAAAATGAAGATGAGAGCCCAGCTCAAAATTCGGAGATGTAATGTCATCACACAGAAACACGCGAATATAGTTTAATTGAAGTTCACTGACGCTACGTTGCCGACGCGCAACATTTTCAAAGTAATTAACAATAATTAACTGTTAATTACTTTGAAAATGTTGCGCGTCGGCAACAAAACGTCAGTGTACTTCAATTAAACTCTATTCACGTGTTTCTGTCTAATTCCTGAGTGTGACGACATTACATCTCCGAATTTTGAGCTGGGCTCTCATCTTCATTTTACGTCTAAGATTTCCGCCCGGTAAATCTTTAGTGAACATTTTAAAGGTAATCAATTGCTTGATATCAACCCAGACGACGAGCACAAAATACTACGTTGCGCATTTCGTTCTTCATCGGCCACAAATCTCACTCCAAAATTACTCTCGTTACCATATTCGAAATTAAAAAGAATTTTTTTCTTCAAAACTTTATATATATAAAGGACAATATGCAAATAAAATTACAAGCAAATAAAAGGACAAAATAATGTCCACATTTGAGTAACGCCTATACATACCACGTCTTTTTCTATTTCTCTAAATTGCAGGGGAGTGTTTCCTACGCGGTCTTCGCGACCACATTACGTGAATGCTTTCCCCTAGCCGACGATCATGCCATGGACGATCTACTGAAGTCCGCGGAAGAGGAGTGTTCAGGACAGTCAGTTTTGTATAAAAACTTATTTATGGAAGACGACGAAGGAGGAATGGGGGCTTTCGCGAATAAAGTTCTCGGTCAAGACAAAATGGAAAGAATTGCGTACGTTAAGGAGATCGAGATGAATCTTGAAGGAAAAAGGTACAAACTTGTGGAGCTAGTCAGAGCAGTTATCATGTGATTTCTCCTCATTTTGTTTTCCATTTGATGCTGCTGCTGCAATAGGTGATGACCGAGGTCAATTGTGTGCAGTGAATAGCTGTTTTTCCCATGAAAAATGCTGTTTCAGGGATGTTATGTGATAGAATGTTTTCTCTTAATTACGAATATTTAGTGAAGTGACTGAAGAAGAACTAAGGAAGGCATTCTTGGAAGTTGATCCTGGTATAGATGTGTCCGTATTGGACCAGTACGTGAACCGAGGATGTCACGACGTTCCGACGAAATCCGACGGCAAAATGGGAACATCGTTGGTGATCAAAAGACTTCAAACGGGAAGCGTTCGTCGAATTGGAAATAAACCCAAAAACTAGACTAAATATATAAACATATATATATATATATATATATATATATATATATATATATATCTTTAAAAAAACTTTCTTAAAGAACTTAGAAAGGCAGATATTGCGATTTATTAAAAACGCAATTGTGCTTTTAATTTTCTGGAAAACGCATATGTTTGTAAATTAAAAATATTTATGAAGTTTGATGTTTAGGAAAGATGAGAGCTTGGATATATTAAGGTAGATGAATGATCTTCAAGCTCGATACTCAGAAAATGATTTCTGAGCCCCAGACGGGGATCGAACCCGCAACCTTCTGATGACCGGTTAGACGCTCTAACCATTGAGCTACCGAGACTCAGATGGTGAGCTAAGGTGCAAATTCGATATATATGTGCGACCTAAGTGGAAACCACTATATATTAATAATGATTGGAGAAGTTTGATGTTTAGGAAAGATGAGAGCTTGGATATATTAAGGTAGATATATATCGAATTTGCAACTTAGCTCGCCATCTGAGTCTCGGTAGCTCAATGGTTAGAGCGTCTATCCGGTCATCAGAAGGTTGCGGGTTCGATCCCCGTCTGGGGCTCAGAAATCATTTTCTGAGTATCGAGCTCGAAGATCATTCATCTAACTTAAAAATATTTATGGTTAAACATCCAGAATCAGTGCATTCCTTACGTGTGGAGATGATATTGACGTGTTGCACCATACGATTGATACGTGGCGCCTTATTTAGGAATCTTTTATGGCTATATCAACTATTCCCTGTCCCAGTTTCATGGTTGCGTTGAAAGATTCTAAAAACTCTTTGCTCTCAAACAAGGTAAGGGTGTAAACTTGCTCATATGTATACAGAGACTTCATTCATTCATATATATATATATATATATATATATATATATATATATATATATGAATAAGGAGGATATATATATGAAGAGAGGATTTGATACGATCATATTTATATATACGAAAAATCTGACTGCCTCAGCCGGGAATCGAACCCAAAGTCTCCGAATCTACGTATCGGTGCTCTGAGCTACTGAGACACGGCTAGGACAGTCCGAAATTAAAAAAGACCTTGATCATAAACTGCGTCATATAAGAGGCCATTTATGAATAAGGTCGATGAGTTGTAGTAAACAAAGCCCATCATGTCAGCCTGTCAGCCCTGGTGCTTGCCTTGCCCTTTTATAAGTGCACAGTGTCTTAGTACAGCGGTCTCACTCCAGAGCCCTATCATTCCGGCATTTCAACCGTCCCGATAATCCCAAGTAATCCCGATTACTCCAACATTTCAGGTGTCCCGATCATCCATCCCGAGTGATTCTGATCACCCCAGTATTTCAACTCTACGTCCCCGTTATCCCCAGCTTGTCCCGATCATCCCAGAGTTTCAAGCGTCGCGGTCCTGCCAGCAGTTTAAGCATCCACCAACGTCGGCAGTAAAAACTGTCGTTTGGGGAGTTGAGTTCTCACAAAGCAATCTAAACAATGTCCGAACTCCGTGTAATAAACAAATAGCGACATTGGTGAGGACGCTAACATGAAGGGATACGACAAGAGTGGCCTCTGTTTCCGTTACTCTCTGTGACTTGGTTAAAAAAAACCAATCGTCGCTTGTGTCGTGATAATATATGTCAAAATGACACAGCAGACCGGTGAGATTTATTGCTGTGTTACGTACATACTTTGTCTGATTCACATCATCTCAGATAATGTAATCAAACAAACATTCATTCCACGTGTAGGTAATTTTCGTAATTAACGTTTACACGTTTAAGGAGAGTTTTTAATGCAACATCGCTCAAAAGAAAATTGATGTGTGTGTGTAATAGGTCATTTGTGAATCATTTTCAATGAACTTTTGTTCCGGGAACGTGTTGCCGTAAAAATCGTGGACAAAAATTACCCAGTATAACGCCGCCTCAAAACATGTCGGCAACGGGAACTACGAAGTTCAATACGCTACTCTGATTTTATTCAACTTAATCACGTGGCCCTGGACAAATATATATATATATATATATATATATATATATATATATATATATTTACAAGCAAGATCAGTGAAAAATTGGTACATTGCTAGGTCTATGATTCAAAATTTAAATAGGTTAACGCTAACCATGTTTCCATGCTAATTTGGACCATTTTTAAGGATATAATCACCACGCATCTATTTCATGATTATTCATGCAAGGTTAAATCATGGTGAGATGGTGTGTTATAGCTATGTTATTTGCTGGTCTACAGTCTGGATGCGTTTGAATAGCGCAGCTTTCATTTTTAACTGGTTTTAAAAAACAGATTATTACTAATCTTCAAAACAGTTTGCTGTACACGTTGGACAGGTCTGGTTTTCACCAGCAATTCAAGAAGAAATGTAAGAGTAATAATCCCCTCTATTAAGTTTTAAAACGTGATGTAGTTCCCTCTCTTAGTGACAATTACACGCAAAATATTCAAAGGTATCTTAACAACTCAAGCGGCAATGCAGGGTCACAAGCCTTCGGCCGTTCCCTTTTGCGCACTTTCTGTCTCGATTATAATATCACGCACAGTTAGCTGTAGTTTTTCGTTCAGCCTAAACATACACCTTGGCCAGTCTGAAGTAGCGTTGTGTCCAACACGGGTGATTTTCACAGTGTAAACGGTGCGGACTAGTTAAAATTTGGTACCCGTGCCTAAAAATTAGCCTTGCCGAGCACCTCTGTGTTAGTTCTCCGCACGGCTAATTTGCAGCACCATGCCCAAAATGTTACAGTGTAAATGGAGTAACAGTTAGACATGTCAGTCCAAGAAGCTTCAAACAGGAACACGAGGAGAAAAGGGAGGAGAAACTCTCTTAAGGCGATTTCAGAAACGATTTTCCTTTCTGTCTCCTAAATTTTTGGGGAAACGTAAGCCGCCTGAACCAGAGATCTTTTCTTAGCAAAAAGAGGAGTTGAGAAAGGAACCTGGGTACGAGGTTGCTAGCGGAGGCACGTGACCCTTTCGTCCAATAGATTGATGCGCAAGATATTTTCATTAAAATCAAACCCAGACCTAAACTGAATGGCTCAACCGTACGAATGGAAAGTGGCAATCGTTACACCAATGATAGGGAGTTTAAGCAACCTAGTACGGTGATGGCATTTGGCGAAGTAGCTAAAATGTAAACATTTGAATAGAATCGCGTATCGCAGATGTCGTATTTCTGGAACTATTCTACGCAAATCTTGTAAGTTTGTTAATATTTAAACAACTGAAAATGTTCTACGTAACAACACAGCCGAGGAAAGCTTTTGATGATGTACTGGGCAGACCTGGAAAGGCGTCGAAAATGCTCCTGACACAACGACATATTTATTCCTTTCCTTTTTCACTGATAAATGCTACTGTGAGATCACGTTGCTTTAGACTAACCGTAGTATTGGCTTAAACTCCTTGGTGTAATTGGTGTGAATGCAACGTTGTTAAATTTGGACATATTACCCTCGACTGAGGTAATATGCATTCTTGTTTCCTCAAGATTTCTGGATAACTTTTTCTTTCATAACTTCTTCAAACTGTCGGCTTGTAATGGTTAATAAATTTACTATTTACAGCGTTTTCCCACTGCTCATATTTTCGCAGTTTGGCTCTGTTTATTCAATAACGTATAATTTCAGTGATTTCACCATGTTGAACTGCAGGCGATCTTCTCCTAAAAGATGTCTTTCGATCATGGCAAGAAGTTTGATGATAGGTAAGAAAAAATTACCTTTATGACGGATGCTCTGGACAAGAACGATTTTTTTGAAACCACGTGTCAATACACCTTGAAGAATTAACAAACGACAATCACTTTTAAAAAGCTTAGGTTACAGGACTCATATTTGGGAATGTACCGGATATTCCCTGACTGGATAGCTCGCTGGACTGCGTACTTGATCAGACAATAGATCACTGCATACCAGGCACCAAAATGCAATAAATTTTTTTATCCAAGAAGGAAATAAAGAAGGAAATAAAAAAGGTTAATTTAAAGGAAGAAATACTCAAACTGTTTCGCGTATTAGTAAGATAGCATAAAAAATTCAAAGGTTGACAACTGCCAAGACTGACTGTAAAGAATTCCAACGTTTCGAGCAAACACCCTTCGTTCAAAATAAGTTTCATTCTCTGATGATGAGCCTTTGCTTGAGACGTTAGAATTACTTGCGATCAGTCACGGCAGTTACCTGTCTTTGAACTTTTTATAAATCAACATAGGGAGTATAATACTAAAGTTTTGATAGGTTTTTCACCAGAACCATATTTTTAGTTTACAGATTATTTGCATCAAATGCTTTTTGGCACACTCAAAAATACCCTTTTCACCGAGATTCTTACATACAAGAACCCCAGAACCATCCATAAAATACCTGGGAGAATTTCCTGGATACTGGTATACAGAACCAGCATATCCCTACCCACTTCACAAGGATTATTGGGGTGACATAGGTACAAATGAGTACACCACCACCACCATATGGGTGCAGTCAATGTGAGTATGCAGCACTATACACACTTTCAACAACCCACATTAAGTCTTAGTACCTTTTATTTATGCTTGATGACCCTCAGTTATTACCGGTACTTAAGATAATGTCCTAAGGTAATTTTGAGCAGGGGACTGGTAACTTAACATGGCAAACGTGTACAGAAAGCAATCTTGCTGAATTTATGACTGAAAATACAATCACCTTAAAAACACAAATGAACATGAACAAAGACTGTATTAATTGTGATTTGTAAAAATGTAAACTACAGAAAGCCACCTTTTTTGAGATCTCCATATATCTGGAAGACTTACAGGGACTTTGCCACTTTTGTACATACTGGTAAGTTAATACTTCACTAACAAAAACAAGTCTTACCTTTTGTGGTATATACATAAACATGGTAATCTAGCAATTTTTTCTCCTGGAGGTAAAAAAACAAAATTGTGTGTCACATTAGACAATTAAATCTTAATTAAGCTACTGTGTTTAATGTACAAAAGATTGACTAAAATATCAGACAACAAACATGAATTCTCATTAGGCTAACTGTCCTTTAGTTTTTGGAAATAAAAAAAAAAACAAACAAAAAAAAATGCCAACTATTATGGACAGGCCACACAATCTACAGCCTATGGACCACATGCAGTTAGCAGTGTCAGTTGAACAAAGTTGTTATACAGGCCAGGTATACAGGTATAGTCAAAATATGGATTGCTTTCAGAGTGCTTAGATTCCCTCATATGTAAATCTTATTACTACCAGTCTGAGAATGGTAAAGATCTAGTCAGTTAATGTGGATGTACTGTTCTGTTTTACTTTAGCCAATGCCAGGTGATTACTGTATAATCATCAAGGGAAGACATCTGGCTGTGACTGATCAAAGACTGTCTCCTTAACTGTTTCTCTATCATGGATGTTCCTTTCCATTTCACACTGGCTAGTGGCAGACTATTTAATGTGACAAGGGGAGAGACATCTTTTAGTGAAAGGGTTGTACAGAAGATATCTATTCTAATTAATTACACCTGGATAATTATAAAATACAAAATGTTAAATGGTGAGGGGAAATTTGAGAAATATTTACCTGCTAATAATTCATCCAGACATATAACACATTCTCCAGAATCTTGTGTCAGAACATCATCTACATTAAAATATACAGATATATACTACACTTTGCCACATAATGGAGAAGTTGAAGACTCCTACAAGTTTGACAATGGTTTTGTTCAGAACTTTCTTCAATACAGAACTTGCATGCAGATATGTATGTGTATGCATGTATGTAATACATATACAGTTGAACCTGTATATAACGGCCACCCTCAGGACTTTGAAAAGTGGCCGCTTAATACAGGTGGCCACTTAATACAGGATGACCGAAAATACTCCATGAGGGACTACTTGGTTGTGGCCAAATTTCACCAACACCTCATTCAAGAAAAGAATAAGACAAGCAGTACTATTTCAAACAATTTGTATGATAAATAAAACATTTAAATGAAAGGTACTAATAACGATAGAATATATAAACCTAATGTCTGAAGGGAAAACAATTCTCTTGCTGAGAAAGACATTTACGCTTCTTATTAGACATCGTGGATGAAGTCCGAAAGTAATTGCAGGCTGTGCCTTGAGCAGTATTGTTTGGGTTCAGCTAAATATTAGAACACATTTATCATCTTTTTGACAGCTACATCACAAGCGGAAGCTTTGAATGACACTCTGTTGTTGCTACACTGTTACAATTCTGTCTGAAATTAAGATGTCTATGGAACTTTTTTACGTAGATTCTTATATTCGCGGGTACCATGCATGCATGGGTATTTGGGAGCCAAAAGTCGATGAGTTGTTTGAACTGAAACGAGAGCCGCAAAATGAAAAAGACGCGAATGCTGTGGCAGTTGCTCGCCAAAAACGTAAATCAAGATCAACAAGATCTGTTTGCCGTAAGACTGCTTCAAAACCATATTTTCACCCTAACGCAATGATGGACAATTACGAAGTGATTGGTCCTGTCCCTAAGTTGATGGTATGGCTAACCAAATTTTTGAAATGGCCAACAAACAGTGGAAAGTTGTTGTAAAGGGCAAGTGAGTTAACAGAGGTGGAGGTTATGGCCTGGAAATCCCTGCAAGTATACATTTGAAGGCGATCTATTTTCAATCAAATGGCTGAAGAACAACCTAGCTAAAGAGAAGTTTCGAGTAGAGAATAGCAACACTGAACTGCATGCTAACAATCAATAAATGTTATACAGTGCAGTTATATAGGAAATGTTTTGTTTCTCGGGTTTCATTTCAAGGGTGGCTGCTTAATACAGGTAAAAATAATAACAAAAGACAGTCATGGGAGAGACAAGCTGTGGCCGTGGCCGCTTAATACAGGTGGCCGCTTAATACAGGTGACAAATATAGTATTTCTATAGAAAAAAAAATCAGGACTTTGAAAACTGGCCGCTTAATACAGGGCCGTTATATACAGGTTCGACTGTATACATACATACAAATACATGTAAAAGGCATATCACTATAGTGAAGCCCTGTTTTCTCAAGCCCTGGATATCTCAACTTAGAAAAATGTTTTTCAGATTAAATTATGGATACCTTAATTGGAGAGAATTTATCCTGAGATATTTTGAATTCAACAGAATATCATGAAGGACTATTTTCCATGTAAGGGGTATAATGTCCACAACAGCAATGTATATTTAATCTAAAAACTTGATCAGCCTTGAACCTTGACCTTAGCTTACCATATGAGTCTTGGTAGCTCAATGGTTAGATTGTCTCACAGGTCATTAGAAGGTTGTGGGTTCAATCCCCATCTGGGGCTGAGAAGTAATTTTTCTGAGGGTTTAAGGTTGATGAACATCCAGATATCACTCCTTGAAGGTGTCTACTAAAAAACATTTCCCCAATACTTAGGTCATGTGGATGTGTACATGCAATACATCCAATTGACCAGTCCGGAAGGTAGTCTTTTTGTGCACCAGACAACAATTGAAAAGCTTCTGGTGGTACACCAGAAGCTTGAAAGCCAGATGACAACCAAACTGATCTAAATATCTTGAATGGGATGAAAATAGGAATAGACCCTCTTCTGAGAACGTCACAGTTGATGACCAATAGCCGAGGGAACTTTCAAATGTCAAATGCTTTGAAGAATGCATCATCGTTCTAAGGGAGAATCCATGGCATGTCGGACAGCTATAAAATAAGCTGCACTAGGCTGTATTATTCAAGAAATTTCTTGAAACGTAGTAATTACAGTTAAACAACATGCGACGTTAATTAAAGAGGCCGTTATTTTTTCAAGACTTAAAATATCGACATTCGGGAAGAAATCAAACATAAAGGAAGTTAATAACAGATTGGTTACCGGACGTAACTAGCGTTGTTTACAGTACCGTATTACGCAAATATCGAAGAGACGATAGAGAGCACTAACCGTTGTAAGCGAGTCGTGGTTTGGTCAGGCACATTACTAAATGTAACTCGACTTCTTCCGTTTGGATTAGCTTTGAGCAAACTGGACACCTTAGACCTGGTGAGCAAAGCAAACCAACAGATATAAGGTTTAACATGAAATTTTAACAAGTTTCGGTTCAGTCCATGATCACAAGACTCAAGCTGTGCATGTGTTGAATTACAATTTTCCCTTTCCTTTTGTCGAGGGACAAGAATTTTGATTACACTAAACGTACAAGTCTCCAGATTTCTATCTCATCAAAAACATGTTAAAATCCTTACCATGGATGGCGAAAAGTTGGCCGGGCAGCGACCGAGACTGAAGCAAAGAAACCCCATTACCATCTGGACTCGGGCTATTTTCTTCCGATGAAATGTCTAGCTGTTGTAATCTCCGCGTTGGTATCGCCGTGGACTGAGAGTCATTCAGATGAAGAGAACGAGTTCTATTTCTCCTTGAAAGGTTCACATGTGCTTGGTTTTCTATTTCATTTCTTGTCAACGAGCTTGGATGATTTCGTCTGTTTCCAGGGCTTGACAATTTCGTTCCCATTGTCACAAAGGATTCTTCAGTTGCGTTGTCCCGTGATAAAAAGGTTGCCTTGTTTCAATACTTTCTATCCTAACAGCACGGTTTGGAAGGCATGGTAAGAGACATATCGGCTTAAATTCGTCGAGAAGTTTCTTATATTATGTTTTCCGCCATTATCATCGCCACGTTTGTTTGGATTTGGCTGTTTACTTGGACCTAAGAGTTTCCTTGTGACGTCAAAATACTGTGATGAAAAGTTAACCAATCGGTAGCAAGTAAAAATTTTTACCGGAAGTCGGTATTGGTGATACCATTCATTGTGATAAAGAAGGAAATTCTCAAAAAAGTAGGTGAAAAGACATCCAGCTGCACAACTAAGAATAAAACAAGTCAGTGATATAAAATTAGGATACTGAGTAAACAGTGTTAAATAAGGTATAAAGTCCAATGTTTGGTAACTGCCGTACATGATCCCAAAGAAATCATATCTCTTTGACGATATTTGTTTTCAAAATTTTTTAATATTCATGTGAAGTTTTGAAGTGTTTTCGATGATCCAAAATTGAAGATTCTTCTGGGAGATACCCCCATACAGATATTTGAAAGTTTTTTGAATGTCGCCTTTCCAAAATTTTTTTTTTTCACCTGCAAATAGAGAGTCTTTATTTGACATTAAAGTCGTCATGTTCATGTTTCTTAACAAAAGAATTTTGATCATCTTCTTTTGTTTGGTACATCTTATAGAGTAAGTTTGTTTTCAAGTGCCTCCCACATCTAAAGTTTTTAAAGATAATGGGATGCCGGCAGCGGTTGATATTTGAAATGAAAAACGATTAGGTTCTGATAACGTGAAAGCCTTTTATTTACTTGTAATTGGTTAGAACTCCGCGTACATGTATTCTATTAAGCAAAATCCTGACATTTAGTCGGTCAACTTACATACAACAATAAAATGTAACACAACAGTTCTCTTTATATCTGTTTGGCAAAAGATGAACAATGGATGTGCTGAGACACGTGATCTGTAAATTAACGACAGAACGACTGATGGACCAGCTGGTGGAAAATATGGTTTAAACTTGCTCAAGTATAAATATAGTTGAGCCCAGAAAATTGCTGTTGGCAGTATGATCTTATCAAAGAAACAACTTTAAGCGTAAACATATTTAATGTCGAAAGTTACTTCTTTTATTATGTGGCATCACGGACCGTGTTGAGTGAGACAAAGCTGAAATTCTGTAAATTAAACTCCAAGACTAATATGCCAAAAACAGCCCGATCACATACTCAATCACTAGTATTCCATGATTTGCAAATCCTGTGTAAACGGCGGTATGCAATAACGACTGCCTACCAAGAATTAATCCTTGTTCGTCTCTCTCCAAACGTTTGTCCATATGCTAATATTCCATTTCCTCGTAATATCACTTAAATCAGTAAATTTGCATCTTTAAGAGTTTGATTATTTTAATTAGTTGACCGAACAGATTCTTATGTCGAAACGAGTAATCGATACAAGTGGGCGTAACCAGAAATTTAGAGAGGCAGGAGTCAGAGGGTAATATCATAATATCAAAGCATCGTCAGGAGATCTACTTGGCTTTGAGTAAATGAGGGTAAAAAACTGACGCTACCCGGGCAAACATAAGACATACCACAAAAAGGGCACGAGTAGCGACCCCCCAACCCTCCGTGGTTACACCCCTGACACGGTGGATTTCAAGAGTGACTTAGGACTTTGGAGTTTTGAGGGGGAATGAAACATTGATTGGTCAAAAGTTGACAACTATAATAGAAATATGTCTTTTTTCTATGATATAGTACGACGTGTCACTCCCACAATTTCGTACGCTTGTGTACAAATCCACCCACACGGGCCACGTGACAGAGGTATCCCACGTAGCTCCCGATCTTATGATTAGCTTATGAGTTTGAAATTTCTAAATTTTTAAATTTTTAAATTGAGAGCAAATAAAATAATTGCTTTTATCGAAAAGTAATTCATTTTACTTAGTGTTTCAAATTTATCACAAAATACAAAGCATCAGCATTGAGAGAGAAGAAAAGAAAGAAACAAATTTGGCAAAAGTACTGAGGTAGCCCGATAGGGGACTCGAACCCCTGACCCTCAGATTAAAAGTCTGATGCTCTACCGACTGAGCTAACCGGGCTGCTCCGCTAGATTACTCCTAATTTATTTATTTAATGGTATGAATTATTAAAACATACATCGAGAACTAACTAAGTGCGATTTTTCAAGAACTATTTTCATTGTAACATGGAAGGAATTGATCCTGGTTTATTTAAAGAATTTCAGAACAAGTATCGACTCATTCAGAAACTTCTCAAGGAATGGGAGGAATCTCAGAACAGCTCTTTCCCTTTGATCGAATCAATTGTAAATCTCAGTGAGCAACTGGAATGTTGCAACGAGGGAGCTTTTATGGTGGAACTGCGGAACGAATTCCCTGACTTGAAGCAGCGTTTGGCATATAAAATCTTGAAGGCTATGGAAGGGAAAATGAAGAAACTTTACGACTTGTTGTGTGTATAACTAAGGCTATGTTGTGTTGCAATTTAAACTGTGTAAAATACGTCACATTAAATGTCTTAAATGGAGAAAATGCCTTTTATCTGTCAATAGATACACATTTGAAAACATAAATGAAAAACTAGAAAGCGTGAAAAATTCAACGTTTCAAGTGTATCATGAGTGTGCAGGTGAGAAAGATTTCAGCTAAATATACTGGATGGCGATGTCAGAAATCAAATAAATGCTCTTCATTTCTTGTATACATAAACCGTAAGGCATGACTGAGGTACGGGCTATACCCATGTTTTTAGTTCACCAAAATCTAATTCTAAACTTAACCTTTTCCTATCACAAATCCTACTTAAAGGTATCCTGAAACCGGACTTTAATAATCTTAAACATAATCAAACCCTAAGCTTAAACTTGAGCTTTATCCAAGTTCGTTCGTTACTCCAAAAATTATACAAGGATAGTCTTGCATGTATATGGCAGACTTCTAAGCCATTGGTTTTAATTGCAGAAAAAGTTGATGTTGAAATGCTGACAAGAGGAAGCCCCACTTGCCCACCTCTGAGTATCCTCCTGGAATGGATGGTAGACCTAAATAGGTGGTACAACAGTCTGTATCCTTCACAAAGTATGACTTTAACATATAACAGAGATGGTATTGAGAAGTAAGGTACAGTACTTTCCATATGGTCAAAGAGTAAGTGGAATGTGGTGGAGGAATGAACTCTTCTTGGTGCATACGTAACTTTTCAATTTACTCTGAATAATGCCAAACAATTTTATTCATCAAGGGGAGGCGTCTCAGACCAGAAAGGGTTAAGGATGCCTCAATTAGCATTTAGAACTGTTTAACTGTTTAACACAATAAAGATATGAGCAGAAGAAGGACTTGCTGGATAACATCAGCTATGATGACAAGACATACCTGCAGTCCTTGCAGAGAAAGTGGAAAGATGAAACTTGTCTTTACAGGGTGAAAGGTTGGAGAATTCTTTTTCCTGTACTGCATAATTAAAAGTTTAAATTTTGGAAACCAGACCAAGCACAAGTTTCAGCTGTATTATAATGATTCTCAAAGAAGCCATACTTTCAGGAGAAAATGGGTTTGACATTGAAATTTTATGATCTAATGACAATCCCATTTCCAAACTATGTCTCAGTTTTGATATACTCGTTGTTTTCTTCATGAGTTGGAGTTTGAGAAGGACTTATGACCACAGGCACTTTTAGTTCTGTGAGTAACTGAGTACTTCAGAGGACCAAAAAAATTCAGGCATCTGTACATTACACTAATATCTGAGATATTCACATGTTTACATAATTATTTTACAGGGATTATGGAACAAGTGAGAGTATTTCTCAGTTCTTTTCCAGCTTGACCTAGCTTTGTCAACAAAAGACATTGCCCATGGTGTAATTCCCCAGTTGTTTTTGTGAAGTGTAAGGTACTGTGACCTCATTGTTGTAATGTCATTTTGGCAACTCTGTTATACCTATTTACATGTTGCCAAACTCTTTAAACCCTAAATATGCCTTGCCTCTGGACCCTTTGGGTCATGAAAACTTTAGGCCAATCTATACAATATGACCATTACACACAATCCTTCCCCCAGCATATGTGATTATCCCATAGGCATTTATTGTAGTACTACATCTTCAAAAGAGTCTTGTCAGTGAATTGTATGTACCAGGACAAACAACTGTAAATCACAATTGTACCAGGTATGGTAGACCAGCTTTTACCCTATAGCATATTACATTCCTATATTCCTTAGACATTCATATGTAATTGAATAGTACTATAAAACCAGTGCAATGTGTACTGTAATTTTTATATGTATAAATTCAGGGTCTATATGAACACCTTTGACTGCTGGTACTGACACTTACATTGATATTTTTATTCTTTTGTTATTGTTTACAGAAAAAAAGTCAACTTTAGATTTTTTCATGTTTTCTCCTAAATGTTATTTGTTCAGTACATACTTACAATATTAATCATACTGAATGGTATACAGTACCACAAAGTCAAAGCTTGATTGCAATTTTGCAACCTTTACAACAAAATTAATTGAATTAACATGTTTTATTATTTTGTAAAAGTGGAAAGGTTTGCATTGTTTGACAATATTTGGTTGTTTGTCCCATTAAAAGGTCATCAGTTGTATTGCATGTAGCTGACAATTGGTAGATGATGGTTATGGTTTTATGAATGTTAAGATTTCTCTTCATAGGATGGCAGTTGCACTTTTGTGGACCAGTATTTCTTGAATTGCTTTTTCATTGGTCTTGGTTAATTAGCATGTAGTTCACATGAAACTGACATGCAGTGTGATTGGCCTGGACATTTCCCTTTGTTGGGTGCTGTTATGATGCAATTCAGATGAGGACAGTTAAAACATGATCACTTATAATCCATGTTTTCCAGTCACTCTACTTTTGCTCGCTTTGCTGCTAATTCTCGTGCCTGTAAGAATAGAATTAGTCCTACTATCAAAACCAAATTGTTCAATTTAAAGGTAGATTATGGCAGTTAGTTTATGTTTGTTCCAAAAACATTCATTTGATATTATTCATTCAAAATAATTCACTCATTTGATATTGAAACCATGTGTGTATCTGTCTTTGTAGGTCATGTCCAAATGCCAAGAAACAAAGGCAACTGTCAGACTTACTGTGCCATATTCATAGTAATGTGGTGCCAACTCATACAACCAAGAGGATTCCACCTAAACCAAATTTGATGAAAGGATTCTGTTAAAGTCTAAAAGTCATGATGAAAAATGCATTTGTAGATCTGATACAACAGACACTAAAGGGAAGCTTGTGATGTACCATACTGAAAAAACTACATTGACTTGTAAAAATAAATGGTGTGTATAACCTACTGAAAATAAAAGGAAATGCTGTGACCAAAATATGAAAAAAATCTGTAATTTGATTACCAAAATGGCAGTAGAGTATTTTAAGATCAGAAAAATAGTACCCCCAAGCATCTGAGGATCACCATGTATAACTCAAATTTTTTTTTTCTTGGTAGTAGAAGTGGATGCAAGAAGGCCATAGTTCCCTTCAGAGGTTCCATTTTCCCCAGTCAGTAGCCTGGCGGGCTACTCATTTCATTGCCCATAGTTTGAGGTTTAATTAAGAAGGAAAAACCGTTTCAGACATTTGTTCTCGCCAGTACTCAGTCTCTCTGATTTTCACTTGAAGTTTATTTTCTTACATTTCAGCCATCATCACAAGAAAAAACTAGGCTGTTCTGTGTAGTGAACCATGGCAATTTCTACGTCCGAAAGTTTCTTAATTCAAACCCTAATTTATCGTCAAAACAGCTAAAGTTGCGTACATCTTCATTACTATTTCCCTACTTACCACAGTAATATCTCGCATGTACTCTTTTGATGTCTGAAGTATTTCATGATAGACAACCCTTAAAATAGAAGTAGTTTTCTGAGTGAATTTAACGCCCATAACGTGATGTACCACGGACTGATTATCAAATTTTTTTAACTTCATCTGGAATTTGACAAGGATGACCATTTTTTTTTTTTGCGACAATGCCTCAATAAAAATTATGTAACGGATATTGAATCGTCTGGAAGAGAAGTCAGCAAAAGAACGTAACCGAGTTATTCCAAAGGTAAACCTAAGTATCAAAAAGGTTTGATTCCACACGCAAGCGAAAAATTTAAATCGTTACACCGCTCCGACCTTATGGTGAATATGACCTACACCAGCCATTCTCGAATCGGCATCGAGGTGGACGGTGGGATCGGGTTCCCGCGCTTCAACTTCGATTCTGCGGTAGTAACTGGGTAGTAACTGGGTAGTAACTGGGTAGTAACTGAGTCATCACCTCGCGAAAGTTACATTATAACACCTTTCTACATTTGCAGGAAAAATTTGACTAAAAATTAGGTCTTACCATTCTGGCGGTTTTTCTGTGTAAAGAACGGAGGTTGGGTGAATGTAAAGTGGGTGGTTTTCACGAACACTTCTACAAATAAAAGACGACTTAAATTATGAAATAATTCAATGTTATATCACATTTGATGACATCAAACTTTACCAGGCCATACAACAAAAGTTTAACTTCGTTTCCTCAATAAGAACTAAATTGGCCATTGCCCTCATCTGGTTCCTACTGCATGTCTCATACACCGAACTAGCATCTTTGTATTTGACAACCACAAGTTTAGCGCAACGGTCTAGGTTTAGCGTCATACGCCATTTCGTGCTAATCTCTTTAAATAAGTTCTCTGATTGGCTGAATGACTGGTTGATGGATGGATTGATTGATTGATTGGTTGGTTGGTTTATAATTTAATTGATTGATTGAATGACTGATTGATTGATTGACTGGTTGATTGACTGATTGGTTGATTGACTGATTGATCGATTGAATGGCTAAATGATTGATGAATTCAAGGACTGCCGGCCTGACCAATGGACTGATTGCTTGATTACTTGCTTGATTGATTGATTGATTGACCAACTGATTGACCGGTAAATTGGTCGGTCAATCCACCATTTTCATCGAACAATGTCCGATATCTAACACACTCACCGGACGATGTCGATGTCAGACTAACAGCGGTTCCTTCCTGATGCAAGAGTTTACCGTTCAATTGCACATCTCACCATAGATCGTATACGAATACAAAAAATATTTTAAACCACGAAAACTCCTGACAGCAACTTTCAGATTACGGGAAGACGACACTGCAGTTTCCTGTACATTTACCGGGCGATATTAGAACTAGCTGCGCAGAGGACTCTTCCCTGCCCTGATGTCGATTAAAGATCTTACCTGAATGATCCACTTGGATGGAAACGGGCGGCATTTGCAAAGAATCCCTGGACAATACATCGACATATGGCGGCTGTATCTCCTGTAGTGAGAAAACAAACTGGTCGCTATGATATTCCTCTGTATTTTCTTTATCAGTTCTTACCAATTTTTCGAATAATATTCATTCAATACTTCTCGATAAGATTCCTTTTTCGAAAAATAAAACAAAGTAAAATTGAAATAAAAAATGGGCGCACGAGCTTCCGTGAGAAAACGGCGGATCTCCCATGCTAGGAAACACACCCTACGCAAAACATAGTCTGCACCCCTGACTCATAGTATTGATAAATTATTGGATATTGCAGGCAGTTCGAAGTTTGCATGTCGGCGCCAGATTTGTCAGAAATATAAATGACAGTTCTGACTACCTTTTGACTAACGTTTTGGAAGCCAATTTTCACTTACCGTCTGCTGATTGAATGGGTACGTTAAATGATTTAAGGAGATTTTTTAGCTGTTCTCTTATTTTTACTGCGTGACAAAGACCTAGAAAAAAATATTTAAAAAGTAACATAATGTAAAACTAAGATCTAAGCTACGACGGTGACAGCAGCAACAACGACAACAGTAACAAACGACAACAACAATAACAAGAACAACAGCAGCAGCAGCAGCAACAGCAACAACAGCAACAGCAACAACAGCAACAACCGTGACAAAGAAGACGATAATGCCAGCAACAACCTACAAATGCATGACATTTTCATCAATTTAATATGAACAAAGACATGCTCAGAACACGAACACTTAACACTGTTAATTTGCTGCAACAAAGATACACAATAATGTGAAAACAAACCTTTGTAGTTAAGGAAGTTTTCATGACACCATTTTGAACTTTTCTTAAACTATTTGCAAACAAAATATCACTCAGATTGACTTGGTTGCACTATGATTTTCTCGCGGGGTTTAAATGAAAGTACTGAATTGAAGTATGTAGAATATGGTCATTAAATGTTTTTCCGAAGCCATCTTTATTACAGATGGTACCGTTCAGGTAGACTTCTCATAGTTGTTATATATATTATTTCTAAATAGACGGTAAGTCTCATGAAAGTAAATAGAATGGTTTGCTATGATGCAGTATGGTATAGTATGGCGTGGTATGCTGAGATATCGTGAAGTATGGTGTAGTATGGTGGGTGGGTGAGGCATGGTATGGTAAGGTATGGTGTGGGTTGGAATGGTAAGGTATCTTAAGGTGTAGTGTGGTGTGTTGTGGTCAGTTGAGTGGTACCTTATGGTAAGGTATGCTGTAGCATGGTAACACATGATATTCAGCATGTATACAAATTAACAATTATTCGCCAAAGGCGAAGTGAATATTGTTGAATAATTCCTGAGACGAAAAATTGTTTTAGTATAATTACACAGGTGATTATTTAAAAGAAAACAGCGAACTCCCACTTTTTAAATCCCCTCAGTAACATTTACAAAGATAGTCGTGATCTTGTTTCTGAGCCTTCATAGTTATAATCACCTGGAGGTGATTATTGAGATTTAGGACGTAAATTTCTAGCCAATCACCACGCGGGATTTTCGATAATCACCCGTGTAATTATGCTAAAACACAATACGATACATTACAGTACATTGCTGTGGAGAATAGTGGAATTCAGTTCAGTAAAGAGGAATAGAACTTAACTGTACGGAATGGAAAGAAACGACAAATAACAGAAAGCAAGGGTCGAGCAATGGAAGACAGTCAGTTGAATATTTTACCTTCAAAAAACTTTGATAGACATTCAACAGAGTCAAATGATCCCCTTCGTACACTGAAAACTTTAATTTTGCTCTCGCCTGTGGTGAATAATTACGACAATTAATTTAAGTATTTCTTCAAATTGTAAGACATATCACATGATGCACAATCCACAGGACGTACATTAAACAAACATCTACTTACAGCTGCTTTCTTTTCATTGGATGGCGTAACAAACACATTCTTGATTTGAAGCATAGCAGCGATGGTTAAGATCTCCTCTGAGCAGCCAAACTCGCCTGACGTTTACAAGCGTGGAAATTATAAAAAAGTGGGTAAAAAATAAACACAGAAATAAATTACTTTACTGCGAGAAAAATGTGGCAGCTTGATGTTTATGGTAGTGCGTATACACCAACTTGACAGCGTCTAATTGCCGGCGGGATGACCCATCACCACACTCAATCGCTGCACGGGAACTTATACGAGAAACAGACGTATCGAAGCATCCAGTTAGGGAGTCTACACATGATACGACCACAAACCACCGCACATTTACCATCTTTTCCCACTAGAACTGAAGGTTATCGGCTTGATTCACATCAGCAGGGTCAGAAAACTGCACTTGATTAAGTGTAAAGTGCCATTGAACGTCTGGAAATGGTACTACGTAATTTTTTTCTGATTATAATTACTATTTAGTTTCAGACAGACAGACAGACAGACAGACAGAACGAGAGAGGCAGATACAGCGACAGAGACAGAAAGAAAGAATTACTGTCATTTCGAGGTAAAGGCTCCACTTAGGGTGAGAAATGAGAACGAAATGAAAACAACACTGGACCGTTGCTACAAAAGTTAAAATACCTGATACTAAAAGCATTTTCGCAAGCATTGGCTCCAGAGGAAACTCCGCCATGTTTACACCCAGAGGCTCGGTCAAACGACCATCGTCATCCAGAGCTAAATAAACAAGTTACATGTAATTTGTTGCGGGTTCCGTAGATGGCATATTGATATCTTTAGGGTTTCATTAAGCACTTCTAAATTTTCACCATGCGTAAATCTCCCTTGTATGTTTTACTTATAAATCCAAACAAAGGCAAACGGAACCTCAGGCTTTTCGTTAAAACTGTCCTTCGTAATCAACGTAATACACAACACGATACTACTAAAAGGTGCAACGTGCATTTAAGACTTGCCAGACCTTCTAAAGCATACAACAGTTCCAGGGCTCTTATCATATGTTCTGCAGGCGGCCTCTGAAGGAAATGAGACAGAAGTTTAATGGTACCAAAGTGTGGGGAAGCGTACTGTAACGTTAAGGGATGAATGTTAGGCAGGAAAGTTAATTATAAGATGATAGAAGTGACCTTAAAGCAGACTGCCCTTCAGTGGCTGCGTGGTTTCCGAAGGCCACAGCACTCTCGATAAGCATCTGTAACATCCTTGGTATTAAATACGGTGCCACTTATGAATAAGCTCCTTACTTTTCCATTCAAATCTCATAGTTGTTAACTAATACGTCTTTCATATTGAACTAGTAGATCTGACCGGAAGAGGACAGGGTTGGTAGGAGCAACGAAATGCAAGACCGTTGTTGAAATTTTGGACAACAATATGCCAGAAAATTCAAGGTATACTTCTCAAAGTGCGGAAGAAAAGCAAGAAAAATTTGAATGCTAACACCTGTTTAATGAGTATTGGCAATTATTGAATACGTAATTGAAGTCCAAAAACATCAATCCTAACATTAAGCAGTTTTACAACAAGTGCTACCGAGTTAAGTTTAGTCGAACCAAAATTTACTGTTAGACGAAAACGGTACACTTTGAAAAATCCCACGTATCATTCCTAATTGAAGTATCAACAACAACAACAACGACGACGACGACAACGGCAATGACAACAACGACAATGACAATAACAATAACAACAACAAGAGAAAAAACGACGAACTTTTCCACACGGGTTAACAAAGGATGAAAAATTTGCTTACTGCTAAGAACTCAAATCTTAAAACATTGTCGATCCCCATGGTTTTAAGTTGAAGAATAACAGGAGCAAGGTTGGTTCTAAAATTCAAACGTGAAAATAAGACAGGAAAGTAAGAACAAAGAATGAATAAGAAACAAAACCACACAGTATTCAGACTTGTAAAAAATAATATTCAATTGCTGCAAACGACCTCAGTTCATTGTATTTCCCTTTCTCACATGTAGCTACCTCCAAAGACTGACCTTTGCATTTCAGGAACTGTTGACGGAGAAAGCCTTTGAAAATCTTCTTCTAAACATTGCAACGAATTTGAACAATTTCAACGAAAGTATAACGAAATGTAAATGAAATTCTTGCGAAATTGCACGAACAAAGAAGCCAGATTTCGTGAACGTCAACTTACCCGTGTACAATCGATAAGCCTTCCCTGAAAGCAAATACGATAACATGCTTCTCAATCAAAACAAAACCACTACTTAGTTAATATTAATGCTCAAAATGAAGAGGGTTCAGCCATTATCAATTCTGATAATCGCTCAGTAAGACATTTGGGATAATACTTACTGCACTTCGTGTAACGAAATCTAATCCGGTATGTCAATAGTGGACGTCTAACTTTAAACGCTCGTTTCGTGCATATATTTTACGAGATGTTTAAACTAAATTCTTTTCTTTTTTCGAAGATGAGATTCAAAAGCATGGCCTATATCGTCAGTTTATCACGTAGAACTGCTGAACAGCTGCTATTCATATAGGCTATGGCTAAGTATTCACATAATCGTTGCTCATTTTGGAAAGTTTTCCGATTTAGAATTTAGCTGACAGAAAAAATAAAACGGAGGATTCTGTTGACATTTAAGTGTAAATTACATATTACAAACCTGATCTTACTCGACCAGCTCTTCCAGCTCGTTGATCGGCAGAGGCTTGCGAGATTGGCACAACTATCAACGACTCTGTCATCAAAAGTGTCAAAGAACTATTACTACACCTTGCATAGATTCCTCTTCAACTGCATATAAAAATTGTTATCAACTGTTTTCAACAGTACCGGGGAGATTCCGCAAGCAGAATAGAAAATTCGTTATCAGCATTATAGGTAGAGTATCCGACAAACAAAACCAAAATCATGAAAAAAGCTAAAATATGTACATAAATACCAGCTGTAAAGAGGTTACAAACGGGAAAAGGTCTGCCTTGATTTACTATATTATACCGCAAAAATATATTGTGTATTTTCCCCAACTTATGTTGACTTACCCAACCCAGTTTCGGCAGAGAATACCTTGATCTTGACAAAACCACAGTCAACAACTAAAAATAACAAATATCTTAAAGCGATCCGGCACAGCTTATTTCAAATTAGTGACTCGAAAACCTGCGTTCATCCATACCATAGACAATGCCATCAATTGTAATGGACGTTTCGGCAATATTTGTCGCCACAACAACCTGTATGAAACGAGAGACAGTTATAAACTATATAACCAACAGAATACAGCTAAATTCATTTATATTTATCCATCCGAATCAGTTGAAACAAACAAATCGAGGGACGAAAAACTAGGCTAAAAACGAGACATTAACATTTTATAATTTTTCCGGGTTGTCATCTGCTTCTCAGTGTATTGAAATCGGAAAACTATACACATTAACTCATGTTTTAACTGTAAGACTATTCAAAAACGTCTCGTGGTTTCTAATCCTATAACCATTTCCAAACTTTCTTGCTTTCTTTTACGAATACATCCAGTAGGAAAATATATATTAAGCATCGTGTTTTCGCTAACCTTTCGCTCCTTTGTCGAAGTACGTTCAAAAACACGCATCTGTACTAGAGGAAAAAAAACGTATGAAAGAAACAGATTTAGAAGATTTAGAAGATACAGAGCACACTGACAGAGCACGCACTTTTGCGCTTGTATACGTAGGAGTATCCAGTGTCAGCTGAGAAGTTCAAAAAGTAAGGAATAAAACAAATACCAGAAAATAGTGACATCTAGACATCGCCGCATCTCGTATCCTCAAATTTGGGGGTCGCAAGGAGCCATTATATTTGGTACTAGCTTTATCCTTTACTCTATATATGAACGCGCTGTAGACAAAGGCAACGTAAAGGTAAAGTGTCTTTATTTACACTGAATAACCCTATCAGCTATCTGAGCTGAAACACCGGAAACCGGAGTACCCGGAGAAAACCTGCGATGTTTAGTATAGTCAAACTGGACAACACTCTTCTCACACGTGACTAAGGTAACTTTGACCGGATAACTGCAGAAAGCCAGAATCGTACCCTAGTCACAGTGGTGAGTGACACGTGCACTACCACTGTGCCACCAGCACCTCATGAAATGTAGCCGCACCTGCTCAGCAAACGGCAGTCCGCTGTACATTGGCAACACTTTCAAGAACCCATGACCTTTTGATAAAGACTTCGCTCTCTCACTAGAAGAAGTTAAAAAACATGGTATAAAAAAAACAATCCTCTCATCGTATGTTATTGATACAGGTAATAACGTGATAATGTATTAGGATAAGATAATATATGGAAAAATCCTCGCCTTCGTATGAAAACACAAGGATGCATGTATGGGTGAAAACGAATGAAAACAAATACTACGAAAAAACAATGTTAGTCACCTCGACTTACAAGATAAGCCACGACGTTTCTGTATTGAAAAAGTCACATGAAAAGATTTCATTTTTACTTCCCACCATTTTATTTGTTTAAATGTTACTTGAAAACGACATTTTATGCGCAAAATTTTTTGTCACTAAAATAACAACAAACTTTAAGTCCCATGTAGAAGTAAACATTTCAACTGACCTCAATTTTTTATGGCACAGATATCAATCACGACATTGAAGTGTAAGCTCTTAGTATTTAACTAAGAAGGCTTTAGGGTATACTAATGTAAAAACCTTGATTTCGAGGAATTAAGTTATTGATGTTAGTGTCGTTGTAGGTGAAAAAGTTGCTGTTACAGTTGTTGCTGCTGCTGTAGTTGTCAAGCTTATTGTTTTTGCTGCTGTGGTAGATTTTGTTGTGGTTGTTGTCGGTGCTGTTGCTAGTTTATTGTTGCCATCATTGCTGTGAAAGACAAACCTAATTGTCAAATCTGATCGGGGTGAATATGGACAATTATTCAAAGCATTGGAGCAAAATAATCGAAAATGACCAAGGTGTTGTTCACACTTACATTATCATCGAGACCGCACTATCCACTTCATCCTGTCGAGCAAAAGAGAAAAGGTTTTAACCTATACACGATACTCCAATTGCAAAGTAGTTCATGGAAGTTCTACCTGACCAGTAAGGAACACCAGAATGTCTCCAGATTTTTCTTCTAAGTGAATGCCAATTACAGTGTCCACACTGGCCTTGAGGTAGTCAGGAACTGGACTAAAATAATAATTACACAAAAAAAATCAAAATTTCGCAAAGGCCAACTTTCAAATTGCCCCAAATATTTAAACAAGGTATGAGTTAAATGCCGACCTCAATGTGTACTGGATATCTGTTGGAAAAGTTCTGCCTTCCACAGACAAGATCGTCGCAGTGTCTTTACTAAAGAAGAAACAATACATGAATTTACATACCCACATACAAATGCCCATGTACGCACGTACGTATGCACATATGTATGTGTGTATGTATGTATGTGTGTATGTGTGTATGTGTGTGTGTATGTATGTATGTATGTATATATGTATGTATGTATGTATGTATGTATGTATGTATGTATGTATGTATGTATGTATGTAAGTATGTAAGTATGTAAGTATGTAAGTATGTAAGTATGTAAGTATGTGAGTAAATTTCATCTTACTAAGTGTAGATGTTTGTAAGCTTGGATATATATATGATGAAAAGTTTGTTCTCAAGCTTTATCTCAGAAAATTTCTGAGTTCCCCAACGGAACTGTAAGTAGATAGGTAGGTAGGTAGGTAGGTTGGTAGGTAGGTAGGTAGGTATGCATGTATGTATATTGGTACTTAGTCGGTGCTAACCGACGAATGAATACTCAGTCGTATTTTTGACTCATCTGTGGCTACATTTTCGAAGCCGCAATATTTGAAGCTGAATTCATAGTCCTTTCCCGAACGAGAAACTTAATCCACCCTCATTGTAACGCCATATAATTAAAAATGAGCGAGGCAATTTTTTTAAACGGGCGAAGTGAGCGTGATGCGAACCTTCGAACAGCTAAAAATAGATTTAAAAAGCCTTAGAAGCGTTCGACTGTTCGAACCTTCTTCTCTCCTCCGCAGTAAGGAGGTAAACTAAAACATATCACAACATCATTGAGAGAGGTATCACCTCAACCAAAATGTTTCTGGCGAGTCGATCACCACATCTTCCCCTCTGCCAGAAACTGTGATACACACGCGCTAATGACGGATACGGTTTACCTGCGATCTTTACCAATGTTTGAATTGAAAAAGTCTCTGAACATCTACGGGGAAGAAAAAAAAATTAGCCTAAAAGAGTTGCAAGGCGTTATTCATTCAAACTAAATGAGAGTTTACGCGAGTGTTTGTTGTAATTAATGAATTTACAACTACCACAGTTGACAGTTAACAAAATAAATACAACGTGATTTACGACTTTCTTCCAAAAATTCATTACCTCCGCATCCATAGTAGCTGATGCAACAATGAGTTTCAACTCTGTTCTCTTCTTCTGGATCTATGTTTTAAAACAGAACCATTTAACTTTATTTTCCTGGGCGTATTGCAAGGTTATTTAAAAGCTTCACCACACAACGCCGGTTCACAATATTTTGGATTCTGTACCTTTTTAAGCAAACCCAAGATGACATCGGTGTAAAGAGTCCTCTCATGGACTTCATCCAACATAATCACACTATATTTGGTTAAAAGAGGATCAGCCATCATTTCTCTCATCAGCATTCCGTCGGTGACAAACTGTGAAGATGAAAGATTTCAAATGTGAATTGCTTACACTATTTTAACCCTAAAAACTAAAAGTAAAGAAACATAAGTAATTGTGTTATGGGAAAAGTTTTAGTGGTACGTGATTCCAGAGGCCAGAACTGGTTTATTTGCAATCATTACAATCACTGAAATCGCTGTCATCATCCAAAAAAGATCGACATCTGTCTTCATGTCGTCCACCTGCAAACTCTGACATGGCGTAAAATCTCTAGGTGCAGCGTAGAAAATATCCACAGCATTTGCAAGTTTATCAATCAAACAATCATCGTAAATTAAGACAAACTGAATGAACAAACTCATATACGTGAAAGGCATAGAAGCAACCTTCTTGCAGATCGATAAAACTGCTCAGAGTGAAAAGCTTTGGCCAAAAATATTCGGGACCGAAGGGTCAGTATACATCCCCACAGCATCACAGCTCGGCTTGTTAAGGTTTTCCACAGTATCATTTAGCGATATGAAGTTGCAGGAAAAAAGATCGCCTAGGACGAAAATAATTATCACAAAAAGCCTATCAGCAAAATGTGTCAAAGAATTCTTGATCTTTAGTGCGGACCTTAAATTAACAACAGAGCGTGCATTATTTATATCCACCGTATTTCCCAGAACATGTGCAGAAATTACCGTGAGAATTACGTAGTATTTCACGTGCCTACCGTTTAAACTGAACTTCATGACACAGACCTCGTTAATGAGTATTTTTGTACGAATGAATGAAAGTTCTCACCTTAATCGCGGTCTTTTGTGGATCAGTACAGTCATCAAAACGAATTCGATAGCCAACCTCGTGTCCAATAAGAGTTCCTTTTTCTTCTGCCACTCGCATAGCAACCTATCGGTATCAAGGTTGACGCAAAGAAACTTTCGTTTCAACAAGTTATTAAAGTCAATTGCGGATTTTAGTTACCTCTAGTCATGACACTAACATGCACCAATTTTAGAACATTCATACGAGAGTTACACAGAAAGCTACATGCTAAGACTGGCTTGCCTTACACGTTCCTCGTGCTCCTATCTGTGATCATAGAACTTGTAAAGCAGAGTAAAAAAAATCAAGAATTGCCACGTAACGTTGTAAACGAAGTGAAAGTGTGAACATCTGTACATTAAAAAGCGTGGGCGTAGTGTATTAAAGAATAACAAGATAAATTCAGGGCAAAACGGTACTTCAAAAACAAGCCACCAAAGTTTAAGTGTAATCTCGCGGGTCCAAGGACTGAAAAGCGTCCTCACTACCAAGGATGGTCAACGTCTCTCATTGGCAAGAATATACTGTTGATCCAGTGCCGTAACGGACTATGGTCTGGGTTAAAGCAAGTCCTAAGGGCTCCCAACCTCTACGGGCCCCCCGATGAATCTGTAAAGACAATTGAGATTAAAGTCTTGAAATATATGTCTATACTAAGGGGGGTGACGGGGGACCCCGAACGAAAATCTCCTAAGGGTCCCCAGTAGTTCCGTTACGCCACTGTGCTGATCCCCTTGACTGTATGTTAAAGAACATTGATATCACGGACACTTTCATTCTTCCATTCTCATGCTACATTATTTTGAACTTACGGTAGTTGCAGCCACTCTTCTGGGTTGAGTAACACCAATTACTTTCCCACCAGCAGCCAAACCACTCTCGTGTAAGTACTGAAAGCACATCGTAAAAACATGAGAACTGGGCAATTTATCTGACAGCAAAAGACTTCAGAAAAATAAACCTCGTCAAAAACCATAAACCCTAATCCATATTTCATATGTACCATCAAAAACCACCATTTTTTTAAAGAAAAAGAACTAGCAAAACAACATTAACTTTGCAAAAATGCAGTATTTCTTAAATATCTCAAGTAACTACTGTATACCATGCTTCTTGCCAAATACATAAATGGTCGTATATCTTCCTCCTCACTTGCAAATGTCAGAGTTCCAGAATGACTGTTGTCTTATGTAATGGTCAGAATTTGGTAAAAGCTCTTAAATTCTCTGCAAAAGCTCTTAAATTATCTGCGGATGTTATTGACCCCTCATTAACCTGGATATTTAATCTGTCGATTAAAACAGGAATTTACGTGGATGAATGGAAAAAGGCTTGGGTACTACCCATTTACAAATCTGACGATAGGCAAAAATGTGAAAATTACCGCCCAATATCTATACTACCAATTATTAGTAAAATATTGGAGAGATCTGTTTTTAATCCGTTATATAGATTTCTAAATGATAATTCCTTACTGTCCAAATATCAATCAGGTTTCCGACCTAAGCACTCAACCCTCACTGCGCTTATTCAGATGTGCGATTCATTATACGAAAATATGGATAATGGTCAGTTGAGTGGTGTTGTTTTTCTTGACATTCGTAAAGCTTTCGATTCAATTAATCACAAAATTTTATTACGCAAGATGAAAAATCAATTTGGAATAATAAACACTGAATTGCATTGTTTTCAATCTTACCAAACAAATAGGGAACAGGTTTGCGTTGTCAATGGAACGATTTCTTCTTCTAAGAGAATTGTTTGTGGTGTTCCACAGGGATCTATCCTGGGACCCTTACTATTCTTACTTTATATTAACGATTTTCCTGAATGTCTCGACAGAACAACTCCCTACTTATATGCTGATGATACTCAAATTTCCTCTTCCGCTAACGATTTAGCGGAACTTACCGAAAATCTAAATAATGACTTAAATAAAGTCAGTGAATGGCTCCTTACGAATAAATTGCAGTATCATCCGACCAAAACTAAAATAATGTATATAGGTTCGAATGATAACATTAATACTGTGAGTCATGAACCTCCTGTGATGTTGAATAATCGATCAATCCCTCGAGTTCGCTCATTTAAATCCCTTGGTGTTGAGCTCGATGAAAATCTTTGCTGGAAAAATCACACAGAAATGATTTGTAAAAAAGTTGGTGCTGGCATAGGCGTGATGATACGCATCAAGCCCTATGTTCCTTCCAACACCCTTAAAACAATTTATCAAGCGTTGATACAACCGTACTTTGACTTTCCCTTATGGGGAATTTTCAATAAGCAACTTAAAGATAAACTTCAGAAATTTCAAAATCGCGCAGTGAGAGTAATAACTGGCGCCTGTTACGAAGCAAGATCTGCTGATGTTCTTCGATCCCTTGCTTGGGAAAACTTAGATTCAAGTCGATATGCAAGTAAATTAACATTGATATACAAACTATTTAATAATTATACTGGACCAAACTTGAGGGAGGCACTAATAAGGAGGAATGATGTGCAAACTAATTATGAGCTCAGGAATGGTCACTCCGATATAGCACTCGCAAAACCAAAAAGAGAATTTCTTAAAAAAAGTTTCAATTATAGCGGGGCTAAACTCTGGAATAGTCTTCCTTCGGATATTAAACAAACTGAATCAATTTACTCATCCAAAATTTGTTGAAACAGAATTATATATTTGGTACCCACACTTAACTACCTATGCACTCAATATGATGATAACTGTTAACGCTGGGGTCACACCTTACATAATATTTATTTACTTATATGCATTTTGTAAATAGTTAGTAATTAATTTTGTGTATAGCCTTAACTTCTTCTCTTTATGTAATTTTATATTCTTGGACGCCCCTTGTGGAAATCTACTTTTTGTTGTTGAGGCTAGCATCTGTAAATAAAGTTTTACCTACCTACCTACCTACCATAAGGATTAGAAGAAAATAAGATTTTCCACGATCATAATGCTAATTTGATAGCATTGAAAAATGGTTATCTATTCCATGTATTTATGTACCTGGTTAAACCTTGGTGGAGTTGGTTGCACAGTTAGACCACAATGTGCATGACTGCTTAACCTTCACTCACCATGTCTGACCAGGGATGGCGGAGCCGGGGGGGCTGCAGGGGCTGTAGTCCCCCACTTTTTTCCAAATGTAATGTTGAAACAACTACGCTTTAAAACACTTGTTGTACAATTTCCCAGAGAAGCATACAAAATGTTGTATTTTTATCTCAACCCCCCCCCCCCCCCACTCGTAATTCCATTCCGCCATCCTTGCTGACCAATTTACAAGTAAAATTTGAGAAGAGACAACAAGCTTCAGAAGTTGTTTAAGTAGTTTAAATATGACTTGGAAAACCTTGGAAATTTTACCTTTACTTACATTTCCATGAAAGAGTTCTGTAATTTTTTTTTGACACCAAATCTGTCTCTAAGCACAAAATTTCACCATTTTGGGAAAAAATAACTGTGGTGTGAAAGTCAAAGTGACTCAAAATTAAATACTGCCTCTTACCTGTGGAATCTATAAAAGAAAAACAACAAGTAAGTTTTGGTTGAAACAGGTTATATTATTTCAAAAAATTAACACAGTGGGAAAAATCCCAATACTTCAATATGGTTAATGCTTCTCTGACAGGAATTATTTTTACCATAACTCAAGAGGTTACTGTTCTTAACCCAGCATTTTGACATTGCCCCCATTTTCCACATTATAGGTGATCTGATTGTTATAAGGTTTAACTATTTGTAAATTCATTGATAATGCTTGATGATGATGATGATATACAACTGTACAGCATGGTGTAATTAGGCTTCTGGTATAGAAATACACACCTTATTAATTTATACCTTATTAATTTATACCTTGTTGGTGGAGAACAGCATTATCAACAAGTGTGTATAAACAATACATATATATATATGTAATATATATATGCAATATATATATGTTCCCACATTTCAATGTTGTTAAGCACTCTACAGGTATATAAGGATAACCAATAGCAATAAGCAATGCCCACTGCTTGAGTAGCAGTTTGAGCACTCTGGTCCCTTATCAATCCAAGTTCATTCCCAGCTGCACTGATGAGCTGTAGTACAGCGAAATGTACGTCTGCAGATTGAACATATATATATCAGAGACAGACAGAAACAGAGACAGGGACATATATATACATATATATATATATGATAAAGGGACTGGTCAGGGCTGGTCCTCGAAACGTTAAAGTATGTATTAAAGTTTATTTCTGATTGGTTTATTATGCTTATAAATTGGATGAGTGTTAGGTTTTTTCAATGCTCGAATAGTGGTTTGAGCACTCCGGTCCCTTTTCAATCTAAGTTCATTCCAAGCTGCACTGATGAGCTGCAGTACAGCGAAACGTACTGGTATGGTATTGAACACTCTCCATTTTCAAACCAACACGGCAACCTTCCTGGTCCTCACCTTTGGATTATATATATATATATGTATGTATGTAAATGTAGCTGTTTGGTCTCTGATGGCAGTTGCTTAAAGCTTAGACATTAACCAAATAGACTATATATGTATATATGTATGTATGTATGTATGTATATATATATAGATATAGATATAGATATATACATACATATATATGGTTTTTAATCATCAGACCAACCCTGATGAAGACACCAGAGCCAATTATCAAAACCTTTGGTCATGAAAGTAACCTTTTAAGTTGTAGCATAACAGCTAATTTACAGTGTTTTCTTTATTAACATGCTTAGAAGCCTAAAACTGCAAAAATATACATTCAAAGACCAGTTAACAATAAGCTTCTGTGTATACTTCCACATGAAATTTAAAGTTATATAACATCAAATTATCTGTTGCTCAAAATCTTCATCTAGTCACACAGAGTTAAAGGGTACACAATAGTCATGTACTCTTTTGTACCAAATACAAGTGCTCCCTTGATTATGCACTGGTGGGAAATTTTCTCTAAAATTAATAAGCGTGCCAGTCTTAATACCTGTGCTGCCGGGTACATTAAGTAATTATTAATATTAGTACTGGCATTTAAAACTGTCCGCACTAAAAATTGGTATCATTAATTTTCTTATTTACTGCTTGTGGTTTCATAATTTTTTATTTGATAGTTTCTATCTTACTTGTTTTTTCCATCTCTTCTTAGTTTCTATAAGGTTGATTAGCATGTTTATTAAAAACAGTATAAATTATAGAATTGAAATCAGAGAAAAACAATATCACATATAAACCTGATTGTACAAGCTATATAGTTTAAATGAATTCCCGGCTATCTGGACTTTTATGAGTTTACATTGGATTCAGCATGTTAATTCTAATATTAAGCCCTAAATGTGAAATTCCTGATTCCGATTCCTTCATGTATGGATGTTGTTTGTATGACGTGCCCTTGGAAAATGCCTGAGGAGAAAATTCCTTGACAAATAATAAGCATGCCGTACTGAATAAATCCCGTACCAGGGGGAAAACAGAAGAAAATAATTTAATCGTACTGGCACTTGTATTTGGTACACAAGAGTAGGTTAAATGGCCAACAATTTAGTTTTCAGTACCTGAGTTGATTTTCCACAGCCAGTTTCACCAACTATGATCACTGTCTGGTATCTTTCCACAAGATAAAGGATATTGGTTCTATGCTGGTATGAAAATTAAAATAAAAAATCACAGAATACAGTACTCTTGAATTTCATAAGTATACAGTAATTGGGTATAAATGTGAAATGATTTCAGTATTTCTAATGTTTCATTGAATTAAAGTTGCTGGGCTCTGCAGCTTATACTTTGCTTGAGATTCCCACCTGGTATCTCAGCTGCTGAAACCCTTAAAAAAAATAATACGCATATATATATATATATATTCAGTAATTCCTGGCTAAGGAGATCTTTTCGTCTTTGTGCTGGTTAATATAAGGAGATTTTATTCATCAAAGCATACCTAAATGCTAACATCAGAACTCAAGAAAATCAGACACCGAGTGGCTGTTTGTTTAATATTGCAATTCCAACGCGACGTCTCAGGATATTTAGAATCCCAGAGACATTGTAGAAAATAAATAGACTTTTAATCATACCTTATAAACAGGAAGCCTCTGTCTCTGTCTTGCAATCGATAAAGCAGCGTCAGGGTTAAAAACAACAATTCCACCACCTTCGCCTTTTTCTTCCACTCTTTCTAATTCCACAGAAGACCCAGGTGCCTCAGCACCTATGTAATAAAAGAGACAACAATCAAAACAGCAACAGCAAATTTTAAAACAGAGCGAATTTTAAAACAGAGCGAATTTTAAAACAGAGCGAATTTTACAAATGCATATTGTACTAACCCGGTTTCCAAAACTTTACCTTCCACCCTCCAGCCGCCATCTTAAAATTCCGCGTGTATCACGCGCGTCCAATGCTTCAAAAATCCTGAAGTGTTCTGGCGGCCATTTTACGCAAATCTGTTGTTGCAAATCCTAATATTCAAATGAAGCTAGTCAAGCCAGAAAAAAAATTTTTTACAATTTGAAAAAAGACTAAAAATCAAAATGAGGAAGAAATTCGATGCTTATTAAAAGTTTTTATTCGGAGTAATCCCAAAAAACTTTAAAAAAACCTCAGTGTTCTGGGGGGTACTTATCTATCCCATAATTCCAAATTCGTAAACAGTCCTTGCGCGGTAAATTTGAGTTTCTTTAAGGTTTTGATCAAAGTACTGGTTGTAC
Source organism: Heliopora coerulea (assembly GCA_030142905.1). Classification (NCBI taxonomy): domain Eukaryota; kingdom Metazoa; phylum Cnidaria; class Anthozoa; order Scleralcyonacea; family Helioporidae; genus Heliopora; species Heliopora coerulea. The sequence goes on along the minus strand of JASJOG010000011.1, from coordinate 2,361,503 downwards.
AATCCGAATATCCTAGCTTGATCGCCGATTTTTAGAGTGGAGAGCCTTCAAGTTTCTTTAAAACACCCCAATAACAATGGCCCCTAGAAGAAAGCGGACGACAGGAAGGAAAGGTCGAACTGCGAGAGCAAAGCCGAAATTGCCAGAAGGACAGTTGGATAGTTCGATGACTACTGAAGAAAAAGAGAATAAACTCAACGATTACATAAAAGATTACGAACTCCAAGGTCTGGTGAAGTATTGCAATTTAGTTAAAACATTGTTACAGTATTAAACTGACAAGGAGTAAAAAAATGAACATTAAAAGCTACCACCCGATCACCAATCGTGATATCGATTATTGACTTCAAACTGTTGCTAAAATTAACATAAATTTCATCCATAACACAGGGCATAACTTCAACAAAAAAAACTACTGTGAACCATGCAGTTTCCAGACTTCATGTAAATCAGGAAACACTTAACAGTTATTTCCATGCTTTTCAATTTTCTTTGGATAATTGTACTGATATAGCCCTTTGGGTGCAATATAACTGAAGTTATTTATGAAAATGTTTGTTTATTGTTTGTTTGTTTATTGCTTGATTTCAGTTAAAGCAAAGTTAGATAAGATGAAGAAGTGTGTTTCAACTGTCAAAAGTTTAGTGGCTAACATTTACAGAAGTGCCTTGATTCAGTTACCAAAGGTAAAGTTTTTGAGTTAGTGAGGTATAACACACAGCACAGAGTGGGCTTTTTGTGGCCAATCTCCATCACTGATGTTTTGATCAGATGATGAAGATGGAAATAGATAGAAAGTCACCATAGAAATAACATAGGCAATTATCACAGTCATCAAGGTACATTGCACTTGCAAATTTTCAGCTATTTTTAATTGTTCAATGTGATATTTATTGCAGAGTGTAAAACAAATGACAATGGAAGAATTTATGAGTAAGTTAAAGCAAATTTGGCTCACAAAATACATGTTAAAATCTTAAAGTAATTGTTAGAGTAAGAACTATATAGTGGAGAATTTAGTGCAGTTCAATTTGTATTCATTTGCCATGCAAATACTTGAATTCTTCTTTTCTTTTTTTTAATTCTAAATCAGGTAAAGGAGGGACAGTCAATGCTGCTATTAATGCTCAGGTATAGAACTCATTTAACAATCAGCCTAACAATTCATGGTTTACTTTTGCATTGTTTCACTGGTTAGATTAAAAAAAACACATAGAATCATTTTGTGAGAAACTGTAGCTTGTAGTTCAACATACAATATGAAAGTTTTGAAATTAGGTATTAATGACATGACATAAACCCTTAGTACTATACTAGCACAAGCACACAAGAAATGGTGTATAGCTTTTTGACAAGTATGAAATTATCATCAATATGAATATACATTAAATCAATACCTAGTTAAGTTTCAGGATTTTCATGATTCATGTTGAACCATAAGGTATAGACCCAAACCTCTTGGACTGATGTCTAATGAGACAGGTTGGTAGAAATGTGAAGGTTGGGTTATGTGAACCTAAAACCTAAATTTGGTTTTTGTATTAATTGCACTAAACATCTTTGCATTTCAAAACAGAAGTGTTTATACTGCATTAATTTTTTGCAAAATGAATGTTGTGTCACCATCCTACACCTAGGTGACTGAATGCATTAGTGATTTGGTAAGCAAGTCAATTCCATTGCCAGGTGCATCAAATGACAGGTAGGATGTTGATTTAAACATTTCTTGAGACATTTTTTTCAAATTTTTAATTGTCATGAATTAATAAAAGGTGTTTCTTTGTAGGCTTCCTGGCCAACCCCTGCATAAGCAGGGAAAACAGCCATAAAACAACTGTTGTTGTTGTGTTGTTTCTTTGTAGGCTTCCCTTAACCAATATGTCAAACAAGGTTGATCTCACAGGTCAGATATTTAATGGATACATTTGCATATAAATTGGTCAAGTTTGAGAATATCTGTATCATGCAGAGGTAGATTTGAATGGGTTAATTTTCTCTGCCCACTTCAATGTCTTCCCCTGTTTTTATAACTGGGAAGTAACTTGATGTATTGGTGAGCAATGGCCAACTGGTCATTATGGAAAAGCTTTAATGAGCAATGTTGGCTTTTAACACATTAAGGGGTATGGCTCAACACGAGTAAAATCATCTGGCATTATCCAGAGTGAAATATCAAAGCATGCCCTTGCCCCTTAATGGGTTAAGGAGATGGCTGTTATTAACTCATTAATGGGCCGGGCTTGTCCCTTTTGACAAGTAAAATCATCTGGCATCAGCCAGAGTAAGATACTAATTGGTTAATATGTTTTCATATTACACTAATTGTTAGTTCAGTGGTTTATGCCTCACAATACCGGTATTTATGGCATATAAGCATTAGATAGTGTATTTGGTGTTCTTAGATGAATGACCTGATGTCAGGTGGGCTTTTGAATAAAATTTGTTTTTAACTTTGATTTCTTCATGTATAATGCAATTATAAATAACCATGTTTCTTCAGTAAATTTCTACACTCTGTGAAGATTACACCTGCAGCACAACCTACAGCATGTACAGCCGTAGTGTCACATCTGTTAAAGTCTAGTTTGTCGTCTAATAAGATTTTATACTCTTTTTTTGTTCATTTCAGCTCTTCACCTGGAAAAGGTTTGTTTCCGATTCAAAAGCATTCTCGGTTTTCTACCTAAATTCAGTTAGTTAACTATTTCGTTCCGTTGCCTTGGTTGTCCTAAAATCATTGGGGGATCAATGGTTCACTCGCACTCACCGCATTTCTCTGGCATGTCCTGATTGTTACAGAACCGCAAGTCCTCAGAAGCCATTAAAGGACTAAATGAGCTCCAATTGACGTGGGCTAACTTAACGGAGGCTACGACATTTGGAGTGGAAGCATGTTTATCTGACACAAACACAACGTTTCAAAACTTTCAGCTATGCTTACGCGAAACTACTCCATGGTATACACGACCAGTTAGTTGCTTTTCAGTTCAATTACCACTCACATGTTTTTTTCCACCCCCCATACAATGTCTTAGGCAAGCCAACCGCCAACGTCGAGTTCGGTGAAAACTGCCGGGAATACAGGGCGAAAGAGAAAGGTAACTTACATTGGGTGTTTGTGATAAACTACCGGATAAAATTCCAATAAGTCAGCAATAGGCCAGTCAAATATGCCTGGGAAAATCACTGCATGTACCTTGGTGACAAGCAATGCACTAAAGAATAACTCTTTGCTTATGCTTGTTTTGGATTCATACTTTTATTTTTAATAAGTTTCGAGCTGTTGTTTGAGCTATTCTAAGTTTAAAGTCAGCGCTCGATTTTCCAAAAGATGGAACCTCCTGTACTTGTGAAGTGACACCACTCTGACCACGCGTGGTTACATCTTTTTTCCTGCAATATTCGTGTTTGTTACCTCGTCATGCATGTTCTGTTAACGTGTTACTAGCACGGCGGCAACTTTTCCTTGCATAACAGCCTAACTTTTAAACAGCTTTGTTTCCCATTGACAGTAACACATTTGAGCAACAAAAGGAAATTGCAAATGTTGAGGGTGCCAGCTCTCTCTGTGCAGATCAGTGCTCCAGAAGAGACGGCGAGAAACATCAAAGATATTCAACTGTATAAATACGACATTACTACCTTGTAATGTTTTTTCTGTTGTATATTGGCTAGGTGAGGATAACAGATGACACTCCGGCGGATAAGAAACTCGCCGTCGCTACCGCGACCCGCAGCAGGTAATAAACCACACCTTAGCTGTGCACAGAGTCCAGATGTAATGATTCCCATGCATACTATGTAATCATTATCATGTTTTATAAAGCCAGTTTCCGAGAAATCCAGAAGCAGCTTTAGCGCGAAATACGAGAGATTAATTGATTTCTATTGCACGTAGGTTGCGATAAAACGTGTTTGCCAGTGTGGTGATTGCGTTCGACATATCTAGACGTTAATGTCGAGAGAAAGATATTTCAAGCAGTCTGTTTCCTTGTTTTTCCAGAAAGGCTCTTGTTCCGGTATAGTGTGAACCCCTCCTCAGTCGACAAAGCCCCGAATAAAACATGTGACGGTGAACCACTTCTTGGCTTTTTGTCAACAAACCAACGAATATACGGCACGTGCCTGATCGTACTATTGTACCATATTATCTCACGAATTTTATGAATTTCTTTCCCACTTGGAAATAATCGACGAACGCCCGTGGACTATCTATAAACATACGTATTTTTTTATTTGCAGCCGTCGTTTGCAGATAAAATCGTCTGCAGTCATAAATGGAGTGACACCCTTACCTAACACTAACAGCAAAAGCGTGCTACAGACCCCGTTCATCACGCCGAAGTTTGATCCAAGGTCAGTACATAATGCGCCCTCGTGATTGAAGGAGCCTGTCTAGTCTGATTTACTCTTTTTACTTACTCCATTTTAGACTGCCCATCACTCCAGCTGTCCTGAGGGAGCCGAAAGCAGGCGAAAGGTTGGTACACGAGATAAATCAGTTGCTGAGTATACACCTTCATCAAATTCATTTCGTTTGCTTGGTTCAATCAGAGATGGTCGGTATACTGATGTACCGTTGACAATGGTGTTGAATCCCTGTTGGTTGGTTGGTTGGTATGATTTTTGCAGTCATACCATGAATACCGAAGTATTCGGTTTTACGGGGAATTGTGATTTACCGAAATCACTGATATACCGAAGAACAGCGATTTGGGATATTGGTATACTACAGCTGCAGACGTTTTGTTTTTTCATACTAATGTCAAGCAAAGAGCAGTAACTTTTTCATAAGACCTAGTGCGTTTTTATTCTGGCAAGTAAATATTACCTTGAAGCAAAACTTGGTATTTTCTCGTTTTGTAAGGAAACTTTACAGGAGTGTTTCCTGACATACCCGAAAAAACATAGCAGTTAGAATAAGAGGTGTTAACCAACCAGCTTTGAGAGACTAAAGTCGAGATTTTAAGGTGTTTCATGGCTTTGTAGATTCCAATAAATGTGAATTTACCTAAGATGATATTCTGAAAACATTGGTGATTTTGCTTTTAATGAAATATCGATACTGAATAATTCTCATCTCGACCATCCCTAAGTTTTTATTCCTGGAAAGTGAACCCATAATCTTATCTCCTGTGAGATGCTCCAGCCAGCCATCTACATAAAATCACCACACAAGGTGAAGTTAATTTTGAACACCGGTTTACAATAGTGTAACATATGTATTACATATTAATGTAGTACTTTTGATTGGATTTTGTCTGTTGTGTTTTTTCTAAATTATGTTTCCTGTTCGTTTTGCAGAATTGTGTCGATGTGTGGTTCTCCCCTGACTAACCCAGCAGGACCTAAAGTAGATAAAGCTCCCCAAGTATTTATCCCACTGAAAGGTGGAAAGGTAAGTTTCAGGAGATGGATGGATCGTTGCTGAGTTGTGAGGAATTTAAAATTGCAAATGAAAAAACACACCAAATTGGAATGAAATCTATTTGGAATAGAATAAATTTTAAAACAACGTTCTGCATAAACAGTTTTTATGTAAACTTGAATATATAAAATAAATGGGGCGGTTGAACCAAATATTGATCTGGTGCAGATTGGTGAAGCTTGAACACCGTTATGTACAGAGCAAAAAGATCAAATGCACGAACCTTGTCGTAGGTTTCAGTAAGACTAACAAAAATGACGAAGTATGAAAGAATCGTGGTGGTACAAGAGAGAGTTAAAAATGGATAAAATATCGAATTCAAATTAAATGACCTACATTAGCAGCGAACGCCGAATGACTTATTTAATTTCAAATGAATGTCAAAGCTACTGGCAAGCGCGCGAAAAGGGAAGACTGTGATCACATGGCTAGCTTTGTCATTTAACCTGGACATGAAAAGGTTAACATTTTAGTTGTTTTCTCGTTGACAGACCATGCAGCTTTCTCTTCATGATAAATCCACAGAAATTAGTGAACTTGACGTGGTGAATGACAACGTGGCTTTGCAGAATATAAGATTACTTCAGGTAAGCAGCTCGTTCCAAGTTCAAGATGAAGATGCAATTTTAATTCACGCAACGTGTGACGCATTTTTCAAATTAATTGCTATGGTACCTACTATAACGGCATTGTCTTACTTTTATAGGAGAAGCTTTCTTCGCTGTTGAAAATGCCCCAGAACTTACAGTGACGTCCATTAATACATTATATATCTAAAATGAATCTATCCTGAAAGAAAAGATTTCTGATTTTGCAAAAGCACCGTTTCACTTCCTGGAACCTTGTTAGTAATTCTTGTAACAAGTTACTCGACAAGTGCTGTGTCTAATGAACTTTGAAGTAAATAGAATGTGTGAAGTCAGACGTACACCTGCTTGAGTATATATTATTGACAATGAGACCATAATTGGTGGATGATTTTAAAAAAGTTCTGCTAGTCTTTTTCTTGCACACATTCTAACTATATATACGTTCCTGTTAACTCTTGTGACAGTTTTTAGAATTTTATATCAGCGACATTGGAATAAACAATAAAAGAGAGAGATGATCTTTATTGAGATTGCTGTTCCTTGTGTCTACGGAATCTACTCATGAGGGAAAATGGTGGCTTGAATTAAAACCAACACTGAAAATATTACGATTCGTGCTATTTTTGAACTAATACGAAATTTATTCTGAAAGTAACTGGTGAATTTTCTGCTGATGGCATGCGTACCTTTGGACCCGTTTTGACTGGGTCACCATATTGACTTCGTAAATTTTGTTTGCGTATTTTTAAAAAGATATATCTTTTAGCTCCGTTCTTCGACAACTGGATTACCGTAACAAATATGGACATCTTACGACAAACCCATCGAATTCATATACATCAAAGTTTTTTCAAAAGAACTCAAAAGAAAACGTAAAAAGTTCAAGCGATGGTAAATGCCTTGACTGGTCGCAAAGAATTCTAACGTTTCGAGCAAAGGCCTTCCGTCAGAGAAAACGTTTCACTCTCTGAGGAAGGGGCTTTACTCGAAACGTTAGAATTCATTGCGGTCATTCACGGCAATTACCAACCTTGGAACTTTTTACGTTATTTAACATTGTCTACGCAGTATTTTATTTTTATATCATCCAAAGGATAACGTACACTGTACAAGAAAAAAAAGATTGACCGAACTTGACTATCGATCAAATTTCCTAACTGAAATGAGAAATTCAAACTAACAGACTGTTCTACCAATATCATTTGCCCTATCACATATACAGATTTTCCATGGAGATAAGCATTCCAAAACTGTAGAAAATTGACATCGAATTTCCGACATAACATCAAAATTACAACTACGAACTAATTTCGGGAAGTATCTATCACAGTTCTTATATGTTGAAGATGGTTTAGTTCAGTTCCCTGTGCTCTTGTCCAGAATATCAAAAACGGACGGTGTCGAATTCCGTTTAAGTGGAATAGAAAGACACCTGCACACCAGTGAAAATGATGAATTCCGAATTTTCAAATAGATAACGAAAGCCTTATGGTTGGAATTTGACGCAACGTTTCTTGACATGAAGCCTGTTTTCAAACTATTTGTTAACCAAGGTTTAAAATCGATCAAAGCGTGAGCTGAGTTTTCCTGTTTGTGGCTGTATATATCCGACATCAGAAGATCCCAAGAAATCTTCATGCATTTGAAGCATATTCTGGAGACAATTTTCAACATCTTTATTCCTGAAACGTGTTTCGTCATGAGGAAATTCCGCTTGTCGAAGTCGGCACAAATGAGCCAGATAAAGCCAGGTTCCGCTTTGTCAAATTGATATGTGTTAAGAGTTAAAACACTTAACTTGTTTTTAACTGATTGTAAATTTTGATATTTAACTTGCACAAAAAAATGTTTAGCGTAGGTGATTTTGTGAGCGAGACGCCTTGACTACTCCACTTAAACCTTTGTTTAGTCGTACAATGGCCAAAAGTGCTCATAAGCAATTCTTTGAATTGTTTGTTAACGTGCTCGCATGTACTTCATGTCAACCGTCAATTGTTTTGAGAACTACAGACATCTGCTTTTTCTTATTTATGGTAGTTTGGCTGACAGCCACTTTCATGTTTTGCCAATCGGATTTCCCTACTTATTAAACAGTTTTGCTTGTATCAGGTCGAGCAAACATGTTTGCCAACATTCTCAAAATACCATATTGTAAAGTCTTGAATACAGCTCCGATGTTATCGGCCGTTCAAGCAGGAAACAGAAACGTATCCGGTTATATGTCCTTACGGATACCAGTTCCTTCTTATACGCCTGTGTAGTTCACTGGCCCATCATTCTGGTGACAGAACTGCTCTCCTTTTATAAGTCCTCGTCTCTCCTGTAAGTGTTCTCTTTTAAGGATGGGTTAGGATTAGCTGTTAAGTAAATTAATCGTGAAAACTGTAGACATGAATAGTTTAAGTTAGATATTATGTTCCCCATGAAATAGATGTTATCGGCCACTGAAAAGCCCAACAAGGAGCGAGCTAAACCGGCCCACCTACACCTTAGTTTTAGACTTTTTTTTCCGGTTACAGAACTCTCCTGTGTTGTAATTGCTACCAATATACGCTGGGTCCTGCTGCATGAGCGTTGGTTAACGTAAATGGTCAGAACCCGAGGTATCAGCATTGAAATAGATAAAGATGGTAGCGCGGTTGAAGTTGTTGCTGGATCAAACGTGACGTTCACAATTTTCAGGTTTTATTCTGTTACAAAGCGCTCAATTCGAACCAAAAATCGGCGTGGTCAGAGTAGGTGGCCAGGCAGAAGCGAGACTAATGTGTTCGAGCTCATCGCCGACATGTCAAGGTGGGGTTTTTTGGCTGGTTGTACCCGAGTGACCTTCAGTCACATTGAACCAGCAGGTATATCGCGTTTATGAAAGGAGTTTTACGTTCTGTTTTTAGGAAGGAGTTCGGTGTACTCTTCCTTGGGACATTCTTAAATTCGTCGGTCTCTTAAAAGCCTTTCCGGTGACCATTATTGCAAATACTTCACATATAAAGGGAACAATGTGAGCAGAAAGGGCGGAAACATGTTGTGCAGAAAGCGGTAATTTCTATCAAATTCCCAACACGAAAACATTGAGTAGCTTTTGGTAACTTTAATGTTAGGAAATTTACAAAGCTGAACGAACGTTTCGTACTTCAACAAGATGATGTCACGTGTGCATACTCCCAAACTGATATCAGGTCTCACAATATGTTTAAAAAAACCTCCAAAATGTATTACTGATATGTACGGGAATAAAATAAGTTTAGTCAAACAGTGCATCAGTCTTTTATCATGTACTTGGTAATTTGTTTCATAAATATATTATTACTATAGGATGATTATTGTTGTTTAATAAATATAGTTTGGCTTAATTACCAGAAGTCTACAATAAAGTACAATTTAAATTTTAAGATCACTACTAAATTGTAGCCGAGAGATGTAGAACAATTTCTCTATATGTTGTTTGAAATGATATCATGTATGCTGACATTTTCATTCAGAATTGTAAATTAGCGGCCTTTTTTAAAAAGGCCTTGAAGGGTTTCAAATAAGTCCCCGGCCAAAATGAGCAATTATTTGTAAACTATATAATACCACCGTCTTACATCAAACAAAGTGAATTAAAATTAAGGATTCGTAATTCGACCAGGCAGTGTTCTAGGACATCGTTGAGCGGCTAGGCAACTGATCGTACAGCAGTTTGGAGAAAGGTTATTATTGATGAAGAACTGTGATGTTTCCAAGTCATCTTCAAAATCAAATGAAGAGTATTTACTAGCCTTGGTTTACATAATCTCAAATTCGTTAATCAATTAAAAGAACGGCCTTTCCTTTAACAGAATTATCCTTTGTGGTGTTTCATGCAAGACTAGTGAACTGAAAACTAATCTTCAGCACCAAAAAAGTTCTGCGTGGGTAGATGAAAAAACTTGGATTAAGTTTTAAGTAGTTTTTAGCCGTTCTAAACTCCAAACCAGATACTACGGCTGCCGGCTAAAAGCCCACTTAAAATCTCTTTACAAAGCTTTAAGAGCCCAAAGCCAAATTATAAGTAGCAGTTTATCTTTTGTCGGAAACTGTCGCTTTCCTTTCATTTTAATTTCCTTCATTTTATGTTCAATTTTTTTATTCAAGAAACGTAGACGTACGAGAAAGCTCGGGATATTTTCTGGGATTACTCAGCAAGAACAAATGGCGAAACATTGCGTGACAAACTTGTTAATTGTTTAAATGCCACGAATAATTCCTGGTTCGAAATCAGTCACGCGATCTGTAAATTCGATAAAAAATAGGGACAAATTATCTGTGCAAAAGTGCACTCCAGCAAAGTTATTCAATGTTTGAAAATATTTCTTCCGTGCAAGAGTGTTCATGACTTCCCAATGTTCAATGAGAGAGAGCCAGAAAGAGAGAGGACAAACAAACGTTTGGTAAGGGGCAGATGTTTCAAATAAGTACATATTTACTGGCTTACTTAAGCCATCACTTGTCAGTTATCAGTTCAATGTTGAGGAGGAATCTCCATGTGATATTTCCCTACGATACGATATACCGTGTGCTTTTCTTATCGAATGCAATAAAAATGATTTTTCGCTTATTGTTTGATTCCTGAATTCAGTCAATGATCGCATTGCGTGATTGCGGTCAAAAGCGGAGTTTTCTAGACTTAAATAAACAACAATTAAAGTGACATTCGATACAACTTGGATAAACAAGCCAAGTATGAATGACTGAAACTTCAATTTTTCTTTATTGTACGTGAATTGAAGTTTGACTTCAGCTTCCGTTTCAACTTCCAATCAATATTCTTTTTCTTATCTTGTGATGATTTTTAACACCGTTAAGCCCTTGAAGAGCGGAAACCCGGGCAGGAGGGAGTGGCGACTGCAAACTAGGAGCCAAACAAAAACGTTTTTCAGTCGTAGAGATTGCAGGTGCCAAGGATGGGAAGGATCACGAGACAATTTTGAAAGAAACGGGGGACCAGCAGAGAAAACCGAACGATAACAAGCGAGCAAAATCCTAAAGAAACTATCGCGTTAGCAACTACTGTGTAAATCGAAACGAAAACAAAACCAGCATGTTCACCGTTGTTGGGCAGATCCTCCGTTTGGTCATCCACTTTCTCGAGATTAGCTGTCTTTTCGTCATAGGACGAATTCTGGTTCGTTTATCTTGCGCAAGAAAATTGATCATTAAAAGTATGAACAAGATTGCAAGCGTTCCTTTGCCTGTCGAACTCTACTGGGACTCTCTGTTTTCCTGGGACATGATGAAATCTCTGTGGGAGCTGGGTGTCTTGGATATCAGGAAGACAGCTACTCGCGGGAAGCCAACTCCTAACCCGGTACTGGTGGATCCAGACACTGGTAATGAAATAGAACTTTTGAAGATAACGAGTCGTCGCAAACTGCAAGTTCTGGCTTTTGGAAGCTACTCCTGTCCAGTGTTCAGATTAAAATTTGACGAATTAAAATCCATCGCTCAGGAGTTTCGCCGAATCGCAGATTTCATGATAATATATATCGACGAAGCGCACCCAGCAGATGGCTGGTCCTTTAAAGTAAGATTATATTTCAACTTAGTGCTGTAAAAGTATAAATTATCCGTTAAAATTATTAATTTTTCAGATTAATTGTATTTCAAATGTACTATATTTGATATAATTGTAAATACGTGTATTAAATAAATCCAAGGTTTGTCTAACGGCACTTAAAATGATGAACTCTTTCTGGAAAGAGCCACAAACCGGGTCACTGGTTTACAAAAGAAGCTAATACCCCTCTGTTTTTTATTGTTTTGATTTTTTCCAAGGATGACATTCCTATCTTCAAACATTGTACAATGGAAGATCGCTTAAAGGCCGTGAAGAAGCTGCGTGCTTTTGACGAACAACAATTGATCAGGGTTTATGCAGATTCCATGAAGAACGAAGCTAGCAAACTGTTTGGTGTCAATACTATTCGACTTTATGTCATCCAAGACGAGAAAGTTGTTTACGAGGGAGGAATTGGTCCAATTGACTACAGGTTGGGCGATGTAAAACAATTGATCACCAACGTCTGTACTTTGGTCTGACTAGTTATATCTGGGTCCTTAATAGCGACATTCCGTCGCATTTTGTCTCATTCAAACATGTACATATGTAACCTAACCTGCGATGAACAAACTCATAAATGCAATAAAACACAAGAATGTGTTCTCGTAATATGGTTGAATTGCACCAATAAACACAATCGGGGGGTGTGGTAACAAGGATTCAGAAAAGAAGAAAAGTAAAAAAAAGTTATTACATCCTCTCCGTATTGTGATTTCATTTTGCGACCTCCAGTGAAAGGTTTTTGATTTAAGAGCTCCCCAAATCCCCCCAAATTGTATTCTTACCGAATATATCACAAAACGGACGCGATTTTCTTTATAAATATGGGAGATTTTCTCGGGCGAAATAATTTGTCCCATCAATGGAGGTGGGGGGAATTGCCCCCCGCCCTCTCTTTGGTTGTGCCCCTGAACGTTATGCCTATTAATTAATTTCTGAATTCTTTTTGTCCAAACATTTCCCTCTGACCTTTCAAGGTGATCGCTGCATTCTCTTATATGTCGATGCTTTCGAAGTGCTTTACCCAAGAGTGCGTTGTTGAGAATTACTTGCAGGTAGCTACTTTTGCGAACGACATTTTTCTTGTGGCGAGTAGTTTTTGACTACATTTTCAAGCAAGTACCTGTAACTTTAGTTAATCACAATTTTTCTAAAGTGGAGAAATGAGCGGTACATTGAAAAAAAAAAAACTATACAGCAATCTCGTTTCGCTACTCATGAAATTTCTCCATCAAGAAGTCACGAAAGAGTCGGCTAGCAAGCGCAAATAAATATTTCACACAAACAACTATATTCCATGTCAACTTGATAACTCTGCCAAACACTTATCCTTCTGTTGGTTCTTTGTTCCTTTTGCGTCAACTGCGTCGAAATTTGTGGTCCTAGTCACGAACATGGATACAAGGTAGCAATTTCCTAATAGCGAATTAGCGAAATAGTCCGCTAAAGTTTCACAACGGTAGCTGTAGCAGTAGAAAACTACACCAGTTGATAAATAGCCAAAATAGTAGCTGACTAAATTTTTCGATACTAGTTGTAATTTCAGGGGATTGCAAAATATTTGAGGTCAATTCAACCATTATCGTTTTTATACCCGCTAGTGCCTTGGCTGTGTCCAAACCAGCTTGGATTAAGTTTTATTGCAGAACCGAAATGAGATGTTTTTGGATTCAGGCGCCAACTAGTGAGTGCACTGTGCCCTATGACCTTGCGCGCACAACTAGAAAGGGCAGCGTCTGATTTAATTCACGCGCAGAACGCTCTGACTTCTGCTAGCGTCTGCGTATGAACCTGTAGAAATTATTTTTTGGCATAGAAATGATGTCGTTAACTGAAATTGTGATCACGGGTTGTGAATCTCGGTTCAGAAGCATACACAGACAGCATATACTGATATACTTCAGAAGCATATACTGATGGTGGCATGCCGCTCGTAACCTAGTACTTCGATCATTTCACCAGTATTGAGAAAGTTACGGATTCTCTTTCCCAGTGGGGCTCAACAACATTTTCTGAGGGTTTAAACTTGATGAACGAGAATCGTCTGCCATAACTCCAAGCTCGCGTGCGCTTAACACGAATACACAACATTCTTAATGTAAAGAAAAGCGTTTGGCGTCCGTCACATATAAAGAAAGAAAATCCCTAGGCTTAAGGCCAATGTTCTTTGAGTTCACAGCTCTCTTTCGTAACACCGATAACAATTGCGGTAGGTAGTGAATTCATGCAATAATTCAGAATTTCTTATGCGGCGCACAACTTTTTCACAATTCCAAAGGATAAAGTACACTTCCCAAGAAAGCTTAACCACGCATTGAATCAGCTCTAGCAGTCTAGGTTAAGCAAAAACTACGGAATTTTTAAGATTGCGTGACTGTACACTTGTTTTCTAAGGCTTAATATACAATCACTCTTTGCGTCACGATGAACTGGTAATTTGCATTTCCCTGCACGCAAACAGTGACGTTAGTTCATGATCGAATCATGAGAGAAAATTCCTTAAATGAAATCCACTTGGTTTATTTAAGTAACAAAAGCCTTAGAGGGAACCGTCCTCCATAATTCGTTTCTTTCCAGTTCAGCTAATTGTTTTATTTGACTTCTTGACCCTCATGAGGAATAAGGTTTCCTTGAAAAAACAAACCTTCAACCTGCTGAAGATATGTTGATTTTCTTTAATCTTTTATTTCGAACCTGCAGCACCGAATATGAAAATACTAAGCGTGTTTTAGTTCAAATTTTGATTCACTCGTGTGGTCTCTGACAACTCCTTCCAATTAAACCGACATGTATGCTACCAGGTTAAGTACTTGTGGCGTGCACACCAACTCCCATGCAACCAGGAACTCCATAGAAGCGAAAGTTAAGTCGTTGGAAGAGAATGGTCTTTGAAGTACATCCTTCTTGGCACAAATGAGCTCGGCGAAAACTAAAATAAGAAACTTCGTCTTTGACAGTATTTAAGTCTGTTTAAATTTAGAATTGAACAACGAACTTGCATTGCACCTTGTTTCACTCAGAGTTTGTCGATTATGTATGTTTTACAACAAAGCGAAAAGCGTGTACGTGATGGCAAATTCAGTCCGCTAAAATCTTGGCAGCAATAAAGACAATTTAGCGAAAGAACGGTAACAGTCCGTTGAAGTCCCCTGAGATAAAATATAAGTAAATTCAATTTAATATTTTCTCCTTGTCATATGTTTTTGTGATATTTTTCGGTATGGGATTTGTCCTAAAAACGAGAATATGCTCTCAGAAAAACAAAACAAAACAAAAAAAACAAACAAAAAAAAACATTGGTAATTAAAAAAAAAAAAAGAGTTTGCGTTCTGCTATGATTTGTGGTTGAGCCTAAACTATACAACTGCAGAATCGCCTTTTACTTAGTCATGGCTTAGTTATGGTTATGGGTTCAGTTATATATGTAATGCTCAATAGTTTATTCATTTTTATGGAATTTGTTTTGTGTCAATCAAAAGACATGCCTATCCAAAAGTCTGAGCAACTATACCGCCACGTAACTCACGATCCCCGCAAAAATATCACCAGAGTATTTCAAGTCAAGACATGAAGAAAGATAAAAGTTATATAATTTCGGTTTCATTTCAACATCATCTCCAAATCAAGTACCTTCAACAAACTAACCTAGTTCGATAAAGCAAATATTCTATTTGACGTCCAAGAAGATTAAGAAAATTAAGTCTGCATGTTGGGTTTTATATAAAAACGAATATACGGAATTATGGTTCAAGTCATTTATTCACAAATAGTATTTTGTATTAAATGGTTTCGACTGAAGCGAAATGTGCACTAAATGTGCACTATCTACGAATTAATCAGTGACTATGCAGCTCGATTTGGTCTTTATTGGAGCTTGTCGCCGCCGTAATGTTGAGAGACACAGCACATCTCTGTAAACACCACCATGATAAAATGGGATGTGGCAGATAATATACCATACACTCGAACACGCAGCTGAGTAAAGGGGTATAAAACCCCGTTTGAAAGGTTGTGTTTAAGGTAGTGTAGTATGTCGCTCACTTTGCTCTTATGATGGCAACTGATGTTTATATATCCTCAGAACAAATTTAGTTTCTCAGTGTCATTCCGTTGACTAGCTAGAATAAAAAGCTAAACAGCTGTCCGAAGTTGCTGATTGACCAAGAGTCAAAGGCAATACTCATTTAGTTGTCACTTCATATTAATCAAAACTGTTTAATCTTTTCACGGCTATAACCGTCTGGCATTAGCCATAGTAAAATTATCAGCGTATGTCAGAATACAATAATCGAAGACTGTCTCCGCCGCGAAAGAGTTAACACACTACTAATTCTGACGTAAGCCCACTTGAAAATTTATAACTGTACCGCTTTGACCGGTTAGATGAAAACACGTAGATGGTAATTCTAAACATACATTATCATAAGGTGAAATAGAATGGCTACAAATTGTGTTTGGATGCAAAGTAAATTCCCCGTCTCGATATCATCTGATCTTCCCAATCCGGCTGAGTGAACTGACTACTTCATAAAAATAATGACTCGTGACACTGATTTTTTGTCAAACCAGTGATCCTTGTGTACAAGTTTTCCTTGAGAGCCTGTTCTTTGATGTTTTCTCGTGCTAATAATCAGCTTCTTACGTTAACTAAAGATCTCTTTTTTAAACATTTTCCCATATGTTAAGTCGGTAATCTGGAACATTCTGCGACGCCCGTACGAAAGTCTAGTCACGAATTTCCAAACACCGCGAAAGAAGTTATTTTTATCCTCCTCTGCTGAAGCAACAATAAATTCGAGCTTTAAATATAGCATGTCTATACGGAGGAGTAACAAAACACACAGCTTGGGGGGTGAATTGTTGAATACGACTTGAACAGGATATGGTTAAATGTTGTGGTAAATTCCTGCTATTAGCTCAACAGATCAAATATCAGGGAATGGAGCACTGCGTGTAGGTATCCTAACTTATCTTTTGACGACAAAGAGGATTTAAATGAACCTTGCCAGCGTTCGCGTTGGCAAGTGACCACGTGCGCATGCCTCACATAGTCCCTTGACAGCTCCGCCTTCCAATCTTGTTCTTTGTGTATCGATCAAGTGGTGGTGATTGCTGCTATAGTGCTACTTGGACAAACTACGTCGGGGCAAAAACGCCTCCAAATGATAGATTTAGAAGCTTACCTAGATATCTGATGCCCGAACTCGTTTGCAATTTACAGAAGTCATCCAGATTGGAGTTTTAGCGTATATAATATTCAAGAGAATTCAATCTCTGACCTAATTCATCACAACCCCTGTTGTTTTTCTAACGTAAACGGCAGCCTTTCTATTTATTAAAAACATTTACCAACTTTCGCTTGTTCGAAGAAATCTGTCACTTAGCTATAACCGCACCAATATTGTTTCTCAAGAGGACTATTAAAAATATTGATCATTTGCCATATAACACTATGAACGCTAGTACAAAACAAATACATATACGAGATAGAGTTGGTTTGAGAAAAGAGTGCTCAATGCGTTATTTGGCAGAGCAGGATTTACAGAAACACGGAATTAAGCTAAATTCTGTATATATAAGTATATATATATGTATGTATCCTTACAAAATAGTATAATTTAAAAAACCCAGTGTGCAGAATATAATAGAGCAGCTCGTGCTTCAAATAGAAACAGCAGCCTAACAGATATACTCCAAACGAAAACATTGACATTTTATCTATGAGGAATTAATTAGACTGTTCGATTGTTGTGGTTAGGAAAGCGATGTCAGTCATGGTGTTGAATGGTGGCGAATATTGGAACAAATGACCTTCTTTAGGGCCAAGGAAGAGTTGTGGATCAATAATCATATACTTTTTTAACAGGTTATACTTCTAAGCACGTTCCGCCTCGAATTGAATACGAATCTATTCTCCGCGACAGTCTTTAGTTAACAGGTGGCGTTCTCAGTTCTCAGTCAACATGCCGAATTCCCTATCTATCTTATTTCTAAAAAAGCATTCGTCGGCTGTTTGATTCCACTAAAGTATTTCTCGTATATTTCGATCATATAATGAACTAATGGCGAGATGTCATATTTTGACGCCAAAGGGCAAAGTGTACTGAAAGCTACCTCTTCTTTTTTTAAGAGTCGTAAGCTTTATATTAACCCCAATTCATAAGCTTGACCTTAGGAATGAAGACCAAGGGCACAGTGGATATTCAATTCAAGTCCAAAACTGCCATCAGATACTTAAAAGTGATGGCCTTACAACGTTCTGAAGTGGTTTCAGAAAATGACGCGAGCGTTGACAGGAAACCGATCTATGGCATAGCTGACGGCTAATTGAGGTTCGGAGTGATGAGATATGATAGGATTATAGGCCCGTTCGCTTGAGATAAACGTGTCAGTTATGCAATAGCATAAATCTTATGAGATATGAGTCTAGCCATCGAAAAATAAACTACACAGAAATCTGTATCAGGTCAAATGAACTCGTCTTATTCTTAGTCTGTTGAATTAAAAGTATTTCTTGTACCATGGATACTGTAGACGTTGGAAGGTGGAATTCACAGGAGAATGACTAATGGGATTATTATTTTAACACCTGTATTCGGTATCCAAAGCCGGTATTAGATCTTCCAACCACTTGAATAGTGGAAGGGAATCAAAACAGCCATTCTCCAGCCATTCCATGTTCTGACTAAAATAACGTAGCAAACTTCACGCGTTTGGCTATGCAGTCTTCACAAGCATGACGACACTGTGGAAGTGACTCTGTTTATCAGTTTATTTCATCTTGTCCAAAGGTTTCACATGTCGTGATGTGCCATTTCTTTCTAACTTCTTGCCATACTCGAGATAAACGCAATATCAACAAAGCAACAATCTGTTACGCTAGGCGTGAAGGTATTTAAATTATTGGTTTACAAGACAGAGATTAAGTAATACATCGATGTATCTCAATAAGTAATACTTCGACACATTTCACAATAACTACAGTTGCGAGGCACGAGTGTTCTTGCAAACTAGTGAGTTCAGTATTTCGTCCAGTTGCTTTTCGGTTGCGTCAGTATTTACTTAATGCGTGGGTTCCTTGCTTATTTATGTTGGGCGCCGCAAATGCATCAGATGTCTCCTAACTCCGTCGAAATTAAAAGACGTTGGTCCTGGAGCATTCTGATACGCCAGGGTATTCCCATCGATGATGAGTATTCGGTTTGGGCATCCACTGTAGGTCAAGCTCGCTTCGTTATCAATGGTATCTGCATACAAAGGGATGTCTTTGGGTAACAGGGATCGAAAGCTCTGAGCAGCTTTGACGCGGTCCTCGATTGAACCGTGTCTGGCAATCTTGTAGTTGTTCTTTAAAAATAAAAGAAAAAGAAATAAGAAAAACATGTCAGACAGCAATCAAAGCAACACTTAAATTTGTCAGGATGTTCTTGCCGTCTGCTGCGTAAAATTTCAGTTTGATAAAAGTGTAACGATATGAAGGATACTAGATACGAAGGATTCTTTTCCTCACTTTCACTAAAGGTAGTACAACTTTAATTATCTTTGCTTCGTAACATAGGCTTGTCTTGCGCTCCATCACAAATCTTTATTAATCATCGCTCCAAAGTCACGCAAGCTTCGAACAAATTCCCTTTTCAGCGAGTTCAAATACAAGCTGTATGTCGAATCTGTGCAATACTTACTTGGGAGGATAATGCTCATGCAGCAAACGATCCTATATTTCTTATTTAACTTAATTTTAAGCATTCACTAGTTCAGTCGTTTTCTGGGGAAACTTAAGATCAAGCCTGGCTTATGAAGTCATATTCCGGTTTGCAAGACTTTTAACATTAAGCAGAAGCTAGTCCCTTCAAAACACCAAACAAATACCTTGTTTTTATTCGAAACACGACGTATTCTCAAGTTATTTTCAAACAGCTGAAATTTGACGTCTTTCCTTACATTTCTCTATTTTCTACTTTGTTTAAATAGTTTGCCAATCCTACACTGTCTATTATGATTAAGCCTCAGTCGCTGATATTTTGACAATTATATGTGTGAACATTCTTTGCTTCATTTCACTTTTTTTTTTTTTAGGGAAAAAAAATCTTCTAATCTTACCTTCATTCGCCAGCCATCATCGGGGTGCGCTTCTTGAACGTACACGAAAACAAAATCGGCGACGGCCGAAAAGTCGCGGTGAACATCGTGAACTTGATCCATTTTAGCTATAACAACTGGGCAAGTACAGCTACCAAACACCACGACAAGAGGACGCGCGGGCTTGGCAAGATCGAGCAAATGAACTTCCTGCTGCATCTCTTCATCTGCAATTATCAATTTTGGGTTGGGTGCGATTTGCCCAACCTTGGAGTCCTTGTAAATCTCGTAGAGTCCGTATTTCCAAAGTGTTTTCATCATGGGCCAAGTGAATAGGGAGCTCCAGTAGTTATCAATTGGCATTTTGATGGAGGCCACTCGGTTCATTTGTTTCACGACGAATCCCTTGAGACATGGTATCTGAACAGCAATATTTCCGAGTAGGTACAAGAAGCAAAGCTTCACGAAAAGGGCAGTGGTAGAAATCGCCTTCAAAACCATAGTATCTTAGCCCTTTCAGTTCCAGAGAAAAAAGCTTGCGTATTAGTTCTTGCTTACACCTGAGCGAGTCAGTTATGCAAGCTAGTCAAACGGCCAACCCTTATTTATGCATTATATCCGCCTCCAGAATAATTGTCCGACAAAGTTTATTTTTACAATTTCTTCCCAGTGTTATCCTGCGATAGAATAAAATCAGCAATGACCCAGGGTCATTCGCGCGCGTTCTTAAAATAGACGTCACGCTATCAGAAGGACTTTGCATATTGTCTTTGCAGGTTAAGGTGCCTTTGATGCATCCAAGGTTTCATCGCAGAAGACGCTTGCTCAGTTCTTCGTGAAGAACATATCCGGCCCTCTTACAATGTGTGGAGAAAAAGAGACTTTGTTACATATCGTGACTTCTGAAAAATCACATGTCTGCTTAATCCAATACCAGGTGTTCTTTATCAGAATAAATAATCTAGAGTGATAACATTATTAACAGTACAGATTCTGGGTAGAGACTACTGGTACCACAAACTTCAGTACTTCCCTACCTAGAAGCTGAATCACAGTTCTTCCCAACGAATTTCCTGTTGGCGGGATTTTGTAGAGCTTTTTTCCGTGGCAACATCAATAAATGCAGGAGTGCACAGCCAGAATTGCTGTCAAAACGAATGTCACGCTATAGACTCATTGGTAATAAAAACAAACACCGGCTGAAATCCTTTGTTTAGCTTCACTCTTTATTTCACAAGTGCAAATTTTTAAAACATTCTTGGCATGATACCATAAGTCTGGCGCAGCCTGGATTCATGCGACTGCGAGATAAAAGAGGCAAGACTTCATCAAAAATTGCTGAACTATATAGTCCCATAATTTGATTTTATTTTCCATGAGCATGAACATTCGAGGCCTTGGCCTAGCAGCTGGGCACGACACACAATCTTCCATGAACTTATTATGACTTATTAATTTCGAATTTTACTTCTGGGTTATTGGGGAGCCCACTGGGAGCCTAAAGTTGATAATCAAATTTAACTAGCAGTAGTGATACCGAAAAACTACTATGTAATGCGTTCATCACCTTATAATGTAAACAAACATGCATTAGAGCAAGAAGTTTAACGTGTTAATTAAACCACGCGATCTGGAAAGCGTAGCGTTGCGGAAGCAATAGTGAATGAGCAAATGACAGTGAATAATCGATCAACGTTGATCTATTGAGAATCAATCAATCTGTTTCATGGCACTTGAGGGAGTTGTATTGTGGAAGCGAACTCTAACCATTGTTACCGGCAAGAAAGCAAAATGCAAACATATGCCGACCTTATCAGCATGAACCCTGAGAACTTAACTGGGGTGTGAGACCAGGTTTGCATAGCGTGACTCCAAAACTAAGTTGGCATACACAGTCACGCACGTCACGCGAACTTCGAAATGCTGGAACTAAGATTGTTTTTACGGGCTACACCACGTACCGAGATATCGTGAAATGAGCTTCTCTATCACCATTCAAACCGGGGTTTAGGTTTCAGTAAAAATTGGAAACCTGCAATGTTTGGTTAAAAATAGCCTCATCCAATGTGACCTCCAACTAGGTTCAGTTAACGAAACCATTTAAGGGAAAGATTTAAAATTCTCATGATATCTGAAATGGTGACTGAGCCATAAATTTTGCCAAAAAAGTCTAAATGTATACCAAACAAATGACTTGAAATATATGGATAGTATTATCGTTGATAAAGCCCATATCGTATAATTAAAAATTATCGATGACAGCGTGTCAAATAATGGTACTGAATGAGTTATTATAGGCTGTGAAAAGTATTGAATGATCATGCAATGTATAACAGCGCACTTGCAATTCAGGCGCGTGTAACTACATCCACGGTAAATTTTCGAAACTGGGTCGGAATTTTTGGCGATAGGAGCAAACTTCAGCAACGAAAATAAATAGCTCAGTGCTGCAGGATACAAATGCAGGAATAACTGAATTTTGAAGGTGACTCAACCTTACTCTTCTATGACCCGGGATTCCATCTTTGAAACATTGAGCGCTTAAGATCTGGTAAACCTAGCAATTCTTTTTCTCGCGCTTGCAATGTAATTTAAATAAGTTTATTGGATTGTCTGTGCGATAGAATATACCAGGGTGTAGCTCACCTCGCAACAAGAGTCTTGCAACAAAAAATGTTCCTGCAAAGAGAATCATTTTACTGCAGCAACCGTCGCCAAGTTGAACTTCTTTCACGAACGTTCTCAAAATTTCGATTGTGAATCGTCTTGGAATGGTTTGTCCGTTCCATAAGACAATGTTTCGACATTAAAACTCAGCATTCAATGCTTGCAAGGTTTGTGTCGCTTCTCACCTCTTCTAGCAAAAATCTTCGCAGACTTTTCATTTTCTTTCACAGCGTGGTAGACGTTACAGTTGTTGAAGCGTTGGAAATTAGTCACGGTGGGAACAATAAGTTGGCACCAAACATGGCTCAGAGGCCGGAATTTAGCTCTCTCAAAATTAATCAAATTAATCAATTTTTTGTGGAAACCATTGCAGAGAAGATATAAGATTAAGAGAGCCATATTTATGTATAAGACAAAACTGGTTTTTGCTTTTGCTACTGGCACTAAAATTACTGTTCTAATCTTAGTATCTTAGTATAAGCTAACGACGTGAATCTTGCCGTCATAGCTTTGATCGATATCTTTGAATTTTCTTGCCCTCTGGCTATGTAGAAAGAATGGAATCGCATCGGCAAAGCGAGGAAAACTTACAGCATGTACTGGAGAGTAAGACTGGTATTCATCTATACTCTACCTGTCGGAGACCACTGTCTGAAAGTTGATAAAATAAATTTTTCCAGGCCAAGGAACACCTAGGGAGAATTTAAGATTGTATTTACCTAAATTAATTACATAATTGTTTAAGGGGATCCTCCATGATTTTAAGATGTCTGCCAGATGTTAGACACCGAAATAAGAGACGGCCATGCATGAATTTCTACATCAAAAGTAACGCTTTTAAGTTTAAATAATTCTACGTTTTCTGAGCTACTATGAAAGGAAAAATACCGAAATGTTCAACAGCAAACGTCAAAGACTTCATTGTTAAAGAACAAGTGCATCAGTAAAATCTTTGCCTTAGGTCACGTCCTTTGCCTGTTTTTAGGTCGATATTTTATTAAGAGCCGAAAGAATTAGGCGAACTTACTCCAATAAATCATGACAAAATGACCATGTAGATTATCTCTTAGAAGTTCTTATCACTACGCCAAATTTTTAAAATTGACTGATCTCTTTTTCGAAATAGCAATGAGGTAAATCTCTTGATCACATATTGTTAGTTAAACTGAGTTTAGAAATTGGCAAATAATGAACACGTGAAAAGACGTTCGCCTTGTCGAAGGACATCACTTAGGAATCGTAAGGAATGAAGAGAATTTTCAGATATCGTTCGCCAGCTGATCCAGTAAACATGGTCTTTCACAGGCTAAAAGAGTACAATGGAAACATTTCCAAATTTCTTAAGTGTTGTCGTTATTCGAACAACCTGGCTACTTACGTTCTTGGTTTTATTTGAAGGACATAGCCTCAGATCGTACCCCTCTCGGTTCGTTCGTTTGAAACCACCTATATAATAACCTCGGGAACCAGGCTATAGATATGAAGAACCAATGTACACTTAAAAAGAATCCAGAAACTCTAGGACTTATATCAAACTTTCGGCATCGAGAACTCAATATAGCTTTTCGTCACTTCAAAATTTGTGCGACGGCCAAAAGTTTCCAAAATCTATTGTTGTTGTCACATGCAGGGCTCACATTAAGAGTGAGAAGTTACCATGCAATGCAAATGCCTCACATCGTTCAGTATCGTCACGACATTTTGTCAGTTCTTGCCACAAGTGGCTCGGAAGACATAACCACGTTTTAGTTTTAATATATCTCTGGGAGACCAATTTCATGCACACTTAACATCAAACATTGTAAAAATAGGAGAGAATGCAAGCGTTAATGCGATTTAATTAGATTTGTGCATGTTATTTGTTTTCTGTGGTTCAAGAGTTTAAATCAAGTAGCTTAATTGATGGTTATTAGTAAAACGAGCAGGGTATTGATTAAGTTGGTTTAATGCTCACGAATATACGGGACAGGTTAAGAAAATATAGATATACCAGAGTCACATCCCAGCTTAAGCCGTACAGACTGCAACCTTATCTTCTAACAAAACTGCAAGTGTTCACTTTTGAAATATCAGTCAATACAACAGACTAACTTAAAAAAAAAACAAAAAACAAGTTGCGTGATGGTATCGGGTAAGGACCACTTGAACGAGTTATGTCCACTCAAAATTGTCTCCATCTACCCGTAAACATGGTAATTTTATGAAGAAATATATTATTTGCTAATGTTGATAAAGAGACTACGTCATCGGGTAAAATTAACAAAAGCCAAATATTACAAACTTATAGGTCCAAATATTTCAAGTATAGGAGTAAGCTACAACCTTTTAATGTCACATTGCACCCTACTTTCTTGCAGGCGAAAATTCTCTCATCAAAACTTCCAAGTGTCTGAATGGTGAGAAAGGAAATAATCATTTGTGATAGAATACAGTATTCCTGTAAGCGGATGTTCAATTTTGGTGTAAAAATGCCTACTAAAACAATTACGTTATGAACAGCAAGTGTCAATCCAATATGTGGCCTTTTGATATGCGTACAATTGTCTGTCTACCCACACAGTATAACTATGTTTGACACGCAAGTGAGTAGCAAGTTACATGGAAGGTATAATTTGGCTGGTATAACTACTGTCTGCCAGCACCTTGAAGCAAGAATAACCTAGCAAGAATTTTTTGGGCCAAGTAATGTGAGGTGATGGTAGAGGATATAAACTACATAAGGGGTGCACGGATATGTTCCTTTGGGAAATTTTAAAATTCAAAGGCCGCTCGACCGCTATTCTTGTATTGTACGGTTTACAAAAATTAGAGCCATTCCATATACAGTACGTGTGCTTCCAAAAAGTCCTTAAAATTTGAGAAATATTTTTCACCTTTATTCACCCAATAATTAGAAATTTGTTAGCGCAATTTTTTTTTCAACATTTAACACCAGCTGGCTAAAGTCGAACGAAGTTGTTACGTCGCCGAGTGACTATGTGAGGAAATTAATTTTGATCGATACGCGTTCCATCAAAGAAAACCGTGAAACGATCCCGATACCTTTTCCCTGTGTAAAACATGTTCCCAAATTAAAGAAACCAACTGTTTTTTGTGAAGAGAGAAATGAAGAGGTATATCCGGTGATACTTCATGAATCCTCCACTGATGACCGCTTGCTTTCCATGCGAATTCAGTCTTGAAGAAACTAGATTTGTTACGAAATTGGCACTAAAAGTCAAGGCATAAATTTCACATGTTTGATAAAGTTTATATCCTTTTTAAACCATATAAAAATATACTTATAAATACTTCTTACAGAAGAAATCACTACGATAAGTGATCTCAAAGAAATGGAGGATTTTTCAGTTTTTAGTTCATACTTGTTATAAGTCCATTGACGGTAAATTTAAAGAAAAGAGTTAAGAAGCATCAGAAAGGCTTCAAGTGTTTCTGAACAGCAATCAATCAGAAACATTGCATTGTTCTTCAAAGGCGAACGAATAAGAGGTTAGATTGCAAACCCAATGGATAACTCCATATACTGAGTCTATTGACCACATAAAAAGACGTTCTCTTCAGTTAACGAGCAACTTTCAGTTTCGCTCACTCTCTGGATCTTTCAAGCTTTAAATTTTTGCCCGGCAATTTTTCGATAATATGCCCATCATCTCCTAAGTTGACTTCAGGGTCGAGGTTCAGCTACGACCTCAACGTAGCCTAATGCTTTAATCTATTGAGTATGTGGATTTTATTCTTAGAACTGTAGATTTTTCGCCCTCCGACTTTGAGCGCGTGGCTAGCCTCTAAGACATCGTTCGGGCACTTTTTGGTTAGTCTGCTGTCGTTCTCTCCTCAACCTCAATATCTTAGGTGGGAGAAATTAACAGCACCTTGTCAGAGAGATAAAAATAAGTGCAAACGCGTTATGCTTTGTATGCGTTCAGTTCCATTTTCAATCTTGCAGTAAGATTTTAGAATCGTTATTAGATACGAAAAGAAGAAAAAGAAAAAAACACGACATCTTTCTCGTAACTTTATTTTGATTGGTATGTTCAAGATTGTCAATGAGAGACTTGGTAAGATATTTCTTTTGACATCGCAATTAAGCATTACATCAGGCTTTCAAGTGCACGAAAAGTACTTTTCTTAAAAACCGTCATCTGTTCAGAAATCATTACCTTACTTTATCTTCATCAAATAAACTTACTCCTGAACTGCTCTGCTACCTATTGAACATTATATACTGGTACAATAGGTTACATATAAAATCTGACAACCAAAAGGAACTTTTTCCAATAATTTTCTTTACAATCCTTCGGGGAACCTGCCGTTTTCGTACTGTTATATCGTAGTGAACGTTCACCATAGTTGTATAATAATTTCTTTATCTTGATTTTCGTATGAATATGTTTTATACCAAACAGTAGCGTAGCCAGAGAATCTGTGATCCCAGGGCCTGGGAAGCACACTAATTAGGGGGTCCGGGGGCATGCCCTCCGGAAACTTTTTCGAATTCTTGGGTTTCTGAAAGGGTATTTCCTGCATTTTGTGGGCGCTATTCTCGTATTTTAGGCTGCGGCGCCGAGCTGGATTCGAAGGCTTCAGTAGGCGTTAAACTCGTACAGATCTTCCAAATTATGAAACGATAACTTCACAATTAACCTACACTGCCGAAGTCAACTGAAAAATGTTGACTCGAGCGGGATTTGAACTCGCACCTTTGGGATACCGGTCCGCCGCTCTACCTGTTGAGCTATCGAGGCCACAGGGATTGGAGGCGAGTTTTGTCTAATTTAACTGCACGAGATATTCTGTGGACTCGATAGCTCAACAGGTAGAGCGGCGGACCGGTATCCCGAAGGTGCGAGTTCAAATCCTGCTCGAGTCAACATTTTTCAGTTGACTTCGGCAATGTAGGTTAATTGTGAAGTTATCGTTTCATAATACCCTGAAAATTATTCTAAAATAGAATCTTCCAAATTGCTTTTTTAAACTACGCGATATCTCATTGATGAGAACAGATTGCGCGAATTTTTTACGTGGAAGGAAAAATTGCACAAACAAATTCCCTTCGTGAACTAAACTAAAAGGGCTGATATCAAATTATTCAAAATTTATCATGTATTTTTCAGCTGAATATGCCAAATACGTTTGGGATGCGCTCACGTTTGCAGCTGACGCCCGGGTCTGGCCACGCCACTGATATCAAATGAATCGTCCAATAAAGTAGCACTCAAGTGAGTTGTGATGATTATATTGACAACTCTTTGAGTGACTGTTACAATTTTTTTTCTCAAGCATCACCTCGGAACCTGAAGTGGAATCAATTTTCATGAGAACTTCCATTAAATCAGGGAGAATTAAACATATCAGCCAGGACCACAATTCATATACAAACAGCAGAGAAAAAGCCATCTTCCTTTCTCTAGTCGACTTGTCGATACTTGCTTGACCGCACCCTACTCCATCTTAATAGGTGCAATAAACGGTTTGCATAATCCATATAGTCTTTAAATAATTTTTGTTTGGTTTGACAGTGAAGCAACTGTTTTACCTGCAGACTTCATTGAATACGGGAATTAAGGTTTCGAAATTTTAGAGGTGAAGCCTGCGACCTTTGAAAAGTTTCCAGCCACATTTCTACCTCTTCTAAGCTGTAATACATGGGACCCACTCCACCAATATAAGCCACAGTTTCTTCCCAGAGAATATAAAGCCTTTCTGGCAAGGCAGCATACAGCTCATTGGTATTGTTGTCCATGGTGTCTATGAAGAGTTTGGTCTTTTCGAGATCCATAGAGGATGAAACAAGCTCTGCGGCATCTATTCGTTCTCGAAATGAGCGATGTTGAGTTACCTTGTAGCCATCTTTCACCTGTGAAATTAAAGCCTCGTGTCAGTACGTGTTGTTGACTTCACTTATTTCTGTATTTTACACGCATTAAACTACAGCTAACGAGGCTATTAAATGTATGATGAAAAGTTCAGTTCGAATAGTTTATTTGATAAACATGCAACTGTTGACAGTGATTGTTTTATGGCTTTACATCTACTATCTACTTTTTACTAATTGAATAACTTTTCTTCTGCAATGAATGATGTGTAACTTTCTAACAACTCAGAATGGATATAACGAACTTTAATTTATTATCAACATTCTATATCAAGAGAACTATAGGGGATAGAAAAGGCAAACCGGCTGATAGCTACGGTCGACTACAAATTAATAACCGAGTTAAAATTTTAGCCTCCTGAAAAATAAAATCCAAATGCTTGGCTACGTAAGTGGTTACTTATTTCATTTACAACGTCTAGTTTATGTCATCGCTCAGATATGTCATTTGAAAACTTCAACTGTGAGTCCATCGCATTATGTGCCGGCGACTCACACGCGTACTCTTCTTATTTACGGAAACAAATGCATATATTATTATAATGCAACATAATTTAAAATAATTGCAATAATACTCATCAATAATTCATAAAGGAGAACAAAATCGGTGTTTTGTTATTGGTAATAAATCGACGTCAGATTAGTTCAAACTGGCATAAATTTTTCCTTCCGGTTTGCCAGGTTGAAATGGCCTGTCTCCAAAACAGTTGGTAAACGTGATCATTTAGAGTGCATTAGTATCATAATTAGTATCCAATATTCCCGCCCACATTGTGAGAGATATAAGACGAGTTGGTTGGGGAAATCCTGTATAGTTCGCCCGTTCATATTATATCTGTCATTTAAAATATACCAAATACAATAAACCCCCGTTTATCGCGGTAGTTACGTTCCAAACCCTAGCGCGATAGGTGAAAATCCGCGATATAGTGATACCGTACATAAAAACCTTTTTTATATAGCCCAATACTTGAAATACCCCTCCCACATGCTTTAAACACATTTAAACTTATTGAAACATACTTTTTAAATACAATAGAAACATGTATGTGTGTGTGTGAAACCAGTGTCTTTGTGTATGCCTGTATGTATTTATTTATGAATTACTATACAGTACAGTTTTACTTAGAAAACTCTCTCTCTCCATCTGTGTGTGAGTGTGTGCGAAACCACAGTTTTACTTAGAAAATCATTTTATTTGCACTGTACACTTATATTTTGCATTTAATAATGATTTAGTATTGAAAATTTAGTATATTTCATCCCAAATAGCTGTAAAAGCTAATAAAACAGTGATAACTGTGAGCGGCGGATATCGCTATGTCCGCGATATAGAGAGAATTTCCACGATTTCAAATTAGATATGTTCTATGGAAAAACCCGCGATGTTGCGGGTCCGCGAAAGATGAACCGCGATATAGCGAGGGTTTACTGTAGTTACATTTTAGTAGCGTATCACGTACTACAGAATTAAGTTCATATCTGATGGTCTTCCTGAAATCACGATAGCATTGGGGCCGTTATCATTAAATTCAGCGCACAACTTCACGACGTCAGTCGAAACGGGCCAGTTGCACCTACGCATATGACAAACAGAAATTTACTACTTACCTCAAACGACCATTCGTCCTCAGCATGCGCCTCCTCGATGTAAATAATGGCGAAATCTGCAACGTCTGAAAACTTTTTAGAAATTCCCAAGAACTTTGGCAGTTTCGCCATAAACGGAGGTCATGAACAGCTGCCAAAGTTTAACACCAGGGGCCGTCCAGGTTGAATAACTTTGCTTAGCTGTGTAATTTCTTGGCTCTTCGTGTTCGCGACTCGAGCATCAGGAAAACGCTTGCCCACTCTTAGCTTGCTTTTGGAATTCAAGTAAAGCATTCGCAGTAACGCTCGCATCATTTGCGGCGTCAGGAACGTGCCCCAAAACACATCAGATGGTAACTGCGTGTTGCTGATGTAATGAAATATCTTGGTGAGAACTACTTTCCCGTACGGCATAAAGGCGAGAATGTTACCCACAAGATATAAGCAGATTACGGCAAGAAAACCCATAGCCATCACGACCTTGTGTTGTATACTTTGGAGGAGCTCCATGTTGACCGGTGGTGATCAACCTCCAACGAGTGGCTGTGCTTCTTTGTGGTTTCCTCAGGACATTTTGGCTAACCTTTTACGTGCGCATGAGGTCATTGAAGGTCGTTGGAAACACAATCGAGGTACTTGCTTGTTTAATGAACCATCACTGTTGACCTTCATCACCGTGCCAATGTCTCGTTACTTCTCGGAGTAAAGTAAACACTGACAAGTTTAAGAGAGTAGCAGCGTGCCATCCACTTTGAAATGTAACAGCACGAAGCCTCAGTCACTCCATATGTATACACACTTTACGAAAAAAAGTTGAAATACGCGTGGAGTGTGGAAATCATCGCAAAAAGTAACGTGATCTGAACCCCAGCTCTTCCCATACCTTATTGCTCTTGATGGTTACACAAATACTGGCGAACAGCCAAAACTTGTCTAAAAATATGAATGATGATCGCAACCTGGACTTTTTTGCAGCTGCCTGCAGTACTCATTAATCTTTGCGTGAGTTTAATCAGCTAATTAATCAGCAAGATTGGTGCCACGCACTAAAGTGCTAAAACAACCTTTGGGTACATACTAGATTCCATACCAATTTCTGTAAAATTAAGTTATTATCTATAGATTCTACTCATTTTAAGAACACATCAAAGTTGCAGGTTCCTCACGTTTCAATCGCTCGAATGTACTACAGCAACTGACAATTGTCAAACGTTTGGGTACACATCCTCAGAAAATTATTCTAACCCCCAGAAGGGGATCGATCCGTAACCTTGTCATGGAACACTCGAACGATTAAGCTATCAAGATTGACGAACGTCCGTTGATAGGTAGAAATAAGCCCAATCTCGCAAATGGGGAACACTTGTTAGCTGACGGTGTAGTTACCATCACGTGTTGGGGCATTTGGTGTGAATTGAGTGGGGTAAATTGAACACAGAAATGTTAAGCCCGTCGGAAATTGAAGAGAAATTGCCAAAATATTATCAAGTAGAGAATTTTCGAGAAATCTCGAAGGAATTAAGACCGATACAACGTTTCAATTTTACCATGAACCAACCAACCTAAAAATTTAAAACGTCTCGGGCCATATTGTCTTAAAATCAATCTCAAAGCCTCGGAAATTCCGGTCACGTTTCCTATAGAGCTATGCCACATTAGATTCATGTACTTTCCCCAAAAATAATCTATAAGTATGAAGCATACCTTGAAAAAATTCCCTGGCAAGTGGAGTTAGGCGAGTTTTTAAAATTGCTTCCTAATTTTATCAATTATTTCGTAAAGAAGAATCACCAGATTTATTACGGCATTTATTTTTCAATCGTCGATAAAGCCTTTGGTAGCTACGATGGACATTAAATTTTTCGAACCGACGTCATACGCAATTTCATGACAAAAAGTACGTCATGCAATACCTTTTTTTCCCGCTATAAAAAAGCATCATCTTGAAGAATTAAACACACATTAAATGATCCCCAAGTCAACGGCTCATTATATATTGAAAATTCCTCTATTTTAGGGCGATTATATCAACAAGAAATACTCTGTTGCTATCGCGTGACATTTGTATCGTGCACCACAGATTAAACTGATTCCAAATTTCCGAGTCACGCAAGTAACAGAAACGACATGGGGTCGGAATAAAACAACGGGATAAACCTAAATAGTAATTCAAAAAACCTCCAAAGGATTTTACACAATTAAGATACGACCTAAGGAGTCCATTTGAAACTAATGCTGAAATGAACGCAACTGACCAACATTGAATCACTTAATGAATACTCAGCCGTCTATCTGGTATCTATACAAGAAAAATCACATAGTTAAAACAGTTTCCAGAAGACACTTTTGATAGTTTGGTATTTTATTAGCACCAGTGGCGTAACGGACTATGGTCAGGGTTAGAGCAACTCCTAAGCGCCCCCGATCTCTAAGGGTCTCCCGATAAATTTGTAAAGACAATTGAGAATTAAAGTCTTGAGATTGTCTGCACTAAGTCTATACTAACGGGAGTGACAGGGTCCCCAGAACAAAATTCTCCTAAGGGCCCCCTGTAGTTCCGTTACGCCACTGATTAGCACTCTACTTTTACATAATTGTTCACCGAAAAGTTGGGGGAGTACAAATTCCTTTTCCTTCGTCTTGGTAAGTGAGTGGACGTTCCTCCATGTCGATGTACATAGGATGGCGTTAGTTCATAGTCAACGCGCAAGATGTCGTTTTCAGTGTTGCCTGCAGACTACTGACGTGGCAGAATATAATTTTCGCGTGCTTTGGATCACAGTGCGTGTTAGGATTTCTCGTAACGTTCACTGGTTTCCATATCGTTGTAGTGTCGTAATTCAATCGGCGATTGTCGCTGATCAGTTCTTACAACAATTATGACTAACTGGGAACGCGAAGTGTAATTGTTGTAATTCTATCGGCAATGGATTGGCGAATGCTGTAGAAGTTGAATCTAGTTCAACTTCCGCAATAGTGAAAACAGTCGATGATAAATCAGCATTCAAGATTCAACTTCGACTGTTGGTGACAGGAAAGTGCCACGTGATGGTAATAACCAACTAGCGTCAAGAGTTGCTTTCCTAGGCAGTTGAATTGCATGCAAAGTTATTTACTTCACATTTTCACAAGACGTCAGCCACAGGATATTTTATACAATAATGAGTCAAACGCATAGTTTGAACTGACGAGCGGCTCCTTGAAGTGCTTTTTCATATGTCATTGATCAAACGGCTAAGCACCTCTCTGGACAATATAGACGTGATCATTTTGGAAGCAGACACTAAACTCGAGAGGATCCAGAAAAAATGTTCAAATTGTGATCGTTAATTGATGGGTACTTTCGTTGGACACTTTGGAGACTCTAATGAAAAAGAAAAAATGCCATTGACTTGTTGTCTTAATTTCCTTCTCGGCCTGATTCAGTCGAGTTTTACATGAGCTAGATTGGGTGCGGTGCTCGACAGTCTCGAGGTAACTTTTTCACAGGTTAATTTGGTAATAATTTCCCATAGTATTGGGCAATCATCTACGTAGTCAATTATCAGAAGACTGGTGATGCAGGAAAGCGAAATTAGACGAGATATGTGGAATTTTATGAGTGCCTGGTTGGCAAACCAAACGTTTCCAAGAACGGTACACAACTCTGTATGTGTACCGACCTTTTACTTGCTCCTCCGGCAAGGGCTGACCACCAGAAGTACCCTTAAAATATTTACAAGCACACACCTTGTTGTTGAAGACAGTTTAGTGAACAATTCAGCTTAATATTTTGCCAATCATACTTTAGTGAGCCTGTGTGATGCGTCAAAATACAAGTAATAAGTAAACTGGTCAGCCAGGCTTTATACTAAACTGCCCAATGAGTAATTAATCATATCACAAGTAATATAAGACTCTCACACATGTTACTAGTAAACGGAGAGCTAGCAGAGTGATTTTCAGTGAAAATATAGCAGCAAAAGAGCTGTTGAAGAGGAATGTTCATTATATTTAAATTCCAAATGTTACTTGTAATGTACTCAACGAACTTCAGTGAAATTACCATTAAATAGACATAATTCGTGACCAGTCTACTGGTAACGGCTTTCGCAGCTCGGTTCGGAGCACTGGACTACTTTCTCAGGGTAGGAATTGGTCGCAACATATCTCGCTTTGGTTCAGAGTAGACTTTCACTCCTAAATATACACTAAAAATTTAATAAATAATCTCTAATAGGCAATCTATTATTCAGCTCCATCATAAAAGACTCGTAAGGCTACAAAATGATCAAGGAAGAGAAGCACGGCAATAAATTCAATTTAGACAAGATGTTTTGGCGTCCAAGTCACCTGCTGTTCCAACATGGCGCGAAATGTACTGGTCGAGCTATATGTACTGGTCAAAATAACATCGAATAATAACTGAACTTATTTCTGTTTCATTAGCATATAGAATAGATCAACATGAGGACAGCTTATGACACTTTCAGGCCGAAGTGTTACACATAGAAGTGTCTGAAATGAACATGTTTAAAAGTGTTGCTAAGAATAAACTGCTCTCGCAGGCTCTCTTGGCTTCTCCGGATTCGTTCAGAAGGAGCGAAAAAAATATCCCGTGTACTACAGTATGAGGCTAGTTAAAGACGTCGAGCTTTTACAGGCTCGGAATTGCAACTAGTTAGGGTTTTCTGAAGAATCTGGGGGAGGGGTCAAAGGATATTGTACATTCTCTTGGAAGAGTACAATGCAGTAAATTTGAACCATAACTCTTTCACTGCGGGAAAGTCCTCTTGACGAGTGAAATCGCCCGGCGTTAGTCCGAGTAAAATCATCTGGCGTTAAGCAAAATTGTCTGATGTTAACCAGAGAAAATTGATGGAAGTCTTGCCCCGCCAGGAGGGAGAAATATCATATCTATGACAATTTTTGTAACGAATTGCTTTTTCGATATTTGACGTGAAATCTATTACCCCGTTTGTTCTTAAGTGAAACACTATCTATCAACATGAGCCCGTTTGTGGCACAACAGCAAAATGCGGCGATTCAAATAATGACCACACATTTTAAAACTGAAAATAGTCTTGGCGAACAATAATTGAGTATGGAGGGTGAATTCCGTAAAGAAACAAAGTAAATTCTGCTGAACAGTTTAAATCTCCCTGCTATATTGTACTTGAGTCAATCTCATTGTGTCTTAATTTTTCTGTTTCAAGAAGCCATACAAAAGTGCAATTGTGTATTGTCCTTTATGATCTCCTACAATTTCGCTACTTATACACAATATTTCCACACGATTACTTGGTTGAGTTAATTGCTTCTAGATAAACCGCATACAAACGGTGTTTATTGAATTCTGTCAGATAATATCCGAT
Source organism: Heliopora coerulea (assembly GCA_030142905.1). NCBI lineage: Eukaryota > Metazoa > Cnidaria > Anthozoa > Scleralcyonacea > Helioporidae > Heliopora > Heliopora coerulea. Next base: position 2,326,342 of record JASJOG010000011.1, on the reverse strand, counting down.
GTTTTCACCAACCATCTTCAAAAAGAAACAGCCCCAGGTGATAAAGTTTGTTTTCAAATATTCGCTTCTTTATTGATTAACACAAGTGCTACTGCAACGTGACGTCATATCCATTCTCAAAGTAAATGTGCAAAATGAAACAAGCCCTTCAATGATGAAGTAAGGAGTCGGGGCATTAAAAACACATTCAGTATTCGCTAAAGTTTCTCCTAAATTTCTGGATATACAGTTTTCAGGGAGCCTTTCTAACAAGATGCAGACTTTTGCTTGATTGCGTGACAACAGGTTCGCAGGTCACTTATTGAAGTGTTTCCGAACTTCCGGGTCACGCAAGAGTTTTAATGAGACGGATCTAGTAGATCATGCAATTTGAAACTCGAACGATTGGGAATTCATTTTCGTCAGTCGATCCCTCCGCTGTTTCGCTGATCAGCCCGGCCGCCAAGCTTCCTCCGTTGTTTCCTCAGCACTCAAAAAGCCACATTCACGATGCGATAATCCCTCAAAGCTTGCGAAATCTAACAGGAGCGGAAATAAGCGATGTTAACCAAATGGTTACATGATTGGATTGCTACCGTTGTGGGAGAGGCGTTTTTCGGCTTCCCAAAACGGCGTAGGCGATTCAAGAGTTTTCCAAAGGTAAAATAACATTGCAATACAGCCAATGCCACTTTTTCCTATTAAAGTTCTAAGAGATCTTTATATGCTTCAAGCAAACAATTGTCTTTAAATTAAAATCAAGTTCAACAACGTAGCCTTGTAGTCTGTTTGTATCGTGTGGCAGTAAGTAGGCACTTGTAGTACTTCTTACCAACTACTGGTACTTGAACCTTATTTTAATGAAAGAGCGGAGAATTCAATTAAAACTCTTAAAAAGACGCGACTTTTGTTGCTTGAGGACACATCAAAAGTGCATTGACATCTCGACAGAACTTTTAATCTCTTGTAACTTATTTCAATCTGTTTACATCAATAGGACGATTTCCTTCAACTTTGATATCCGGTTTTCTGAAGGTGCTATATTTTATACCGTGAGAAAAGTTAAAAAAAAAGGCACTTTAAGAGCTGAAAGTTGTAAACATCTTTTGGTTTGTCAAATTAATTTCTCTTTTTCCTTAAAACAATAGTAAAACTGACAAACTGTTATAATTTGTTGACAGGATAGATTATCATTTCTTCAGACACAGCACGGTTTATTTTATCTCATAAATATCCCCTCACAATAAAATCATAATTACCAATCGAGAAAATTTGCCAGCGGAGTTAAGAGTAGAACTTTGGAAGGACTACTTTGAAAAATGTTCTGTCAGTGTATTGATAGACATAATCCCAGCATTCCAGCTTGCCTTAGTTCAATCTTTTTCGTGTAGAGTGCTTTTTAGCTTGATCTTCACTTGAACATAAGTATAATCGTAAGCCCTAAAAAAAGGACATGAAAAAGGGGTGGTGCTTTTGAGGAAACCAGGTTCCGAAATACGTCAATGGACATTTCCAGGTACTTTGCCGTCGTTTTCATCTTATGTTTACGCTTATGTTGCCAGAGAAACTACAGCTTAACTGAAGAGAGTTCGTCAGAATTTGATTGCTGGTTTTATTAATAGCTGTCAAGGCTGGGACCAGTTAACTGTTTAACTAGTTAACCAGTCAAAGAAATTTTGACTAGTCCAAAACGTTTTAACCGGTTTAACTGGTAAAACAGTCAAAAAAAGAAAAATCATTTTAAATGATAAAAAATGTATCGTTCTGAATGGTCATAGCTTACAATTCGGGTGTGAAGATCGTCAAAATAGCATTCTATAAAGGCAAAACCATGATCATGACGTCAGATTTGGAGAACTGTCACCAAAGAGGGAATCTCATAAATGTTTCTTTTAAGTTTCGCTGAAATATTTGACGTCCTGTGTTCGATAATTGTTTTTTATTCTTTCTTCTTCATTTTGACTGTTTTAACTGGTTAACTGGTTTTCCTTTGACCAGCTAACCAGTCAAAGGGACATTTTAACTGGTCCAAGCCCTGATAGCTAAGCATGACGAACGTTACACGTTTCTTGGCTAGCTTCTCAGGCATTCACAATCTCGTAGGCGTTGTATGCGTTAAACTTTTTCGACCAGTCTTCTAATGAGCCAACTCAAAACCTAGTCACAAGTCGAGTCACAAACAATGAGCAGCCCAGAACTTCAAAAAGTATGAGATAAAACATATTCCGAAGAATAACGTAATTTTGGAAACTCAAAATATGAGTCAAATGGCATACATAATAATGTCCTAGGAGATAAAACTAAAAACAAGGACTTTCTTGAAAGTATTTCAAAAATTGATTTCATGTTTCTAACTGAAACATGGACAAACACAAGTATAAACATTCCTGGATTTGAGACTATTGCTTCCCCAACAGCCAAACCATTAACTAACCAGGCAGGTCGACAATCAGGTGGCATTAATCTGTTATTCAAAAGCAATTTTAAAATACATGTAACTATAACCAAAAACACAAAAAACTTTTTATGGTGCAAAATCTCAAAAGAAATATTAAACTTAGAACTTGACTTGTATATCTGTGGTACATACATACCACCTGAAAAATCAAATTATTTTAACATTGAAATATTTGAAGAACTAGAAAATGATGTCGTAAGCATTTCATCAAGAGCAAATGTATTACTTCTTGGTGATTTAAATGCTAGGACAAGTAAACTTGAGGACTTTATTTCAAGTGAAGGGAATGATCACATCCATGATACCAGTGAAAGCTGCTTTCAACCTTCTGAAAGACAAAACTTTGACACTACCATCAACAAACATGGGAAACAATTAATTGATATTTGCAAAAACACTGACATGAGAATTCTAAATGACAGAGTTTGTGGTGACTCCTTGGGGAGACCAACCTTTCATGGGAAAAATGGAATTGGTGTAGTTGATTATATAATTTGCAACCAAAATCTGCTGCAAAAAGTTAAACATTTAGTTATTAAATTATGTAACTACCTATCTGACCATAGCCAAGTTATAACCTGGATTAATTTACATCAAACCAATAAAACAGATAATGATATACCCTCACAACCCCCATTATCAAAATTACCACGTCAATGTATTTGGACCAATAAATCAAGTGAAAACTTTAAGAAAGAATTAAAATCAGTCAAATTACAAAGAAAATTGAACACATTACTTGATAATGATTTCTCTTCTAATAGAGAATGCATTAACAAATGTGTTAATGAATTTCAAAATATTATACACCATGCATCCAAAAATTCTCTGAAAATTAAAAAGAAGAAATATAGAAGGATGATCACTAATGTTGCAAATAAAAAATGGTTTGATAAAGATTGTAGATTTAAAAGACATCACCTAAGAAAACTTGCTAATCAGAAACACAGAGACCCAAAAAATATTGAAATCAGAAATAGATACCACACAGCTCTAAAAGACTATAAAAGTACTTTAGAAATGAAGAAGAACAATTTTCATCTCAAGAGAATGCAAGAACTTGAAACTGCCAGCAGTGATCCACCTCTATTCTGGAAAACACTCAGAAATAGCAGTGACGACCTAGATTTTGATAGAACTAAAAAAATGCCACAGCCAAGTGAATGGCTGAGTCATTTTAAAACACTACATTCAAAACATAAGTTAAACAAGGGACAAAATGAAATTCTAGAACATCTAAAAAATTATGAAAAAAATAAAGACAAGCATACAGAACTAGATGGGATCATCACAGAAAATGAACTAGTGAAAGCAGCAAACAGACTAAAATCTAAAAAAGCTGCTTATAATGACAAAATTAGAAATGAAATGATTAAATCTAGTATAGACATTCTTTCTAAAGGTTTCCTAAAAGTTTCTAACAACATTTTACTATCAGGGAGATTTCCTGAAGTGTGGACCAAGGGCTTAATAACACCTATCCACAAGTCAGGAAACTCCTCGACCCCAACAACTATCGAGGTATTTGTGTATCAAGCTGCATGGGCAAATTATTTTGCTCAATCTTGAACAACAGATTAATGAACTTTGTAAATGAAAAGAAACTAACCCACCCAACTCAAATTGGATTTATGCCTGGAAATAGAACGGCAGATCATATTTTTACATTGAAAACTCTATATGATAAATATGTTAAAAAGAGTGAGAATGAAAAAATCTATGCATGTTTTGTCGATTTCAGAAAAGCATTTGATTCCGTCTGGCATCAAGGCTTATTTTACCAACTAATTAAGAATAACATTGGAGGGCATTTCTACGATTTAATCCAAGATCTATACTCAAACATAAAATGTGCAATAAAACTACCAGAAGGCATAACGCCTTTTTTCTCATACAAAAAGGGAGTCCGTCAAGGATGCATTTTAAGCCCTTTATTATTTAATATTTATATAAATGAACTTCCAAAACTATGTGAACAAACACAATCAGATCCATTTGTATTACCAAATGGAACTACAATCAACAGCCTCCTATATGCAGATGACCTCGTTATTCTTTCACACTCAAAATCAGGTTTACAAAATTGTCTAAACCAGCTGCACGAATGGTGTAATAAGTGGCTAATGGAAATCAATATCAAGAAAACAAAAATTATGATTTTCCAAAAACACAATTCAAAATTACCAAACCTTCCTTTCCACATAGGAAATGAAAAGATTGATTTAGTCAAAGAATATAACTATCTTGGCCTCAAACTTGTACCATATGGCAAATTTAAACTTGCACAAAAGGAACTCAGTGAAAAAGCTCTATATGCTTTGTATAAAATTCACAAAAAATTGGACGTAAATAAGCTGTCACCAAAAACAGCTATCAAAATCTTTGACACAATTATTTCCCCTATTCTACTATATAATTCAGAAGTCTGGGGAGCATAAGAGAAAAACGACTTAAATAAATGGGATAATTCAGAAATCGAAAAAGTACACCTAAGATTCTGCAAGCTATATTTGGGTGTGAACAGAAAAGCGAGCAATGTGGCTTGTAGAAGTGAACTTGGGAAGTATCCACTTCTGATCTCAATCAAAAAGAATATAATAAACTATTTTAAACACATCTATAAATTAGACGACAACTCAATTGTAAAACAATCCTTCCTAATGTCTAAACAATTATATAATAATGGTAAAGAATCTTTCTATAGTAACGCCATAACCATGCTAAAATCACTCTATGATAATACAACAAATTTTGAAAACGATTTAATCAATTATGATACAAAAACTGTCGTAAATAAGATGAAAGAAAAATATGTCGAATTTTGGCGACAGAAAATAATTAACTCCTCTAAATTATCCTTCTTTTGTACATTTAAAAAAGAGTACAGATTGGAACAATACCTGTCTCTTATTGAAAATACGGCAATAAGGAAGACATTTTCACAATATAGAGTAAGCAACCATAAGTTGCAAATTGAGCAAGGACGATATGAAAACACTCCTCATGAACAACGTATCTGCAAACTTTGTCACTCTGGCGATGTGGAAAACGAGATGCATTTTGCCTTAACCTGCCAGAGATACGAATATTTAAGAAACAAATCTAACAACATACTTAAACGCATTTTCTATCTCAATACCTCGCTGGAAGGTAAACAAAAACTATTTGAACATGCAATGTCTTCAGGCGATCCAGTTCTACTTAACTTACTATCCAAGTATATATATCTTTGCTTTACCAAAAGGGAAGATAGTCTCAAATCCATTAAAGTCAAGGAATAGTGAACAGGTTCAGAAACCTAACCTGTAAATATCTCTTTTATACCCTATTTCAATTTTGTCCTTTTCTATATACTTAATCTACGTACTTATCTTAGTTGCTTATATTTTATAGTTAATCTTAAAATAACAAAAGAATACAAAAAAAGAACTCTCTATATTATATACTACAAACTATATATTCTAGCAATACCTGTAAATAGGTCATGCATTTGAACAATAATAATAATAATTTCAAAGCCGTCCTCAGACAGAAATATCGAGTCAAGTCATACACATTGATGGAGTCCAGGTTACAAAGTTGCCATTAGTTCCAGATAAAAGTCGCTAGAGGAAAGAATGTGAAACATTATCCGTTTGAGTTGATGAGCAAAATATACAAACAGTTTAAATTTTGCAAACGAAAATAAATGCCAATATTGAAACAACTTTTAATAAATCTTAAATCTTTTGGTTTGATAATGACCCTGCAATAGAGTCGAGATATCACGATTATTGTCTTTTCTTGTGTTTACGTGAATATCAAGTTCCAAGATGGATATTTTCGGTTTAGTTTTTCTACTATGAACGCATATATCCAAGCGACTCTTTAGTTGCAGTTAAAAATTTTAAGATGTTCGTGGTCATCTTGGATATCGTCGGACAAAGAACAACAACAACAAAAACGGCAACAACATCAACAACAACAAAAACAACAGCAGCAGCAGCAACATGGAAAACATTAATAACAACAGGTAGGCTGAGGTAGCAGTTACTTACTGCACAAATTCGCTAAGTCAGGTGCGAGTCAAGTCATTTGACATTACCGTCTCAAGTTGAGTCAAGTGACTTTTCAAAATGGACTGGAGTAGAGTCGAGTCGCCAAAAATTGTGAGTGGAGACGACTAGAGTCGTTACAACTCTGGTTTCAACAAGTGTCCGTTACATCACGATTATGCACCGGTGTTCTACGTGGGAGAACATCTGGGCGGTCACGCACAAGCTACACGTTTTCTGTACACGGCCTTATATCGCTCTTGTCTTCACTTTACGTCGAATTAACTTTTCAGTTAGGTACTCACAAGCATTCGCCAGGTGTGTCGGAAGGAACTTTATATTGAGGGAGCCAAAAACGACGTGGCCGTAACAAGCAAAGCAAAATCCGAAGGAAAGCAACATCTTGAAAAAGTTAAGATATAGGTTAGAAACAAGACTAAATGTTGAAATTGTGGGGGGAAAAAAGCAATGAACTGCCTTTTTGTGCGAAGATCCCTGGTATAACTTTCTGCGGAAAACTTTGATATTACAGAGCCTCGAAAACGTATTTCTAGCACCACCCCCTCGGCGTAGGGAAACTGACCTTTATGTTCGATGAGGTATCGAACCAATGAGGGGGAAGTGACCATTATCTTTGTAGTCCCACTTGACACCTGGCTTTCTATCCCCCAGGTAGCCCCATCGCTTGATAAATGGTTACAAGACCGAGTTCGGGACTGAAATTTACTTGTAAGACCATAGAGGTCCAAAGAGGTCCAAAACAGACTCTTTGTTTACCTTTAAACAAAAGAATTTCCATGAATTATTCGATCTATTGAATGATTCAACTTTGAAGTTGAGCTCCAGACTGGTTGTTTTGACATTGCACGCAAAGGATCGACACCTTAAACTAGCGACACCTTGGACTATACCTAACCATTACAGTCAGGTGGCGACGAAATCTGCTTGTGCTACTCGATTGAGCGCTACCCTCCGAAAATTTGTCAGTTAAACCAAAAATAGCGGATCTGTATAGTTTTATTGATAATCTCTGCGAAGTGAGGCAATTCTCTACTCAGTCGAAGTCGTTGACGCCACATTATTGACATTTCATTGATACTAATCCTAATCCAAACCCAAACTCCAGCCCTAATCCTAAACCTAAGCCGAACTCTAACTCTTTATCGAACCCTATAAATTTATCACCAGTCGAAAGCTTTATCATCAGCAGAAGGCAATCTAACCAAATTTTTCCATTTCATTCTGTAAAACTTCCCCTTTGTGGGTGGCCATATTGGCTTCACTTTTCCAATGGTCAAAAGAAGTGGGAGTTGGTATTCCATGTACTAGAAATAAAGTTCATAGGTGGAGGGTTATCTGCTGGGAGAATTAACTTAAAAAACCCGGGAAAGTTCCGTCCTAAACAGTCAAAATACTATGGACATTTAAAACAAAAGTCAATCAAATTGGCATTAGATTCGAGGAGAATTTGGTGCCTAAAAGGACAACAAATTGTGCAACATTCAGGCAAATTTCTCCGACTCCTCAAGTCAAAGTGTGTTCAGTGGCTCTAGAGTCGCTGAAATATGAGGAGAACACGTCAACTTGGGGTGGAGTTTGTCTTCTTTGAAATAGTCTTATCACTGCCTAGATGAATATCTCCCTGGAGAAACGTTTGAATGAACTAATTAAAGAAAGCAAAACGAAGAATTTCACTAGAAATTGCAGTGCGAGACCAACATGTGCTCCCAAATACTCTAGTAAGTTGTGGTACACCGGCCAGGCCGTTGAGTGAGTATGCTAGCATAAAGGATGTCATTGTCATGACTGATAATCCTTTTATCCAGACTGGCATTCCACTCAATCTTCCACGGTTAGTGGAATTATGGATCTAAATTATATTTAAACTTATCGCACAGGAACACACCCACAGTTCCCACGTGTACGTCCCTCGTTGATAATGAGAAAATGACCAACACAACTTTAAGGATTCTTGCTTTATTCATTGCTTTCCAACATGGTACAAGAACATCATGCCCAGGACTCACGAAGATTGTGTTTCTCCCCAGGCAGTCATAAACCGTTTGGAAACCAAGATACCGTCAGTGCCCAAAATCCGTCCTCTTCCTTCCCTTTGCAGTAAACTGCAGTTCTGATTAGAACTACCATAATATTTGTATACTAAGTTACACTTGTATTAAGTGCTGTAAGCTATGCTGACAGACTGACAGTGTTTAAAAATAGAAAAAGAAGCCAAAAACGTGAAAATGCTAAAGGTTAAAGAAGACAGATGATTCAAACCAAAACTTCTTGACACATTCAATACTTTTGGCTCGTCTTTCTATGCTGTTACTTAATTGGATATATATTTAATGTATCATGTTATCCTTTGTGGTTAGTCTTTTACTTTTATATTAAATGAATATACAGTATAGGACATGCACTTTGGCGTGTGCACATTGGTATATAAGAGTAAATGTAAATATATTTACCGTGTGTGCATCTCTGGTTTATGTTACAAGTGACCGTGGGTCGACCATTGAGTTTAACAGAAGGATTTCGTAAATTGAGAATTGAGAGAGGTACAAACGACTGTTAAGGGAAGATGTATCAAAGGCAATCATAACGAAACTCTTTCAATCAAAATAAAGACTTCACGGTAAACAAAAGCAAAAAAGCTATCAAGGAAAAGATGCTCATGCAAATTTCATGGCAAAAAAAAGCCCTCTACTGCGTTGAAAGGTGCTGGCTAATGTTACTGTGTGGTCTTTTCCTTGAAGAAGAGAAGCACTTGGCAGTTCTTAGTCCGTATGAGCCACATGGACTGAGTTTACCAACTTTAGCACTTGAACTTTGTAGTTATTCTACAACTTTCTTTCAATCCTCACTTGACAGCTTTAAAGCTTCTAATTCAAGTTGTCAACTGATATAAACGTCTCGTGCATTCGTGGGAATAAGGAGTATTAAAATTAGTCTTAAACGTTCACATGCTTCTTCGCTATCTTGTCCAAGTTCTTCTTCGAGCGTTATTTCTGTATTCGGCCAACCATCGTCTTAACTCCTCTAAAGAGTACCCCTGAGGTCCCAGTCCTCCAGCGTATGTAATCTTATCTTCGTCGATGACATAAAGTCTTTCAGGCAACGCCGCGTAGGCGTACTGCATTGTGTCGGCCATGGTGTCCACAAACACAGAGCATGGCGGGTTCTGAGCGAGAACAAACTTAGCAGCGTCTAGTCTCTCGTTGAGATTCTGGTGTTGGCGAATCTCGTAATTATTCTGCGAAACAGAAAGAGAACAACACTACGTTAGTATTTACTATTTACTAACCTGGCACTACCTTGCCGACAAATGATTCGAGTGAAAACTGGAAAATCAACCCAAAGAATTCGTTCAAACATAAACAGACCGAGAATTTCACAGCTAAATATTGCACAACAAGATTACATTCGGCATTTCGAAAAGTTCTCGTGTAACAGGAAAGCCAATTAATACTAAATTTGTCACGTTTTGGTGAAGTTTCTACGGTCCATTTTTGTCAAACAGCAAACGATTAAAACTAATTGGATGTCGCATCGTACCTTAAAAGACCATCCGTCTTGCGCATGTGCTTCAGATATATAAATAATGGCAAAGTCGGCCACGTCGCTGAAATCACGAACGATTTCGTTGAATTTGGCCAATTTTGCCATGAATGGTGGTCAACTTGAACTGCCAAAGTTCAGCACAAGCGGTCTTCCAAGTTTGACTAGATCAAGAAGCCTCACACTCTTTCTGCTGTCAGCGCTTATTAGTGGAGAGTTAACCGCATCTTGTCCTTCGCACACTTGCTTTCTAAGGTCCATGATTTTCATTTTCCAGCATTCTTTGAACATTTGCCAGCCGAACAGTGAGTCCCAGTAGTCCTCCCTGTTCATTTTCATGTTCGCTTTTTTTGAGATCGCCTTCTCGACCACTACGTGGAATAACGGAACACTGTGGAAGAACCGGCACACAATAAACTCCATAATAAGGGCAACAGTGGCCAGAATGCACCTCATGGATAACAAGGTGGAAGTCGCCAGGACAGTTATTGGCATGGTTGTACAGTGGTGCAATGAGTTGAACCTAAAACACCACGACGATGTCGGCTGTGAACGGTCAACGATGATCGAAGTGCACTGATACTTTACAGGAGGACCACACAACTTTATATAGAAACACTTACTCATCCCTGCTAATGTGATATTAACTTAATGACGCCACTCATTGTCAATCGGAATGTACCAGCAATAGTGTTCATGATCGATGAGCGTTGGCATGAAATTTACAACTCTAGTTTCCGGTCCAGTTTTCGACTTCCCTCCAGATAATGTCGAAAACTGCCGTGGGGAATGCAAGTGATGGTTGCCTAACCATCGATCTTACATCTGACAGGATTCCGTAAGACCGTTTCGTGCTTCTAGCCTTGATGGCACAGAATCAGATCGTGTTGTGGTTAACTGTAAATTACACCCCGGGGAAATCGCAGATCACATTACGTCCTTTGTACAACGAGTGAAACGCCGACATGGAACAACTTGGGAGGACGCCGATGCGATCGATGAGCCGCTAGTGTCTCTTTCAGAAAATTCCCTGGCAAGACTTGGGGGGAAATCACACCCTAGAAGACACACCTAGACCGTAAATCCTACTCATCGTAGTAGACAATTAAACTACAAGTTGTTTTTCAACGGATATCCTTTATATTCTGTCGTTATTGATTGAGATTCAATAGAGTTTACTCAATGAAAGCACCTCTTAACTTCCTGGTTGGAGTCTTCTCGAGATCAGATGGTCCCGGTTCATCATTACCTCCTCCTTTCCCCTTTTGTGATGGATTGTTCGCATTTTGGACGTCGTGGTCTTGTCGATTGCAAATCCAGCATTCCGTGACAAATTACCAAGAGCGATTAATTCCATTCATTCTTGGATAACGAAGACTACCACTAAGTAGTCCCAAAGGGGCTAGGTTGCCATCGTAACAGTGTTTCTCCGTTGGGATACTGATATTGTTATGGTGGGCGTTGGATGATGCAGGCGGTGTTGTTCAAGGACGTGGGACAGTAGAAGGTAATATTTGCAAAACTCTGACGAATAGCCGAGTTCATGAGTCACGGGTAGAACACAATTGAAAATATTACAAGTCACGATGCTGGGTAATTAACTTCGGTTTTCGTCCCATCATCGTCTTTGTTTGTTCACCTTCTGAGTATAAATAAACCTCAAAGGTCAAGGGTAAAACATACACTCGTATGTTTTTACAAGGGTAAAACATACATTTCTTCACCTTCAAGGCATACAAAAACAGCTTAAAGGCCAAGAGCAAAGCATAAACTCGAAGTTTTCATGACGGTTCCGGTGTCCAAGAAATCTCTTCTCTAGTTCAATATTTTATTCATCCTTTTTTTTTTTGACGTCTTACACGTTCTTGTTTGCTTGGCTCAATAAGCCGTGCCCTCGCACCTTCAAAACAGGTTCAATTAAACATACGAATATACTGATAGCTTCAAAAACGTTTAATAACACGAAAGCCTATCGAAGTGCACGCAATAAATAACGGCTTTAAAGCACGTAATCATGTGTCTGTATAACTATTGCAATCTCAACTGTTTTCAAGGCGGTCCCGCCATTGAAACATCCCACCGATTGAGATCGCGATCCACCCATTTTCACGACAAATGATGATGGAGATCGCAATTGAGATGGATTTTAATCGCGATCGCAATTCTGTTTGTTTACTTTTCGTGTGTATATCTAGTGCGAGGCAGTAACGTACTAGGCCCTATCTGATAGGGGAGGTTAATGCACGTAAACGTGCGGACGAAACGACCATCACCATGAATGTCTCGACAGAGATATGCTCTATCGATATGACCGTTCGAACTGGCGTCTTTTATCATACGTCGTCGAGTATTTACCAATTCGAAGAATAAGATGCAAAACAAACAAAAACAGTCTTTTGGGGTGGAGATTCGCTTCCGGGACACCTGCTCCATGCCCTACTCGGCCATGACGCGAATGTAGTAAAATTCTAGCACGTCATGAACATTTTTAGAAACGCAACATAACTTTTGCAGACTTCAGTAACTCAGGCCTTGTACATGCATGATCTAATTACTACAAGATTGTTAAAACCAACTGTCTGATATAGTTATTTCATCAAATAAGACACTTGGCACACCTAAGACGAGAGAGGGCTATAACAGTCTTCCGCGTTTTTGCATGTCTGTTGGCTAAAATGCATACTGCCTAATGGTGGGCAGTTTGTTTGGGATTATTCTTTACAATGGTCTATTATTGATGGTACTCACGAAGCTCGAATATAAAACGACAAGGGCTGTGAGGTGGAGGTTAGCCCCAAACTGAGCGATATACATTTTCAACAATAATATCGAAGCTCAAGTACTGCGTGGGCACTTCTGAACCAACGGACAGAAAGTAATCTGCCAAAAAAAAAGCGGAACAAAAAGGTACTGACGTACAGTCAAGATACTAACATACAGAGTCAAATTTAACCCTGATGAAGGACTTTCGCGCGAAATGTCCAGTCAGTGCCTTGTTCTCTCATTTCTTGGCATGGTACAACCTTAAAACTCTTAGTCGATGTACAATTTCGTCGCCAAAAATGAGTTTAAGCCTCATTTAGACTGCCAAGCAAATCTCAAGAAATGAAATGAGGTGTTTGGTATTTGTGCTAAATTTGTGCTCGATTCCAATCAGGGATTGTGCAATCTACTACGGACAGCAAAATTATAAACACCGAATCGACAAAGCGTTGGTCTTTCGTCATCAAAATTCTGATAACTTATTTTCCCATTCATAAAATACGTGTTTGAGATTCAAAACGGCGTGATACAAATATTCATATGAGAAACCACTGAAAATGCTATAGTAAAAATGTATTCAATTGAAATTTTTAGATTCACGTGCGAAATTAGTCTGACACAAAACTAGTCCCATCATTCATGTATGTGAAATGAATATTTTTATTAGTTTAAATATAAATTCACATTATAGAATACTGTTTTTGAAATATTTATTGTAAAGTGGAGTGCAACCTAGACAGTGCGTGTTAAGACATACAAAAGATGGTTTGAGCCAAGATCTAGTAATGGGTGGGCTTTCTGTTCGGGGGCTTTTCTGCTCGAAACTTTGGTATTTCATTTCGTTTGGCAGTTCATTACTTTTACGTTTTCTCACGTATCAAATGTTCAGAGAGTTGGACAGGCTCAGCAGTCTATGTGGTTACCTCAAGGCTACTATTTTTAGCCACAAGCGGTTTCCCCCCAACTTGGAGATTGACCAACAATTCATTTCCTAGATTTCTTCGAAATAAAGTTGAAATGTCACCTTCAGCTCGTTTAGTCGCGTATACTGAACTCAAATCTTGGGCTGTACAAGATCAGATGGCCTTTCTCTGAGTTTTTTTTTTTGTTAGATGAATTCGTATCATAAGTAACATATAATATTCATGTGTGTACTGTAGGCGATTTCATTTGGCACCCCTTATAAGTCCCATATAGTTTGGCAGTTAAAATTTATTGCGTGAAGTAAATTTTATGAATATAGCAAGTGATTTAAATATAATCTAAACGTTGATAATCGCCAAGTAAGATCATGCATCTCTAAGGCTAAATCTCAACCTCGGCATACCTATTTAGAACTGCACACTTCAAATAATCGTCAAGAAGCTGCATATAAGATGGAAAACATTGCAAATACAGTATATGAATTTATTTGCATCCTGTCCAGGAGCCAACGGTTTAGTTGAGTGAAATCGTCAAACCAGATAAATATAAAGCCTGTCTCCATCAGGAAAGAAACAAACACGGAAAAACATCCCATTACTACAATCAACTAATGCTTAGTCGACTACTCCTGAAAGTCGAACTAATTTTTCATGCTAGGATAGAGGATTCCTTGGGCTGAATAAGAAAACCAATGGTAAGAGCTGTAAGCATAAGTAGCTTACGTTGGGTAGGTCACGATAATCACAAGAAGTAATTGATGTCTTGATCCCATAAGTTAAACCCCTCAGGTAGGGGGCGAATTGAAAGCCATTACTCACTCGCCCACATCCTTGTGAATCGTGAGAAAAAAAAAGAAGCAGGTCAAGGCTTCCAGCACGACTGTGGCTGTCTTGCTGAAACGTGCAATCCGGAAGCTTCGCTTCCGCTGAATCGCGCGCATGAAAGTCTTTACGTCGTGGTCTCTAGGTAGTTACAGAGAATGTATTATAAACAGGTTATTTACAAATATAACATGCTGGTATTCTAGTCGTCGTCTTCGTCATCTTCCAGGTCCTCGCCATCTTCTGCACCTTCTAATGCCTCTTCCTGGGCTGCCTTCATTGCCTGCTCTTCCTCCACAGTAGGGTCATCTATTTCTGTTATTTCCAGACCGCTAGGATATTCCTCCATGACAGCTGGTAAAGCTGCAGGGCTGTAACCGTGGGCGGAATACTTGTGGCCCCAACCCACGTAGATATTTTCGAACTTTCTGTTAAAAAATGGAATGAGAGAACGCGGGTCATATTTGGGAGACAAAAATTTGGGAAACCTGCGATGCTTGGTAGAGTCAAACTGGACTTCATTCTTCTCACATGTGACCGAGGTAACTTTAATCAGATAACTTCATGGAGCTGGAACCGAACCATAGTCACTGTGGTGAGAGGCACGTGCACTATCATTGTGCTACCAGCACCCCTAGATTTCACGAATGATAGATGAACGTTCGTCAAGATCATACCTCAGACCTGTGTCCCAGACGGGGTTCGAATCCAAAACTTTCTGATGACAAGTGAGACTGTCGTATACCCAGCACTTATGTCGAACTTGCTCCTAAGTTCGCGATCTGAGTCTCGGTGAATCAACGGTTCAGGAGCGTCTCACCGGTCAACAGAAGGTTCCGGGTTCGATCCCTGTCTGGGGCTCAGAAATTGTCTTCTGAAGTTTTGAGCTTAACGAATTTTCATCTACCATTTGTTTGTGTGTTAGTCCGGTTAAAAAAACACACTGTGATTTCCTGATACTATTTTGCAGTAACCGTTAAGACATGATCATTCACAGAACATTGCACATGGCGTACAGACAGGCGTAATTAAGAACTACGTACATGTCACGTGCAAATGCGTAAGCACCAGGCCAGCGGTTGGATCTCATGGCAGCGACTGCGTACTGAGGAAGAAAATTGGAGGACAGATAAGGTGTCCAGGCTGGCATGCCGTCGACTTCTGGTACATCAGGTTAGAAAAGGTAGGAAGAAAAAATTAGAACAAAAACCATACACAGAAGATATCGAACTTCATGCATGCACAGAATAAGTAATGACGAAGCAGGAAAGGATTCCGAAATTCTTTATGGAAATGGCCTGGGTCGCAGCCTGACATTACATCCCAAAAAAGTCAATTTTTCGAACAAAAGATCCAGGGGTAAAGTCGGACTGCGATGTTGGCGATGTGAAGGAGATTCGCAACTGGGTAATAAACTGAATATTCTAATAATACGCGATTTCCATCATTTATCAGTCCACTAAAATGGCGATGGGCGAAGATTTCATATGAATAGACAGATAAATCAATACATACATACATACATACATACATACATACATACATACATGGTGATTGCTACATCTTTAGCAGATGATAGCCGCCTCTAACAGTCTGCTTTATTTGTCTTATTGCGCCGTTTATGGCCTCTCATGGCCTACATACATACATACATACATACATACATACATACATACATACATACATACATACATACATACATACATACATACGTACATACGTACGTACATAAATAAATAAATAAATGAATAACTAAGTAAATGAATAAATAAGTAAATAAATGAACGAATGAATGAGCAAGTAGGTAAATATATAATAATCTAAATTATAGAATTATATCATAAAAAAAGAATAAAACACACATGCTACCTACATACATATACATTAAGTGAGCAAATAAGTTAGACAGACAGACGAACAGAGACAGATTTTCAGACAAGCTACCATCATCTTCATTCACAGACGCCAATAACGGTGGTCCTGTTTCTGGTTGTGGCTCCTCTGTATCTTCTTGTTCTTCTTCACCTTCTTCCTCTTCAAATTCATCTTCTGCTTTTGCAACAGGATTGAGCCATATACAGCGACCCTGAAGGAAAGTGAAGAATGCGCTACTAAAGCACAGCTCTACTCCCAACCTTTTGCAACTTTTTACCAGTCCGTATAACATAACAGCCACTGACCACAGACCAACCGACCGCACCCAACAAGTCGGCCATGAAGTCAGGTAACCAACTAGCTGGATAACCAACCATCCAACCAGCCCCCTTAACGACCGGGAGGAAAAGCTAGTCCATACACCAACTGACCAGCCATCACATCAACCAACCAACCGGTAATCTCAAACCTTGTACACATTGGATGCGAAACGCCTAGCCCGTTATCATGCACCATAACGCTTGAAAATTAGCTCCATATTATTTTAACGGTATTTTTCACATCGAACGCGTTGCGCCAACGTTGCAACAGCCGAACAGCAACGCCTTCGAGATGAACGATCCCACTGAGATGATTTTGCGCCAACGTCCACACGTTACGGCGTACGGTCACGGCGTTGCATCACAAGTCCAACAGGCAGGAGCCTTAATAAATCAGACATCTGACAAAAACACGCTACAAGCCAATCTTCGTATCCAATGCCTTACCTCCGCTACCGCATAATACCCAGGGCACGATGTTGCCGACAAGCTATGCAGCAAACAAATCAACCAACCAGCCTACCAAAAGTGCCCACCAGTTGTTTGCTTGATAATTCGTCCATTCACGATACCCAGTCATTAAAAACAACAACGTTTATTTACTTGCGGTAAAATGTTCATACAATGGTGAACCCAGCTGTTTATTGATGTGTCCATGAGTTCCCGAGGGTTAACGCCATCGAATTCCGGATTGACCACGTAAGTTTCTCGAACTGAAACAAACAAAGCAATGATATGAAGATTGATATGATTATGAAGAATGATCATTGTAATACTCAGTGATTAATGTGCATTGCAAAAACCATGTTAAAAAAAGTTGTAACCAGAATTTCTCATACATAAAATTCAAACCGATAGCTTAGTATTTCTATCTGTTAATTACTTTGAAAATGTTGCGCGTCGGCAACGAAACGTCAGTGAACTTCAATTAAACTTTATTCGTGTGTTTCTGTCTATTCCTGAGTGTGATGACATTACATCCCCGAATTTTGAGCTGGGCTTTCATCTTCATTTTGCGTCTAAGATTTCCGCCCGGGAAATCTTTAGTGAACATTTTAACGATAAGCGACAGGTTGCAGTGAGAATTTCTCGCGCACTTTACAAGGACTAAAACCCAGTTCGCAAAACAGATCTTTCGATAGATGAGTCAGAGCAGCGGTCGGTAACTCGAACGTGCCAGTAAAAATCCCGCTCTGATCAACATTGGAAATGTTGATGAAATGGATCAATGTATATTGAAATGGATCAGAGCGGAATCCTGCAACGTTGCATTTACATATAGTTCCACACCTTCTTCCTCTTCCTCTTCTTCATCCTCCTCAAACGTGTAATATCCAGCAGGACTTATGTGGGTAGCAGCCGTAATGCGCGCGATCTGGGCACGAAGATAGTTGGCCTCATTTCCAGGAAACGGTGGGTAGCTAACGATCTACAAACAGATAACAAATTTATCAATGACGATCTCAGCAAAAACCACGAAGCAACAAGCCTGAACCATTGCGAAAGTAGGGTTAGGTTAAGATACCTAACCCTAAAAAATGTAAATAAAATACCTACTAAGTTATAACAATTATATAACATAGGACAACAACAACAACAACAACAACAACAACAACAGTAATATAGTGATATCAAGTCTATTTGAAGAAGGTAATTTATGGATTATTGCCGACAAGTATTCTAATAGCCCTCAGGTTAAAAACAAAAAAAAAATATTACACAAACAAGTTATGTCAAACAACTAGGATGCGCAGCAAAGGCACATAACAAGACGTTTAAAAACATGACAAGGACGGCAGATACACCGTCGCGATCGGCGTGACAAACTAGTTCAAGAAAGAATTGCTCAATTTTTATTTCATAAGAATTAACAGTGGACTTCTTAACGATGTACAAGTCATTTGGCAATGAATTGAAACAACTTACCCCACTGTAGGATAATTTAGATTTTGCATAATCATTTTTGACCTAAGGAAGTCTCGAATTAATTTGAGACACTCTAGTGATAACTTTTAACGTTTCGGAACAGAGGGTAAATACGTTTCTACATTCAATCAGTAACGACGTTTTAAGGGAATTAACAGTTAACAGGATTAGATGATCGATGAACGTTTGTCAAGATCTAACCTCAGAAAAAAAACGATTTCTGAGCCCCAGACGGGGATGGAACCCGCAACCTTCAGATGATATGTGAGCCTCTCTAACCATTGAGCTACCGAGAGTCAGGTGGCAAGCTAAGGTGCAAGTTCGACACATGTGCTACCTAAGCTGCAGCCATTTAACAGAATTGAGATATATATTTTGCAAATGTGTAAGCTTGGAGATATTTTGAATGGTAGATGAACGCTCGTCAAGCTCTATCCTCAGAAGGTTGCGGGTTCGATCCCCGTCAGGGGCTCAGAAATCGTTTTCTCTGAGGATAGAGCTTCACGAACGTTCATCTATCATTCAAAATTTAACAGGATTGTTTATCATCTTCATTCTGTAAAATGAAATGCATTGCTGCCCGGCAAAAGAGGCTGGAATAGATTTCAGTTGAAAACCATTTGACATACAAACCGGTGCATCAAGTCGACCAGTGAAGAATTTCTTTATTTGTCTAGCAGCGACTATTTCAGCTGGAGTAACATGAGGTAACTTTGTCCATGATCCACCACCTATTTGAATTAAAAAAATTGTTATACATTGACTGAATACGAGGTCAGGTACAAAAAAGAAAACTCGCCTGAGATTTCGGCTGAACAAATGCGGGAATAAATTACTTAATTAATAAATCAAGCAAGGACGGAAAGATAGAATGGAAGGATACGGGTCGGAAGGAATGATGGAATAAATACTGGAAGGAATACATGGAAACACGAAGAGAAGACTGAAAAGACAGAGTAAAAGGTGGAAAGATGTATGTATGAATGTATGTATGTATGTATGTACGTATGTACGTACGTACGTACGTACGTATATACGTATGTTTGTATGCACGTATGTATGTTTGTATGTATGTATGTTTGTATGTATGTATGTATGTAGACATGTATGGATAAATGAAGGAATGGATGGGTGGGTAGATGGATGAATGGATGGATGGATGGATGGACGGATGGAGGGATTTATAGATGGATCGATCGAGGAAGGCATGGAGGGAGGGAGGGAGGGATGGATAGACCGGTGGGGAAGATGGAATAAACGAAGGAAGGAAACAAAGAAAGAAACAAACAGACAAATTAACAAAAGAATGTATGGATGGAAAGGATGGAAGCCCAAGCGGAAATATATTGACGTGCAATCTGTCGGACGCAGGCAAGTGAAAGTGAACTGTTAGATAAAAAACATCCTTACAAGTGGTCATGACAAAATAAATATATTTGTTGGTCCCTGATCTGTACTCTTCTTTCGGAACTACAGAAGGAGGTTTCCAGTCAGGTTTAGGAGTATCATCTTCTTCATTCTTCTCTTCCTCTGAAAGAAGAAAACAGAGCTAAGTGACAGTTCATTAAAGAAATGAAAACATGTCAGCAAATGCCGTAATCAGGGTGCTTTTCTGTACCACCAGAATAAGTCAACCGAGCAACCTACTTACCACGACCGACCGACCGACCAACCGACTGACCAACAAACCGACCGACCAAGCTACCGGCAAAACCAACCAACCTACCAACCAACTGACCGAGCAACTCACGGACTAATCGACTAAACCAACCAACCCAGGTAAAAATATCTACGTAAACAGTCGTTCCCAGATGGTACTCTAAACACACCAATTTTCCTTACAACACTTGTTACATTAACCCTTTAACAGGTCAAATTTTTCAAAAGAAACTGCTAATTATGTATTCTTTTCAAAATCCTGTTGAAAATCTATTGAAATTTGTTCATGCATTCAATTTCCATACATTAGATCGCACAGATATGTCTGATCATCCGTTAAAGGGTTAAGACGCTCCTGGAAAAATAACCACCTTCAGAACCATCAATCATGTGGACACTGCATTAAATTAGTCTTCATTTTATGTAGTGCGACTCTACCTTCTTTCTCATCCTCTTTTTCCTTGTCCTCGTCGTCTTTCTCGCCCTACAGGCAAAAGCGAAACGAAAACTCTTATTACCAACAGTATTTCCTAGTGAACGATGGGCGAACGTCAATGAAACTCTATTTCTCAGAAAATGTTTCATTCCATGTTCATTCCCAGAGGGATTTCAAATCAGTAACCTTTGGTCTGATGAGGGCGGGTAAGATGCTCCAACCTTTGAGCTCACTTTAAATGGAAAGCGAAGGTATTAACTCTTTTCGGTCGTTTCCGAATTCTTAATGTTACTCTGGCTAACTCTGGATCATTGTACTCGTCAAAGGGAGAAGTCTTGGACCGGAAAAGGTTAAACCGTTTTATACTGTTTACGAAGACAATATTTTCTTTCAAATATTTTAGTCGTATGTGAGAAAAACAAGCCTATGTGTGGTTGAGCAAGTAAAAATAAAGTTACGCAACAGAGAAGTACATGTTTTGCTGTTCATTGCCAGAAAATATACTATCATTAACGCCAACCTCAAACTCATTAACGCAAAAATACATTCATTTTATTCAATCGACATTCACCAGCGTAGATAAGCAACCATTTGCATCAAAGGGCACTCCATAGCGCCAACAGATGTCCATTAACACCATTCTACTATACATTAGGGTTACTAAAATTTCAATTTGGCAAGATATTTCTCTTGCGAAATTATCATCATCATCATCAACTTTATTTTTACGAGGGTAACAGATAACAGTTCTTACAAACTGAAAAACTACTGGCCCTCAAAAGTGAAATTTTGTTATTCCTAATGTATAGTGTTGGCGTTATAGAATGCCCTTTGATGCAAATGGTTGCGTATCTACGCTAGTGAATGTCCATTGAATAAAATTAATGTATTTTTGCGTTAATGAGCTCGAGGTTGACAATTATGATAGTATATTTTCTGTTAATGAACAACAAAAGGTGTAACGTCGTCACTTCAGTCTGTCCGAAGTTTAGTAAAAACACATAGCAGTGTGTCCTCACCTGTTCCTCTTCTTCCTCTTCATCCAGTTCACCCTCCCTGTAGTCTACCTCTGCTATGTAATAACTATTTTCTAGGCCAAATATTTTACCTAGAGGTACAAACGAAGACTCAAAAGTCTGTTATTTGCTCGTCAAAAAACACTAGCCACAGGGTAGATACCACATTACCAGATAACAGATCCAACCCAATGGTAGATAACCAAATACCAGATACAGAATACTCACATGTGGTCACCATGGAGAAAGGAAACAACACGGGTAATTTGAAGACAGAAGTGCCTAAATTATTTCTTGTATTTGTAGAATAATTGTTTGGACTTCAAAACAAACTCCATACAGTTCAATGCCCAAGTTTTAATGGGTTTTATAACAGAGTTATCCTTACACTTTGCACATTGTTGGCTTCAGTTGGCCCACTCAAAAACACTTTCCATCAGACTTTTTTTCCCTGGCAAGCTGAGCTTTAAAAAGTTGTCAGCACCTGAGGCAATTAGCTGGCAACTTTTGGCATTTGCATTGCGTATTTTTGTACTTCAAAGTATGAATTGAATTTGATGTAGATAACTGACATGAATATTACTACAAATATTAAACTATCAATTGTAAATATAATGATTTAGTAGTGTGCATACTTGTTGCAAAGGAATGGAGAGCATTGTAGCATTGTTATAGTGAAGTTTTAAAGAAACACTTGGAAAAGTATAAAATTTTAATCAATCTCATTCTCTTGGTTATAATGTATGTTACTGTAACAATGGCCTCCAAAAATTGGCTTCTGGGTACTGAAAATACCCTGGAACATACCTCTGTGTATTCAAATTTTCAACAATCCAACAACTTACCAATTTCCTCCTATTTTTTGAAAAAGTGAAAACCTTTGGTAAGAACCCCAGCACCAGCTGGTAAATACCCATATGTATTCTAGGGGTGCACCGGATAGTGTCTTTTTATAGCCGGCCAGATACCGGATTTACCGAATAATTGAAAAAATCCGGCCGGATACCGGTATTTTGGATGAAAAGCTCGCACTTGCCACAAATCAATCAATTATTACCCAAATTAGGTTTGGATTGAGAGAAGAAAAATTAAAACTTTACACTGAAGTTTAAATATGATTTGTCTTTTTTTGCAAGTAATTACTTTAAAACATCACTTGTTCACTGGCGTTTATAAGTATTACAAGCATTAATTAGACAAGTTACGAGTTGCAACTTGCAAATGGTGGAAAAATGCAACAGAACTGAGGATGAACATGAAGATGGAACTCCTTTTCATTCATCACAATGCAAGAAAATTCTGACAATGCCACTATATAACAAACTAGAGTGGGACTACAAACAACTTGGTGTAAAAAGGTAGTTATGCACATCAAAATGTGTCACTTATTGAGATTGTTATCAAGTAACAGACGATTATCTTCTGTTTATTTGTTAAAAAATAACGTTAGATCAGAACACGAGTTTACATTGTTTCTTCTATTAATGTCTATTGTTAGTATGGTACAAGTAACACAAATTGACAATTGTCTTCAGAAAAGCAAATTATCTGGTATCCGGCCAGATATAAGAAAATAACCGGCCGGATACCGGATAGTCCCATTACCCTACTATCCGGCCGGATTATCCGGCCGGATACAATATCCAGTGCACCCCTAATGTATTCTACCAAACAGAGAGATTTCAAAGGATACTGATATCCTGATTTGGCATTCAGATATCTTTTGACAGAAATACTAGCACAAATTAAGCTTGGTTCTCACTTCATAGCATAATTTTGAATGCAAGGAGCATTTTTAAACAAAGAATAAAATTATAGATGTAGACTTGTCATTAGGGTTACAGAGGTAACTCCAGTTGTTCTTGGCAAGCTGTCAGTTCTTGAACAAAACATTCAAAGACAGTATGAAATCAGCTGCCTTACCCCAAAAGCGCACAGTTTGAAGTGGCTTGGAATCCACCAAGGTTTTTAATGAGAGTAAGACCTTAAATGTTTCTTCTTTTGATAAGCCAATTGCTGCTTGTTCAAAGAAAAAGTTCAGATCCATCAAGTTTGGTAAAACCGTATCCACCTCCTCGTCATTATCACCATCAATGTCTCTCTCAAAGTCTTTCTGATTGGAGGAAAGAAATGAAAAGACATAAGAAGGACTCCAAACATCAGTCAATATTAGCTAAAATCTTTCAACTAACTGATTTAATTTCTCCAGGTTTTCTTAGCATGTGATTGCACTCTGTGAAAAGGCATAAAACAAAGCAAAATCCAAAGAAACACATCTTGAAAAACCTGTTAAAAATGTTAAAAACAAGACCTAATGTTGAAATAGTAAATTTTCGACCTTATTACAAAGTCATCTTTACACAACAGTCAGACACTCTAAGTAGCAACATCAATCTTAAACGTTCAATGTAATATACAACTTAAATGCATCCCTAAAAGTATTAAAAGTGAGATTTTTACCTGGAAGAGATTTTGATCAAGAAGAGCTTGGGAAAGTGCCTTAACTTTAGACTTGGTTTCCCCTTCCTGAAAATAACGTATAACATTACTAAATAAATATAAATAAAACTATCATCTTCACGTGAGTTACTGTCGAATGCCAAACAGTGTTGTTTAGATTATGCACCAGTCAGTGGAAAGCCCCGCACCCCCAGACCCGGGGAAGAGCCGAGTTTAGCGTGGCTTTTATGGGGGGTTTGATAAAGAATTATGGCACGGTGTCCGGGGACTTAGCTTAGTTTAGCAGTTTACAAAATATAGTGGGGGAATAATCACTGTTTCACCGGGGATTTACGTGATCTGCCATTGTGGCCCATTAGCCCGAGGCTGTAGACGCATTATATTATCACAATGCTAACTCTCACTCATTAAATTATCACATTTACATAACTATAACACCAGTGTGGTTCTAATTACCTACTCCAAAACCATAAAAAACCCTAAGGTTGGGTGGTCAGTTTTGAATTCCCATATCGCACTCGTGCTAATTACTAATACACCTTCACAACACAAATATATACTCCATGATTTACTCTGAAACTAAAGACTCTTATTCATTCACTCAACTCTACATGGCATACCACTAGTGTAGCCATGTCACACTCACTATAGCCCACGACTAAAAGCGCGTTCCATCAATAGTTTCACTCCCAATCGTTAGACCATCACAACTACACAACTGTAACACCAGTGTGGTTCCAATTACCTGCTCCAAAACCAAAAAATCGAAGAAAAAAAAGAGCTAGCTATAACGAATGTACAGTACATGGATAATATACACGTCCCAGTCTCGTGTAAACAAGGCATTGTTGATTTTAGTTATTTTTGTTCTTGTTCTTTTATTAAACAGACTTGTCTCAAATGTTGTCTTAACAATCCTATTTGTTCCATTAACTACACCAATTCAATTTCCATCATAATGATTCTGTTAAGGATGCAGGAAAATCCATTGACTTAGGTCAAGATGCCACCTGCCAAAGAAACTCGTTCAGTCTCAACAGAGCTGGCACAAAACCCCCTAAGGGCTGGCTATATGGAGCATTCTCAACCCAGGAACAGATTTTCCACCCTTGGGCCTGAAAATTTTGCCATGTAATCGTTTCAGCCCTGGGTTAAATTTAATATTTGAGCATGCATAGTAGTAACTATTAACAAATTTATGATAGAGTCAACAATGGACGAGAATCATGAATTTGCCTGCATTTTTATGGGTGTTTCTAATTCCTAGTTGAACTCCATATAATTGCCAAAAAATTTAGACCTGTCAACAGGGCTCAGTTCAAGTCCGGGTTGAAAATGCTCCTAGTAATCAGCCCCTAAATAACTAAAATTTTATTTTGTTATATTTTTTATAATTCTTCATGTTATTTATTTAAGCAAATCAGTTTGCACATGAACTGATGCTGAACTGTGCCCCCGGGTACGGGAATTTTAGGAAGGGTTTAGACAAGAAAACATGCCACGGTATATGGGGATATAGCATTGATTTGGTTTGTTGTTGGATCAAAATCCCCACTCTCCCCTGGGTCTGGGGGTGTGGGGCTTTCCACTGACTGGTGCATTATAAACACCTCATGATATTTCATCGAGCATACTTTACCAGCATATAAACTACATAAAATGAAATGCAGTAAAATAAAATAAAATAAAATAAAATAAAATAAAATAAACTATTTGGCTATACCTCGGCGTTTTCTTTTTCTGCATCTCGAATCTTGCATTCTTTACAGGCATCTTCAAATACACCTGTATTTAAATGGTTAGCTCTTAAAGAATGTATAATGCACTTTCAATCCACTTTAAAACGACCGTTATGTATAGGAGTAATAATTAAAACCTATAGTTTATTCTTGTACTAATAGCTCGGTGCTTCCAACCCGTTAAAGAAAGGTTAAAAAACCTCTCGAATGGCTAAACCAAATAGTGACAAAAACCATGTAATTCCTGAAGCTGCGTACGTTTGAAAAATTATCAAACACCTATGTTATCCAGAGAACAGGAAATGCAACTAAACATTACAAGTAACATACCAATGGCGTTTTCGGGACGTCCATCCAGCAGCGTGGACAGCACTTTACTGAAATGATCATATCTACAAGAAAAACATGTGACAAATAATGAAATTAAGTATCTCAGTGTACACCGCGAAAAGAATTATACTACACGACCCAGTTCAGTTAAGAAAACTTACAAGGACGTCTCAGAGGCGCCATTGGGTTTTTGAAGATATCTTTTCGCTTCTTTTATCTCCTCAGAGGTCCATGTCTGATATTTATCTTCCCCCATTTCTGTCCCCGGTATGAATTTCCAAAACTTCCGAACTCGTTTGCTCGCTCTCTCGTGTTACCATAACAACTGGTCGTTAATTAGCTGGCCTGGTCATAATTACCGCGGGCGCAAACACTGAGCCACCTTCTTTCAAGGACCTTGATCAAGGAATTTTTACCAATACCCTTTAACCCTTACCAATACCTAAAACAATTTTTCAAGACATCAAGGAAACAGGTGCATAAATACGAAATAATAAAATCGTGAAATTCTTTCTATTGAACAATTTGTGGGTCCTATTTTCCTCTACCTGTCCCATCGTCTTGCGTGCGGCGACTTCCGTTACGAACTTCGGTTATGTTTGCTTGTTTTCTCATATTCAGCGTTATAGTAATATTCAGGTCTTTTGAGGACTTATCAGCATCTTCTTCTATTTTAACACTAAAGAGAGTTACCCCAATGAAGATGATCGACGTAACATTCACA
Organism: Heliopora coerulea; assembly: GCA_030142905.1. Classification (NCBI taxonomy): domain Eukaryota; kingdom Metazoa; phylum Cnidaria; class Anthozoa; order Scleralcyonacea; family Helioporidae; genus Heliopora; species Heliopora coerulea. The sequence goes on along the minus strand of JASJOG010000011.1, from coordinate 2,299,317 downwards.
CAATGGTAAGGTAAATGAACGATCTTCAAGCTCGATACTCAGAAAATGATTTCTGAGCCCCAGAAGGGGCTCAATGTCTCTGTCAACACAATGTCTGTTTGTAACGTCACCAGTGCTGGATTAAGATGTGAACGGATGGTGAACCACTCCAGGCTCTGTGGTAAAATGAGGCTCATTTCTTTCGAGGCCATCAAAAAATAACCTCCTTCGAAAAATCCACACACAACAGACTGAATGAAAAAAGCCAAAGTCATTTTATTTAGAAAGCTCACTGTGACAGAAATACGCAATTTCGATGACAGGGCACACATTGGCCGGTTTGACTCCTTTCCACTCTTTTGCCACGATTGCCATCCGCAGTGACCAGGAGAGAGAACTGCCGCGTGCATTGTGTGTGGTAATAACTTCGGCGCTAAAAACCGTAATCCGAGATGTCAAATGTTGCCTTTCCGATTTTGATGACGTCGCGTAAAAATAAATCCCACAACGCCAGGACCAACAGGCCCTTCGTTCAAAAGGCAATCAGCTTAATCTACTGTAAGTAAAATTTTGTGGAAAAAATTCTGAGGATATTACCAAGGAAAGTCAACATTTTCCTTGACTTACTTCGGTTAGATTCAAAAAGGTTTTATCCAGTGAAATTTAAGCTCGACTGATCAAACAAAATATGGAGAATTCAGCACATTAGCTGGTAATCCTGAATTAACACTAATAGCTTTCCGTACAACCAGCCCCTGACAGGCTATCATCATATTTGTGTGCCCCCCAGTAACGCGGGATCTAGCCACACCATTCTGAGTCATGTGTCACCAACCAAGTTCGCGATCGGGTTATTTTTCCACCCGCGTGGATCCAAAGCAACTGTTCAAGAAGCAATCTACCTGTGAAACAAAAAGCAGTTCCATTTGGGACGACTGCAATTTTGAAATTACTGCGACATGGAAAATTCCGGCGTGACTCCAAAGGCTGGGGCAAAGCAAGGTACATATGTTGTCAATTATTCCGCACCCTGTGGTCGCGCAGTCGCTATTCAGTACCTCTCCAAAATGCGCCAATAAAAAATTTCGAAGGTTGGTTCATCACTATTCTGTGCTGACTGTAACACCACAAGATCTTCGTGATCTGAAAGCGCCAAACCAGATGTCCGAAATCAGGTACATAGATATCCACAACAGGGTCGTTTATACGAGAGTAGATGAGCCGCAATAATATAAGCGGCCAGATCCGCAAAAATAAGTTGCAAACGGCGGATTTATGGGAATGTTTTCGCAACCGAAATTAGCAACGTGGATTATTTTGGTCGGAGACAAACTCACCGTGAATCATTTGTGCGAGCACTGGCGTCTTTGTTTAGCCGCGTCTTATTGTATTTCGTATATATGACCCTAATATCTCTCAATATCATCAGCCAGTTATAAACTTCGAAGAAGCTTTAACATTATCTATTATAAACAATCCCGGCTTTAAGAACTGTTGAACTTATGTTGTAATCTGTAGATAAACGACCGTACGGCGTTTTGGTGAGTGCAGATGTTGTACTACAGCTTAAAGTCTAGAATTGCACGATCTGGAAACATGAATCGAACCCAAAATCGTTCTCTGGTCTGTCTCATGTTTGTTCGCAGTCGCACTACAAAGGTGAGGCATACCTCTTGACCTACAAGCGGTTTTTGGTGATAGATCTGCGTTAGCGTTTAATCTCAGGTGAAGCAGGCATTTAATGTCATGCTGTACCAGGATTCATGTGAAGCCCAGACCGACCATTCTCGTTCGCCTCAATTTTCATTTTAACAACAGCAAGACAGGCAGTTCTTCTCGATCAAAACCTGCCATTCTGGCGTTCATGCAAGAAGGGAGAACAGACGAGAAATATGACACTCCTACGGTTTAAGGTTTCTCTTCATTTTCAATTGTGCTTTCGGGAAAAAACAAGCATTCTCGAATTGCTTGTAGAGAACAATCTGATATTTGAAATCTTGTACAGCGATTTCAAAGCTAATAAATTATATGTAGGTTTCAATTTAAGCAACACGGGACGGGATAAATATCACAAGTCAAACTTTCATCTGAGTTATTACAAAAAAATAATCACGAATGGAAGAGTTTGTAGAAATTAGGCGGATCGTGAAGTTTGAGACCAATCGTGCGAATAGAATAGAAGTTAAAGGCGCTGAAAGTTCGTTGTTTTTATAGTGATTTGTAAATTCGAGGGTAAGCGTATGCTTTCCAAACGTCAACTCCTCAGCAGAACACCCGTAAATATCACAAACTTTCGGCACCTGTTATGTAACTTACTATCTTTTCGGTCATATTAAACTTCACGTTCTTACTAATTTCTACATGCTCTTTGCAGTTTTGACAACGATCCCTGTGTGAAACTTCCTACTCACACTGATTTTAAGCTCTTTCCAGTTACGATAACGCTTTTTTCCTCGACAATGTTCTTTACTTTCCAGTTTTGATCTCCGATAAGAATTAAATAAAGGCGCGTGACAGGTGTTACCTGCCTATTCTTGTTTTCCAGAAAGTATAAGTGACCACTAATAGGAGGGGCACAACAAGGAATTTCAAAGGGCATGAGTAGGATGGTAATATAAAGGCACTGTAGGAGCGATTTTGAGAATTTCTAGTGAAGTAGGTCTACGTGGATTTGGAAAATGAAGACAAAAAGCTGTCACTAAAAGGGCACAGATAAGATTTACCACAAAAAGGACAGGGGTTGCAACTCCCCCTACCTCACCTCTGTTGGGTTTTGTGCTGTTGCCATCGCTCTATCTTGATACGAAGCCCAACGCACAACTTAACTTCAGGAGTTATACACACAGACTTTTTTTATTATTTCAATCATATTTCTATATATACATGAATAGTTACCATAAAAGGATTTATAAAGATTACAGGATATGAATTAAATTAGTTCTAATCGGTCGGAATGCATGTGGCGCACTTCCGAGTTTTCTTTATCTCATTATAACAGTTCCTGTTAGACTATTACACATATTTCATCAAGACAATTAATTAACACAATTAACTTACAGAATATCAGAGTACAATATTCTAACAACCTCTAGTTGCGCCATTGAGGAGTTACTTTACGAAATTTAGTATATTGTACTTCCTACGACATTAAACAAGGCAGCTACTCGTAGACCTGTTACTAAAACGGCGTTTCCACTCGACTTTTGACTTTGGACTTTTGAACTATCCTTGGACTCTCGACTTTAGATCGTTGGCTCTAGACTTGCGAGAGGTCCGATTTGTCACTCTCTAATCCTGTGACTCTCTACTCTTGCCGCTCTCCGCTCTCAGGATAAATGAAAAATTTTCATCTCCCATAAGTTGCGATCGTGTAGCTTTTTATCCCTTTGCAACGAGGCGACACGTTTAGCTGAAGCAATATCACATGAGAACAATGGTCAAACATGTGGGGACAAAACCACTTTCCCGGGCAATTAACCTATCTGCCGTCGTTAAGGGCAACGTAGACGTCATTTTGCAATGTTAAGGACAGCTAACTCTGTCCTCCTTCTTCGTATTCCAACTAAACGTTGACGAACCACAAACAGAATCGTACTGCTTCTGCCAACGAAAACGACCTTATAGTTTCAACCTATGTCATGACTGTAATGGGCACGTTCCAAGGAAACAAATCGATCCGATAATTGCCGCCGGTAAGAAATATGAACAGTGATATGTGGGAAGAGTTTGCCATATGTTTATGTGGACGATTGTACCCACAAAGTAGGTCCTCATATGCGAGAGAGGCTGGAAAGACCTGCCACATATTGTTTGTTGTGTGCTGAATTTTTATTTACGCTAGTTACCTTTTGCCTTTCTAAGCAGCGAAAAGGTGCATGAATATGTAAAGTCAGAGAGTGTAGATGATTGCAACGCTTTTATTTCCGCCAAACGCGACTAACTGTAACTGTAAACGCTCTGCCAGGGCCATTCACCATCAGTGTACTAACTAGAATACGACTGAGTGCAAAAGTTATCCAAAAACTACTCAGTGGATTCGTGTTTATATATCTTCATTACGTTCATCTTGGCGACGTTATCTTCCTTCAAAGGTTAAATGATTGGAGCACGCAGCATAGTCTACCATCTGCTATCCATGTATTATAATATATTCCGATTAATTTAAATAATTGAAACAAGGAGAAATGCGTGAGAATAAATCATTAACACATTAACGTTATCGATCTTCTGGTTCAACTTATAGAGTAAAATCTGAGGGAAACATGTACATTTCACGGTTGAAACATTCTACAGTAAATGCAAATCTCGAGCTCATGAAGACATGAACGCGGTAAAGTA